>CM062816.1:25041242-25744717 GCA_031772625.1 Pinus tabuliformis
CGGCCGAGTGAGGGTTACATGTAATAAAATCGATACCCCATTTAGCAAAAGGACCAATGGCAATTATAGGGTGGAGAGGAGCAGGTGGTGCGCGCATCTTGCAATCAAACACTTGACAGTTGTGGCATTTCCGAACCGCAATAATACAGTCTTTAAACAAGGACGGCCAGAAGTAGCCAGCGCACAATATCTTTTGGGCTGTGGCATACCCAGACATATGACCGCCACACTCTCCAGAGTGACAGTCATTCAAAACCCTTTCATCTTCCTCGTGAGTTAAGCAACGACGAAAAACCAAGTCCGCCCCACGGCGATAAAGAGTATCTCCAATAATTTTGTAATGTTGGGACTGGAATCGAATTTTCCGACGTTCCGACTTTGAAACTTCGGGCCGAAAGGATTGGGTCTGGAGATAGAAAATTATATCTTCATACCATGGATCTAAAGTGCTGATGAGAAACAAAGATTCGTCCGCAATGGGTTCTTCTGCCACAATTTCTGTGTCAGCACGCGGGAAGTCACACATCAACTCTACAAAAACTAAAGATTTATTAGACTTAGATTTTTCAAATTCCAAGTCGAACTCCTGCAGGATAACGATCCATTTAGAGTACTTGCCCCCTAGCAATTGTTTAGTCAGAATATAGATCATAGGGTTGCAATCCGAAATGACTATAGTTTTACGGAGAAGAATGTAGTGACGAAAACGTTGGACAGCTTGAACGGCTGCCAAGGCCAATTTCTCCACATGTGAATATTTGAGCTCAGTAGGATTTAACGTCCGACTAAGGTAATAGATCACATGTTCCATTCCGAATTCATCTTCCTGGACTAAGACCATTCCAATGGTGGAATGAGCGGCGGCGAGGTACAAAAAGTAATCCTGGTTATAGTTGGGAGGATGCAGCAACGGTGCATGGGTCAACGCGTGCTTGAGTGCATCAAAAGATTTCTGAGCTATCTCATCCCAAGAGAATTGAGCGTTTTGTTTCAACAACCGGGTAAAACCCTTGGTAATCTCGGCGTAGTTAGGAATGAATCGGCGTAAAAAGTTTGCTTTCCCCTGCAAACTTTGGAGTTGGCAAAGACTCGAAGGAGGAGGCAATTTGAGGATAGCCTCTACCTTCGAGGGATCGACGCGGATGCTGGCTTTTGAAACTACAAATCCCAGCAATCGTCCCACTTCTATATAGAAGACACATTTGTGTGGGTTCAACCGAATCCGATAATGTCGACACCTCATGAAGATTGCTCGTAAATGGACAAGGTGATCAGCTCGATGTAAGGAGTGAGCGAGCAAATCATCGAGATACGGTTGCACAATGTGTTTGATGATACATGAAATGCATAAGACATCGCCCTTTGAAAAGTGGCTCTGGCATTCTTAAGCCCAAAAGGTAATTTGCAATAAGCAAATGTCCCCCATGGACAAATGAAAGCCGTTTTTGGTTGATCGGCAGGTAGAATATTGATTTGGTTGTAACCGGAAAAACCGTCCATAAAGGAAAATATTTCACTGCGGCACAATCATCAATTATTTGATCGATATAGGGTGTTGGATAGTTGTCCTTGGGACAAGTACGATTGATATCCCTATAGTCGATACATATTCTTATTGTTCCCTGTTTTTTGTTAACCGGAACAATATTCGATACCCAATCCGTTAACGGGATCGGATAAATGAAACCTGCTTTCAACAACTTCTCAACTTCTGCTTTAATTGCAGCCGCTTTTCATGGGTGAATCTGACGCAAACGTTGCCGGACGGGTTTAGCGTCCGGGTAAGTTTTGATCTCATGGACAACAATTGCGGGATCAATTCCTGGTATTTCCTCATAGGACCAGGCAAACACGTCGCAGAATTCTTGAAATAGGGCCTTGTATGTCTGAATTTCGTCATCTGAACACGAGGCACCTATATGAATGTGTTCAACAATTCCGGGCTTGACTGAAATGTCAATGGGAATAGTGCGAGAAATGTTTCCCAAATTCAGCTCTGAATCAGGATGTTTCATTGGACTCTGAGCTTCTTTGACATATTCAACTGTAAATATTGATGAGAAATCGTTTTCAAAACGATCATCCTCAGGTAAAAATGAAGATCTATGATGGAGATCTTCCCATGGTAAATCGTCTACGCACAGGACTTCACAAAGTTGTTCGTCAGATGACACAACTTCGGGAAAAGTTATTAACTTCGAGGTTGACGCGAAAAGTGATTCCTCACGGACCATATTCATTTGGTCAATTTTGGTTGAACTCAGGTCGGTAAAAGATTGCACGACTTCATAGGCAATTTCATATGGACTCAAAGGCATTGCGTCACCAAATGAGTCTATCTCAGATTCAGAAGGAACAATCCAAGGATCGTCATAAACAATGGTGTCTGAAGTAATCATATGAATAGATGCAAACGAAGACATGGCGTTGATTGGAGGAAAAGGAAAAGTTCCCAGTAAACCGGCATCTTTAACTAATCCTACGCCAACATCCTTATAAGGGATAGTCGTTTTACCGACATGCTGGATACTCTCTGAAGAGGCTGGGTCGGATGAAAAGTAAGCCAACTGGTCTATGGTTGCGATCTTGCCATTGTGTGGAAACTTTATTACTCTGAAGACCGATGAAACGATCGCCGTCATAGCGTAAGACCAACTTCGACCCAAGAGAAGGTTGTAGTCTAGAGGGGCATCAACCACCTCCACATCTAGACTAATGATTTTTCCTTCAAACCCTATAGGCAAATCCTGTAGAATGCTAAACGGATGGAACCCACGGCCATCAAAGGCCTTAAGAATTGTCGAGGATTGATTTAGTGAAGGAGAACCAAGCGATCTCCAGCACTGTATCGACATAATACACGTGGAAGCTCCCTCATCAATTACAGTCCGATGAATAGGCCTGTTTTTTACTATCACTGGGATCTGGAAAGCCATCTGATGAGGCAAACGTGGTGTACTATTTTCTAGATCAAAGATTATTAGGTTCGGGTCCTGAACATCAACAGCTCCTATAGCCGACAAAAGTAATTTTCGTTGTGTTGGGCATGATTGCAGCACTTCTAAAGCCGACATTGCTGAGGGTGAATCAGCTAAATCCTCAACAATGTTGTAATTCTGGTCCGCTCTCGCATGTGGATTGAAAGCAGACCTTTGAAGTACACCCTTGGCGGACGGTTTGATTACTAAGTCAGGGTTAGGTTTCTCGATCTGCAGTGTATCGGAACCGGGAGCTGAGGTTGAGGGATTTGAATGAGAAGATTCTGCTTCTTTCGATCCATCAACAGGACTTTTACTACCATAATCTTGCGATCGAGTCGCAATCCTTACATGAGACATCATCAATATGGGTTCTTCACTGGCACTCGAGGAAGAACCTATCATCTTACTCTCCTGCTTTGGAAATGGATCTTTCAAAACAGCAGGAGTTGGGGAACCCTTGACGATTTTCACAACCTCGGCCCGATGAGGGCAATCTCTTGTAAAATGATCCTCTTCACAAATAAGACAAGGATATCGAGGTTTGCGCTTTTCGTCATTGGTTTCTGACTTTTCTGTTTTCTCCTTTGGAGTCTTGTCTGCTTTATTCTTCTTCTTGCCTTTCTTCTTCCCACCATTTTTTGATTTAGCCGTAGATGACTCTACAGCGTGAATATTAGCGAAAACTTCAGCAGAAGATTCTCCTGTCGGGGAGTTTGGTAAGGTTATAATGGGTGAAGAATTCTTTGAAGACTTCTTCTTGCTTTTAGTATTCACCGTACCAATCATGCCATCAGCAGCATGAGATCCCGAAGGAGCAGCAGCGATTTGATTTGACTTTGGAAGATCTAGGATATTTTCGTGTAACGTACCTGACTGAGTGTAAACGAAGTCAAGGTACTGCGCTTGAGCAATCACTTGCTCCTCAGTAACTACTCCGACCTTAGCTACGTCTTCAGTAATCTTCGGTAATAATGATTTAACAAACCATTCAGCTAAGATTTGGTCCGGGATAAAAACTTTCACTAATCGCCTTCAACGTCTCCATTCATGTATATGATCGGAAATGTAAGTGGACGTCAACTGTTTTAATGAAGTTAGTAGCTCCGTGCCATTATCATATCTGACCGGCAACTGAAAATGAGTTAGGAACGAGGTAGCTAACTGACTAAAATTGTAAAAAGAGGCCCGTGGTAACTCAATGTACCACTTGGCCGCGAAACCAATGTGTTATAGACATTTTTGTGCCTTACGGCATGAAGCATGAAATGTCCATAATCTAAGGGATCCAAAGTCCCTAAAAATGTTGTTCCTACCCCTAGAGGAACAAGTTCAGCAAACCACAGCACTGAAGAAAAGTTCTCCACCTGAAAACACTCAAAAACAAGGCAATTCTGGATCATGTCAACTGCTCCACTGAGCATCTGCGCTGAATGTCAACTGCTCCACTGTCTACCTGCGTTGAATGTCAACTGCAAAGAAGGCTACCTGCGCTGGGCGAGTTTGGACATGTGGCACAGTCATTCCTCAAGGTGTCAATGCCCAGGAAGCTTCCAAAATGACACTTGGATCAGGGAATTCGACTGGTGATGAGTAAGAGGTTCTAGATCTCCAAGTGGAAGCAAGAACCTCCAAGTGGACTCAAGAACTGAAGAAGAACTGGAGTGGGAGAGGACACTAGTCACATCTCAGGCTGACTCATCCTCTCTCCAAACTCCTATATATGGATCTCTCTCCCATGAGATCCAGAGGCTGGAATCTTGTGACTGTAAGGAAGTGCTGTTGGTTTGAGTTTAGAACTATTGGGTGATTTTCTTTGAAGGAGGTGAAGAGGAGATTTCTTTATGCTGGGAAGGTGATGCTGGATTGGGCCTTTTATGGTTGTATCACTTCCTGAACCTTACTTCTTCCATTAATAAAGCATTTGAGGTTCTTCTATATGCATGTGTCTCAATGGTGTGTTGTTATACTTGTGTATTTGATTTATTCTAATCCTTGAATCAATTGTGAATGTATGCTTCTTGTAGTTTCCCTCTCTTGCCATTTTGCAGGATCTTGGTGTAGCTGGGCCAGTGAAAGAGCAAGGAACTGAGGGCAAGCAGCAAAGAGAGAAGATTGGATCAATCATTAGCGGAAGACATCGGTTAGTGGATCTCCTTCTCCCCTCTCTTACATCTCATAAAGAAGTAATCTCAGATAGCTTTGCTTTGATTGTTGCTAAGGAACTATCACCCTTAGAGTGGGATAGGGTCATTCCGTATTGGATCCTTTCTTTATACTGGTATGCAAAGACCCACTGCTCAGGCGATTCCATCTTATCCTAGGTATGCTCCGCCTAACCTGAATCAACAGTTGCCCTTTGTAGAAACTCTAGAATTACCAGATCTAAACCGGCTGACGAATGATCCAATTGCTTATGCCCCTTGGTGGCATAAGCAACAAATGAAAAAGGTGGATCACTTGACCAGAACAAATACTTTAGCGAAAACAAAATACAACAAAAGCATGCAGGTTACTATTTAAGCATAGTAATGCTTGAGGTACAACCCATTACGGGGCTGTGCCAGTGGAATTCCGTCATAATCCATTAACTCGTAGGCTCCTTTTGCTAACACCCTTTTAACAATATAGGGGCCCATCCATAAGGATTTGAATTTACCTGCTCCCAACTTATCGGATTCTTGGTCATAAAGCAAGACCAAATCACCTTCTGAGAAGACACGGGGTTTGACACTTTTGTCGAACTGAGCCTTGACTCGTTTCTTATGGGCTTCGTTAGCCAAAGCGGCATCACGACAGAAATACATACCCACATATGGATACTCGGAAAAGACCATCTCCTGGCGCTCGAACCACCTAAAGAAGGCATCAGTAAAAGTAATCTGAGGTTGACCAGCATGCCTAGACATGTGATCGACCCACCTCTGCATGCGTGGCTCGGTCGGAGAAGGCAAGTCGAGTATAATATACTGAGGCTGCATCAGTGGGATTTTCTCCAAGGCGAAGGCAGTCAGAATAGAACCAAATCCAAAATTCTTCAGCTTCCCATCCTTCACCTTGGTCAACTGACTTTTCATCTGAACAAGTACTGCATCACACCAGTTGAATACTTTCGGTTGGAGACACTCCAAGGCGTGCTGCACATAAGACCTGTTGGCAACATGTAGAGCTGTGCTACCGGCCATCCTACCAATGGTATACGGAATGGACCTGAGAGACCTGTCAGTAATCTCACGGATAACAACCTTGCCGTCTCTGCTCGGCTGGGAACCTTCCTTGCAATACTGGCAGACATAATCTCTCACGGAGTTAGTCCCCCGGGCTGTACCTGACAAAGAAATGGGGGCACCTCGCCTTGACAATCCAGTCAAGAAGTAAATGTCCTCTATGGTCAAGGGGATGGATTTTCCCCTAATCTGGAATACTTGGTTAATGGGATCCCAAGCATCAAGCATATACTGCAGCAAAGTGATCTGTGCTCTCATGCTAGAGATACGGAAAAACTTCAGCAGGCCACAGTTCCGCAGCGCGTTCACCGTGACAGGGTCATGGAGGGCAATCATGTCCTCCTCTTCATGTTCTCGTTCTCGCCATGTAAGGGACATTTTGTTCAAAGTTCCCTGCAAGACAAAACTGAAAAAGGAAACCATGAAAAGAAAGAGCTAGGGTTTAGCTCCTACCTGGTCTAGACGGCGCTGAAAATCGTCCGCAGAATCTCCCGGAATCAGCTGGTGAAAATCAAGGGGGAAGAGGCACCTCCAGAGCTCCAACAAACCAAATGCAAATGAAATGGTAAAATGAGAGGTAAAAACACCTTTTAATGGCTCTTTACGTAGTTCAAAGCAAAATATTAGGGTTATAATCTCATCTTCATGCAGATATTATTCATTTCTAACAAAGTTTGTTGCAGCAATTGAAAATGCAGTACTATCCTTGAAAAGAGAAAAGCTAGTAATGGTAAAAAATCAAAATTTGACCATATATCGAGCAGTTTTAGCATAAAGTTCATGCTCGTTAAAAAATAAACGCAAAATCCGAGCAGTTTTAACGCGGTCTTCATGCTCGTTAAAAAATAAATAAAAGCAGTGAGCAATGTTTCCTCCAGAGTTTAAGCTCATTTTTAAATAAAAAATGAACCTATCCCGGTAAATAACCACTGTGATCGTAAATTTATCAGCCATAAAAGCCTTGGTCGTGTTTGCACCTGCCACCTCCACCGTCATTGGGCCGATCGTTCACCTCCACATGATTGTTTACTTATTTTGAGGAACAGCTGCGAAGAGTGATTTCACCTAGCCATCCTTGTGACACTGCCGTGATTGGAAAATTCCAACCTGTACCTGGAATCAGTTGCTATCCCTGTTTATCACTCGTTCCTCAAAAGACGAGTCTTCTTTGAGCTCTTTTCATCTGACTCGTAAAATATGAAAAGTTTGCCGAGTTTTGGCCTTCCATCTCATTAAAAGGACCGGAAGAGCTATCCCTCCTCTAGATTTTAATCTTTTTGGACCCGAGGGATTATTGCACAAAAAGGTCGAGCGCTTGTTTTATTCGGCTCGTTAAAGTTATCGAAAATTCATCCCTTCTATATTGTTTTATACTTTTTCGGACTTAAGGGATTAGATGACGAAAAAGGATATTTGGAGTTAACTTTCTGTACCTTTTCAGACTCTCTAAAAATGAAAAGGACCGAGTTTTCCTTGTCGTTAGACTCGTTAAAATGATTAAATAGCGACAAACTTGTCTTTAGACGAGAATGAGTTTCCCTATCGCTAGGCTCGTTAAAACATAGCGATGGGCTTGCCCGAAGGGCAGGTTATAGAACAAGCATATGTTATCCTCCTCAAGCTTGACAAAAATAAAGAGGTACTGGTCAGAAATGACTGGGGAAAAATTGGGAGAACCTCAAAGCTTTAATGGTAGCATGTCGCTCTTGAACATGACACTTTTCCTCCGTACCACATCGGGTTGGGTTGTTTCATTCACCGGTCTCATCACCATGGTCTCGCCAAACCATCCACATTTGGGGTAATGCTACCGATCCATCGCATCAGTGTCGTTATATGTTCAAGAGATGTTGTTCAGAAAGAGTCAACCGTGTCCCATCCACTGCCATACATTATCCTTCATCCATTCATGACCGCCACCCTGAATCATATGTCACAGATTGTTTTCACCTCCACTAAAATCATTAGCTCCGTTCCATGTCACTGATGTGGGATTCATTAAGGCCCTCCATTGACGGATCACTTCTTGTCGACTTCAGCTCATCATCCAAGAAGTTGATCTAGGAACAACCCCCTCAGTACTTTGAAGCTTGCATGCCTCAATCGCAAGTTTCTCACTTTCGGCGACAGGTATACATCAATGACCTTCGACCGAAAGATTTTGCGTGGTGTTCGACGCCAAGTCCTTTATTCACACCACGTGGATTGTACTGTCGTACCTTGAGGGTCATTATCATTATCGGTGATTCCTCTCGCGCTTGTTAACGGTTTACGTCATTGACCGGTAATCAAGCGATGTCTTTCGATGTTCGACTTCAGCGCAATTCTCACATGGATCGACTTGTACTTAGAGTGAAGATCGAACGAGTTTGAAGACCCCGGATCTAGTTTCATCCATCCGGGCTGCGATATATATTCAGGAAATATAAAGACATTTGACATGTACATCATTGCAGCAGATGATCATCCTACTCAAAGGATGATAATTTTCACCAAAATTATCAGTCTACCATCAGACGATCATCTGTTCTATGTACCAAAATGAATTTATAAAGCTGAGCATGGGAATGCCCGCCTCAGCTAGATCATGAAAGCAGAATGAAAAATAATGTATTGTATTGTATTTTATTACAGGTCACCTCTCAGCGATTGAATGAACTTCGGATCCTCCTGATAAAGCATTTCACCCGATAAACGGCCTCATACTTTAGGGGGCAACTGTTATAGACATTTTTGTGCCTTACGGCATGAAGCATGAAATGTCCATAATCTAAGGGATCCAAAGTCCCTAAACATGTTGTTCCTACCCCTAGAGGAACAAGGTCAGCAAACCACAGCACTGAAGAAAAGTTCTCCACCTGAAAACACTCAAAAACAAGGCAATTCTGGATCATGTCAACTACTCCACTGAGCATCTGCGCTGAATGTCAACTGCTCCACTGTCTACCTGCGTTGAATGTCAACTGCAAAGAAGGCTACCTGCGCTGGGCGAGTTTGGACATGTGGCACAGTCATTCCTCAAGGTGTCAATGCCCAGGAAGCTTCCAAAATGACACTTGGATCAGGGAATTCGACTGGTGATGAGTAAGAGGTTCTAGATCTCCAAGTGGAAGCAAGAACCTCCAAATGGACTCAAGAACTGAAGAAGAACTGGAGTGGGAGAGGACACTAGTCACATCTCAGGCTGACTCATCCTCTCTCCAAACTCCTATATATGGATCTCTCTCCCATGAGATCCAGAGGCTGGAATCTTGTGAATGTAAGGAAGTGCTGTTGGTTTGAGTTTAGAACTATTGGGTGATTTGCTTTGAAGGAGGTGAAGAGGAGATTTCTTTCTGCTGGGAAGGTGATGCTGGATTGGGCCTTTTATGGTTGTATCACTTCCTGAACCTTACTTCTTCCATTAATAAAGCATTTGAGGTTCTTCTATATGCATGTGTCTCAATGGTGTGTTGTTATACTTGTGTATTTGATTTATTCTAATCCTTGAATCAATTGTGAATGTATGCTTCTTGTAGTTTCCCTCTCTTGCCATTTTGCAGGATCTTGGTGTAGCTGGGCCAGTGAAAGAGCAAGGAATTGAGGGCAAGCAGCAAAGAGAGAAGATTGGATCAATCATTAGCGGAAGACATCGGTTAGTGGATCTCCTTCTCCCCTCTCTTACATCTCATAAAGAAGTAATCTCAGATAGCTTTGCTTTGATTGTTGCTAAGGAACTATCACCCTTAGAGTGGGATAGGGTCATTCCGTATTGGATACTTTTCCCAACAACACAATGAGCGTACGCTGGAAAATATGTAAGCGGATCGAATCATCCGAGATGGAATTTGAAGCACACCAGAGGTGGTAAGTCATCACATGATTTGACGGATCCTCTCCAGACTTACCTTCGAACTTGGGTATGTCACTGGGAAACTTATTTGGCATTGGCGGCCAAAATGGAAGATAATTTATTGGATCGTTCGTTAGGTGCGACAAGTCCGGTAAATCCAAAGTTACGATAAACGGTAATTGCCGATTAGGATCCCTAAAACTCTGGGTCACAAGACCAGTCCCAGGAGGAGGATATCCAAGATAACTTGGAATAGGTATCGCATTCGGGATATTGTATCCTCCTTGAAAACCAGGATTAACCGGACCGTACTGGGGTTGCTGAGGTTGTTGATAAGTGTACCCAGGATACGGTTGATACTGGTAAACTGGGTGTTGGACAGCAGGCCCGTATTGGTACTGTCCCTGGTACGGTTGATAAATGAATTGTGGTTGACTAGTGACAACCGTACTTAAACCAGGCTGTCCTACAGGCATCTGAACCGTAGTTTGAATCGTGGATCTAGACAATGGTAAATATGTCTGAGGAGTAGTTGAAGAGACAGTAGAAACCGGAGCTATCGATACTCCAGAAGTAAGTGTGGTGGAAGGAACAGATGTTGCGGTAGTTGTAGCAGTCATTTGAGATGGAGTACTAGGTGCAATGGGCGACTGAGTAACTACCGAAGGTACAGAAATTTGAACTTTAGACTGGACTGGATGCTGGGTGAACCAGAAACTAAAGGTTGTCCAGCTTGAGATGACAACTGTACACTTGGCTGCAATACCTGTTGAACTTGCGATGGATCCCACACTATGTTCATTCGGGGTATTGACCCATGACAGGTTGAGGATATTGAGATCCATAACCAGATTGAGGGTAGGATTGATAATTGAAAGGTACAGTTCCCGTACCTTAAACATAAGATTGACCTTGGGGTGGTTGATAACCTTGATTCGAGTACTGACCTTGAGGTAGATACCCTTGAGGTAAGTACTGATACTGGGGTTGACCTTGAGCTATAAATTGATACTGAGGTTGACCTTGGGGTACATATTGAGGCTAGGGTTGACCTTGAGGAATGTACTATGGGTAAATACTGTCCTTGAGGTTGCCCCCCAGACGCAATTTGTGTACCTTGAGGTTGCCCCCCAGGCGTTAATTGAGGCTGCCCCCCAGGCGGTAACTGGCCACCTTGAGGTTGAGAACCGGGAACTGAACCTGACATCATGTAAATGTCTCCTACACCCAACGGTTTATTACCATTGTTTCCAGCTAATAACCCATGTTCAATGGGTTGAGGAGATGCTCCCGCAAAAGTACTAGAAAGTGACTGCTACCCAGAGGGAACAGAAGGACCGCCGTACAAGAAAGATTCAGGAGATTGAGTGAACATGGACGACTGACCAGACATATTTACAGGAGTATATATACCTCCAGGCGGATAAGGAGTATGAGGTGGAGAAAAACTTGACCCTGAGTTGTCCAAATAATTAGTTAACGAAAGATACCAAGTAGTGCTTCTAGGAGGACTGTAAAAGATGGATTCACGCTCCCTTAGATCAATAGTAGGTTGATCTTCAAGGATAGAGACGCCAAATTCTTCTTCTGGAGCAAGTTCTTCAATAGCTATCAAACCAGCAGGAAGATTTTCGGTGATGACTCTTTCTACCCTAGGTGAATGAGGAGCACTAGAAGTTGGAGTAACAGGTTCAGATATTTCAGGTTCTTCGCCTATATCACTAGTAGATGAAAAACTACCAGCAAGCTCTGAAACTGCAAGAACTTCGGGATTATAACCTATTTCTAGACCTTGGTAATCTGGATGGACTACCAACAACGACTCTCCTTCTTCAGGTGAACCTACTTTACTGCCACTAGGAGTTACAAGGACTTTCAAACCTTCGTAATGACCCGGGACGTCTTCAGGAGGTTCACCCCGAAGTCTACGGGACTTCCTCAACAAATCGGCCACGGTAACAATCTCAGGAGACTTGCCCTGAAGTCTACGGGACTGTCTCGGTAATTTAGCCACAGTTAAAAACTTTTAACTACTGCACACACAAACAAAGTAAAATCTCAAAGCAAACCGCCTAAAGTCTCTAAAGAACCAAACAAATTCAAATCACACGCCTAAAGAATCTAGGGCGTCAAACCATACACAAACAGTAGCCTTCTGGACCGAAAACACTAGTTGGTGATGAAGCCCAACATCGCCGAATTTAGTACAGAAGTGGTGGGTGGAACAGTTACCCCGGCGACTTGCTTAATGGCACAAGTTCCTCCACTTTAACCGTCTCGAGTGAAGTGAACCCCCCAGAAAATCCAAGTGAGTCTAGCCGACGTCTGCTCCAGGTACAGTGGGATCTTCCCTCCACCGTCACCTCGGTAGAATCCTAAAGATAATGGTCACTAAGGTTACCAACAGCAACAAATATACCTGGGGGAACAGTCTACAACCCGATAGCACGCAAGGGCAGAGTAACAAGCTCAATCCCCTTGCCGGCTCCTTGACAATAATCCAAGGTTTACCGACAAGTGACCCCAGGCTCCTCGACAATAATCTGAGGTTTACCGTTTGTAGTACGTGCGTATCTGGCGTCTTTCCCAATGAAGGAGGATTGATCCCCTCACTGGTTCGGACACGGTCGCGTGCTTCTCCTTTAAGAGGAGCTTTCCCAGAGTACAAATGAAACAGTTGGATTTATCCTACCACAAGATGAGCTACTTGTTTGGTTTTACTGTCTTGGAGAGTTAATTACTCTCCTACTCCAAGACACTAGCCTGATCTATATTGGTGTTTCAGAGCCCTAGTAAATAAAAGTTACTAAGTTGATTTTACTTTAAGCGTTAATTTTATGGATTTTCTTTAGGACAAAAGGTAGTGGAGATGAAACTGATGGTGTGTCGACTCGACTGAAATCCACTAAAAAGATGCACTTAGGATGATTTATACTAATTTTCTTTTTTCAATGAATTCCCTAGCTAAGAGAGTTGGAGAATGCAAAATCGATATAAAAACAACTTTCTTGGCAATGAAAATCAAAGAAACAAACTCTTTATCTTTTCCAAAGCATACAACACATGACCACTAATTACTTCACGAAAATTCCTTTTCTTTTCAAAGACTCAAATGCTACTAAAGCAAACTTTTCTTCAAAAGAGTTTTTTGTATTTTTTCCTATATTAGCAAAACATGTAAAACTTACTTTAACAGAAATCAAAGTTAAAAAATCTATGGCAATCAAATCAACTCAATTTCACACAAAAACAAATCCAAGAGAAATGCACCTAAAAGTAAATCTGATGAGGCAAAAGCCTACCAAGTGTGATTCCAGGATGTTTTACTCAGTCAATATTTAACTAAGGACTAGTTAATGCAGAATCAAAAACCAGTCAAAAACAAAAATCAAAATCGTTTGTTTTTGTTCTTAAGAATAAAATTCAAAGTTCAATCAACAAACTTTTTCGAGATTCGGCAAAGAGAGAACACAAAGGTAGGTTTCTCACAAGGGTGGATTCTATGAAAGGTCCGACTCCTAAGAAGACTAAAAAGACCAGGGAGATCCAAGGTTTTACAACTTCTAAAGCCAAAGACACTACAAGACCAGTGCAAAAATCAAACCCTAGGGAAAAATATCTATGAATTTCACTAAAACTCTTGACACTGATGAAACAAGCTTAGGTGAAGATTTATGACAGGTAACCAGTGGATCTGGGCAGCAAAAACAAATAAAAAACAAAATCGAAAAGGCAAAAAAGAAGAAAATTGAAATTTTCTCAATTTTGACAGGGTACGCAGGCAACCTGTTTGCACAGGTGCGTGTACGCTCTGTGTACAAAGCTGCAGTGCGTACAGGTACGCACTGTGCTTAACTCAGAGGGTGCGTACTGCTAGCAAAACTAAGAAAAACTAAAATCTAATTTAACCCTAAGCTAGCCCACCCAAATACACAGTCAAACAACCAAAAACCAGAAAACAAACGACTTTTCTCAAATCAAAGTTTCACACAAAGGAAAAATCATTCACATCAATGGAGTTCCCCAGTGGAGTCGCCATTTTTTCATGCGGAAAGAGTCAATTTTGCGGACAAAACCGACCTCCCTAGAAGCTAAGGCTTTCTAGTGACAAACAAGACAAGTAAACACTACCTTTCTCTAAATATGCATTTAGAATACAAGTAATCAGGTGATTATAACATACCTTTAGTCCAACGCTTTGTAGTAGTCCAGCTTCGCCGATCCGGATGAGCTCCTCCTTCTCTTCGAAACCTGCATTCACTAACAAGCCAAAAGATTACATAGCACCTAATAAACTTATAAAATAACACATATTCATCATACAGACCAAGGAGTATATGAAACAAATCATGAATAACAATATGTTGAGAAAAATGAGTTTATTTGCATTAAGTGGAAACAAAAGAAACCATTACAACCTGAGCCTTGGTGTTGTGCAGGTCCCTCCTAGGGTCCAGCAAGAGTTTTCCTTTACTTTGATCAGCTCACCCACTTCCAAATAAGGCTAGGAAAGGATGGGAATCTCTCCTCTCAAGCTCTATAAGGGAGTCCTAATTCCAGCAGCATCTACCCTTAGGAATGTTCAGCTTTCAACCTCTCCTCCCTCTGGCCCAATGCATGTATTTATAGTGCTCTAGAGGAAGTTAATCAGGTCCACCATCAATGGGATAAGCCCCTCTTTGAATGGGATAGCTCCCCTCTTGATGGGATAAGTTCCTCTTTCATAGGGATACATGAACCATCTGGAGGCGCTCAATACACGTCAAACAAGCTTTTAGAATGCTCTAGAAATGACCACAAGTAACTTTTTTGAAGTGAAACTTGCGCCTTTTGACCTTTACAGGAGTACGCACCCACCCTTTTACAGACAGAGTGTACAAGTACGCAGGTATTGTGAACTTGAGGTGCGTACATGCAGGTAAGGCTAAGAGAAACTGTGTACCCAGAGATATATAGATTTTTAAAGACTTTCTCTCTTTCTTGGAGTTTGACATGAAGAGCAAAGGTATGAGACTTGCCAAGGAGGATAGTATGACAATTGATGGAGCCATACTAACTGCAAATAGTCATGGTGACAAATTTTAGTGTAACACTATTTTTAATATTGACAATGACTTAGTAACCTCAATTGTCACCCTCTGTGATTTCAAACTGGGTGGATCAGCTCAAGGAACACACTAAGCGAGGAAGCTTGAAGTTTATTTGTACCATGGTGGTGATCACATGAAGGAAGCCAACGAAATTTCTAAATTTGATATTGTTTTGACAACCTACAGTACTCTAGGTTCAGAATTAAATAATCCGAGCTCACCTATCAAGGAGATCAAGTGGTTGAGAATAATTTTGGATGAGGCACATTTCATAAAAAAATTCTGGTACTAAACAAGCCAAGGTGGCAATAGCTTTAAATGTTGAGAGAAGGTGGGTCATTATTTCACATGATGGCCCTCATTGTCGTCATGATAATTCGAGACGTCATTCAGAAAATTCAAAGCATCATCGCAATGGTAAGCATAAAGTTAGAGAGTGGCCATTCCCGCGCTCGATGTAAGAAGAAGATGAATAGAAGGAAATAAATATCTATCTTTCAAATATAGATGCCAAAACCGTATATGTATGCAATCATACCGCCTAGTTAACTTCCTAGAATTTTATCACACTATAGTGGGTGATTGTGAATTCCTCATCTATAACAAACCCTGCAGTGGGTGATTGTGAATTCCTCATCTATAGCAGCGGTGTTAATGATCCCGTCTCTAATGTCCATTTGAATTTGCATACCTATTATGAGGGATTCTTAAGTAGTTTTATTTGTATCTATATAAATTTGGTTGTGTGCATAAACAATTTACTTAATCGTTTAGCCTGTCATCTTTGTTTTGTAAGAGAAGTTTTTGTCAAGCTTGGACACTTGACATCCTCATGAAAAATCAACCCTATACATATTTACACCGTAAGGTGTTTCCCTTTGAAATGAATTGCCCCAGTCGTCGCCGTGTCTTATTGTTCACCGTGGATTTGTGGTGTTAGACGATTGAACAAAGTTTGATCGTCGATCCAAAATTGAAACGGTTCATGAATTTTTCGTCCTCGCTGTTCACCCTAAGATCTCGCTCATGGAAATGGCGGTCAGGAAGGGCACTCTAATGCACGGAGATAAAATAAAGACTATAAGAGTTGCACATCCAAGAATCAGTCCATGAACAGGCTTAAAAACCTACACTATATATATTTTAGAATTTTCAAGGACCAGAATTTTCAAGCAAAACACCACATTGACCTTGGCAGTGCGCAAAAATACATATGAAAAGAAACAGATGCCACTCAGACCGCCAGCAACGATCAGAGGAAATTTTTATATATGGAAACAAGACTCTTGCCATTGAATGTTTAGAGATGGGGAAAGTTAGGCCTAAACTAAGAATTCAGAAATTTTATACGTTTAAATGAAGAAAACCTATCGCGAACATATCTCTATCCATTTTCAGCTCCCGGCCACGCGGTTCCGTACTAAACCTAACAGATGAATGGTCAGTGCTTAAGATTGTTAAATCAGGGTTGGATTGTCAGTAAGTGAAATCATATTAGTGCTGTAGATGGTTTTTTCTGGGCCTGCAACCCTTCATAATGATCTTTAGTGGAAATATCTATTTCAGGGGAGCCAATTTTGGGGTCTACAGCTACATTGGTTTTTAATTGGTGAAGACTGCATTCTGTTTAGCAAAGCATTTGTGACTGCTTGTGTCAATTTCATAGAGTTTGATCTATATGGAAATAGACACAATTTGTATTGTCCGAACATCTTCATTCCAATGTTTTGAATACACTTCGTCAAACTGTTAACAGTTTTAAGGTGAACAAAAATGAAAGAACTCCAGGTTACTTAGTATGCCTACAATAGTAGTTTTCTTTGTTTACATGTATTTCCATGATTTGGCAAACATTTATGTTGCACTGGTTGTGAGTTGTTAATGGTTTCGAATGTGGATTAGGATTAAATAGCTCTTCGAGGAAATGTAATGGTATGCTGGATTGCATTTGAAATATTTGTTTGGTGAGGCTTAGTTTGATGTTGAATTTGTGTATCTTTGGATCTCAAAATCTGGAACTATCTTATGTTAGGTTTGTGTTATAAACAATGACTGGAAAACTTCATTCACCTATTTTTTATGCATGTCATGATGTGGGTGTCATTTGGTATTGTGTTGTGATCCATGACTTGTATAATGTGCTAACCAGGGGTTGCTTTAGCATGATAAATGCGTGGCTGACACATACAATGCTTGCTATTTTGTTTTCATTATTTTACTTGTCTCATGATTTGATCAACAAGAATCGATCCCTGGACCTGATGACAATGGCATCACATGGAGCTTCAGAGCATATTTTTCCCTCCATGCCCTCGAGATCTCAAAAGAATAACAATCACCTGTGAATTGAAAGGCACCTTCAGCTTCAGTCCTTCCTCTGCACTAAAAACATACGCACGGGAAAAGCAGAGGGGAGAAGCAAAGCGCAGTGTGAGACACGCGAGGGTGGATAATAGTTGGGCTCAGCTTTGACCTCTGTGTAATGTTTTCTCTTCATTCAATTCCAATTAATTACTTTATCAATTATGTTCCAAATGGTGATTGAAACACCATTTTCTAGTCTTCTGGTTCATGCCCTTCCTCCACACGTGTCGTCAAAAAGAACAAGGTTCATACAATTTCAGTGTATGTAAACGAAAAATTAATAGATCAAGTTAATCTTAATTTTGAAGGATTTACTATGTGTGTGTTTCCTTTTTGGGGATTTCGGAAGGATTGTTTGGGGACAAAAATCAAGCTTGGATTGTCAGTAAGTGAAATCATATTAGTGTTGTAGATGGTTTTTTCTTGGCCTGCAACCCTTGATAATGATATTTAGTGGAAATCTCTATTTCAAGGGAGCCAATTTTGGGGTCTATAGCTACATTGGTTTTTAATTGGTGAAGAATGCATTCTGTTTAACAAAGCATTCGTGATTGCTTGTGTCAATTTCATAGAGTTTGATCTGTATGGAAATAGACACAATTTGTATTGTCCAAACATCTTCATTCTAATGGTTTGAATACACTTCGTCAAACAGCTAACAGTTTTAAGGTGATAGTTGATAAAAGATGAGAAATAACTTAATCACGCATCTATTGGTAAAGGCCTAATACTAAGAAGGCAGGTAGAAGTGGATGATGTTCGTATGCTTTATCTTCATTTCTGCACAAAAAAATCATAAGATAATTGGGTTTTTTGGTTTGGTTTGATCAGGTAGTTTTATTGGTTTATAACTATTATCAGAACTTTATTTGGAATTCTAAGAGAGATTGAGATGGACTATGTTTGGAAGGCAAATAGTTGAGTTCAAACATGATGAAAATTTAATTCCCTTTATACAAAAGCATGTATTAGGTGTTGATAATGGCTAGAAATATGAACTGAAGATGTATATACATCCTTCTATACAAAAAAGAACAGAAGAGGTAGAGGTATAAGGTTCACCTCAAATTTTCTTGCAAGTTAAATCCACTGTAGGACATGAAAGGAAGTGTCATAATGCTAAGAGTGAAAAAGAGGGGAAGGAAGAAACTAATAATTTCAGAAATTTTAGCTTTCTATCCATACCTTGATTTGTTCTAATAAAATAAATATTAATTGTTTGATGGCATCCAGGGAGCTATTTGGTAATACTAATAATATTATTATTAGTATTATAATAATAATAATAACAATGGAAAGGTGGGGAAGGAAGAAACTAATAATTTCATAAATTTGGACCTTTTATCCTAGCTTTATTTGTTCTTCAGATCCAACTAATATTTTGTAGATCCAACTTATGGTGAACCAGCAGCTTGAAAGCCAATTGCAAGTCATTCAGCCAACAACGATTTATAAGCATGCCATAGTATTATGTCTCTGCGTATTCACAATAGTGATTCCACTGTCATATTATTATTCCCCACTTGGACAGAGCGATGACACAAGGGGTTTCTACATGTTGACCAACCATGTAAATTGGATCTTATAAATTATAATTCTTGTTTTCTAGCCATCTATTTCTGTAGATATAAATTGTGTAGTTGATGGCATACTTTTTATAAATAAATTTCCATGGCTATTACAGTTCAATTAAGAGCCAATCTCTTGCAAATTTCAGAGTTGAATTCATCTGTAACTGCCTTTGATTTAGGGAGTGATCTAGAAAAAACTTCAATGCCTAACAAGACTGTGATAATCACAACCATAAATGCAGCTTGGGCAGAAGAAAATAGTGTACTAGATTTGTACATGCAGAGCCTTCGAATAGTTATTGAATCATGTTCTCCTCGTTGCAGTGGACCAGGGGTCATTTAGTCGTTGCCAACATATTCATCACACTGCTATATTTTGCTGAAAGAAATATCTGATTTCAATGAATCTGCCTCTGCATACCAAGACTGGTGTGAATGGTAAAAGTCAATGAATCTGCCTCTGCGTGCCACTAGAAGTTGTTGGATGAAAATATATATTTTAAAGGCAAGAAATGGAATGGCTTTTTTTGTTATTTCGATTACCAAAAGAAGTGGCTTAGTTAAGATAGCTTATAAATGGAGGCACAAGTTCTGAGGCTCTCATGGTGTTATTTTAATATATTGACCCTATTCAAGTTTTGAATGATTTAGAAATTAGCAAATCTATTAGATAGTGGAGGCAAGAAATTTGCACTTCTTTTCTGTCAAACCTGGTAGCTGATAAAAGATGAGAAACAACTTAATCACATGCCTACTGGTAAAGGCCTAATACTAAGAAGGCAGGTAGAAGTGGATGCTTAAGATTGTTTATAGGTTTAGCCAAGAATTTTATTGGTAACATGCTTAGTTTGAACTTTTGGTGATATTGTTTCATCACATAAGCTAACTACGGTTTAGTGAATTGTTACTGGAAATATACTTAAATCAGGATAAAATATAGGTGGTAATACCTAGTTGATTGGACAGTCCCAGTATATTGGCCCTTTTGAGGATTATTACTTGACCAGTTTGTTGCCTTAGTCTGCTGAGTACATTTTTTTTTTTTGTTGGTTGGTTGTTGTTGTAATTGGTAAATTGTATAGGTGATTTTCATTCACATGCTTATTGGAATAGCTGGCTTCTTGAATAGCATAGTCATGCAGTTGAGTATGTGAGAGGGGTTTGTAAAACGCATTATCTAATGAACTCTTATGTAGAGGCAAAAAGTCTCACTCATAGCTTACTCAGGGCTTCAGACGGGAATTTCTTTTATAGAATGATCAACTTACTAGAACTACTGCTGCACTTTCTTCATCAACAGAAGCCACTTGAAAATGCTTGAAAATAAACTCTCTGTAAGGGCCATTGTCAATAAAAATATTTGCAGTGGAGGGGGTTTCTACATGTTGACCAACCATGTAAATTGGATCTTATAAATTATAATTCTTGTTTTCTAACCTTCTATTTCTATAGATATCAATTGTGTAGTTGATGGCATACTTTTTATAAATAAATTTCCATGGCTATTACGGTTCAATTAAGAGCCAATATCTTGCAGAGTTCAGAGTTGAATTCATCGGTAACTGCCTTTGATTGAGGGAGTGATCTAGAAAAAACTTCAATGCCTAACAAGACTTTGATAATCACAACCATAAATGTAGCTTGGGTAGAAGAAAACAGTGTACTACTTTTGTACATGCAGAGCCTTCGCATAGTTATTGAGTCAAGTTCTCCTCGTTGCAGTGGACCAGGGTCATTTAATTGTTGCCAACATATACATCACACTACTATATTTTGCTGAAAGAAATATCTGATTTCAATGAATCTGCCTCTGCATACCAAGACTGGTGTGAATGGTAAAATTTAATGAATCTTCCTCTACGTGCCACTAGAAGTTGTTGGATGAAAATATCTGTTTTAAAGGCAAGAAATGGAATGGTTTTCTTTTTATCTGGATTACCAAAAGAAATGGCTTAGTTAAGATAGCTTATAAATGGAGGCACAAGTTCTGAGGCTCTCATGGTATTATTTCAATATATTTTCCCTATTCAAGTTTTGAATGATTCAGAAATTAGCAGATCTGTTAGATTGTGGAGGCAGGAAATTTGCACTTTTTTGTCAAACCTGGCAGTTGATAAAAGATGAGAAACAACTTAATCACACACTGTTGGTAAAAGCCTAATACTAAGAAGGTAGGTAGAAGTGGATGATTAAGATTGTTTATAGGTTTAGCCAACAATTTTATTTGTAACATGCTTAGTTTGAACTTTTGGTGATATTGTTTCATCACATAGGCTGACTATGGTTTGGTGAATTTTTACTGGAAATATACTTAAATTAGGATAAAATATAGGTGGTAATACCTAGCTGAATGGGTAGTCCCAGTATATTGGCCCTTTTGAGGATTATTACTTGACTAGTTTGTTGCCTTAGTCTACTGAGTACATTTTTTTTTGTTGTTGGTTGGTTATTGTAATTGGTAAATTGTATAGGTGATTTTCATTCACATGCTTATTGGAATAGATGGCTTCTTGAATAGGGCAGTCATGCAGTTGAGTATGTGAGAGGGGTTTGTAGAACACATTATCTAATGAACTCTTATGTAGAGGCAAAAAGTCTCACTCATAGTCTACTCAGGGCTTCAGATGGGAATTTCTTTTATAGACTGATCAACTTACTAAAACTACTGCTGCACTTTCTTCATCCACAGAAGCCACTTGAAAATGATTGAAAATAAACTCTCTGTAAGGGCCATTGTCAATAAAAATATTTGCATTGGAGGCCCTCAACCCAACAACCATTTTAGCCAGCCTTGGAAGGCAAATAGTTGAGTTCAAACAAGATGAAAATTTAATTCCCTATATGCAAAAGCATGTATTAGGTGTTGATAATGGCTAGAAATATGAACTGAAGATGTATATACCTCCTTCTATACAAAAATGAACAGAAGAGGTAGAGGTATAAGGTTCACCTCAAATTTTCTTGCAAGTTCAATCCACTATAGGATGTGAAAGGAAGTGTCATAATGCTAAGAGCGAAAAAGAAGGGAAGGAAGAAACTAATCATTTTAGAAATTTTAGCTTTCTATCCGTACCATGATTTGTTGCTAACTATCACCATTGAGAACAACCCACGGCTATATCATCAATTATTATTAATACATACATATTTTTCTTGTAATTTTGCCCAGCCCACCATAGAATTTATGTGCATGTTGAAGGTGGCTGCTTATTTCAAATTGGGGAACTTTTCTTAAAATTATGAGTTCCAAACTTAAATCCTATTTCAATGAGCTGGCTACACATATAATTTGTTGAACTTCAACCTTGGGAACTAAGATGGATGCTGACTCTTTTTGTTGTGTCATTTGTTTCTTCTTTCTAAATGATGATGTGCCCAACTACATACTAGCACTTACAGTAATATATTCATCTAAATTTGTCAAACAGTTTTAAGGTGAACAAAAATCAAAGCACTCCAGGTTGCTTAGCATGCCTAGCATAGTAGTTTTCTTTGTTTACATGTATTTCCATGATTTGGCAGACATTTATGTTGCATGGGTTGTGAGTTGTTAATGGTTTCAGATATGGATTAGGATTAAATAGCTCTTCGAGGAAATGTAATGGTATGCTGGATTTCCAGTTGATCAATTTGCTAGATTTTCTAGATGTACTTATCATACAACGGACAAAGTGAGAGAGGCTCTGTAACCAGGAGAAGCTGCATCAGCTTCAGACCTTTTCTGCTATGGCCTACCCTGTTTATACTTACCCTGTTGCACTGTATGCTTGTAGATATGCAAGTTAATAACTGAGAATACTTCGAAATTGGTTTCAAAGTAAGCGTTTAGTGAATTTCATGTTCTAAAACTTATTGTGTCCATTCTATTTAGAGATATATCAGGCTATGTGTCGACACTTTAGCCTTTAGGTGAAGGCTTATCATCCAAAGCTCATATTGTATCTACACTTTCTTTGTATCATAAATATGTGGTTTCACTAAGATCAATAATTTTCATAGTGGAGAAATGCCAATGGCTCTGGGACTTTATAACCTAAATTTTGGTAACTACCTTTGCTTATTTGATATGTCGGGTCTTAAGCCATCCAAACCAACTTACAATTTTAGTTATAACTTTACAATTTTCCTTGGAATGTAAATGAATGGAATGTCAACTAAAGCAGGAGGCTTACGGGACTATACTAAAGTTTTCTTTGTTGCTTCCCTAAAGACTATATGTTATATAAGAATCACAAATTGACAGAATGAGTTCAACCAGACCAGGAGGCTTGCAGTACTGCATTGAACTTTTATGCTTGTGCCATTTTAGACAATATATGTCATATGAGCATCACAAATTGATAGAATGAACTACTGGTAATGGGGTTGAATTAGACATGCGGGTTACATTTACTTTGATATAACAAACTTCTTGTGTACTGGTGTTTAGATATGATTTGATGTGCTACTAGTGTAATAGTGGTTATTGTCATTGTAAGTAAGGTGAATATACCAGCAAATTTTTGATTAACTCGGCAGCAAGTGTGGACTCCCCTTGTATGGGAATAATACAATGAAATGTTGCTGACTATCACCATTAAGAACAACCCAAGGCTATATCATCAATTATTCTTAATACATACATATTTTTCTTGTAATTTTGCCCAGCCCACCATAGAATTTATGTGCATGTTGAAGGTGGCTGCTTATTTCAAATTGGGGAAATTGGCTTAAAATTATGAGTTCCAAACTTAAATCATATTTCAATGAGCTGGCTACACATCTAATTTGTTGAACTTCAACCTTGGGAACTAAGACGGATGCTGACTCTTTTTGCTGTGTCATTTGTTTCTTCTTTCTAAAGGATGATGTGCCCAACCACATACTAGAACTTATAGTAATATATTCATCTAAATTTGTCAAACAGTTTTAAGGTGAACAAAAATCAAAGCACTCCAGGTTTCTTAGTATGCCTAGCATAGTAGTTTTCTTTGTTTACATGTATTTCCATGATTTGGCAGACATTTATGTTGCACTGGTTGTGAGTTGTTAATGGTTTCGGATGTGGATTAGGATTAAATAGCTCTTCGAGGAAATGTAATGGTATGTTGGATTTCTAGTTGATCAATTTGCTAGCTTTTCTAGATGTACTTATCATACAGTGAACAAAGTGAAGAGAGGCTCTGTAACCAAGAGAGGATGCATCAGCTTCAGACCTTTCTACTGTGGCCTGCCCTATTTATACTTACCCTGTTGCACTGTATGCTTGTAGATATGCAAGTTAATAACTGAGAATACTTTGAAATTGGTTTCAAAGTACGAGTTTAGTGAATGTCATGTTCTAAAGCTTATTGCGTCCATTCTATTTAGAGATATCTCAGGCTAAGGATGTGTCGACACTTTAGCCTTTAGGTGAAGGCTTATCATCCAAAGATAATATTGTATCTACACTTTCTTTGTATCATAAATATGCGGTTTCACTAAGATCAATAATTTTCATAGTGGAGCAATGCCAACGGCTTTGGGACTTTATAACCTAAATTTTAGTAATTACCTTTGCTGATTTGATATGTCGGGTCTTAGGCCATCCAAACCAACTTACAATTTTAGTTATAACTTTACAATTTTCCTTGGAATGTAAATGAATGGAATGTCAACTAAAGTAGGAGGATTACGGGACTATACTAAAGTTTTCTTTGTTGCTTCCTTAAAGACTATAAGTTATATAAGAATCACAAATTGATAGAATGAGTTCAACCAGACCAAGAGGCTTGCAGTACTGCATTGAACTTTTATGCTTGCATCATTTTAGATAATATATGTCATATAAGCATCACAAATTGATAGAATGAACTACTGGTAATGGAGTTCAATTAGACATGCGGGTTACATTTACTCTGATATAATAAACGTCTTTCGTACTGGTGTTTAGATATGATTTGATGTGCTACTAGTGTAATAGTGGTTATTGTCATTGAAAGTAAGGTGATTATACCAGCGAATTTTTTATTAACTCGACAGCAAGTGTAGCCTCCCCTTGTATGGGAATAATACAATGAAATGTTGCTGACTATCACCATTGAGAACAACCCATGGCTATATCATCAATTATTCTTAATACATACATATTTTTCTTGTAATTTTGCCTAGCCCACCATAGAATTTATGTGCATGTTGAAGGTGGCTGCTTATTTCAAATTGAGGAACTTGGCTTAAAATTATGAGTTCCAAATTTAAATCCTATTTCAATGAGATGGATACACATCTAATTTGTTGAACTACAACCTTGGGAACTAAGACGGATGCTGACTCTTTTTGCTGTGTCGTTTGTTTCTTCTTTCTAAATGATGATGTGACCAACCACATACTAGCACTTATAGTAATATATTCATCTAAATTTGTATACTCAACTATTCAACAAGTTACAAGCAACAAAACTTAACTATTGTTTTCTATAACTAAAGCCTATAAAGTAAACTTCACAAGTTAGTATACCCAACTATTCAACAGTTAACAAGTAACAAAACTCAGCTACTGTTTTCTATATCTAAAGCCTGGAAAGTGAACTTCACACGTCATGTCATAAGCTATAATATTTTGGCTTTAGCAGGCCATATAGGGAATTCGTAAAAGCACAGTAGAATTTAAGAAACCATGCAGTGTAACTTACAACACTACAGTGAATCACATAACAAAATTTAGTGGACAAGCATACCTGGGAAATGCTAGTTTCAAAAAGTAACAAATATGTTGAGATGACCAAATGGTGGAAAAATGCCTCACATAGTTTCTCATGATGTACTACCAAAATTCTCTTCAATGCATCTCTCTTATCTATGACTCTTCAATGTGCCTCATCCCTCAATCAATTGTGACTACTAAATACACCTTGGTCCTCCTCACACTAGATTCACAATGTTGCTTTACTTACACAATGACTCATAATACAACATGATGTGAAATTCCTAATAATACCTAACAAATGTGTATTCTCCATGATGAAGTAGCTAATTTATAGATAAAAACTAACACTTTAAAACTGTTTTATAATTTTTTGGAAGCATCATGAAATTGACATTGAAACAGTGAGAAAACATCATCAAGAATGCAAAAATTTAGGGCCCACAAACTTGAAAGCTTGTAGGTGATTCTGTCAGATTGAGAAAGCTTGTATTGGAAACTCAATTTAAAATGTTACCAAATTCAATTCCTGGGTCTCAAAGCTCTCAAGTTCTCTATTCTTCATGATGGAGTAGCAATAATCTCTATTCTTCACGATGGAGTAGTTATTTTATAGATAGAAATTAAAACTTATAAAATTGTTTTGTAATTTTTTTTGGAAGCATCATAAAATTGACATTGAAATAGTGAGAAAACATTATCAAGAATGCAAAAGTTTAGGGGCCATGAACTTGAAATCTTGTGGGTGATTCCCGTCAGTTTGTATTGGAAACTCCATTTAAAAATGTTACCAAATTCCATTCCTGGGTCTTGAAGCTCCCAAATTCTGTGCTGTAGGTTTTAAGGACATTTAATATCCTCATGGTTTATATTACTATTCCCTGAAGAAGGAATCTTCCATAATAATCCTCTATGCGTGTATGCATTCATTTGAAACTTTGATGTTCAATCATGTTTCCCTTGTAAAATGTTACCAAATACCAAATTCCATTCCTGGGTCTTGAAGCTCCCAAGTTCTGTGCTTTAGTTTTTAAGGACATTTAATATCCTCATGGATTATATTATGATTCCCTGAAGAAGGAATCTTCCATAATAATCCTCCATGCGTGTACACATTCGTTTGAAACTTTGATGTTCAATCATGTTTCCCACACAAAGGTAGACCATATTTTTCTAGTCTTATCTAAAGAGGTCACAATTTTGTCTGGATGGAAAATTCTGAAATTTGACTGTGGGAGTGTTTAAATTGTTTTTGGATGGTGGAAATGGATTTAGCATCCATCATGAATGCCTGGGTACCCAAAATACTGAAGCTTGACCGCTGTAATTGACATTTTCAAAAAAATTAGCTGGATTTTTTCAAAATCACATTGTAGTTTCTATCATTTTCTGTGCAAAATTAAGGCACCCAAATTCTAAAATGTGACAACTATAATCCACATTTTCAAAAAATTTAGCTAATTTTTTTCAAAATCATGCTGGAATTTTTATTATTATCATCATGGCTCCAACAATTTTTCATGCATTTTCAAATATGGAACGACAACCATGATGTTGTTCACAATGTCATATCGTTTCTTTCACCTCTTCCATTACAATATAATAGTATTTTCTAATAACACCATAAATAGGAAGTATATGGAAAAATTACATCTCAAAAGACAAGAAAAAAAAAGAACTTTAAAATAATGTACAAAAACATGTTCACATAAACAAAAACAACAACATGGATAATGGATAACCTCTACAAGACATTACTATTATTTACCAAATAGCCATATTGGAATACACATAACTAATCATTTCAAGTATAACTTATTATCATCCACCCTAGCTTTCAACAATGTCCATTCACATGTTGCTATTTTCCACACACTACTATTATTTACAAAATATCCATATTCAAAATACACATAACAAATACTTCCAACTCTAACTCATTATCATCCACCCTTTCTTTCAACAATCTCCATTCACATGTCACTATTTTTCCACAAACTATTATTATTTACAAAAAAACCATTTTCAGAATACACATAACTAACTATTGCAATTGTAACTCATTATCATCCACCCTTGCTTTCAACAATGTCCATTCACATGTCCCTATTCTTCCCCACTCTATGCCTTACGGCATTTCCTTTGCAACATAAGGTGCAAATGCTAGTAATTTATATTTCATAAATAAATAAAAGAGATATAAACAAACATATACATATTAATTTATACTTCATAAATATATAAAAGAGATATAAACAAACCTATCAAAATTAGATTAGCGATTTTAATATTAATATATCTAATCTCCAAAAATAAATGTCAAACTCTAGGGTACATGATCTCAAAGCTTTGTAACAAGTACCTTAAAATCCTAATCGTGTTTGGGGAGAATATTGTAAGTTATTTGCATAATCTTTGTTAGTGTAACTGTAAGGGGGAGTAAGATATGATTAAGGCTTTTGTAACAAGTACCTTAAAATCATAATCCTATTTGGGGAGAATAATGCAAGTTATTTGCATAACCTTTTTTATTATAACTCTAATGGGGAGTAAGATATGATTAATTAAAAAAACTAATGAGTAGAATATTCTATTACCTAGTGAGGAGGAAGTGCTATATTTGTTTTTATTGGTAGGTATATACCATACTAGTCTCCAAAAATGAATGAATGTTAAGCTCAAGGATACATGACCTCAAATTTTTGTAACATGTGCCTCCAAAAGTAAATGTCAAGGTCAAGGGTACATGGCCTCAAAGTTTTGTAACATGTGCCACTTATTCACGTGGAAGTCTTAACCCTAATTGCGGAGTGTAGTATTTTTTGCATAACTTTCGTTATTGTAATTGTAATTGGGGTGAGAAATGTATGGTTAAGACATGATCTCTCTAGGTGAAAAACTAAATAGGTATTGGGGAGAGAATTCTATTACTTAGAGAAGTAAATGTGCTATGTTTTCTTTTACTGATAAGAATATATGGAGTTAGGTTAAGGTTTGAAGAGTTACATTTATTTACTTATTATTTGTTAATTTAAAACATCTTAATTATGTAAATGGGATTAATACAAATTCCCAATGTGAAAAAATATATTATCTTCATTGAATCCATGACTTGTTATGGGAGAGATGTTGTTACTACTTGTAAGCTAAGGAAGGATGATGAATTAGTAGATATAAATAAGCAATCTTTGCATTATCAAAGAAATGATATAACAAGGGATAGATGTGATGGAATGGAGATTGGTTGGGTCAAGATTTAGCCTCAGCAAAGGGGTTATAGCCTTGGGAGAGTGTAGGCCCCAAAGTTGCATCATCTATATATATTGTAATTTTTGGATGGACGGGAAGTAGGTGGAAAAATTAGAATATTATCACTTTGTGGATTCAGACATTTTGATTACAGATTTTGGGAATATCTTGAACTCTAATTTCCATGAGAGAGATGAACCAGTTGGCGCATATTAACAGAAGAATAAGAAAGAAAATGAGCCAATACCATTTCTTAAATCAAAGGAAAACCAATTTCATTTCTTAAATTAAAGGAAAGGTTAATTCAACCCAATCCTTTAAATTTTGTAGAAAATGACTACAAAATCCTTTAATATTTTTTTAATTAAATCTTTGTAACATGATTATTTGAAAGGAAAAACTATCTCCAATGGATATATTAAAATCTTTAAAGACATAAAATATCTATAAGTAAAAGTTGTAATATTTGAAAATATTAATTTGATGTAGTTTTATTATCATTTTTGTTATAATGTCATGTAAAAACATTAGTACATATAATACTAATATTAAATTTAATATTAATATATTATAATATTGTTATTATCAAATTTGGATTAATATAATATTAAATTTGTTATATTATAACATATATTAATATATTAGGATATGTATTAACTCCATGTATATATTGGAGGGAAGAACAAAAATAAAGTGATAGAGGTGGAGAGATAGAGGGGGTGACAAGGGAGAGATAGAGCTAAAGTGACGGAAAGAGTAAAGGAGGAGTGAACAAAGAGAGAAGGAGAGGACAGATAGAGGGGGAGAAGGGTAAGAGAGAGAGAGAGGGAGACACAAATGTGGAGGGAGAGAGAGGAGAGATGAATGGAGATTGTCACATGGTTGGAGGGAAGAGAGAGAGAGGAGTGAAAGGGGGAGAGAGAAAGGATGAGAGAGAGGATAGAGGGAGGGAGATAGATATGGAGTTCGAGGGGGAGAGAGGGAGGGAAGAATAAAAACATAGAGAGATAAATGTGAAGAGAGAGAGAAGATGTGACAAGGAGAGAAGGGGAGATATTATGTCTGTTTGGGGGTGAGATAAAGAGACAAATAAGGAGAGAAGGAGAAAAGGGGGGGAGAGAGAGAAATATATGAGGGGGGGATATTGAGGGGGTGGGAGATAAAGGGAAAGAGCGAAAGGAAGAGAGAGAGGATAGAGGGACAAAGAGGAAGATGGATTTGGAGGAGGAGAGAAAGGAAGGTAAGAAGAAAGACATAAAGAGACAAAGGTGGAGAGAGGTGGGGAGATGGAGAGATAGGGCGGGAGGAGAGTAGGAGGGAAGAGAGATAAAAGGGGAGAGATAGGGAGGGAGGAGAGTAGGATCGAAGAGAGATAGAAGGGGAGATAGAAGGAGAAGAAGAGGGAGCTAGAGATAGATAGATATAAAGAAAGAGTGTGTATGTTTGGGGGGTGATATAAAGAGACAAAGGAGAGACAGAGGGAGATAGAGATATAGATTGAAGGAGGAGAGAGGGAAGAAGAAAGAGAGATAGAGGGAAATAGGGAGAGAGATAAATATGGAAAGAGACAGTGTGTATGTTTGGGGGTGAGATAAAGAGACAAAGAAGGAGAGGTGGAGGAAGATATAGATATAGATGGAGGGGAGAGAGAAAGGGAAGAATATTTCTTACACTAGATAATTGATTTTAATGTACATGTTGATATCTAATCCTATTTAATTGTTTGAACTAGATGTGTTGGTTTCAGTGTATATGTTAATTTCTAATTAGATTTGATTGTTTGCACTTATTGCATTGAATTTAGTGTAGATGTTGACTTCTAATCCTATTTGATTTCTTGCATTAGATGCATTGATTTTAGTATATATGTTGATTTCTTATCTTATTGATTGCTTGCACTAGATACATTGCTTTTAGCATAGATGTTGATTTCTAATCCTGTTTGATTGTTTGCACTAGATACATTATGTAGGAATTTACAAGGTAAGTTCCTCAGATAGAACACCAAAGGACACCGCTCACAAATAGATCACAGATCAATACACTAGTATTCTTGATGTGTTTAAAACCCTCAAAGAGGGAAATAGTCCATGACCTAAGCCAACGCGGCCACTTCAAGCAATTTATTAATAAAAGAATGAAAAGTTACATAAGCTTCTCTCATGAATGGTGAACCGAATAGGATCCATGAAAATTATCAAAGTGTTATGATTGTATCAAATCAGGACAGACTTTAAAATTTATGAACAAAGAGCTATCAGGAAGACCTCTGGACAGTGGCAGTTTGAAGCTAGCAAGGAACGACAAGGACCTCGGTCAAAGCACGCTGGCCAGGGCCCATGGAGACCATGCAGGAGGCAAACTGGAAGTTAGGAAGTTCGGATCAGAAAACGGAGGCCGTTTGTGATGCGCAATTAGAGCTAATCGCGCATCGCTGGGAAAAACCCCTCGAGAAGGAAAGGCCCTGAGCGCTTGGTTGCATGGGAAGTTGGTAAACCGTAAGGAAAAATCGCTAAAGCTAAAGGCGGGTCCTGTGCTCCAAAACCGGCAGAATATCTGAGGCACATTGGGCAGTAAGCAGATTTGGGCAAAGAACGAGCAATTCCATACATTGCATGACGTGTGTCCGATGAATGAGAGAGAAAACCACATGTCATCACGGGCTAACGGTCGAGCAAGTCAACCACGCGATGAGAGCGAACACCGTAGGATCTAGGGGATCCAGATCTAACGGCGGAGATTGCGCCCGATGGGAAACCAGATGCGATGGGGGAATTAAGTCGCAGCATATAAAAGACTGAAGTCTGATTTGACCACTGAGTTGGTGGATGAATCATTTCACAATGTAACTAAAATACCGAACCGTTTGAGGAAGAGCTAGCGCAATTCATGAGAGGACAAGTGGCCACTTCCCTGTGAGATGTTGGCGATGATGTAGAGGCAGGGAACTCCAAGCAAACAGCAACAGGCGATCCGAAAGGGTGGAAGAGGAAGCGAACAGTTAAGGACAGATTTGCTTTAAGCCATGAATAGACAGAGAACAGAACAAGGAAGAACCAGAGAAGCGAATAGTGAAAAAAAGGGACAAAAGAGACAGTAAAGAAATAAGCAGAAAAATAGAGAGCCGAGCTAACCTGTAGCGTAAGGCAACATCGAGCAAACAGAAGGCTTGAGAGGTTCAAGCAATCCCTGTGAGGATCTGTCAGGAATTGAGTACTACATTGGGCTCCTCCCATTAAAGACCAGAGAGGTCAAGACTTGGAAAGGGAAAGAGTCTGTGTACTCTAGTGGCTTGGGGAATCCAAGAACCACCCCACCAAGCATTATCTATTTCAGGAGACTCAAATTGAGCTCCTCACTATAAAACTCTGCTTTAAAGACAAAATAAAAGAAGGCCACCACTGAAATCTGTACTAGAGACGTAGCCTTGGAGGATAGGGTGAAATCCTTATTAATTTGTTGTGTTCTTGTATTTGCTTACTGTGTTTCTCTTACTATTTTCCATTTTCCAATGTCTGTGTATTTTGCAATCTGATCGATCCATTGCCTAAAATAACATAGACACACACCAACACATGAGTCTGTAATACCTTTATTCATTAATTAGTTAACTGATATCACTTACAAGTGATTTTCAGATCAAGTGGTATCAAAGTCCAAGGTTGTTAAGGTTAGACAAGATTGTGTTGGATTTAGCTGTTGAATGCTAACTAGATCAAAGCTCAAATTAGGAGAAGGAGAGTTGGTCGAAACTAATCCTGAAATTGGGAGAGTCTATCCTCGGAAGACAATGTCAGAAGAAGGTTCTATGGGGCCAGACCCTCAATTCATAGATAGTTTCCTAGCCATAAAGTCCATGGTAGAGGAAATGTATAGGGACTTTAGAAAACACAAGGATGAAGATTCATCGGGATCTAAACAAGACAATGGAGAATATGAGTCTCACTTCCATGACCACTCAAAAAGAAAAGGGAAAGAAGAAAGCTTCCTCACACCTCATAATAACCCTGAACACAAAAAGAAAGCATCTTTGATCAAACTAGATGTTAAATTTTATTTGCCTATATATGATGGAGAGTTGAATGCAGAAAAGATGGATAATTGGATTAGACAAATTGATGTTTATTGCAGAGTGTAGAATATCGATTCAGACAAGAGCAAGATTCAGCTGTCAAGCCTATGCCTTGGAGGCACTGCCTTGGTTTGGTGGGAAGGCAGGACCCAAGCTGACATAAAGAGACATGGTATGACTATATCTGTTTGGAGTGAATTTGTTTCTGCAATAAAAAAACAGTTCTATCCATTGGCCTACATGCAGCAAGCCAAGAGGAGTTGGCAAACTCTTCGACAGGTGAAAGGGAAAACTGTGCAAGGGTACACTCAAGAATTTAGAAAGAGAGCATTGATTCTAGGAATCTCATTAGACTCACCTGAGACTCTGTTGAAGTACATTGGTGGTCTACACAGCTAGATGAGGCACACTATCCTCATGTTTAATCCCACTAGTATAGATGAGGTATCTATACAAGCTACTCATCTAGAAGCTAGAGGAAATAATGGAAGTCCAGAAGTTGGGGAATCATCCCAACCCACTTCAAGCAAGAATAAGGAGAAAAGAAAGCAGAAATGGAAAGCAATGAAGGCTAACACTACACAGAAAAGCAAGGCTTCATGCACTCACTGTAAAAATGATGAGCATGATGATGATCATTGTTGGATACTGCATCTAGAGCCGAGGCCTAAGAAGTTCGAGGGCAAGAAGAATAAGATTGTTGCAGCTATTCAAAAAGATTTGGGGTCATACTTAGGAGCTGAAACAACCATTGCAGCCACAGGTATAAAAGGTAAGAATTCTGAAGCATCTACTAGTAATTCTGCACAATCTAATATTGATGAAGAAAATGAGAGAAAAAGACATGAGCTTTTCCATATTCGAGTTATTTCCAAACATCAAAAGATTGATACATTGTTTGATAGTGGCTCACAAGTAAATTTAATTTCTGAAGCAATTGTAAAGAAGTTGGGATTAGTAACTACACCTCACAAGAAACCATACCCATTAGGGTGGTTGAATGATAAAGCAAAACTACAAGTGACTAGACAATGCAAACTCAAGTTTTCTTTTGGGTCAGCATTTATAGATGAGGTTGCGTTAGACATAATTCCTTTGGATATATGTAGAATTGTTTTAGGAAGTCCTTACTTGTATGACAGGAAAGCTATTTTCTATAGAGCTGAGAACAAGTATCTACTTGTTAAAGATGGAATCGAATACTTTGTAAGAGCTCATAAGCTCAAGAATAATTATACTCTCATAAACGTAGTGCAGATGAAATGAATGATAAATTCATGCAAACAATTCTTACTGATGGTTGTAAAGGAAAAGAAACCTGATAAAACCAATGTATTTGAGGTCTGTAATGCTAAATAGCAAGCTGATTTAGAAAAGGTTGTTTCAGAGTATGATATCTTGTTTCAAGAACCTAAAAGTCTACCACCCAAAAAGGAAATAGTGCATGATATTATTTTGCAGTGAGATGCTCCATTGCCTAACATTGGAATGTACAGGTTGTCCACTTTAGAGAATGCTAAAATCAAGAAGCAGGTGCAGGAGTTGCTCGAGAAGGAGTTCATCAGACTTGGCACATCGTCATGTGGGTCACCAATCGTTTTGGTGAGAAAGAAAGATGGCTCATGGAGAATGTGTATTGATTATCGAGCACTGAATAAGCTAACAATCAAAAATCGTTATCCCCTTCCTTGCATAGATGATCTTTTAGATCAATTGAAAGAAGCTGTTTATTTCTCCAAGCTAGACTTTCATAGTGGATACCATCAGGTCAGAGTTGCAGAACAAGATACATGGAAGAGTGCTTTAAAAAAAAAGCAGGGATTGTATGAGTGGCTGGTTATGCCTTTTGGCTTACTAATGCTCCTGCTACTTTCATGAGATTAATGAATGATGTACTCAGACCTTTTCTTGATGATTTTGTTATTGTGTATCTGGATGACATTCCGATATTTAGCAAAACATGGGAAGAACACTTAAAGCATGTTAAGCAGACACTAGATGTTTTGAAATGAGAAAAAATTATGTTAAACTCTCAAAATGTGAATTTGGCAAAACATCTCTGAATTATTTGGGTCATATCGTAGGGGGTGGTGAATTGAAGATAGATCCCTCTAAGGTGGCAGTCATTGTAAACTGGCCTAAACCCAAATCTGCTATAGAAGTTAGAAGCTTCTTAGGAGCAGCACAATATTGGAGGAAGTTCATTTCTAACCTTTCCTTAATTGTAGCTCCCTTACATGCTTTAACAGGATTGAACAAGGTGTTTCAGTGGGGAGGAAAACAGTAGAAAGCCTTCGACACCTTGAAAGAAAAGATTAGTACAACACCTATACTAGCATTGCTTGATCTTCAAAGAACATTTGAGATCCAAATAGATGCCAGTGATTATGCCATGGGAGCAGTGTTGACACAGTATGGTAAACCCATATGTTATCATTTTGAGACATTTAATTCTACAGTAGTTAACTATCCTACATATGATAAAGAATTGTATGCATTATTACAGAGTGTGAAAAAGTGGAAACATTACTTAATGGACAAAGAGACAGTAATACATACTAATCATCAACCACTTCAATATCTACACTCCCAAACTAAGTTGTAAAAATAAAGACACTATAGATGGACGGGTTTTCTACAACAGTTTCACTTAGTCATCAGATATAAAAAGGGCATACATAATAAAGTTGCAGACATGTTATTTAGACCCATTATAAATGCATCTACTATACTTAAGCATAATTTTGTGTTACATGAGAGCTACATTGAACAATATGCCCAAGATATAGACTTTAAAGATGTATATGCAACCTTAAGTCAAGGAAAACGAGTAGAAGAATTAGATTATCATGTAAAGGACCGACTCTTATATCATTGTGGGAAGTTATGCATTCCATAAATTGAAAGAGTAAAGATAATTCAAGAAGCACACACTTCTCTAATATTAGGTCACTTTGGGGTAAGTAAAACAGTTGCATAGTTGCAAAGATTTTGTTATTGGCCAAAAATGAATGAGATAGTTTCTAGATGTGTAAGAGGGTGTACTATGTGTGCTAAAAGCAAGCCCAACAATAGCAAACTAGGCTTGTACACTCCATTACCAGTTCCTTCTCACCCTTGGGAAAGTGTTTCCATGGATTTTCTTGGAGGACCGCCTAAATCTAGGAAAGGTCATGAATATCTATATGTTGTTGTGGATAGGTTCAACAAAATGTGTATTTTGATACCTTGTAACAAACAGATTACAGATGAACAAAGTGCAAAACTATTTTTTGAACATGTATGAGTTCATTTTGGATTACCCACTTCCATTGTATCTGATCGAGACACTCGATTTGTGGGGAAGTTTTGGTCAAGTCTGTGGGAACTGATGGACACCAAACTAAAGAAAAGCACAACTTTTCATCCACAAACTGATGGCCATACAAAAGTATTTAACAGGACAATGATCCAATTACTCAGGGGATATTGCAGGAAACATCCTAAGCTTTGGAATGAACATTTATGTTATGTGCAGCATGCTTACAACAGAGAAAAACATTATTCTATACAGAGATCTCCTTTTGAGACCTGTTTTGGTTTCACACCAAGGTCTCCTTTGGATTTTGTCTTTGGTAAAGACACCACAACTGAGGGACACAGTGATGTTGACAGGGCAACTAGGTTCATTGAACAGATCCAAGAGATCCACCAGGAAGATAGGAATAGCTGGAAAAGAGCCAAGCCAAATACAAGGCAAGGCATGACAAGCATGGGATGGAGAATAGTTTCCAAGTTGGTGACCAAGTCTGGCTGTATATCAGCAAGGACATGATGCAAGGTGAAGGTAAAAAGCCAAAGCCTATCAGGTATGGACCTTTCAAGATACTTGAGAAGATTGGTGAGAATGCTTTTCACCTTGATCTACTAGCTTATATGCACATCTACTCAATCGTAAATGCAGATTGCTCTAGATTGTTTGAACCTTCACTAATTGAGGATCCCGAAGAGCAGATTCAATTACCTTCTATTGATGACCTGCTACCTGAATATCTTAATGAATTGCAGGAAGACACTGTTCTAGACAGGAATGTGAGGACGACGCATAGGGGAGATGTTGAGTACCTCAGAATTGGGCTTAAGGGTTCAAAGCCGAGCAGTACAAATTGGATAGAGATTGGATAAGTGAGACAATTGTACCCTCACTTAGTCGATGCTTGAAAACCAACTTTTGGTGGTCCAAAAGCTTTTTCAGTGGGAAGGCTGTGATCCGAATTAGATCCATGAAAATTATCAAAGTGTTATGACTGTATCAAATCAGGACAGAATTTAAAATTTACGAACAAAGAGCTATCAGGAAGACCTCTGGATAGTGGCAATTTGTAGCCAGCAAGGAACGACGAGGACCTTAGTCAAATCGTGCTGACCGAGGCCCATGGAGACCGCGCAGGAGGCAAGCTAGTAGTTAGGAAGTCTAGATCGGAAAACGAAGGTTGTTTCTGATGCACGATTAGTGCTAATCGCGCATCACTAGAAAAAACCCTAGAGAAGGAAAGGCCCCGAGCGCTCGGTCGCATGGGAAGCCAGGAAACTATAAGGAAAAACCACTAAAGCAAAAGGCAGGTCCCGCACTCCAAAACAAGTAGAATATCGGAGGCACATTGGGCAGTAAGTGGATTTGGGTAGAGAACGAGCGATTCCATACATTGCACGATGCATGTCTGGCTTATGAGAGAGAAAACTACCTCTCATCGTGGGCTAATGGTTGAGCAAGTCAATCGCACGATGAGAGAGAAAACCGTAGGATCTGGGGGCTCCAGATCTAACGGCGGAGATTGTGCCCGATGGGAAGCTGGATGTGACAGGGGAATTAAGCTGCAGCATATAAAAGATTGAAGTTCGATTTGACCGTTGAGTTAGCTAATGAATCATTTCACAATATAACCAAAATACTGAACCATTTGAGGAAGAGCTGGCACAGTTCGTGAGAGGACAAGTGGCCACTTCCATGTGAGACATTGGCGATGACGCAGAGGCAGGGAACTCCAAGCGAACAGCAGCAGGTGATCCAAAGCGGTAGAAGAGGAAGCGAAAAATCAAGGATAGATTGGCTTTAAGCCATGAACGGACAGAGAATAGAACAAGGAAGAACCAGAGAAGGGAACAGCGAAAAAAAGAGACGAAAGAGAGTGAAGAAAGAGGCAGAAAAACAGAGAGCCGAGCTGACCTGCAGCATAAGGCAGCATCGAGAAGACAGAAGGTTTGAGAAGTTCAAGCAATACCTGTGAGGATCTATCAAGAATTAATTACCACATTGGGCTCCTCCCATTAAAGACCAAAGAGGTCAAGAATTGGAAAGGGAAAGAGTTTGTGTACTCTAGTGGCTTGGGGAATCCAAGAACCCCCACCAAGCATTATCTGTTTCAAGAGACTCAAATTGAGCTCCTCACTGTAAAAATCTGCTTTAAAGACACAAATAAAGAAGGCCACCATTGAAAGCTAGACCAGAGACGTAGCCGTGGAGGATAGGGTGAACTCCTTATTAATTTGTTGTGTTCATGTATTTGCTTACTGTGTTTCTTTTATTGTTTTCCATTTTCCAGTGTCTGTGTATTTTGAAATCTGACCGATTCATTGCGTAAAATAACATAGACACACACCAGCACATGAGTCTGTAATACATTCATTCATTAATTAGTTAACTGAGATCACTCACGAGTGATTTTCATATCAAACAGTTACACTACAAGTGGCCCTCCATGCTCTTTAAATAGATATCATGGACTAATCAGGTGTTAAGCCACGGATCAAGTGTTGGTAATGCTAAGGAGAGAATGAACTATCAGATCACTTCATGTTTAGAGCATATCATGACCTTCGGATTGTAAGTTACAAAAGTAAATAGTAAAGAAACACACTTTACCTAACTCTACACTAGACCAAGTTATACTTAACTATTTCCTATGTGTCAAAATATCCTAAAATCCCTCCTTAAGAACAACTTGGGATAGGATTGAAGGATGTACAAATATGAAGCAATAGGAGAAGGAAGGAGGCATTAGAGCCTATCCCCCCTTAGTGACAACTTCCTGAACTCCAACCATAAATCAAAGTTTAGTAAACTTCGTGTCTATGAGAGCCTTTGTAAAGATGTCTGCAACTTGATTAGCTGTTGAACAATATTGCACTTCAAGAACATGGTCATGAATGAGCTTTTTGATGAAGTGCATGTATAGTTCAATGTGTTTGCTATGCTGATGTTGGACTAGATATTTGCATAGTTGAATGGCACTTTGATTATCACACCAAGGTGTAGTCGGATGCTACTGCTGAAAGGCAAACTCTGACAGGAATTGATGAAGCCATAGGGCTTCCTTACTAGCTTCTATGGCACCATGATACTCTACTTCTACTGAAGAAAGAGAAATGGCACTTTGTTTCTTGCAAGCCCATGTAATAGGTCATGAAACAAGAGTGAACACATAACCTGCAGTAGACTTCCGATCATGAGGGTCAATAGCCTAATCGGAATCATTAAAACCAATCAATATAGGAGATGCTTTTGATTTGTAATGAATCCCAAACTAAACTATACCTCGAACATAACGAAGTATTATTTTAGCTACTTTCCAATGATTGTCATGTGGGTTTTTCATAAACTGAGCAATAAGGCCAACAACAAAGGAAAGGTCAGGATGAGTATGGGTTAGATACAAACGTTTTCCTACAAGTTGACGATATAAGGTAGCATCAACTTCAGGAGAAGTACAAGTGACTAAAATTTTGGCTCTAGAATGAAAGGGAGAAGGGGTTAGTTTACAGTCTTCCATGTGAAAATGGCATAGAATATCATAGGCATACTTGGACTGGGAAAGGGAAATACCTTCCTTCGATTACAAGACTTGAAGACCAAGAAAATAATGCAAGTGACCTAAGTTTTTCATTTCAAACTTCTTTTTAAGGTTGGACTTCACATGGTTTATAAGGTTGGGATCACTACTAGTAAGGATAAAATCATCAACATAGAGAATGAGAATGATAATAGACTTTCCCACTTTCTTGGTGTAGACAGTATTGTGAGAATGACACATAAAAAAGCCAGTTTATAAAAGAAAGCTATCCATTTTGGCATACCAAGCCCGAGGGGCTTGCTTGAGATGATAAAGGGATTTCTTAAGCCGATATACAAGGCTAGAGTCTGTTTGTATAAACCCAGTAGGTTGTGCCATATATCTTTATTCATGCAAGTCCCCATGCAAGAAGGCAGATTTAGCATCCATCTAATGGACTTCCCATTTGAAAGAGGCAGCAAGGCAAAGAACAAGGCAGATAGATTTCATTTTGGCAACAGGGGAGAAGTTCTTAATATAGTCAATGCCTTCAACTTATGAAAAACCCTTAGCAACAAGACAAGCTTTATGTTTATTAACTTTTCCATCTGGTCCATACTTGATTCTATAAACCCATTTGCATATAACAAGTTTTCGTCCCTTTGGAAGAGGAACAAGATCCCATGTATCACTTGCCAATAATGAATGATATTCTTCATTCATAGCTGCATCCCAATCTGGATGGCCTAAAGCTTCTGCAAAGGTGTCAGGATCATAATTTGCTGAATCTTGAGCTAGTAAAGAAGAGGCTCTATCGAACTGAGAACGTGTAGGTCGTTGATCTGTAGGATCACTAGCGGGAGCACCTACTACATCCCGAGTAGCACGAACCCATTTTAGAAGTTGAGGAGCTGAAGGAGGATCCTGAGAAGGTAGGGGAGGATTTTCATCCTCGCTGTCATCATCTGAAGAAGAAATATTTTCAGAAGTAGAAGGGATAGAGTGAGGTGGCACATCTGCCGAACTAGGCTCGTAGGCTGATATATTTTCAGAAAAATTTACATCTCTTCTAATGATAACATTTTTGGACTTAAGTGCAATAAGTTTATATCCTTTGACATCTTCAGAATATCCAACAAAAATACATTTTTCACTCTTAGGTTCTAAAGCTTTATGTTTCTCATCTAGAATATGGGCCCATGCTTCACTTCCAAAAACATGAAAGTGACTTACATCTAGTTTAATTGAGCTCCATGCTTCTTCTAGAGTGATATTCTTTAAAAAATTAGTAGGAGTGCGATTTACTATGTAATTTGCATAGTTAATTGCTTCTGCCCAAAAATTAAGACTAAGTCCTTTAGATTGAAGCATACAATTAGCCATTTCCTTTAAGGTGTGATTCTTCCTTTCAGCTACACCATTTCGCTGTGGAGTATATGGAATAGTATGTTGCATTTGAATTCCATTATCAGTGCAAAAGTTGATGAATTTGTTGTTAACATATTCTCCGCCATTATCAGATCTTAGCTTAAGAATTTGATGTCCAAATTGTTTTTCAACAAAGGCCTTAAAGGCCAAGAACATGTTAAATACTTCACTCTTGAGTTTTAAGAAGTATACCTAAGTGCGTGTGGAGAAATCATCAATAGTTAAGAAATATTTATAGCCAAAGAATGAAACAATTGGAAGTGGACCACATAAATCATTATGCACAAACTGTAAAGGGGCTGAGGCATGCCAAGAGGCATGTTTTTCAAAACTATCCTGATGATGTTTTCCAAGTACACATTCGAAACAAACACCATCTCTACAAGATACCATTGGAAGACCTATCACCATATTTTCTTTACATAGATTCTGAAGGGAGCGATAGTTTAAGTGATTAAATCACCCATGCCAAAGTTTGCTCACTTCATCATTATGAGCAATAAATACCAAGGGAAGATTTGATGACCCAAAGTTGTTAAACTTATACAACCTTGTAGAATCATCAACAATGTCAGTAGCTAAAATCTGTCTAGGATCTCTTAGGTCCTTAATTACAGCATCGTAAGGTGAAAATTCAACGATTTTACCTTCACCTGAATGAGTTATCTGATATACAAATAGAAGGTTGCAGGATAAGGTTGGAATACATAATACATCATTAAATTTACCATTGTCTAGATGAACAGTTCCAGTCCCTACAACACTAAGAGATCTATCATCACCAACATATAATTTTTTGGTGTTACAATCATTTAAGGAAGAAAAAATCGCTTTGTTTTTTGCCATGTGATAAGAAGCTCTAGAATCAATGAGCCACTCATGAGAATGAGAAGAAGAAGATACATTTAGTGCATAACTAGACCAAGATGCTTAACAACCACATGCAGAAAGTGTTATTCCTGAAGATGAAGTTGAAGTTAAAGAGTGCTCCAAATGGATGTTATGCTTCTTCATTGCTGCTTCCAAGGATTCCGTCTTCTTAAAGCATTTGGATTCTAAGTGGCCATCTCGATTACAAAATTGGCAATGTCTATCAGTCTTATTCCCTTTATTTTTATTTGCCTTATCATTTTGTTGAAATGATTTTTCATTTTGAGACTGAAATTGCTTAGGAACCTTGTTTGGTTTAGGACCATTATTTTTAGGATACTGCTTCTTAGGATTCTTTGAATTTGGTTGCTTCTGGGTGGCTAAGTCTTTCTTAGAAGAGTTTCCAAGATTAAGAAGACCAAGATATAAGAGCTTTTCTTGTTCTCTTATTAAAGAATCACAAAAGACATCAAAAGAGGGGGACTTGTAGTCTTGTCCTTGAGAAATGAAGGCTTCTCTAGTAGAATTGAACGTGGAAACAAACACAGAGAAGGATGGTCCCAACTTAGTAAGAATGGAATAGATAAGGCTATCATCTTCTTTCTTAACCTTAACACCTTCCAAGAGAAGTCTAAGGGTCTTGAACTTGGACAAAAAAATTTCAATGGAAGAAAAATTATTGGGCTCCAATGTAAGAAACTCATTTTCAAGTTGATGGGCTCTAATTTCATTTTTAATTCCAAAAAATTTAGTGAGATGTTTCATTGCTTCATTAGGAGTATTAAGTTTCACGATATGGAATCTAAGGTCTAGAGAAATAGACATCCCTATCAATCCATGTGCTTGATCTTGCCTATTTTCCCATTTGGCTGCCTTATCTTCATCTTGAGTTTTGGTTTCTCGGCCTGAGACTATTCTGTAAAGACCTTTACTTCTAAGTAAATCCATAATGTAGGACCACCATTGGAAGTAGTTGGTGTTGTCAAGAATAACTTGGCATGAAATTTCCATTTTAATAGAAACTCAAGTTGTATATGATGAAGCTAAGTGTTCCAATGGAAACATCACGAAAAATCAGGCTGATTAAAAATAACGGCTCTGAAAACAACTTCTGGATGAAGAAGTTATGGCTTTTTGAAGAAAAGTTATTGAATATTCTGACAAAGTGCGTGAATGTGCGGAAATGAATGATAATGTTATATTTAAAACAAATCTCCCCCTTTCCAAACTTAATCTAATTAGATCACTTAAAAAAAAAAATTATGTGACTCACTTTTATAAATAAGTGAAAGTCACTTTTACAATGGTACTTTATGAGCTATCCACTAAATTGTAACTTAAATAAAAGATAAAGGGACTTTAGAATTATAAGTGACTCACTTTTTATAATGGGTGAGAACACTTTTACATACAATAACTTTAAAACATAAGTTACATGTGCTTTTTGAAAACGTAACTCAACAAAAAGAAAGACTTAAACTCAAGACCTCTATTCTCATAAAGTAACTTTGGACAAAGTGAGCTAGTTTAAAAGCTTAGTAATTTTTGGAAAATAGGAAATGGTTTTTTTTGTTTAGTCACTGAAGCTTTGGGGTGCATGTTTACTTGAAAAAACTCTTTTTTCCTACAAAAAAAAAACCACAAAACCCAACACGGACATACAAAAAAAAACCTTATGGATTGAAGTTAGTTTTAGCCGGAAACTAAATATTTTCCTCAATGTTTTTGATTTTCTGAGATCACACTAAGGCACGGCAGAAAAGAGCATACACATGAGAAAAATCCTTCCTTTTTGTTTCTAATTTGCCTAGATCGCACAAAGTCGTGGGGAAAAAGCATACATAGAAATGAAAGGTATAGATCTGGTAATAAAAAACAGAGAGCTAAATAAACCGAAATAAATAGAGAGATGAATAGCTAGAACTGCAAATAAAGACTATATACCTCTAGATCTTAAAAATGACGTAGCTAGGGCTACCGGAAACCTTTTCGCATGAAACGAAAGGGGTTCCTCATTGGAACAGATGCTACTAACACAATAAAGTAGTCCTCTCGGTCTGAAAGCAGTTAGAAATAGTAGATCTAGGAAATGACAGCTGGATGCAGTTGTACCGGCTTCAAATTTGGATCACCAATAGATGCGGCCCTCAAATAGCTCTGATACCATGTAGGAATTTACATGGTAAGTTCCTCAGACAGAACACCAAAGGACACCACTCACAAACAGATCACAGATCAATACACTAGTATTCTTGGCGTGGTTAAAACCCTCAAAGAGGGAAACAGTCCACGGCCTTAGCCAACACGGCCACTTCATTATTTTACGATTGTAAGTTACACATTGATTTCAATGAAGATGTTGATTTATGATGTAACTAGATATATGGTGTACATTACTTTCAAGGTAATTATATTAATAGTGTGCATTGATTTTAATGTGAAAACAAAAAATTATTGATGATGTGCATTGATTTCTATGTTATGATAATTCAACCATAAATAAAATAACTCAATTTTCATCTTAAATAAAATGTTCACTTACCTAAAATGTTTGCTTCTTGAAATTGTAAATTATTTGTAATTGACTACATTCTTATTATTCCCAATTCCCTGCATGCAATAGTGTTAGTCACTTCGCATTCAAATGAGATATTAAAAAACAACCACCATTGAAACTTACTTTGGGTTTAACACTCCATAAGTCGCAATGGTTGATTTTGAAGAAATATACTATTAATAATCAAGAGCAAGGGAGACAAAGTATGAAATTTACTACAATAGTGTGAGTTAAAGATTTTAATGGTCTACAATTTCAACCTCCCTTTTGATATGATCAATATCAAAATATGGAAAAACTAACAAGTTTTATAATAAGAAGAGTAGAAGAAAATAGTTTTTGATTGATTACATTGAAGACTATTTGTAATTGACTACATTCTTATTATTGACATTTTCTATAATTCAATATTGTTAAGTTGTCGCTTTGTATTCAAAATTTGTATTCCATCAATTCTCATCATTCAAGTTATTAAAAATCTTTGTCATCTCAACAAACTAAGGTAACTAGAAAATTTTTAAATTAAAATGACTAGTTTAATCTTAGACGTATTTAACATATTTAAAATTATCAAAAGAACTAGTTGTTCTAAATATTTTATATGGTTACGCACAACTGAAACCAACCTATATCCATATTAACCATGGATCTATGAAGCACCGAGAGGGATCAAATCTCTCGAGGTGCAAACCTTTCCTCAATTTGCACACTCAAAAACGAGGTTTTCACCTCAAGAGATTTAATCCCTCTCAGCACTTGATAGATCTAAGGTTAAGATGGATCTTGGCTGGTGATAATGAAGATTATAATGAGCTAGAGATAGAGGAAGGACAGATATTCTCTAAGGACCATGAATTGTTGCAAGTTCCCAAAAAGAAGAAGATGAAGATGATAGTGAAATTTTCGGGAATAAATGATGTCATTCCTAAGAAATCAGATAAATGTCTATGGGGGTGTACTTCACATGATCTCATTGTCATCATGATAATGCAGGTCGTCAATCAGAACCTTCAAAGCATTATCGCAATTGTAAGCATAAAATTAGAGAGAGTCAAAATTCCCGCGCTCAACATAAGAAGATGAAAAGAAGGAAATAAAGCTCTATCTTTAAAATTTAGATTTCATGAGCATATAATTATTCAATCGTACCGCCTGGTTAAATTCCTAGATGTTTTGATATTGGATGTGAATTTTATGTGTGTATTACATGGGTGATTTTGAATCCCTTATCTATAGAAATGGTGCCAATTATTCCCTCTCTAACATCCATTTGAAGTTGCACACATCTTATTCAAGATTCTTTAAGTAGTTTTATTTATATATATTTAAATTTGGGTGTGTAGGGGTTAATGTTACATGGAAAAATGATATGCTTAATAGCTCGAAAGAGAAGTTATTGTAAGGAATGTTTGGTCAAATATAGACACTTGCAACCATTTTATATTGAAAAAATTTATACCTCATAAATATATAAAATATTTATATATAGAAAAAGAAGGTGAAAGGTCACAGGTTGCATGTGAGGAGAAATTTAAAGGAAAATAATGAAAAATGAAAAAAATAGAGGCCTTGTTGATAAAAAGGCTTATGAGGATTAGTTCATGGACATTTTTCAGTTAAATTTTGGAGCTCTCTCATTATTCTCTCTCTCACTCACTCTTGGACACACAGATTTTTATTGGAGCTCTTTGTAATTATATCAAGAAAGGCAAAGAAGGCAAGAGGAAGGAAGGAACAAGCAAGGAAAAGTAGGATCAAGCATCTACAACAATATTCTTTGCAGGTATTGATTTGCATGTGTATTTTCCTTGCTAGATTTGGCATGCATGGTATTGCATGTGGTTCTTTTGTTGTTAAGGCATGGGTTTTGCCAAGTGTGACAATGCTTTCAGCCTAGCCTTGCCATTTCTAGATAGCCTTGATGAGATGGGTTCTCGTATTTCGATTGAGCTGGATTGTCGGATGGATTCAAAATTGAGTGAGGTGGATCTCTGAAAATGACAAACACATGGCCAAGTGGTCCCTGAACCAGACCATGGATCATGGTAAAGCCATTGGCCTAGTAACCCCTGAGCTAGACTGTGGGTTGCAGTAAAGCCAGGATTGTGTGCCTCGGTCGGCCTAGGAATCCTTTCTGGTGAATGGTGGGATATATGACAAAGACAAGAGGTGGATTTCTCTCTGTTGGGACTAGTAGTCCCAAGATAGGATGTATGGTAAATCCTGGAGAGAGGGTCTCGGTGTAGGGCCTAATTATCCCTAAATTGGACTATGGATTACCATAAATCGTGAGAGACTGGGAGGCATTCAAATTCCTCACAGTGTAGGTGGAGAACTTCGGTAACATCCATGCCTGTTTGGTAAATTTTTTTTAGCTATGAGTCCCACATTCATGCTTGGAATATGGCACAAGGGTGATTGGTGGAAGAGATATTTGGCTCAGCTAACCTATGGTCGGGTGTAACATGGTAGTCCCATACCGAGTTGGCTTTTTCAACATTAAAATGAGGTTATTTCTCCTTCTTATCTCATGAGTATTAGATTGGTTTATATGTGGATTATATGGTTATTGTATCCTTGGTATTTCTATTTCTATTATGTTGTTTATGAATATGTATTATTACAGTGGCTATGTATGGCTCCCAACATGTTTTTACTTGTATATGAATGAACAATGTTTCCATGGGCTAATGGATGATAATGTAGATAAAGTGATAAGGAAACAATGCATCATAGTGAATCTCATATAAGTATGAGACGCCTATGCTCAATCTGTTATTTACACCTATAGATTACATATCTGTGATATATTTAACAAAATGCCTGTCAAGGCTAATAGGGGTCTAGTCAAGGTCTCATTCAATTGATTGAATTTATACTAGCATTTCCTTGTTATTCTATTGTTCTGAAGATGTTATTCAATTCTAGGCAGTAACCTGGGCCTTGGGCCTGAAAAAGTGGCTCAAATCTTGGGGATGCTGGCACATAACTGGAAAAAATGGTCCTTGGTCACTTGCTTGCATACCTGTGAGAGCGTCCAGAGGTCCCTGGATGTTGGCATGCCCATAGCATGAGAGCGTCCAGAGGTCAAGTGATCAAAATTTTCAAGGGGACCGAGGGGAAAGATGCCTGATGTGTTGGCATGGTTCTCAGGGGTCCTGTAGCTGATGTGGAAGTTATGTATGTTGTGTTTCTGTCCAATCCATTTCCTTAAGGTTGCATAGGAGGTTGAATCCAATCATAGTAGCCTCTTGTCGTACGTTTACCTCGACTGGTCAGTTACTTGGGTAGATGTGGGAGGAGGGTGTTACACGTCCAGAGGCTCCTCCTTTGGAGCTAGAAGCACTTGCTTTGGTGGGATACTTATATCTCAATCCAAAGAGCATCTCGTAGCCTTCTTCTCATCGAACTTGACCTATCTCCTCACAAATGTCATCCTTAGTGAAGGTTAATACACTCGGTAATTGAGTGGAGTTTTGGTGTATCCTACAAAAATCCCAACTCTGTTGTAGGCTAAAGTTTCTTCCTCGAATCCTTGGAGACATGATAATAAAATGAAGCTCCAAAAATTCTTAAATGAGACACATCATGCTTTCTCCTAGATAAAGATTCCTCAAGTGTGATCATACCAAGTATTGTATGAGGACTCTGGTGTAGAGCTATAAAAAGCATCTCTTTCACCTCTAATTACCTCACATTAATATGTCAATCCGGGAACGTTTTGTTATTTCAAAGAGTGTCTCAGTCTGAGGCTATCATTTGTCAGAGTAATGCTAGTAGTACAGTGTTCAGAAATACAAGAGTAAATGGATGATTGTCTACAACTTAACTACTTCAAAAGATTAAATCGCACATTCATAAGACTAAGCAACTTATCAGCCAAGGGTTCGGTAGCAATAACCCATCCCTTTGGAAACTGATGGAAAAGGAAATCAGAGAACAGATCGTGGATCTGGGAGTTGAACAGTAGATGCCAATGCTCACTACAGCTTTAGATCGTTCTTCACGCCAACACCAAGAAATGGAACGGCAGATAAAAAATGGAACAGCAATTAAGAAATCGAACAACAAATCTGAAATGGAACAGAAAATCTAAAATGGAATAGCAGCTAAGAAATAGAACAGCAACTAAGTCTCACAAGTAGTAACATCTTAGTCTATCAGATCAAATGCATTAATCGTAATCTATAGGAATCAATCGAAAATCTTTCACTCTTAAGGATGGATTGAATAACACACACCAATGGAACAGCATTGACTACTAATAAATTATGGAACAGTGCTTGAAAACCATATACACACACAACACAGTTAAATAGTAATCTGATCCAAGTATCGATCTCAGCTAGAAAGAATACGACTGCATTTCAAAATAGAACAGCATTATTCATAAATCCAACAGTCACAAAGAACATAACTTCCAAGATGAATTTTGTCCGTTAATGAACAAGTGCACAGCACAAAGGCTCTGTAATGGAACAATAACAGTATTCTGTAAAGACTAGTAGTATTATATCAACTCCTAAAAGAACAGTAATATGATGCAGAGTCAATACAATTGTTCTGTCTGTAGAAACCTTAATAAATTAAACATAATAGAGCATGTGATGTAAACTTATAAAACACATCAGATTACCAAATAACATCGATAAGAAAACCATGCATAAACCAAACGTAATAATACAAGAGCAAGTGTCCTCCAGGGCCGAGCCCTTAGCCTCCAGGGGTACACCGCTTGAAGTTATTCCAGACTCAAAGATGAAATAGTAACCAACTTTGTATTAATGCATAGAGCAGAATTACAATAAACCAGTTCTTAACGAGACTTGATGATCAAAGTTTTGATCTTAAAAGAAATTACATAAAAGCATAACCGTCTCTAACTCTCCCCTGAGCTAACAGTGCTGCCCCATTTATAAGGGTGATGGCAGAGATGTCTAAGTGCAGAAATAGATAAAACAACGATCCCTCAGAATCAAGGATCCTTAGGGATTCGCCGAATCGTTAGTCCTTAGTCATTTCTTTTCTCTCCTGCGCCGAGATGATATCTCCACCTCCTTTCCTGGGCTGATTCGCTTTGATTTTCTTTGCCTTGTTTGCATTCAGTCTCCCGTCAAAGGGACAGCGGTTAACTCGTCCTTGTCCTTTCCTTTGGAACGACAACTTCTCGTTTTTCCTCCTTCCTTCATAAGGAAATGAAAATTGTCAGTGTTTTCATCTTGCATATTAATCTCACATGTTTTATTATAATTCTTTATCATTTTCCTAGTTCATGATGCAAAAGGTTTGTAAGTTCTAATGAAAAGATACTGAAATAATCATCAAAAACATACCTTCTTTAGTACTCCACACACCCCCCTGCTTACCCTGTTTCATGCCCTCATGAAAACATTGTAGTTGACATGTAAGGCAGTGAGAGAATAGGCTGGAGATGGAATCTCATGTGGAGGCCTACAGCCATGATGCGTAACTAGGTATTCAAAGAAATGGCCTGTCTGACCCTCAGGCATCTCATACAGGGCTTGGTATCTAGGTGTACGGTACCAAATAATTGGACTCCGGAACCTATATCATAACCAGGATGGCCCTTCCCTCAAAACGATTTCACCATATAGGTGCAAGCGGTTGGCAGCTAATTTAAAATTCTCATACTTAAACAGTTCCCTGAGCTGGATATTCAGATTAGAGATTTGATACCGAAATTTAGCTGCATCAATGGCAGGGTCTTTGATAGAGAAAAAGTATTCTAATCCCTGTCGAATGAGTGCCTCATGCATGGGTCCTAATGCTTGAATTACACCTGGAGTCTGCATGAGGTTTCTATGTGCTCTCCACAACTGTACTGGGTCCCTAGGCTCAGCCCTTACCCACAAATCTAATCCGTTTTCTTGCCTTTGGAAAGTATTATAGGCTTTAAGCCATTTAATTTGATTAACCCCAAATGAAATGAATGCCTGCAATTGGTTATCCCCAACAAAAGGGCCAGGGTTCAGCTCGGTCTCCTGGTCTAATACAAGGTTATGTAAATAGAACTCACGCAACAGTCTCTGGAATTTTACCCCGTAGTTCTTACAACAGTCTATAAAATCATTGACGGTGTTAATTTGTATGGGAGCACCTGCTTTAACAGCCTTTATTTTTAATTGCAAATACCGTTCCAGTAAAAACAAGGCATAATTCTTAGGAGGGGCTCTACATGCTAGGATGTCATTGTATAAAGAACACAAGGTATCCATCTACTTGATAACTATATCTAACCTACGAGTTACCTTTGCGACTTTCTCTTGTTCCCTTTGCCACCCTTCAAAGGCCTGGCTTTCGGATAGATTGACGTTCCTAAGCTGCTACTGTAGTTCTTCATACTTTTCTCGAGGGATCATTTGCTCTCTAAGCTTTTCTGCTTCTTGCTGAGCTTGCTTCAAACCCTTTCGTAGGGTTACCATTTTTGGATCTCTTCTCCATGCGGCAGTGGAGGCCACGAGTTTTACCTGAACTTTCCTATTGCGTTGCTTTGAGTTCATAACCATTATCACTCCCTAAAGTGGTGCCTCCATCTGAATTTCCTTACCACGGGTCAACATCTCATCCATTTCTATCTTAACGTGGATATCAGTCCATTACAGTTCCTTTTCAATGGGAACAGCAGTCTGTTTCTCAGCATCATTTGGAACAACAGCCTGGTTCTCGACAGGGTTTTGAACGGCAAGATGGATTCTGGTCCTCTGCCCCTTTTCCTTGAGGGGTTTTGTTGGAGTGGTCACATTTTTCCTTCCCGAAGTCCTTCTTACCCTTTGCCTTGATTTTAGAATCCTAATCTGCTGGTGGAGCTGGACTATTATATTCAGTAATCTCTGATGTTCCTTTCGAAATTCTTTAATTTCCAAAATTTCCTTAGAAGGAACAGCAGGTTGTTCACTGCATCTTGGACTGTGACTAATTCCCGGATTTCCTCTCTAGGGTGTTTGTTCATTGTTCTGCTCTGGCTGTTCCGAGGCAAGAACCCTAACTGGTTCTGTTATTTCTTGGGCGACCTCTCTTTCTGCCCCTGTTTCCTCCGGAATTTCTTCTGGTGTCTTCTGGTTAGGAATGGATTGTTCCTGTTCAGTATCTCCTATCATCTTTTCATCATGAACAGGCAGATTCTCTTCTTCTGCCTCCTTTGCATGTGATTCTTCAAGTGCATTTTCCTCCTGGGGTTTCTTTTCGGCATGGAGGTCTGATGGACTGGAAGGTTGGCCATATTCGCCCATATTGGCCAAAGCTTCGGCCAATTCTTCTTCTCCCACTGGGTCCTGCAATGGGCTACCTTCTTGACATTCCATTTCCTCCTCCTGCTCGGATTGCTCGGCTTCTTCTTCTTTATCTTCTTTGGTTTCAGTTTCTTTTTCTCCTTCTTCTTCAGATTGCTCAACTTCTTCTTCGTTTTCTTCTTCCTCTTCAGATTGCTCGGCCTCTTCTTCTTTTTCTTCTTCTTCTTCAAATTGCTCAGCCTCTTCTTCTTTTTCTTCTTCTTCTTGCACTCCTTTATCATCGTCCTCCCCTTCTGGCCGTGGGGGTTGCTCATCTTCAATTTCTACCGATTGGCTGGTGTTTTCTTGGGGCTTCTCCAGCCTCCCTCATAGTCGTGCTAGCCAAACCTATTTCCTGCATTTTTATGGCCGCTCAGGTGTACCGACGGCATGTTTACGCTTTGTGGATTCCCTGCGTTTTTCTGGACGCTCGGTTGTACTGGTGGCATGTTTACATTTTGGGGAAGGTGGGGTCAATTCCCCATTTATCATGGCAATTAGCTCTTCCCAGTTGCTCTGCTGCTGGGTGAGGTTATGGCTGACTATTAACCGAATCAACCCATGATGAATAACAACTGACTCTACATGATGTGCCTTTTTTATGCTCCGTGCAACGTCATGAAGTAACTAATTCAAAAATGCAGGTAAATTTACAGAGCATTTTTGCTTTAGTACAACTAAGAGTTTGAGATGTCGTGGTCTTACCACGTCTTTTCTACCTTCACAGGTGATGTAGCTTTGAATGGTCTTTGCCAATTCTGCCCACGGCTCTCCTAGTGCTGCTAGCAGAACTCCCTTTCCTCTAATTGCCAGGCTCTGGCCTTCGTCCTGGAAGATTTCTATAATCTTCTGCAATCTCTCCTTTTTTAACATCCATACAGGTCCAATGGCTGGTAGTCTCGAGACTTCTGTGATTATGTCATCAGTGACTGCTATGTGTCTCCCCCTCACTGTGGAGTAATCCTCTTGCAAGTTCTGCAAGAATTCAATTGCCACAGTCTCATTAGACTCCTGCAAACGGTTGAGATAAGTCAGCCACCCTGCTCTTGCCAGGATTTCCCGGGCAGCAGCAGAGACTGTTAACACCTGCGGTTCTCTCCGAATCAATCTTCCTCCCATGGTTTCGCTGTAAACTCTCAATGGAACGGTAGTTGTTCGTGCTGTTGAAACACAGAGACGCTGACAGATGCAAGACTTGTTCAAAATCTAATGCTACAGAGTATACAATAGAAATGGCTTATGAACAGCAAGTCATGCAGAAAAAATAAAAAAATAGTATGCCGTTGAGTTGTGCTATACCCTAGTACAGAACTTCCCGAATAGTGAGCTGACACGTAATCCAGGGAATGATGAGGTTAACCTCCCCCCCTGCAATGTGATAGGTTGTCCCAGCCGTCAAATAAAGGAGCAGTGCCCGCTCTGAAGCAGAGTCATAAAGGAACAGCGTATGGCAATATGCCATGTTTACAAAAGTAGCGAATTACCAAAATCAAGGCGTAGAGTTGGATCGCTTAATACGTAAGAAACTGTTGTGATATGATGCGAGGCTGGGGGATAAGACATCTACCGTGGAACGGAATCTCATGCGGTCGTTGTCAACTGTTCTGTCATGATTGGTAATAATAGATGTCCATGCATTATATGGTTTGGGAAATAATATATGATTGATTACTAAGGTATAAGAAATAGAAGGGTGCTAATAGCTACCTATTGGTGTAAATAATGTGACTTCAATACCATTAACAGTGCTCTCCTGCCGATAGGTGTCCATAACCTTGGCAGAGTTGTTTATTTCACCCCGGGAACCATGATCCTTTGTGTATGCTTAGGAAATGTTATGTGATGTCAAAATGTAGGTCATTATGCTGGCTTGGTGACCAGTTAGCCATAATGCCATTCACGAGGGAGGAGCGAAAAGTGGGCAGGCCGGCTCCTGATGAGACCTCCTGTTCCAAGGGTTGTTTATTTGATATACCTTTTGGACCATATCCTTGGTGTGGTGGCCATAGTGGGAAGGCCATTTTGCTTCCATCCTCATGATCATGGTAGGTTGGCTCTTGATGAGACCCCCTATCCTGCATTTGACAGCTTATAAATCATGTTTGCTCTTTTTTCTTTCTTTTTCATAAAGTACTTTCCCTTATTTATACACAAAGGGTTGTTCAACACTCCTTTAGAGTAGGAATGGTGGAAGAAGTATTAACATCTCAATAGGAAGATATAAACCCTTTGATCTTATTCCTAAATAATAATCAAAGAGGATTAAAAGGGATCAACATGATAAAGATAACCAATCAGAGTAGAATTAGTAGAACAATGACAACAAAAGATGATAAATAAGCGTGTCCTTCCTTTTGTCCTCTTACCAATTCAGAGCAATTTCATATAAAGATAGCGATTTATGATTGACTGATTTCAGTATGTTGTGATTTTGTATCCATTGCATAAGTGCATAACTGCATTCTAAAAGACTTGAAAGAACATGAGCAATAAGCATCCTCAATTTAGAACAACAAAAGGAACAAGTTGTTTCACAGGGAGAGAAAAAGCATGCAAGTGGTGTAACTTTTGGAAAAAGGAACAACAAAAGGCCACAAATGTTGTTCCTTTGGAAAAGGAACAACAGAAAATGAAAATGTCGTTCCTTTTTAAAAGGAACAACAAAGATGGAAAACGTTGTTCCTTTGGAAAAGGAACAACAGAACACATAGATGTCATTCCTTTGGAAAAGGAACAGTAGAACACACAGGTGCCATTCCTTTGGAAAAGGAACAACAGAAATTGAAAACGTTGTTCCTTTGGAAAAGGAACAGCAAAACACACCAATTTCGTTCCTTTGAAAAAGGAACCGTAGAAATCAAAAATGTTGTTCCTTTGGAAAATGAACAACAAAACACACAGAAATGTCGTTCCTTTGGAAAAGGAACAGCAGAAATCAAAAACGTTGTTCCTTTGGAAAAGGAACAGCAAAAATCAAAAACATTGTTTCTTTGGAAAAGGAATAGCAAAACAGGAAAATGTTGTTCCTTTGGAAAAAGAACAGCAGAAATCGAAAATGTTGTTCCTTTGGAAAAGGAACAGCAAAACACACAGATGTCGTTCCTTTGGAAACGGAATAGCAAAAATAAAAAATGTTGTTCCTTTGGAAAAGGAACAGCAAAAACACACAAATGCCATTCCTTTGGAAAAGAAATGACAGAAATAAAAAATGTTGTGCCTTTGGAAAAGGGACAGCAAAACACACAAATGCCATTCCTTTGGAAAAGGAACGGCAGAAATAAAAAATGTTGTTCCTTTGGAAAAGGGAAAGCAAAACACACAAATGCCATTCCTTTGGAAAAGGAACAGCAGAAATAAAAAATGATGTTCCTTTGGAAAAGGGATATCAAAACACACAAATTCCATTCCTTTGGAAAAGGAACGACAGAAATAAAAAATGTTGTTCCTTTGGAAAAGGAACAGCAGAACACAAAAATAAAGAAAAAGAACCAAATTACAACAAAATGACGGTTGATCCAAAGGGGGTTTCTCTTTTGAAAAAGGAACAGCTAGAAGAAAACGTTGTTCTTTTGAAAAAAAGGAACAACAAAAATAATAACAGCAAAACATTGAGTCAAAAATATGTACAAAAATGATCCAAGAAAAGAAATTATGTACAAACTGTAAAAAGAAATAAATTCCTTAATGAATTACAGGTGAGGAAGACTTCTCTTCCTCCCCAAAAATCTCCATATCAGAATCTCGGCGTAGCTGCTGGCTGAAGGACTCCCGATTGAGTGGTTTATGATAGAGACGAACTCGGTGGCCATTTGCCTTGAAGGCATATCCAGAACCGTCAATAGTGATTAGAGTAAGGGTCCCATTGTCATGTACCTTTTGGATTTCATATGGTCCCAACCAACGAGTCTGGATTTTCCTGAGGAAGTCCTGAAACCTGGTGTCATAAAAAAGAGCCCAGTCTCCTTCGTGGAAGACTTTATTTTTAATGAGAGCATCATGCCATTTATCTCGCTGCTGTTGGATCAATGCAGTGTTTTGAAGTGCAGAGAGCCTAATTTCGTCCAGCTCATTCTACTGTAATCGATTAATCTGTGCCACGGTTAGATCTAAGCCAACTTCCTGTGTTGTTCATAATGTTTGGATTTCGAATTTTATGGGGAAAATGGGTTGTTTTCCAAACACTAATTGATAAGGTGAGTAACCAGTGGTGCTTCTCCATGTTGTTCTGTAAGCCCACAGTGCTTCAGGTAGTCTGGCAGCCCAATCACATCTATGTGACGCAATGGTTTTCGTTAGGATTGCTTCTATTATTTTATTGCTGCTTTCTACCTGCCCATTTGCCTGTGGGTGGTACGAAGTAGTGATTTTATGCTGGACATGATAGTTGTTGAGTGTTGCAGCTATTCTATTCCCAGCAAACTGTGGTCCATCGTCTGTAATTATTTCTCTTGGAAGGCCATAATGTACAAATAGATGGAACAGGAACTGTATGACAGAGTCCTCTGTAGCTCTTGGCAATGCCTCTGCTTCAACCCACTTGGTGACATATTCTGTTGCCACCAAAATATATGTTTTCTGGTTTGATGATGGGTTAATTGGTCCAACGAAATCAAGAGCCCATTGCTCGAATGGTTCGATGACTAGCTGTGGTTTCAGAGGCATCTCATCAGACTGACCAGGGTGTCCTGCTCTCTGGCAACTGTCACAAGCTTGGACAAATTTCTTTGCATCTTTGAAAATCATGGGCCAATAATACCCTGTCTACAGCACTTTATGTCCAGTTCTGCGATCGGCAAAATGTCCACCACATGGTTCGTCATGGCAGGTTATTAAAATGTCAAAGATTTCATCTTCTCGAACGCATCTCCTGATATGCATGTCTGCCCCTGTGTGGAACAAATAGCCCCCAATCCAAGAAAATCGAGCACTCCGCTAAACAATATGTTTCCACTCATTAGGGGTTAGATGCTTTGGTAATTTACCTACTGCTAGGTAATTGGAAACATCAGCATACCAAGGTGTTTGAACAACCACATCAAACAGATGCTCGTCCGGAAATTGGTCTTTAAATGTTGCTGCATCGATTGGCTTTGTTATTCTTGAGAGAAAATCAGCTACAGGATTTTCTTTGCTAGGTCGATCCTTGATTGTAATATCAAATTCCTGCAATAAAATCAGCCATCTAGTTATTCTGCCATTTGTGATAGGCTTGTTTGCTAGATATTTGATGGTAGAATGATCTGTGTACAAGATAACAGGATATCCAGTAATGTAACGTCTAAACTTATTGACAGCATGTATTACAGCTAGAAATTCTTTTTTAGTAACAGCGTAGTTTAATTCAGTAGGGGATAAATTTTTGCTGATGTAGTAAACTGCATATGGTTTTTTATTCTCTTCCTGCCCAAGGACTGCTCCAATGGTTGTATATGAGGCATCAGATGATATCTGAAATGACAAATCCCAATTTGGTCCTCGAAGGACTGGGACTGTGGACACAAGCTTCTTCAGATTCTGGAAAGCATGTTCACATTTTTCTGTCCAAAGAAAATCAACGTTACTAGTTAGTGCATACAGAGGTGCAGCAATGTGCGAATAATGTTCTATAAATCTCCTATAATAACCAGAAAATCCAAGAAAACTACGTACCTCTGTTTGAGTGGTAGGAGTGGGAATAAGCAAAATTATTTGGATTTTGGCTGGGTCTACCTGAATGCCAGCTGCTGAAATATAATGTCCTAGGATAAGTCCTTCAGTCATCATCATATAGCATTTTTCGTGGCTTAAACAAAGCCTGGTAGCAATGCAGCGTTGTAGGACTTTTTCTAGGGTATCCAATGCTGGATCGAAATCATCTCCGTATGGTGTAAAGTCATCCATGTATACTTCAAGTCCTTCATTTATTAAATCTGCAAAAATGCTAAGGATAGCCCTTTGGAATGTGGTAGGAGCATTGCATAAGCCAAAAAGTAGAACTCGGTAGGCAAATGTTCCCCAAGGACAAGTAAAAGTAGTTTTGTCATGGTCTTCAAGGGAAATCTGAATCTGATTGTATCCGCTGAAGCCATCCAGGAAAGAAAAGAATTTCTTTCCTGCCAAAGTGTCTAATACTTGGTCAATGAATGGGAGAGGGAAGTGGTCTTTTTGTGTTGCTTTATTTAGCTCTCTGTAGTCCACACAGATTCTCCATTTCCCATTCTTTTTTGGTGCCACCACAAGCGGAGAGACCCATTTACTATCAGAGATAGGATAGATGAAATTAAAATCTAAAAGTTTTTGCAATTCGGCTTTTACCACATCTTTTAGATGAGGATTAAGTCTCCTTTGAGGTTGACGAACAGGTCTCGAATCTTTTTCTATATAAATGTGGTGTGTACATAATTGGGGGTCAATTCCTTTCATATCAGGGTAGTCCCATGCAAATGCTTATTTATATTTTCTTAACAAATGGATGAGCTTCATTTCTTGTTCGGATGTGAGGTTGGCATTAATGTTTAAGGTTTTTCCTAGTTCAATTTCCACAATTTTACTATTTGCAACAGAGGTAACAGGTATTGTTTGATCATGTGTATCTTTAAGAGGATCTTCTTCTAATTCATTATCAAATGCTGCCTTTATCATATGACATTGTGTACATGATATGAGTTCAGTTTGACTAATAAAATTATTAATGGCATCGTCTTCTGTTTGGTCTTTGAAATCAAGCGCCTCTTGTATAATGGAGATCTAATGTTATTAGTAAGGTATGATACAGGGTGCCTATTAGTTTTTATTATTGTGACACTTGGTTGTGCTGGAGGATATAGAACTAAGTTCTTGATATTTGGTCCTCTGGTTATGGTCATATTTCCTTGCCGACAGCCAATATAAGCATCGGCAGTGGTAAGCCAAGGTCTACCTAAAATCAATGGATGTCCATCAAGTCAGGTTTTGGGATTTATTATCAGAAAATCTATTGGATATTCCCAGGAATCAACAGAGACCATGACATCATGTAGTGTGCCCTCCGACCTAACCACAGATCGGTCAGCTAATTCTAGCAAGGTAGAGGTGGGTTCTACAGATGTAATGCCTAGCTTTTGGCAAGTAGTGGTTTTTAAGATATTGATTGTAGCTCCTAGATCAACTAAGGCATTGGGAAGGGTCTGACCATAAATTTTCACAGTTACTATTGGATTTCCTGGGTCTTCATATTTAATGGGTGTTTATTTTCTTGATAATAAGTCAGATAGAGTGCCAACTACTTAGACTCTTGGATTATTTTTTATATTCCTCCTTGGTTTCTTTACACACAATTCTTTGATAGTTTTTGCATATATCGGGATGTCTTGAATGGCTTGGAGGAATGGAATTTTTATGTACAAATTTTGTAATTCTCCCAGAATGTCAAAATCAAGATATTGTATAGGTCGAGGTATGGTTAATCGTTCTGAGAACGGGGGAGAGGATGTGGTTGCTTGATTATGAGTTTGTTGTTTATTCACATCCTCTTCTTGTGACAGATGTTCTCTGGGTAACTGATTTTCAACCTGAACTGTCTTATCTCCCTCGGTTTCAATAATACGCCCATATCTTAACTGAAGATCATTACACTCCATTAGATCGACTCCTATTTCTGGTGTTTCTATGATTTGGACATATTGGACTGGTCCGTTATTTGGATTGGGGTTGGGTTGGGCTGGGAGTTGCAGTCTCATATTAGACTTGAGATTTTGTTGTAAGGCTGGCAGTGTAGGTTGAGGGAGCAGAATGGTTCCTACTGGCTGATGCATCGGTCTCTGCCAGTTTTCCTGCCAGATTGAACTTTGTGAAGTAGGGGGAGTCCATTGCGGTGGGTATGTGTTACTTTGCCAATATGGTGGAGTATAAGGAAGATTCGGCCAACCAGATTGGCTTGCCTGATTCAGCCACGGGGTTGAGGAAGGAAATGACTGTGGTGACCAATTTGGAAATGGGGGTTGGGGTTCACTTTACCGCATATTATATTGTTGAGCATTATACTGCAGAGACTGAAAAGAAGAAGTTGGGTCTGGAAACATACCAGATTGTCTCGGCTACCACTGACGGCGCTGGTTGAGAAAATACACCGATTCTGGTTCTTCTTCTACTTCCTTATATACTGCTTTCAATCCAGGAAGTGAGGGACAACTTTCCGTACAGTGATCTTTTGTGCAGATGGCGCATGTTTGGACTGCATCCAGTGGACACTCCTTATGGCTATGCTTTTTCCTCCATCGGGGACAGAAGATTGCCAAATTCTTTTCTGCCTCCATTTGCTTCTGTTTGGCCTACATAATATCAAGTTGTGTAGTTAGTGTCCCTAGTATATCAGTTTTAAAATTTTCCAATAAATTTCCAATTTCTACACGCGTTACTCCTTCTGTCAAAGTTTTGTTATCTCTTACAAACCGATCTTGTTCTGCCAGTTTTACTCTTGTGCTGCCTCTCGAGCTCCTGATACATAAATCAATAATGTCAACAAAATTTTCTTGATAAATATCTCATTTTCCCATAATGTTTAATGTTTCAATCCATTGTTCCTTCATGCCCCTTATTAATGTTGTTTTTAACACATTATCAGGTAAAGGTAGTGATGCATAAGGAGATCTTTGTAGATTATACTGGAAACATTCCACATACTCCTCTAATGTTTCGTTTGGTCTAGCTATCATCTGGAATATTTCGTCCTTCAGTTCTCTAGACTTGCAATAGTCCTGATATTTTTTTAGAAAAGATTCTTTCATTTGATCCCAGTTATTTATAACCCCGCCACCTAATCCCATAAACCATCTTAAAGCAGCCCCTTTTAGTGTAGAGGGAAATAGTTTTAGTTTCTAGGGGTCGGTGGTGTAATCATATCCCCTGCACAGTACATCAAATTCAAATAAAAATGCATCTGGGTCTTCTGATGTAAGACCGTGGAATGTAGGGATATGTTGAAGAGGGATTGCTTTCATAGGCGCATTTTCTGCAGAATCCACTATGGGGTATTGTAATGTAGAGGTTTGAATGTTTGGCTGGTTTTGAGCCATTGGGTCGAATATATGCCAATAACCTTCTGGGATATCTAGGAGGGTATTCCTAGGTTGAGAGGGAATGGCTTTAACAGGGATAGTTTTAATAGCACTTCCTCTATCTGGGATAATGAGAGTGCCTGATGTCTGAGGAGATTGAGTTTCTTCAAAGATGATTTTTGCAACACTTCCCTTGTCTGGACTGTTCAATGGTTGAGTTGTCTCAAGAGGAAATCTCGGTTCCTTAGTTTCCCCTGTGTCTCCTCCTCCTTCGCAAAGATGACTGAAATTCCCTTCCTGCAATAGTTATGGAGTATAATTTTCAATTTCTTGAAAGTCCTGCTCTTCAGTTTGACTATGCACCTCAACAAAGGCTACAGATGTTGATCCTGTGGCCTGAAGGGAACTAGTAGGCTGTTTAGAAATGACTTTCCTGGGTCCTACTGAGGGCTGAGATTCTGCTTTCTTGTAGATTTCATCTATGAAGGTTGGTCGGCCAAGGGTCACTGGCCCCTTAGCTTTTTCTGGCTTGGGTAGAGGTTTGGAATTTTTTTCTAGTCTTTTTTGCTTAGTCATGCACTCAAATTAACTACTAAATTCTACTCAAACAAAATAGTAGCAAATCTGTAGGAAAGTGGGCAGAGGAGCAGGGCTTTTACATGCTCCACACGTAGGTTCTTACCTTCCGTTTTTAAAACCCAATTCTTCCCTAGCAGGTTCGTACACTACTCTGAAAAAAAGAACAAATGGCTACACTCTTTCCCCGACAACGGCGCCAAAATGTAGAGCTATAAAAAGGGTCTCTTTCACCTCTAATTACCTCACATTAATATGTCAATCCGGGAACGTTTTGTTATTTCAAAGAGTGTCTCAGTCTGAGGCTATCATTTGTCAGAGTAATGCTAGTAGTACAGTGTTCAGAAATACAAGAGTAAATGGATGATTGTCTATAGCTTAACTACTTCAAAAGATTAAATCGCACATTCAGAAGACTAAGCAACTTATCAGTCAAGGGTTCGGTAGCAATAACCCATCCCTTTGGAAACTGATGGAAAAGGAAATCAGAGAACAGATTGTGGATCTGGGAGCCGGACAATAGATGCCAATGCTCACTACAGCTTGAGATCATTCTTCATGCCAACACCAAGAAATGGAACGGCAAATAAGAAATGGAACAACAATTAAGAAATCGAACAAAAAATTTTAAATGGAACAACAAATCCGAAATGGAACAACAGCTAAGAAATAGAACATCAACTAAGTCTCACAAGCAGTAACATCTTAGTCTATCAAATCAAATGCATTAATCGTAATCTAGAGGAATCAAACGGCAATCTTTCGCTCTTAAGGGCGGATTGAATAACACACACCAATGGAGCAACACTGATTACTGATAAATTATGGAACAATGCTTGAAAACCATACACACACACAACACACTTAAATAGTAATCTGATCCAAGTATCGATCTCAGTTAGAAAGAATACGAGTGCATTTCAAAATAGAACAACATTATTCATAAATCCAATAGTCGTAAAGAACATAACTTCCAAGATGAATTCCGTAACATTAATAAACAAGTGCACAACACAAAGGCTCTATAATGTAATAGTAACAGTATTCTGTAAAGACTAGAAGTATTATATCAACTCCTAAAAGAACAGTAATATGATGCAGAGTCAATACAATCGTTTTGTCTGTAGAAACCTTAATAAATTAAACATAACAGAGCATGTGATGTAAACTTATAAAACACATCAGATTACCAAATAACGTCGATAAGAAAACCACGCATAAACCAAATGTAATAATACAGGAGCAAGTGTCCTCCAGGGCCGGGCCCTTAGCCTCTAGGGGTACACCGCTTGAAGTTATTCCAGACTCAAAGATGAAATAGTAACCAAGTTTGTATTAATGCATAGAGAAGAATTACAATAAACCAGTTCTTAACGAGACTTGATGATCAAAGTTTTGATCTTAAAAGAAATTACATAAAAGCATAACTCTCTAACTCTCCCCCGAGCTAACAGTGCTACCCCTTTTATAAGGGTGACGGCAGAGATGTCTAAGTGCAGAAATAGATAAAACAGCGATCCCTCAGGATCAAGGATCCTGAGGGATTCACCGAACCGTTAGTCCTCAGTCATTTCTTTTCTCTCCTGCGCCGAGCTGATATCTCCACCTCCTTTCCCGGGCTGATTCGCTTTGATTTGCTTTGCCTTGTTTGCATTCGGTCTCCCGTCAAAGGGATAGCGGTTAACCCATCCTTGTCCTTTCCTTTGCAATGGAAACTTCTCGTTTTTCCTACTTCCCGCATAAGGAAATGACAATTATCAGCGTTTTTGTCTTGCATATTAATCTCACATGTTTTATTATAATTCTTTATCATTTTCCTAGTTCATGATGCAAAAGGTTTGTAAGTTCTAATGAAAATATACTAAAATAATCATCAAAAACATAAGCTAGAAGCTCTTGCTTTGGTGGGATACTCAGATCTCAATCCAGAGAGCATCTCGTAGCCTTCTTCTCATCGAACTTGACCTATCTCCTCACAAATGTCATCCTTAGTGAAGGTTAATACACTCGGTAATTGAGTGGATTTTTGGTGTATCCTACAAAAAATCCCAACTCTGTTGTAGGCTAAAGTTTCTTCCTTGAATCCTTGGAGACATGATAATAAAATGAAGCTCCAAAAATTCTTAAATGAGACACATCATGCTTTCTCCTAGATAAAGATTCCTCAGGTGTGATCATACCAAGTATTGTATTAGGACTCTGGTTTTTTAAGTAGATTGTTGTGTTGCATGCTTCCACCCATAGATGTAACAATAACCCTTGATCATGCAACATGTCCCTTGATGCTCCCACTATGCTCTAGTTCTTCCTCCCAGTTACCCAATTTGGTTGTGGGTTATGGGGTTATATAAATTATCTTTGGATACCTTCTTTGGAATAAAAATCCTTGAAGGCATGGAAAACAAATTCACATCCATTTTTGCTCCTGAAAGCTTTCACCTTCTTCCCAGCCTCCTCCTCAACCAATTCCTTGAATTCAAAAAATTTGGAGAAAAAATCATCCTTCTTCTACATGAAGAAGATCTAGCATTTTCTAGAGAAATCATCAATAAAAATAACATAGTGCTTATGTTTTGATGTGGAGGCTATAGAAAATGGTCCACAAACATCAGAGTGAACTCACTCCAAGATTGCATCTACCTTGCTATACTTATCATTGAAAGTGGATTTAACATATTTCCCTAATGGTGCAGCTCTTGTAGACATCCTACTCATCAAGGGAGCCTTCAGGGAGGCACGTGGTAATTGTTGCATGATTTTTAATGCACCATGGTGTAGACGACCCAATCTCTTGTGTCTGAGTTCTCTAACATCTCGACTCTGCACTTCTTATCCTTACTGATCAATGCAATGCAATCTCCCACCTTAATTTTGTATATGTTCTTCACTCAAACTCTGATGTTCTTCACTTTCCTAGTCGCTAAGTGTCTCAGAAAGGCTTTCCCTTTACTGAAAATAACATCATATCCACTATCCTCCAATACTACTACAAAGATCATGTTCTTCTTTAGCCCAGTTACAAACATAACATCTTTGAGTTGAAGCATAGAGGCTTCTCCCTCTCAAAGGTGACAGTACCAATTCTTGTAGCACTGTACCTGCCGTCATCCCCATTTTGATATGCATATGGAATTCCTTCTCCTCTAGGCTACTGAAAAAATCCTTGCACCTTATCATATGGAACGAGGCACTAAAATCAAGGTACCACACACTCATAACAATTCCAGCCATTCATGCTACTAGCGTGAAGTCTAATTCAAATTGTGAAGCCAGTGCTTCACCTCCTTCTCCCCATGAAAGCTTCTTGGTAGAATTCTTATGCATACATTTTGTTGCATAGTGCCCAAATTCGTGGAAGTGGAAGCATTTTATCTTACTCAAGTATTTCGTCTTGCCATTGTCTTGGCTGAATTCAAGTTTGCTCGGGTTCTACTTTCCTTTGCCCTTCTTCCCTTTTCCAACTTAGAAAAAAATCTCTTCATCCTCTGCTCTAGATGATATTCCATCTCTGGTATTTCTTTTGAACTCTTCCTGAATCAAATCAGACCGCAACCTTTCCCAATTCGGTAATTTCTCCCTTCAATTCACAGAGTCCTGGTAGTTGTGACAATATTTTGGAAGTCCTAGAAGATCTAATATTACCTTTTCATCTTCTACAACATTCAACCCAACCCTCTAATCTCATCATGAACTTGAGTAAATCTTTAGAGATACTGTGGAATGATATCATTCTTCTTCATCCTAATGTTTCAAAGTATATCTTTCAAGAATAATTTTCTATAATCATTATTATTTTCCAATAGCTTAGTCTATGTCATCCACATAGAAAATAATGTCTCTTTGCCATGGATATTTGAGACCACATGGTCCCTCATACCTTCTAGAAGAATTCTCCTAGCCTTTGCAACATCCTTCTTTCATTGGGCTAATTATTGTGCATCAGTCTATTAAGGTTTTGCAGTATCAATTTTCATATATTTTAACACACCATTATCATCAAGCACTACTTCCATTCTATCCTTACAAACTATGAAATTCAAGCTACCCTCTACAGCATACTCCAATCCCAACTCGTTGAAATACACTCTCCCAATCCTGAAGAAAAATTATTATTATGAGGTTACAAATTTTAAATTCTTGAGAGACAAGTTTGAAACATTGGTTCTAATGTGATTTCAGGGCTTTGATACCATGTAGAAATTTGATAGAAATTTCAACTCCTCAAGAATTCAAACTAAAAACAAGAGATACAATTCTACTCTACTGATTTTCATAATGGAAATCATAATTTAGAACAACATGCATTGACATGCAATAAGAAAAACCATAAATACACAGTGATTTCTAGGGGAACCCAACTAGGAAAAACCCCTGAAGCCTTTTTGCATTAATTTTTTGAATAGAGAAACTATTACAATTTCTAGCTCCATCTCTGAGCTCAACCTGCAAAAGAATAATTGTTATCTCTGCTCAATGAGAAACTCTTGCCAACACTTAGCCAATTATTTTCTCATCAAGTTTCCTATTTCCTTGCACAAATCCCGAGGAAATTAGACCATAAACGATAGGAATATCCTCATGATTCATTGTGAAATTCCCAAGGATCGATCTCCTAACCTCATGCAACAATTGTACACTCAAACTAGTATAGAATTGATGTTACACTGCCTTGTCATCTCCACTTCAGTTGAGGAATGTGAATTCCATGCATGCACTAGCTATTTTGGGATGATTGATTAGTTAACTGATAGATCTCTGAGTTAGACTATTTTCCCACTGCACAACTAACCTTCAGCTAACTCTATAAATATTTAGAGGCTAGTTAACTGAATACAACTAAAAATAAATAAACTAGATTACCAAAGTTTAGCAATCACATATGCAAAACTGAACTACAAGACCTCTAACTCGAATTTACTGAGCTAAATAAGTGACAAGAAACATGTCACATTAGTTTACTTCCTCCAAGTTGTCCTATTGACGGCGGAATTTGGTTTTACTCAATTTGACTAAGGCTAAAGTCAATTTGAGCCTTTCTTGCTACGTTTTTTCAACATAAGGATCGATTTGAAAATCAAGCAAGATTTGAAAATTGGGAAAATGGAAAAGTAAAGCAAGTCTCGCTTAAGGGATTAGGTCCAACATAAAAGTTAGACATGATGAAATATTTTCAAAACAAAATAATAATAAAAAATTGAAGGAAAAGGTTAAAGCTCAAATAAAATGTAAATACTATTTAGAAATAAAATCATTAAAACACATTTCTCATAGAGTGTAGAGGAAATAGAGACAAAATTTTCTATTAACACACTTTGCGATGTGAAGGTCACTAGTTCAAAACATCATGGGAAAAAATCTAGTCATTTTAAGGGTTGGTGTGGCCTAGGACAGATGTGATCCCCGATTTATTTTGACAGCTTAGATGCCTCTGGGTCGTGGCTACTCAAGCCACAAGTTAGGTGTATCATTCATCTCAAGACTCACATAATTTAGCAAACAAAAAATCATAAGAACACATTAGCATATAGAAAAGGAAGGTGAAAGGTCACCTGTTGCATGTGAGGAGAAATTTAAAGGAAAATAATGAAAAATGAAGAAAATAGAGGCCTTGTTGATAAAAAGGCTTATGAGGATTAGTTCATGGACATTTTTCAGTTCAATTTTGGAGCTCTCTCATTATTCTCTCTCTCACTCACTCTTGGACACATAGAGTTTTATTGGAGCACTTTGGAATTAGATCAAGAAAGGCAAAGAAGACAAGAGGAAGGAAGGAACATGCAAGGAAAAGCAGGATCAAGCATCTACAACAATATTCTTTGCAAGCATTGATTTGCATGTGTATTTTCCTTGCTAGATTTTGCATGCATGGTATTGCATGTGGTTCTTTTGTTGTTATGGCATGGGTTTTGCCAAGTGTGACAGTGTTTTCAGCCTAGCCTTGATGAGATGGGTTCTCATACTTTGATTGAGCTGGATTGTCAGATGGATTCAAAGTTGAGTGAGGTGGATCTCTGAAAATGACAAACACATGGCCAAGTGGTCCCTAAACCGAACTATGGATCATGGTAAATCCATTGGCCTAGTAACCCCTGTGCTAGACTGTGGGTTGCGGTAAAGCCAGGATTGTGTGCCTCGGTGGGCCTAGGAATCCTTTCTGGTGAATGGTGGGATATACGTCAAAGACAAGAGGTGGATTTCTCTCTGTTGGGCCTAGTAGTCCCGGGATAAGATGTACTATAAATCCTGGAGAGAGGGTCTCGGTGTAGAGCCTAATTATCCCTAGATTGGACTATGGATTACCGTAAATCCTGAGAGACTAGGAGGCATTCAAATTCCTCACAGTGTAGGTGGAGAACTTCGGTAGCATCCATGCTTGTTTGGTAATTCTTTTCTGGCTATGAGTCCCACATTCATGCTTGGAATATGGCACAAGGGTGATTGGTGGAAGAGAGATTTGGCTCAGCCAATTTATGGTCGGGTGTTACATGGTAGTCTCATACCAGGTTGGCTTTTGCAACATTAATATGAGATTATTTCTCCTTATTATCTCATGAGTATTATATTGGTTTATATGTGGATTATATGGTTATTGTATCCTTGGTATTTCTGTTGCTATTATGTTGTTTATGAATATGTATTATAACAGTGGCTATGTATGGCTCCCGACATATTTGTATATGAATGAACAATGTTTCCATGGGCTAATGGATGATAATGTAGATAAAGTGATAAGGAAACAATGCGTCATAGCGAATCTCAGATAGGTATGAGATGCCTATGCTCAAATTTGTTATTTACACCTGTAGATTACATATATGTGATATATTTAACGAAATGCCTGTCATGGCTAGTAGGGTTCTAGTCAAGGTCTCATTCAATTGATTGAATTTATACTAGCATTTCCTTGTTATTCTATTGTTCTGAAGATATCATTCAATTCTAGGCAGTAACCTGGGCTTTGGGCCCGAAAAAGTGGCTCAAATATTGGGGACACTGGCACATAACTGGACAAAATGGTCCTTGGACACTTGCTTGCATACCTGTGAGAGCGTCCAGAGGTCCCTGGATGCTGGCATGCCCATAGCATGAGAGTATCCAGAGGTCAAGTGATCAAAAACTTCAAGGGAACCCATGGGCAAGCTGCCTGAAGTGTTGGCATGGTTCTCAGGGGTCTTGTAGCTGATGTGGAAGTTATGTATGTTGTGTTTCTGTCGATTCCATTTCCTTAAGGTTGCATAGGAGGTTGAATCCAATCATAGTAGCCTCTCATCATATGTTTACCTCGACTGGTCGGTTACTTGGGTAGATGTGGGAGGAGGGTGTTACACATCCAGAGGCTCCTCGTTTAGAGCTAGAAGCTCTTGCTCTTATGGGATACTCAGATATCGATCCAGAGAGCATCTCGTAGCCTTCTTCTTATCGAACTTGACCTATCTCCTCACAAATGTCATCCTTAGTGAAGGTTAATACACTCGGTAATTGAGTGGAGTTTCGATGTATCCTACAAAAAATCCCAACTTTGTTGTAGGCTAAAGTTTCTTCCTCGAATCCTTGGAGACATGATAATAAAATGAAGCTCCAAAAATTCTTAAATGAGACACATCATGCTTTCTCCCAGATAAAGATTCCTCAGGTGTGATCATACCAAGTATTGTATGAGGACTCTGGTTTTGTAAGTAGATTGTTGTGTTGCATGCTTCCACCCATAGATGTAACAATAGCCCTTGATCATGTAACATGTCCCTTGATGCTCCCACTATGCTCTAGTTCTTCCTCCCAGTTACCCCATTTGGTTTTGGGCTATGGGGTTATATAAATTATCTTTGAATACCTTCTTTTATATAAAAATCCTTGAAGGCATGCAAAAAAAAATTCACATCCATTTTCGCTCTTGAAAGCTTTAACATTCTTCCTAGCCTCCTTCTCAACCAATTCCTTGAATTCAAAAAAATTGGAGAAAAAATCATCCTTCTTCTACATGAAGAAGATCTAGCATTTGCTAGAGAAATCATCAATAAAAATAACATAGTACTTATGTTTTGATGTGGAGGCTATAGAAAATGGTCCACAAACATTAGAGTGGACTCACTCCAAGATTGCATCTGCTCTGCTATACCTATCATTGAAAGAGGATTTAACATATTTCCCTAATGTGCAGCTCTTGTAGACATCCTACTCATCAAGGGAGCCTTTAGGGAGGCACGTGGTAATTGTTGCATGCTTTCCAAGGCACCATGATGTAGACGACCCAATCTCTTGTGCCTGAGTTCTCCAACATCTCGACTCTGCACCTTTTATCCTTACTGATCAATGCAATGCAATCTCCCACCTTAAGTTTGTATATGTTCTTCACTCAAACTCTGATCTTCTTCACTTTCCTAGTAGCTAAGTGTCTCAGAAAGGCTTTCCCTTTACTGAAAACAACATCATATCCACTATCCTCCAATACTGCTACAAAGATCATGTTCTTCTTTAGCCCAGGTACAAACATAACATCTTTGAGGTGAAGCGTAGAGGATTTCTCCCTCTCAAAGGTGACAATACCAATTCTTGTAGCATTGTACCTACCGTCATCCCCATTTTGATATGCATATGGAGATCCTTCTCCTCTAGGCTACTGAAAAAATCCTTGCACCTTATCATATGGAACGAGGCACTGAAATCAAGGTACCACACACTCCTCATAACAATGCTAGCCATGCATGCTACCAGGGTGAAGTCTAATTCAAATTGTGAAGCCAGTGCTTCACCTCCTTCTCCCCATGAAAGCTTCTTGGTAGAATTCTTATGCATACATTTTGTTGCATAGTGCCCAAATTCGTGGAAGTGGAAGCATTTTATCTTACTCAAGTATTTCGTCTTGCCATTGTCTTGGCTGAATCCAAGTTTGCTCGGGTTCTTCTTTCCTTTTCCCTTCTTCCCTTTTCCAACTTAGAAAAAAATCTCTTCATCCTCTGCTCTAGATGATATTCCATCTCTAGCATTTCTCTTGAACTCTTCTTGAATCAAATCAGACCATAACCTTTCCCAATTCGGTAATTTCTCCCTTCCATTCATAGAGTCCTGGTAGTTGTGACAATATTTTGGAAGGCCTAGAAGATCTAAGATTACTTGTTCATCTTCTACAACATTCAACCCAACCCCTCTAAGCTCATCATGAACTTGAGTAAATCTTTAGAGATACTGTGGAATGATATCATTCTTCTTCATCCTAATGTTTCGAAGTATGTCTTTCAAGGATAATTTTCTATAATCATTGTTATTTTCCAATAGATTAGTCTGTGTCATCCACATAGAAACTAATGTCTCTTTGCCATGGATATTTGAGACCACATGGTCCCTCATACCTTCTAGAAGAATTATCCTAGCCTTTGCAACATCCTTCTTTCATTGGGCTAATTGTTGTGCATCAGTCTGTTGGGGTTTTGCAGTATTAGTTTTCATATATTTTAAAACACCATTATCATCGAGCACTACTTCCATTCGATCCTTATAAACTATGAAATTCAAGCTACCCTCTAGGGCATTCTCCAATCCCAACTTGTTGAAAGACACTCTCTCGATCTTGAAGAAAAATTGTTACTCTGAGGCTGAAAATTCTAAATTCCTAATAAACAAGTTCGAAATATTGGGTCTAATGTGATTTCAGGTCTCTGATACCATGTGGAAATTTGATAGAAATTGAAACTGCTCAAGAATTCAAACTGAAAACAAGAGACATAATTCTACTCTACCAATTTGCATAATGGAAATTATAATTTAGAACAACATGCATAGACATGCAATAACAAAAACCACAAATAGATAGTGATTTCTAAGGGAACCCAACTGGTAAATACCCCTCAAGCCTCTTTGCATTAATATGATGAATAGAGAAACAATTACAATTGCTAGGTCCATCTCTGACCTCAACCTGCAAAAGAATATTTGTTATCTCTACTCAATGAGAAACTCTGGCCAACACTTAGCCAATTTTCTACTTATCAAGCCTCCTATTTCCTTGCACAAATATAGAGGATATTAGCCCATAAAATATAGGAATATCCTCTTGATTGATTGTGCAATTCCCAAGGATGGATCTCCTAACCTCATCCAACAATTGTACACTCAAAATAGTATACAACTCATGTGACACTACCTTGTCATCTCCACTTCAACTGAGGAACTCGAATTTGATGCATGCACTAGCTATTTTGGGATGATTGATCAGTTAACTGACACATCTCTGAGTTATAATGTTGTTCCACTACACAACTGACCTTCAGCTGACTCTATCAATAGTTAGAGGCCAATTAAGTAAATACAACTGAAAATAACTAAACTAGATTACTAAAATTTAGCAATCACACATGCATAACTGAACTCCAAGCCCTGTGATTTGAATTTACTGAGCTAACTAAGTGACAAGAGCCATGTCACACTACTTAACTACCCCCAAGTTGTCGTGTTGATGTAGAAAATCAATTTTACTCAATTTGACTAAGGCTAAAGTCAAATTTAGCCTTTCTTGCTACATTTTTCAACATAAGGGTCGATTTGAAAATCAAGCAATATTTGAAAAATGGGAAAAGGGAAGAGTGAAGGAGGTCTTGCTTAAGGGATCAGGTCCAACATGAAAGTCATACATGATGAAATATGTTCAAAAAACAAAATTGAAGGAAAAGGTGAAATCTCAAATAAAATGTAAACAAGCTTTGAAAAAATAAAAGCAGAAGAACATATTGCCCAGAGGGTGTAGAGAAAATAGTGACAAAATGTTCTATTAACACACTTTGTGATGTGAAGGTCACTAGCTCAAAACTTCATGGGCAAAAATCTAGCCATTCTAAGGGTCGGTGTGGCCCAAGCCAAATGCGATCCCTGATTGATATTGACAACTTAGATGCCCATGGATCGTGGCTACTCAAGCCACAAGTTAGGCATGCTAGTCATCTCAGGACTCACATAACTTATCAAACAAAAAATCATAACACATTAGCCCCATGGAGGGCGACACAATTGGCAATCATTGTGATAATGAAGTGTTGTGTACCAAAGATATTCTTGGTTCAAATCCCCCTGATTTACCTATGGCTATGAAAGGTGTGTACATAGGAACCTAAAAGTTATAGTGGTAGCATTTAGAATCAACCCAATGCCATGTGAGTACAAGACCATCTCAGTTGTTGATTCCTCTAGATACAAAAAAAAAGAAAGAAAAACATAAGAACATAATCAAACTAGGAAAGAAGGGCCCAATTTGGAAGTTGACCCTAACCTAGGAATCGAGAAGGAAGAAATATAATTAAGGAATTGATTTGGAAATTGACCCAGATAGGAATTAGGCCAAAGGAAAAAATTCAAATAGTTGAGTAAGAGATCTATTTGGAAATTGAGCTTGATTTCATTGAATACAAAGTCTTAACAATTAAAATGAGTGTTTGATTTAGACATCAAGCCTAATTTCTGGATCAGGGAAAGAATAAAATTTGAACAAGTGACTCAAGGGATTGATTACAAATATAGTCCAATCTAGAAATTGGCCAAAATGCAAATTTTGACCAAGTTAAAAGAGGGTATGATTTAGACATTGGAGAAGTATTGAGGTTTGAACAAGGGAAGAAAGAAAAAGCTTTAAAACATTCAAAGGGTTTGAAAATGATAAGAGAATTTGGGTAAGTGTGAAAACCATCAATTATTTTAAAATCTATGAACTGAAGGCTTGATTTTGAATGTAATTTCTCATTAAACATTTATGGGCTTAACAAGTGAATAATAAAATCCACTACATGTTTCTCCTAGTGAACCATTTATCTATTTCTTCTATGATATTGGAGATGCCCAAATCTAAACTCCCTCAAGTAGATTGGGATTTCAATCCACCAACTCAACCTCCATAGCCATGGAGTCCAAATGAAAATAACAACTTCCATCATGGCTCACAACTTAAAGAAAAACCCTCATCTAATATGTCACCTCCTCACCTTTCTTTAGTATTTTCATTGATATATGGAGGCTCCCCCACAATAAAATCCTTTCTAGAATTGAGAAGACCACTTGTGGTTCTATTGAAGGCATAACTAGAAGCCATTAAAAGGACAAATCTAGCCATTAGATTTCATGAATACAAACTAGTCTAAGACTTATTGATTGAAGGAGATATTCAAAGACATGATAATTTTCTCTATTAGAAGAGGATAATCAATCTCTAGAGAAAGAGAAGATATTGGGTTTGATAGAGTTTTTTTAAATATATTTCACCCAAAGGACATGCAAATGAACCTAAAACTATTGTAATCCTCACACCGAATCACAATTTGATGAGAATTGAAGCAGGATATTGGAAAGTAAAATGCTAAGGATTCATTCTTATACTATAATAATAAAACCACAGGAAATCTTACTAATTCTTGAAATGTGCACTTTAAAACATTTGGTAATATTTTTGTATAAAAACTTAAGATTTAGCCCTTTTTGAAGGATTTATATACTTTCTAGAAAATTTAACTCTTTTTTCAATAACTTTTAGAAAAACCTTTTTCAATAGGTTTTAGAAAAACCTTTTTCAATAGTTTTTAGGAAAAATTACCTATGTTTTAAATAAAATAAGTTTATCCTATAAAATTTGAACTTATCATTTTTATAAAAATAAAATTGAGTAAATTATTTTTGAAAAAATAAAAATATAAATTATTAAATATGATAAAATTTAACCTGAGAAACAATGGTCAATTTTCACTTTGAAAAATCCCTAATGAAAACTTCCCATGAACATAAACAACCTTTGCATCACTAAATAGATTATACAACAAGGGATAGATGCCATGGAATAGAGTTGGCTTGGGTCAATCTTTAGCCTTAGTAGAGGGCATAACTCCAGGAGAAGGTATGCCCCAAAATGACATGATAATATATAAGGACCCCTAACCTTGAGAGAAGGTAGGCCATCACTTCCACCCTTGATGGATTTGGGTCAATAATGGTGACAGATTGGGTTACTATTTGTGTCAGTCGGATTACATTTAATTTTGTAATGTAATGAGAGATTCCTACAAATACTGACCATATCATCTCTCTTATCTTATGGAAATGGAATAACACTTGCCTTTGGGGTTAGAGGCAGTTCTGATTATTCACGTTGTTATGACTGTGAGCTAAATCGTTGAGTTGGGATATAGTGCATGGTTGATTCTAAGTTCAGAACCCCCAGATTTACCCATGTTCATGAAAGGTGTGTACATAAAGTTATAGTGGTAACTATCATAATCAACCCAATGCCACGGGAGTATGAGACCATCCTAGTTGTCGATTCCTCTAGATACAAAAAAAGGAAGAAAACCATAAGAACACAATCACATTAGGAAAGAAGGGCCCAAATTGGAAGTTGTCTAAAACTTAGAAATCAAGAAGGTGGAAAGGTAAGGGGTTGATTGGAAACTGACCAAGCTGGGAATTAGGCCAAAGGAAAAATTCAAATAGTTGAGCAAGAGATCTATTTGGAAATTGATCTTGATTTCATTGAAGACAAAGTCTTAACAAGTAAAATGAGGGTTTGATTTATACATCAAGCCTAATTTGTGGATGAGCGAAAGAACAAAGTTTGAATAAGTGACTCAAGGGATTGATTTGCAAATTAGTCCAATCTAGAAATTGGCCAAAATGCAAAGTTTGACCAAGTTGAAAGAGGGTATGATTTAGGCATTGGAGAAGAATCAAGGTTTGAACAAGGGAAGGAAGGAAAAGTTTTCAAGCATTCAAAGGGTTTGAAAATGATAAGGGATTTTGGCTAAGTGTGAAAACCATCCATTATTTAAAATCTATGAAGTGAAGGCTTGATTTTGAATGTAATTTGTCATGAAATATTTTTGGTTTTAACAAATTAATAATAAGATCCACTACACATTTCTCCCAGTGAACCATTTATCTAGTTCTCCCATGAGATTGGAGATGCCCAAATCTAAACTCCCTCAAGTGGATTGGGATTTCAATCCACCCACTCAAACTCCATAGCCATGAAGTCCAAATGAAAAAAAGACATCTTTCATCATGCCTCACAACTTAAAGAAAAGCCCTCATCTAATATGTCACCTCCTCAGCTTTCTTTACAATTTTCATTGATATATGGAGGCTCCCCCACAATAAAAGGATTTCTAGAATTGAAAAGGCCACTCATGGTGCTATTGAAGGCACAACTAGAAGCCATTAAAAGGACAAATCAAGCCATGAGCTTTAGTGAAGACAAACTAGTCTAAGACTTCTTGATTGAAGGAGATATTCAAAGACACGATAGCTTTCTCGATTAGAAGAGGATGATTAAACTCTAGAGAAAGAGAAGATATTGGGGTTGATAGAGTTTGTTTTTCAAACTATGTTTGACCTAAAAGACATGCAATTGAACCTAAAATTATTGTAATCCTCATACCCAATCCCAATTCAATGAGAATAAATGAAGGATATTAGCAAGTAAAATGCTAAGGATCCATTAGTATCCTATGAAAACAAAACCTTAGGAAATCTTACTAATTCTTGAAATGTGCACTTTAAAATATTTAGTAATATTTAAATATAAATACTTAAGATATAACCCTTTTTAAAAGATTTATATACTTTTTAGAAAATTTAACTACTTTTCAATAGTTTTTAGAAAAACCTTTTTCAATATTTTTTGAAAAAATTAATTATATTGTAAATAAAATAAATTTATCCTATAAAATTTAGACTTATCATTTTTATAAAAACAAAATTCAGTAAATTATTCTGATAAAAACACAAATAATAAATAATATAAAAATGATGAAATTTAAAAATTAAATTAAAATAAATAAAATTATTCTGATAAAAACACAAATAATAAATAATTAAAAATGATGAAATTTAAAAATTAAAATTAAAATAAATCAAAAAAATGATGAAATTTTACCGATGAAACAATGGTATTTTCACCTTAAAAAACGCTAATGAAAAATTCTCATGGACCTAAACAACCTTTGTATCACCAAAGAGCTGATATAACAAGGGATATAAAAATTAATCAAAAAATTATAAAATTAAAATCAATCAAAAAATGATGAAATTTAACCCGTGAAACAATGGTCACTTTTCACCTTGAAAAAATCCCTAATGCAAACTTCCCATGAACATAAACCACCTTTACATCACCAAAAAGATGATATAACAAGGGATAGATGCCATGGAATGGATTTGGTTTGGGTCAAGCTTTAGCCTACGGAGAAGGCATAGCTCCGGGAGAGGGTATGCCCCAAAGTGCCACGATAATATGTAAGGATCCCTAACCTTGAGAGAGGGTACACCACTTCCACCATTATGGATTTGGGTCAATAATGGTGCCAGATTAGGTTAGTATTTGTGTCGGTCCGATTACGTTTACTTTTGTAATGTAATAAGAGAGTGCTATAAATACCGCCCATAGCATCTCTCTTTATCTTGTGGAAACGCAATAACGTTTGGCATTAGGGTTAGAGGCAGTCCTGATTGATTCACGTTGTTGTGACTCTGAGCTAAATCGCTGAGTTGGGAGATTAGGCATGGCTGATTCCGCTGATCCGAAGAAGAAAAGTTGTGAAAAGAATCTGGAACGACACTCTGGGAGGCAAGAGGTAGACACGAATGCGAACATGGTAGCCGTTATTGATGGAAGGGTTGCCTGCAACAATGATAATGATGATGAAGTAAAAAATGATCATATCGATGGCCACCCTCATGTTCGTGTTATTTACAATAATCTGCCAATAGAAAGCAAAAACAAGCTGTCTGAACTTCTCGAGAGTTGGTCTCACTGGCATGCCCAGCATGTTGATGAATCCAATGGTGACGAAAAATCCCTGGGCGAGTGCGGCCATGAAATTCATTTCCCGGCATTGCGGATTACAAATGCAAATGGAAAAAAGCACGAGTATACTTATTGTAATTTTTGGATGCACGAGAAGCGTGTGCCAAGCACATCAAAATATTTTGGCCATGCAGCTCTGGAATTGATTGCCGGTTCCAAAAATATTCTGAAATCTGATAATCAAGACACAGTTCAAACACCACGGAACCAAAAAGGCTATGAGCACATTAACACTCCACTTTATGATCGTGCGTATGCATTTGCTTTGGGCTCGGCATATTACTCAGAAAATGACTGGACCAGCATGAAGGATCCGCAAGTGGAATCCTCGAGATGTTTCAATTGCGATTCATACGGTCATTCTATGAAGGAATGCCCCAAATTACTAGATAACAAAAGAGTAGCCATTGCTCGCCAAGAGTACAACAAATTGAAGAGAAAGCGAGCAGCTTCTGAACCGATTCCGCGTCGAAGATATTTTGATGATCAGAAGTCATGGAAGTTTGATGGAATACAGGCTGGCATTCTTGGAAGGGAGACCAGAGAGGCCCTGGGAATAGGGGAACTGGACCCACCACCCTGGCTCCATAGGATGCGTGATATCGGTTACCCTCCTGCCTATCTTACTAAAAATGATGATCAGACTTCAGGATTGAAAATGTTTTCTTGTGATAATGAGGAAGGAGAGATACTCTCTGAGGATGACAGTGAAAAGAAGAAGATGAAGATGACAGTGAAATTTCCGGGAATAAATGCTCCGATTCCAGAGAAAGCAGATAAGCGACTCTGGGGTAGTACTTCACGTGATGGCCCTCATCGTCGTGACGATAATTCGGGACGTCAGTCAGAACGTTCAAAGCATAAGCGCAATCGTAAGCATAAAGTTAGAGAGAGTCGCCATTCCCGCAATCGATGTAAGAAGAAGATGAATAGAAGGAAATAAATATCTATCTTTCAAATTTAAATGCCAAAACCATATATGTATGGAATCATACTGCGTAGTTAACTACCTAGATGTTTTGCATATGAATTTTATCACAAACTCTGCAATGTAATTTTTTTTAAAGGAAAAAACGTTTTTTTTCGTATTATAAAAAAGAGAGTACATTCCGAGAGTTTTTTTCATTCTATTGTCTGTCATTTTTTTTCCTGGTCTTCCGATCTTCGTTTTTCTGTTTTACAGTCATATTTGTCTGATGGAGTTACAAAAAAGTCCCCTAATAGTAGTTTTGCAATAGTAAAGCAAAGTTAAAAATTTCAAAAAGTTGTAGCTTATTATCTTAAAAACATGATTTCTACTAGGAGTAACACCGTTGAAATATTCCCTGAATGTTGTGTCTATAGAGAATGTGCACTATAAAGAGGAGAAGGAGCTCGCCATGTGAATAAGCTGCAAAAAAAACTTAACTGGATCGGAGTGAATACCTCTCTTTGATAGGAGGTTTGCCATTTGATTCTGCCCTCTGTAGATGTGGGTGAATGTTATGTTCTGAAAGTTGTTAGCCAGTTTCTTAATACGCCCCATCCAATTGGAGAGGATAGGAGGGCTGAAAGATGAGTGATCCCTGACCCATTCTATGACGCTTTTGGCATCTTCATGAATGTAAATTTCTTCCTGTATTAACCATTTTGCAAATTGAAGAGCGCTCCATAGTGCTATGATCTTGGCTCTGTTGTTAGTGCCATGTCCTCCCTTCCACAAGAAATGATATATTCTCACAGGTTCTAGAATGATGACTACTCCACAGCCACAACTCTGTTGGCTTGCCCCCATCGAATAGACCAATTGGATATTTACCCTTCAATTCCTTGATTGTTATCTTTCTCTTCTTTATCTGTCTCGTAATGGGACTGATCTCTGAAAAATAATTAACCGTCTTCATGATAACCTCCCAAATCGCTAGCGATTTTTGTTCAAAAATATAAGAGTTTCTACTGTGCCAAATAGACCAAATGATGCAGAAGGGTAATGCATGGAACTTATTGCCTTTACGGAGCGAGAAACGTAGGCAAGAATGCAGAGTTTGTTGCTGAGGGTAATGCACGGAACTTATTGCCTTTACGGAGTGAGAAACGTAGGCAAGAATGCAGAGTTTGTTGCTGACCTGGTGGACCCAGATGCAGGCAATCCATTACACCCGCCCAAGCTTCCTTGGCGAAGGGGAAATGTAGCAAGAGGTAGTCAATCTCTTCGTTGTAGTTCCAATAGAGGGGACAGATGTCCGGGCCATGGAATCCCCTGCACTTGCAAACTCTGCAGTGTTACATGGGTTTGTGATTGTGAATTCCTCATTATTAGCAACGGTGCCAATTATCGTGGCTCTAACTTCCACTTGAAATTGCACACATATCAGGGATTCCTAAGTAGTTTTATTTATATATAATTAAATTTGGTTGTGTATATCTTAATGCTAGATGGAAAAAATGTTGTGAGTGAGAGAAGTTTTTATCATGGAAACGCTCAATTCCTTATTATTAAATTTGTATCGGTGTGATGAAAAGTCAACCCCATAAAGATCAACTGATTTATATCTCATGAATATATAAAAGAGATATAAACAAATATATTCAAATTAGATTATCCATATTAATATTAATATGATATCTAAGTTTTCAAAAATAAATGTCAAACCTTAGGGTACATGATCTTAATTTTTTTTAATAAGTACCTTAAAATCTTAATCTGGTTTGGGGAGAGTAATGTAAGGTATTTGCATAATTTTTGTTATTGTAACTCTAGTTGGGGCAGTAGTTAAGGCATGATCATTTTGAGTGGAGAAATAAATTGTCGAGGAGAACATTCTTTTATATAGTGAGGGAGAAGTCTTATAGTTGTCTTTATTGGTAAGGGTACATGACCTCAACGTTTTGTAACATGTCCACTTATTTGCGTGGAAGAGGAGAACATTCTTTTATCTAGTGAGGAACATGACCTCAAAGTTTTGTAACATGTGCCACTTATTCACCTGGAAGTCTTAACCCTGATTGGGGAGAGTAGTGTAGTATTTTTTGCATAACCTTTGTTATTGTAACTGTAATTGGGGTGAGAAATGTATGGTTAGGTCATGATCTCTCTCGGTGAAAAAAGAATTAAAACAGAGAAGCCGTTTTGAACCTGTTTCTATTCAAAAGATTGAAACAAAATCCAATAAAGCAGCAAGGTTACATGCAGATGCAGAAGTTCAGCTTGCACTTCCTAAGCCCATCATCAAAACTTGGGAAGAGCTATCCATAACAAACACAGAACTAGTTTAGGATATGAGAAGGACTTGTCCTTTCATATTCCAGACTACTCAAAGCCCATTCAGTTTCAGAGTGTTGGATTCCTTCATGACAGTTCACCTCCAGCGGTTCCAGATTCTGCTCCTCTTCCACAACAACAACAGCAGATTGTGAAATGCCAACATTGTGACCGAGTTGGCCATCTGAAAGATCACTGTTTTGATCTTCATCCATGTAAGCACTGTCATAAAACCAATCATTCTTCAAACAGATGCTTCAAAAACAAACGTCCTGCAAGAACAAAGATTCATCTTGGATGGATCGCTTCTTGGCAATGGGCATCAACAGCCAAGAAGATATTCTAGTCACATGTCAGAACGTGTTCTAGAGTATTGAACAGTCTTGTAGTTGAGTTTTCTCCATCATCTCACCTTGTATCTGATAGGGGGGGAAATGATGGTCATCTACAAGCTTCAAAGTCACATCAAGCAAGCCTAAGCCACAACCTGCCACGCAAGTTTTAGAGTTGTAGCCAAAGACAAAGATGCCCCTGAGCATGCCTTCAGTTGGTAATCTGGGACACTTCCTCTACTAGAAGACTTCAGCTTCTTGCCAGTTTCATAAGAATTCCAGGAACAACTTCTTGCTAGATTTGGAAGAGTTCCAGGAATTGCATTAAGCATTCCAGAGTTGTTGGTCATCCTTAAACCATCACAGGTTGAGACTTCCCTTTTCAAGTTGAAGTTCTCCCTTTTATGCGGGGTGAGACCTCCCTTTCATGGTTGAAAGTTTCCCTCTTCAAAACATCAGGAGCACTTCCTCTAGCAGAAGACATGAGCTTCATGCCAGAATTGGAAGAGTTCCGGGAACTGCACTAAGCATTCCAGTGTTGGTGGTCATCCTTAAACCACCGCCCTTTATACCAACATTTCAGAAAGCACATTCAGCCTAGTGCTGCAATGCATTTTTTGCACATTTTGTATTACAGCTCTCTTCTTGGACTCATACATAACCCTTCGGATTAAGGGGGAATGTTGGACACCTAATCCTCAATGGGCTAGTGGGGAAGCCGAATAGACAAAAGGAGTCCAAGAGACCTTGGGATGTGGAACCCAACAGTCAAACCATGTACTATAAATGTATATCACTTGTTAATAAAAATGTATTCTCATGTTTTATCTTTCATATTCCTTTGCTGCCCATGTGTGTTTAGCAGGGAAGACACTTCAAGGTAAAAACAGATCATGATAGTCTTAAATACTTTTTAGAAAGGAAAGCAAAATGTTGTGGCAGTTGCACTCTCAAGAAAGGATGAGGATGTGGAAGCATTTCTTTGCGTTATTTCTATTATCCAACCAGATTGGATAAACGAAGCATGGGATGAATGGAAGAATGACGAGGAAGTGTGGGCACTCATTCAAAAGATACAATAAGATCCCAGTACATCTAATACATTTATTTGGAAAAATGATTCGTTATGGTACAAGGATCGGGTATACCTATGTAAAAATTCCCAACTCAAACAAAAGATTCTTAGGGAATTGCACACCTCTCCCTTTGGAGGGCACTCAGGATTTCTAAAAACCTACCACAGGGTTAAGAAGGATTTTTTTTGTGATGGCCTTAAATCGTATATTCAAAATTTTGTGGTGAAATGTTTGGTTTGCCAACAAAATAAAGTTGAAACAATTAAGACTCCAGAACTATTACAACCTTTATCCATTCCAAGCCAACATTGGGAGGAGGTTTCAATGGATTTTATCACAGGTTTACCCAAGTCCAAAGGAAAGAGTGTTATCATGGTGGTAGTAGACAGACTTACCAAGTATGAACACTTTTGTGCATTTTCTCATCCATTTAAGGCGAGTACAATTTCTACTGCGTTTATGGAAACAATTCAAAAGCTACATGGAAACCCAAAGATTATTGTAAGTGACAAAGATCCAATTTTCACTAGAAATTTTTGGAAAGAATTATTTTCTTGTCTTGGTACTCAATTAGCCCATAGCTCATCTTATCATCCTCAATCTAATGGGCAAACTGAGATAGTAAACAAATGTTTCGAAGGATATCTTCGTTTCTTTGTATCTGATAAACAGACACAATGGGTCAAATGGTTGCCTCAGGCTGAATGGTGGTATAACACTTCCTTCCATACTGCAGCAAAAATGACCCCATTTATGGCACTTTATGGATATCATCCACCATCCATCACATCATATTTAAGAGAAAATTCTAAGGTTCAAGCAGTGGAATATCACATCGAGCATCAGCAACAAGTTCTCCAACTCTTAAAGGATAACCTCACCTTGGCACATAGAATGAAACAGCAGGCAGATCAACATCGCAGCGAAAGAAGTTTTGATGTAGGTGATTGGGTATTCCTATGGCTACAACCATATAAACAAATGTCCCTCAAGCAAGCTAAGAAGGATAAAAAATTATCACCAAAGTATTATGGTCCGTACAAGGTGTTGCAAAAGATAGGTACTATGGCATACAAATTGGAGCTTCCTGTAGCTTCTCGAGTGCACCCAGTTTTCCATGTTTCATGCTTAAAGAAGGTTATAGGTGACAAGCTTCCAGTTCAGACAATATTACCAGAACTTGATGAGGAAGGAAAAATCATATTGGAACCTGAATCAGTCAAAGAAACAAGAACTCGACAGCTACGAAATAGGTCAATTTCAGAGTATCTCATCAAGTTGAAGAACTTACCGATTGAAGATTCCACATGGGAGGATGAGAATTTTATACAGAAGCATCCAGGACTACTCAAGCGTTGAGGACGACACTTTTTTAAAGGAGAGGGGCATGTTAGGTCCCTATAATATTAGTGATCCCCCCATTACTATTGTCGTTGTATCCCTTATTGTTATTATTGTTCCCTTATTGTCCCCATATTGTTATTATTGTGCCTCATAGAATCCCTCTATTCTTATTTTTGTGCCTTTATATTATTATTGTTAGGTTGGCTTGGTTATATTGTGACCCTATAGACTCCTATATATAGAAAGGAGGTTTTTTCATTTGAATCATCTAAGAATTATTCATTTGTGTAATGTAAAGGAGGTTACCCCTCAAAGAAGCTTATTTATAAGGCGTTCATCTATCTTTTCTATCTTTTTGTGAGTTGGTTTCATAACATTTGGTATCAGAGCTTTGGATTCTAGGGTTTCGCTGCTCCAAATAGGTCATCATGCCATTTTCGCTATAACTTTTTTCTACGATGTTTCAGAAGCTTAAAAAAAACCCATTTGGGTCGAAATAGTTTTGAACTTTGAGTCCAAATTTCAGAGCTTTTCTCGCTATATTTGCAGAGATATGATCTAAAGACGTTGGCATTTTTGCAGACTCTTGAATTACATTCCAAACAGGTGACCTGGGGAAAATCGTCATAACTTTTGTTTTGAGCATCAGATTGAAATCTCGTAAGAAGGTTCAGAAAGAGGATGGCATCTAGTTTTCTGTGTATTAGTTTCAGGTACTAAGGTCAAAACAGTGACATGTGGCACGTCGTACAAGTTAGCTCTACTAAACTAGTCTATAATCTGTCACCGTGGGAGATTTGGCATAACTCTTCCTTGGAGAATCCGATTTTGATCAAACTGGTGGAATTGAAAAGAGGATGCAGAGGGCTATTGCAAGTCATGAGTTCAGAACTGGGAGATCCAAAATTACAGAGGTATATCAGATTCAATATCGAGCTCCTACAAGTGAAAAAAGGTGTGTATTTTTTAAATTTTTGCATAAGCTTGGTTTGAAAAATTAGTTTTAAGGAATTCAAAAGGCATATTGAAGCATTATTATTAGTAATTGATGCCCAAAAGAAAGAAAATGGAAACACCTAGTAAGCAAGCTGAAAGCTCTAGCATGACTCATGAAGAAGAGGAAGAAATGCAACATGATATATCAATATTACGAAACCAAGTGCAAAAAATTTCATTCGCACAAAAGGTAACAGAAAATAAGATGGATGGTTTAAAGAAAGACATAGAAGCTAAGATGGATGGTTTAAAGAAAGGCATAGAAGCTCAGATTAATGACTTGGAAGCTAAGATGGATGGCGTGGAAACTAAGATGGACGACATGGAAGCTAATATGGATGGCATGGACGCTAAGATGGATGCTAAGATGAATGGCATGGGCGATAAGATGGAAGAATTGAAGATAAATTTGAATAAGTTGCTACAAGAAATGGTCACTAATGGTGAAAGGGTAGTAAAGGAAACTCATGATGAGAACAAAATAAATGTTAATCATGATTTCATAGACTCTAATGTTGGATTGAAGACCCACCATGTTCCAAAAATCGATATGAGGAAGTTTGATGGCAAGGATCCTGGAACATGGATACTATAGATGGAGCAATTTTTCGATCTCCATAATGTGCAAAACACACAAAAGGTATGTATTGCAACTTTATATTTGGAACCAAATCAGTTTGTATGGTATCGATGGCTTTGCTCTCATAAACAAATTGTCACTTGGGCAATTTTTACGGAAGAAATGATAACACATTATGAGGATACAAAAAGCAACACCTTTTTTAGCCAATTGATAAATCTCAAACAAAAGGGTTCAGTGATGGAGCACATTGAGAACTTCCAAAATTGAACATAAGGGTAAAAGGTATTCCAAAGGAGCATAGGATTGATGTGCTCATAGGGACTTTAAAGGGTAATATCCAACATGAGGTTCGCCTTTGGGAACCTGATTCATTGGAGAAGGCATTCAGGTTAGCAAGAAAAATGGAAAGCAAAATTATGGCAACCAGGAAGCCTACCACTCACAACTATAAAGATGGAAGTGTTGTTGCCCCTATCCTTCCACAACCTACAAGGTTGACACCACAAAAATTGGAAGAAAAAAGAGAAAAAGGGCTTTGTTACAGTTGTGATAGCAAATACACTTAAGGTCATAAGTGTGCTGAGAAGAAATGTCAAAAGAAGAGGATATACTCAAAGAACAAACCCTAGATAAAGAAGAAATGAATCCAACCATATCTTGTAATGCATTGGCTAGAATTACTACTCCTCAAACTATCAAGATAGAAGGACATATCAAGAAGAAAAAGGTAATAGTGTTGATTGATTCGGGAAGTACACATAATCTTATTCATTGTAAGATAACAAAAGAATTTAATTTCTTCTTATATCCAGCACCAGAGTGTCAAGTGATGGTTGCAAGTGGAAGAACTATAAACTGCTCTGAAAAGTGTCATAATATCAAATTATCAATTGGAGAATATGTATTGAATAGCCCAATGCTTTCCATTCCAATGGGTGGTGCTGATGTTGTACTAGGAGTCCAATGGCTACAGTCCTTGGGTACAATAACTTTTAATTTTCAAGAACTTTTCATGAAATTTTCTGCGGAAAGAAAGGAAGTTGAATTAAGGGGTATTGCAGGGAAACTGGGAAAGATAATCAGCTCTAACGGTATGACAAAGCTTCTAAAGAAGGAACAACGAGGTGTAATTGCACAATTATGTTCGCTAGAGGTTCCCACATCGAAATCATCTATTTCTCTAGATCTCCAAAAAGACTTGGACAATCATTCCAATGTATTTGAGACTCCCAAAGTGTCATGCGGAAAGAGTCAATTTTGCGGACAAAACCGACCTCCCTAGAAGCTAAGGCTTTCTAGTGACAAACAAAATAATCAAGCACTATCTTTCCTTAAATATGCATTTAAAATACAAGCAACCAGATGTTTAAAGCATACCGTTAGTCCAACGCTGTTTGTAGCAGCCAAGCCTCTCCGATCCAGATGAGCTCCTCCTTCTCTTTGAAACCTGCATTCACTAACAAGCAAACGATTACATAGCACCTGAATAACTCATATAATAAAACATATTCATCATAAAGACCAAGGATTATATGAAACAAATTATATATAACAACTTGTTGAGAAAAATGAACTTAATTGTATTAATTGGAAACAAAAGAAACCATTACAACCAGTGCCTTGGTGTTGTGCAGGTCCCTCCCAGGGTCCAGCAAGAGTTCTCCTTTACTTTGATCAGCTCACCCACTTCCAAATGAAGCTAAGAAAGGATTGGAATCTCTCCTCTCAAGCTCTAAAAGGGAGTCCTAATTTCAGCTTTCAACCTCCCCTCCCTCTGGCCCAATGCCTGTATTTATAATGCTTTGGAGGAAGTTAATCAGGTCCACCATCAATGGGATAAGCCCCTTTTTCAATGGGATAGCTCCCCTCTTGATGGGATAAGTTCCTCTTTCATAAGGATGCATGAACCATCTGGAGGCGCTCAATCCACGTCAAACCATCTTCTAGAATGCTCTAGATTCGACAACAAGTAACTTTTTTGAAGTAAAACTTGCGCCTTTTGACCTTTACAGGAGTACGCACCCACCCCTTTACAGACAGAGCGTACAAGTACGCAGGTATTGTGAACTTGAGGTGCGTACACGCAGGTAAAGGTAAGAGAAACTGTGTAACCAGAGTTATATTGATTTTTAAGGACTTTCTCTCTTTCTTGGAGTTTGACATGAGGAGCAGAGGTATAAGACTTGCCAGGGAGGACAGCATGACAGTTGATGGAGCCATACCGACTGCAAATAGTCATGGTGACAAATTTTAGTGTAACAGATTGCCCCCTAAAGTGCGAAGCCTGTAGTAGATTAGGGTTTCATATCATCTAGGAAGGGTGAAGCACTTTATCATTTCAAGGATTATCTTGTGGAGAGCCCAGTCGGAACCTGCAAATATTCAACACAAAATACATATATGAGATCATATCATCGCTGAGGTAGGCATTCCCATACTCAGATCAAAAACTTTAACTAACAAACTAACTACTGCTCTGATATAGGAATGATTTCGCAGTACATCATAATCATAGACTCATGTAGACACAGTATGGACACAGCCATCTGTTTATGATTAGTCTACTGTATAATGAATACAAAACTCCTCGCAGCCTGGATGGTGGAAACTAGATCCAGGGTCTTCATTTCTACTTCCCGAAATAGTACGATTCTATCCATGCAAATAAATGAGTTGATGTCGAACATGGTAGAAACCACTTGATTACCAGTCGATGATGTAAATTGTTAACAAGTGTGAGAGAAACCACCAGTGATGTCAATGGTTCTCAAAGTACCAAGTACAATTCATGAGATGTGAATGAATGTGTTGATGTCGAACATGTCACGGAATCCTTCGATCGAAAGTCAATGATGCAAACTGTCGTTAAAGGCGAGAAACCTGCCATTGATGCATGCATATTTCAAGGTACTGACGATTTCTAAATCATCTTTCTAGATAATGTGTTGATGTCGATAGAAAGCGATCCGTTGCAGGCACGCCCACAACACGAAATCATAAATCAAGTTGAAGAAATGTAGTTGTAAGGACTCACTCAGGGATGGTCAAGATGGATGACAGGTATTTTGCAGATGAATGGTTTATTTGCAGTGACCTCTTGAACACATAACGACACAACAGATGGCTTGGTGACAATTGACCCAAAGTTAATACCCAGAAACCGGCTGAAGATTTTCAATGTGGTTTGATCAACTATTAGGCAAAGGATTTCCCAACCCAGGTGAATGAAAAGTGTCGTGTTCAAGAGTGGTGATAAGGTTTTTCTGAGACAAAGGATAACAAATAGGCTCATTTTTCTCTCTTTTCCCCCACCATTTCTGGCAAGTACCTCTTTATTTTTTACAAGCTTGAGGAGGATAACATATGCTTGATTATAAGATTCCTTCGGATGAGTCCAACTTAGTTTAGATTCGAACCCTAAGAAGGAGTGGTCCGCTCCTGTTTGTAATCGAACAGGTCCTTTACTATGAAATTTTAACGAGTCCAGTATAGGAGAAACTCGGCGTTTTTCAATTTTAGAGAGTCTGAAAAAACTTAAGAAGACTCCAGGGTTGAACTTTTTTGTAAATTTGTGTCTCCCAAGCCCGAAAAAGTATAAAATAATACTTGAGAGAACCGCTTGATCTTTACGACCAAGGAGTACTTTCATGATTAGTGTATCTGACCTGAAAAGTAAAAAGCGATCAAGGACACGTCGTTTTATTTCCAATATCGAATTTGAAACGACAAAAATCCGGCAATCTTTTCCTGTTTTTACGGTCAGAAAAGGGCTATAAGAGGACTGTCTTTTAATTCCATTTTAACGAGTGTAAAACAAACGCTCGGCAATCTTTTCATGTTTTAGGAGTCAGAAAAGGGCTTAAAGATGACTCTGATGTTTTTGTTTGTAAAAAATGACAATTTTCCCTGAAAATCCTTTATCCTGCACAAAAACCAACACATTACTCATACCTGTTTAAAGATAGATAAAAATACTTTGAAAAATACCTTTTCATGGTGAAAAATAAACAAATTTACCATTTATTTATCCAAAAAACCTATAAAAAAGGGCTTTTACCAATTCATTTTACCATTTTACTGTTGAGGAGAGAAAAAGGGTTTTTGGCAAGAAACTTCCCATGGACATTGCGGAGAATCCGACCGTCGAAATCGAACGCCGTCTCTTTCAGGTATTCTACAACATCCTCCTCTTTATTTTCATCTGTTTAGAATTTGTTTTTAGGCCATAGATTTTATTTTTGGAGGCTTTGGGGTTTCAAGATCTGCCTTTCGGGGTACGCAGGTGCCACACTAGGGACCCGCGTACCCCGACATTTTCTCAGTTGGGAAAATGTCGGGCGTACGCACCTTGCCTTAAGGGAACCCGCGTACCCATGCTCTGTTCCTAAAGGCGGGGTGCGTACTCCACGCAAAGGGTTTTCAAACCCCAAATTCTCTAAATTGGACCAAAATGTTTTGATTTCATGGATTCTAATGGATGTTTTCTGGTGTGTAGATTGCCCACCATGCTTGATTGGCGCGAGAGAGAGCACGAAGATGTTGATTTGGCCGCCATTAGTCATCAACCGTCCATTGATGCTTTGAAGGCATGCGGCCTTTACAAATACTGGGCCATACCTGGCATGAGGGCCCAAGTGCGCTTTCTAGAGTGGCTGGTAGAAAGATGGAACGTTCAGGACCAGTGTTTTTATATTGGAGGGCACTAGCTCGAGATAGAGCCCTCATATATCTACTTTCTCACTGGTTTGCCCAAGAGAGGCGAACACTTGACTCTGTTCGGGACTAGGCCGGGTGGCCAGTCCATCGCTAGTCTCCGACTAGAGTGGTGTAACACTCAGACTCAGGAGAAGGGGATAGAGATCAAAACTATATCCCGCCCTGAACTTATGGTGATTGTTTTACAGTTACCAGACTTTGCGGGGCTGCCGCTTTGCACATTTCCACTGGATCCCAGATGCGGATGGCGATTGATTGCTATCGAGGCACCATTTTCAACTGGTGTGATGTTGTGTTGGCCAATTTAAAGGGCCAACTGACTAGAGCCAAAAACGGACAACTGAAGACTTTTGGGTATGGGCCTTTAGTTGTGAGTTTTGGCTTAGAGAGGGTTCTGTTGCTGATCCCACAGCAGCTCACTGTTGAGGCTGGGCTTCCCCGAGAGCCCAAATTGATGCGATGGGTTGCGGTTATGGCCCGTCATCCTGATGAGGGCAGGGAGGTTTTCCGATTTACTCCGGAGTACTTTCACTGGTTAGAGGACCAGGTCTTTTCTATACAGGATTTTCCTTATGCCGGAGTTTATTTTCGTGGAGATCCGGACATGGTTCTTCCACCGGGAGAACAATGGGATGACACAGGTAATTCATTTTCCACAACTTTTTTAAACTATCTATTATTATTTTTATTTTTATTTATTTATTTATTATTTTATTTTTTTTATATATCGTCTCAAAACTGATAGTAATAATTTTCAAAATGCAGATGTAGACCCATGTCGTCCAGCCAATCTCCGGCCTTTCGAGAGGAGACTACCAGTTGCAGCGGCGCCGGCCCCACAGGACGAGGCCACAGAGACTTTAGCTGAGTTGGAACAAGACCTAGAGCGTCTTACAGCAGATATACCAGAGACTACCATAGATGATATTCCTATCAGGCTTCAGCGCTATGTAGTCGCAGTCCCAGGACCTTTTAGAAGGTTCTTGTGTAGGGTAGCCCATGCAGTGGTGTCATATAGAGAACATCACCAGTGATTGGATGGTCGTTTTGTAGACACATGTGACATTTTGGTTTTTTGTACTTATCATTTTTGCCGATCATAAGGTGTTTTTCAACCTATGATCGAAGACGATGTATTTTTTGACACACTCCTATCTATATATATCATTATTACCAGCTTATCTGTTGAACATATGTGATGAAATGTTTTTAAATTTACATGTATGATTATTGCAAATGTCTATTTAACATTCGAGGCATCGACATCTGCAAACATCAAAAGTAAAACCAAGATAAGCAGAATAATGACAAAAAACACACTCTCTAAGCTAAGCACACTGTCTAAACTAACAAACACACCAGCTAGAAAGAAAAACCTAACCTAACTAAAAATCTCCATACCTGTCATTTAAGCATAATACCTCTTTAGGTAAAGTCCATTTCTGGGTTTACCCAAAGAGTCCCCGTCAAAGTCTACCAGCTCATAGGCCCCTTTTGCTAGCTTTCGCTAGATAATATAGGGCCCATGCCACATAGGAACGAATTTTTCAGCACCTAATTTATCATTAGCTTGATCATATAATAGCACTAGATCTCCTTCCGAAAAATTTCGAGGGGTCACATTTCGATCATACTGAGATTTCATACGTTTTGCGTGAGTCTCGATCGCCAATGCAGCATCACGTCGAGTCTCATCTAATTGAGCTAAGTATAATAAATGCTTTTCCTCATCGGAAGTAGCTGGAAGTAACTCGATGGCCATTTGCAGTGACGGGATTTCGCATTCAATGGGTAGCGCAGCTTCCAAACCATAAACTAGTTGGAAAGGAGTGAACCCTGTTGATGTTTTCACTGAGGTTCGGTATGCCCAAAGCGCGGAAAATAACATGTTGTGCCAATTCGACCGATGAATACCAATGATCCGTCGGATCATGATAACTAAAACTTTGTTGATGGACTCAACTAGACCTTTCGCTTGTGGATAATAAGGAGTTGAACTATCGTGACGCAAACCAAGCTGGCCTGTAAGTTCTGTCATCATAATGTTTCGAAAATGGCGCCCATGGTCAGTGATTATCGCTTGTGGGACACCAAACCTAGCAATAATGTGATTGAACACAAAAATTGCAGCTGTCTTGCCGTCTGCCTCGAATGTAGGCATCGCCTCGGCCCACTTAGTAAAATAATCTACCGCGAGGATGATATACGCATGCCCCCGGCCGAGTGAGGGTTACATGTAATAAAGTCGATACCCCATTTGGCAAAAGGACCAACGACAATTATAGGGTGGAGAGGAGCAGTTGGAGCGCGCATCTTTCGATCAAACACTTGACAGTTGTGGCATTTTCGGACCGAAGTAATACAATCTTTAAACAAGGACGGCCAGAAGTAGCCAGCGCGCAATATCTTTTGGGCTGTGGCATACCCAGACATATGACCGCCACATGCTCCAGAGTGACAGTCATTCAGAACCCTTTCAGCTTCTTCGTGTGTTAAGCAACGTCGAAAAACCAAGTCCACCCCACGACGATAAAGAGTATCTCCAATAATTTTGTACTGTTGGGACTGGAATCGAATTTTCTGACGTTCCGTCTTTGAAACTTCGGGCCGAAAGGATTGGGTCTGGAGATAGACGATGATATCCCCATACCACGGATCTAAAGTGCTGATGAGAAACAAAGATTCGTCCGCAATGGGCTCCTCTGCCACAGTTTCTGTGTCAGCACGCGGGAAGTCACACATTAACTCTGCAAAAACTAAAGATTTCTTAGACTTAGATTTTTCAAACTCCAAGTCGAACTCCTGCAGGATAATGATCCATTTGGAGTACTTGCCCCCTAGCAATTGTTTAGTCAAAATGTAGATCATAGGGTTGCAATCCGAAATGACTGTAGTTTTACGGAGTAAAATGTAGTGACGAAAACGTTGGACAGCTTGAACGGCTGCCAATGCCAATTTCTCCACATGTGAATATTTGAGCTCAGTTGGATTTAATGTCCGACTAAGGTAATATATCACATGTTCCGTTCCGAATTCGTCTTCCTGAACTAAGACCATCCCAATGGTGGAATGGGAGGCGGCGAGGTACAAAAAGTAATCCTGGTTGTAGTTGGGAGGATGCAGCAACGGTGCATGGGTCAACGCGTGCTTGAGTGCATCAAAAGATTTCTGAGCTATCTCATCCCAAGAGAATTGAGCGTTCTGTTTCAACAACCGTGTAAAACCCTTTGTAACCTCGGCGTAGTTAGGAATGAATCATCGTAAAAAGTTTGCTTTCCCTTGCAAACTTTGGAGTTGGCGAAGACTCGAAGGAGGAGGCAATTTGATGATAGCTTCGACCTTCGAGGGATCGACGCGAATGCCGGCTTTCGAAACTACAAATCCTAGCAATCGTCCCACTTCTATACAGAAGACACATTTGTGTGGGTTCAACCGAATACGATAATGCCTACACCTCATGAAGATTGCTTGTAAATGGACAAGGTGGTCAGCTCAATGTAATGAATGAGCGGGCAAATCATCGAGATATGGTTGCACAATGTGTTTGATGTCATGAAACGCATAAGACATCGCCCTTTGAAAAGTTGCTCCGGCATTCTTAAGCCCAAAAGGTAATTTGCAATAAGCAAATGTCCCCCATGGACAAGTGAAAGCCATTTTTGGTTGATCGGCAGGTAGAATATTGATTTGATTTTAACTGGAAAAACCGTCCATAAAGGAAAATATTTCACTGCCGGCACAATCATCAATTATTTGATCGATATAGGGTGTTGGGTAGTTGTCCTTTGGACAAGCTCGATTAATGTCTCTATAATCGATGCATATTCTTATTGTTCCCTGTTTTTTGTTAACCGGAACAATATTCGATACCCAATCCGTTAACGGGATCGGATAAATGAAACCTGCTTTCAACAGCTTCTCAACTTCTGCTTTAATTGCAGCCGCTTTTCGTGGGTGAATCTGACGCAAACATTGCCGGACGGGTTTAGCATCCGGGTAAGTCTTGATCTCATGGACAACAATCGCGGGATCAATTCCTGGCATTTCCTCATAGGACTAGGCAAACACGTCGCGGAATTCTTGAAATAGGGCCTTGTATGTCTGAATTTCGTCATCTGTACACGAGGCGCCTATATGAATGTTCTCAACAATTCCGGGCTTGACTGAAATGTCAATGGGAATAGTTCGAGAAATGTTTCCCAAATTCAGCTCTGAATCAGGATGTTTCATTGGATTCTGAGCTTCTTTGACATATTCAGCTGTAAAGATTGACGAGAAATCATTTTCAAAACGATCATCCTTAGGTAAAAACGAAGATCTGTGATGAAGATCTTCCCATGGTAAATCGTCTACACACAGGACTTCACGAAGTTGCTCGTCAGATGACACAACTTTGGGAAACGCTATTAACTCCGAGGTTGATGTGAAAAGTGATTCCTCACGGACCACATTCATTTGGTCGATTCTGGTTGAACGCGGGTCGGTAAAAGACTGCACGGCTTCATAGGCAATTTCATATGGACTCAGAGGCATAGCATCACCAAATGAGTCTATCTCAGATTCAGTAGGAACGAGCCAAGGATCGTCATAAACAATGGTATCTGATGTAATCATATGAATGGATGCAAATGAAGACAATGCGTTGATAGGAGGAAAAGGAAAAGTTCCCAGTAAACCGGCATCTTTAACTAATCCTACTCCAACATCCTTGTATGGGATAGTCATTTTACCGACATGCTGAATACTCTCTGAAGAGGCTGGGTCGGATGAAAAGTAAGCCAGCTGGTCTATTGTTACGATCTTGCCATTATGTGGAAACTTTATTACTCGGAAGACCGACGAAACAACCGTTGTCATAGCGTAAGACCAACTTCGACCCAAGCGAAGGTTGTAGTCTAGAGGGGCATCAACCACCTCCACATCTAGACTAACGGTTTTTCCTTCAACCCCTATAGGCAAATCCTGTAGAATGCCAAACGGATGAAACCCACGGCCATCAAAGGCCTTAAGAATTGTCGGGGATTGGTTTAGTGAAGGAGAACCAAGCGATCTCCAACACTGTATCGACATAATACACGTGGAAGCTCCCTCATCAATTACAGTCCGATGAATAGGCCTGTTTTTTACTAACACTGGGATCTGGAAAGCCATTTGATGGGGCAAACGCGGTGTACTATTTTCTAGATCAAAGATTATTAGGTTCGGGTCCTGAACATCAACAGCTCCTATAGCCGACAAAAGTAATTTGCGCTGTGCTGGGCATGAATGCAGCACTTCCAAAGCCGACATTGCTGTGGGTGAAATAGCTAAGTCCTCAACAATGTTATAATTCTGGGCCACTCTCGCATGTGGATTGAAAGCAGACTTTCGAAGTATACCCTTGGCGGGCGGTTTGATTACTAAGTCCGGGTTAGGTTTCTCGATCTGTAGTGGATCGGAACCGGGAGCTGAGGTTGATGGATTAGAATGAGAAGATTCTGCTTCTTTGCCATCAACAGGACTTTTACTACCATAATCTTGCGATCGAGTCGCAATCCTTACATGAGACATCATCAATATGGGTTCTTCACTGGCACTCGAGGAAGAACCTATCATCTTACTCTCCTGCTTTGGAAATGGATCTTTCAAAACAGCAGGAGTTTGGGAACCTTTAACAATCTTCGCAACCTCTGCCCGATGAGGGCAATCTCTTGTAAAATGATCCTCTTCACAAATAAGACAAGGATATCGAGGTTTGCATTTTTCGTCATTGGTTTCCGACTTTTCAGTTTTCTCCTTTGGAGTTTTGTCTGCTTTATTCTTCTTCTTGCCTTTCTTTTTCCCACCGGATTTTGATTTAGCCGTAGATGACTCTACAGCGTGAATATCGGCGGAAACTTCAGCAGAAGAATCTCCTGTCGGGGAGTCTGGTAAGGTTATAATAGGAGAAGAATTCTTTGAAGACTTCTTCTTACTTTTAGTGTTCACCGTACCAATCATACCATCAGCGGCATGAGACCCCGAAGGAGCAGCAGCGATTTGATTTGACTTAGGAAGATCTGGGATCTTTTCGTGTAACGTACCTGACTGAGTATAAACTAAGTCAAGGTACTGCGCTTGAGCAATCACTTGCTCCTCAGTAACTACTCCGGCCTTAGCTACGTCTTCAGTAATCTTTGGTAACAATGATTTAACAAACCATTCAGCTAAGATTTGGTCCGGGATAAAAACTTTCACTAACCGCCTTCGACGTCTCCATTCATGAATATGATCGGAAATATAAGTGGACGTCGATTGCTTTAACGAAGTTAGTAACTCCGTACCATTATCATATCTGACCGGCAACTGAAAATGAGTTAAAAACGAGGTAGCTAACTGGCTAAAATTATAAAAAGAGGCCCATGGTAACTCAATGTACCACTTGGCCGCGAGACCAATGAGAGTACGCTGGAAAAGACGTAAATGGATCGAATCATCCGAGATGGAATTAGAGGCACACCAGAGGTGGTAAGTCATCACATGATTTGATGGGTCCTCTCCAGACTTACCTTCGAACTTGGGAATGTCACTGGGCAACTTATTTGGCATTGGCGGCCAAAACGAAAGATAATTTATTGGATCGTTCGTTAGGTGTGACAAGTCTGGTAAATCCAAAGTTGCGATAAATGGTAATTGCCGATTAGGATCCCTAAAACTCTGGGTCGCGAGACCAGTCCCAGGAGGAGGATATCCAGGATAACTAGGAATAGGAATCGCGTTTGGGATATTGTATCCTCCCGTAAAACCAGGATTAACCGGACTGTATTGGGGTTGTTGTGATTGTTGATAAGTGTACCCAGGATACGGTTGATACTGGTAAACTGGCTGCTGGACAACAGGACCGAATTGGTACTGTCCCTGGTACGGTTGATAAGTGAATTGTGGTTGACTAGTGACAACTGTACTTAAACCAGGTTGTCTTACAGGCATCTGAACCGTAGTTTGAATCGTGGATCCAGACGATGGTAAAGATGTCTGAGGAGTAGTTACAGAGACAGTAGAAACCGGAGCTGTCGATACTCCAGAAGTAAGTGGGGTAGATTGAACAGATGTTGCAGTAGTTGCAGCAGTCGTTTGAGATGGAGTACTAGGTGCAATAGGCCCAGACTGAGAAACTACCGAAGGTACAGAAGTTTGAACATTAGACTGGACTGGTTGCTGGGGTGAACCAGAAACTAAGGGTTGTCCAGTTTGAGATGAAAACTGTACACTTGGCTGCAATACCTGTTGAACTTGTGATGGATCCCACACTATGTTCATTCCGGGGTATTAACCCATAACAGGTTGAGGATATTGAGATCCATAACCGGATTGAGGGTAGGATTGATAATTGAAAGGTACATTTCCCATACCTTGAACATAAGATTGACCTTGGGGTGGTTGGAAACCTTGACTCGAGTACTGACCTTGGGGTAGATACCCTTGAGGTAGGTACTGATACTGGGGTTGACCTTGAGGTATAAATTGATACTGAGGTTGACCTTGGGGTACATATTGAGGCTGGGGTTGACCTTGAGGAATGTACTGCACCACGGGTACATACTGTCCTTGAGGTTGCCCCCCAGACACAATTTGTGTACCTTGAGGTTGCCCCCAGGCGTTAATTGAGGCTGCCCCCCAGGCGGTAACTGGCCACCTTGAGGTTGAGAACTGGGAATTGAACCTGACATCATGTAAATGTCTCCTACGCTCAACGGTTTATTACCATTGTTTCCAGTTAATAACCCATGTTCAATGGGTTGAGGAGATGCTCCTGCAAAAGTACCAGAAAGTGACTGATACCCAGAGGGAACAGAAGGACCGCCATACAAAAAAGATTCAGGCGATTGAGTAAACATGGACGACTGACCTGACATATTTACAGGAGTATAAAGACCTCCAGGTGGATAAGGAGCACGAGGTGGAGAAAAACTTAACCCTGAGTTGTCCAAATAATTAGTTAAAGAAAGATACCAAGTAGTACTTCTAGGTGGACTGTAAAAAATGGATTCACGCTCCCTTAGATCAATAGTAGGTTGATTTTCAGGGATAGGGACGCCTATTTCTTCTTCTGGAGCAAGTTCTTCAATAGCTATCAAACCAGAAGGAAGATTTTCGGTGATGACTCTTTCTACCCTAGGTGAATCAGGAGCACTAGAAGTTGGAGTAACAGGTTCAGATATCTCAGGTTCTTCGCCTATATCACTAGTAGATGAAAAACTACCAGCAAGTTCGGAAACCGAAATAGCTTCAGGATTATAACCTGTTTCTAGAGTTTGGTAATCAGGATGAACTACCAACGAAGACTCTCCTTCTTCAGGTGAACCTACTTTACTGCCACTAGGAGTTACGAGGACTTTCAAACCTTCGTAATGACCCAGGACGTCTTCAGGAGGTTGGCCCCGAAGTCTACGGGACTTCCTCAACAAATCGGCCACGGTTACAACCTCAGGAGACTGGCCCCGAAGTCTACGGGACTGTCTCGGTAATTCAACCACAGTTAAAACTTTTAACTACTGCACACGCAAACAAAGTAAAATCTCAAAGCAAACCGCCTAAAGTCTCTAAAGAACCAAACAAATTCGAATCACACGCCTAAAGAATCTAGGGCGTCAAACCATACACAAACAGTAACCTTCCGGACCGAAAACACTAGTTGGTGATGAAATCCAACATCGCAGAATTCAGTACAGAATTGGCGGGTGGAACAGTTACCCCGGCAACATGCTTAATGAATAGACTGGCACAAGTTCCTCCACTTTAACCGTCTCGAGTGAAGTGAACCCCCCAGAAAATCCAAGTGAGTCTAGCCGACGTCTGCTCCAGGTACAGTGGGATCTTCCCTCCACCGTCACCTTGGGTAGAACCCTAAAGATAATAGTCACTAAGGTCACCAACAGCAACAAATATACCTGGGGGAACAGTCTATGATCCGATAGCACGCAAGGGCAGAGTAACAAGCTCAATCCCCTTGTTGGCTCCTTGACAATAATCCAAGGTTTACCGACAAGTGACCCCAGGCTCCTCGACAATGGTTAATTCGAGGTTTACCGTTTGTAGTACGTGCGTATCTAGAGTCATTCCCAATGAAGGAGGATTGATCCCCTCACTGGTTCGGACACGATCTCGTGCTTCTCCTTTAAGAGGAGCTTTCCCAGAGCATAAGTGTAACTATTGGATTTATCCTACCACAAGATGAGCTACTTGTTTGGTTTTGCTGTCTTGGAGAGTTAATTACTCTCCTACTCCAAGACACTAGCCTGATCTATATTGGTGTTTCAGAGCCCTAGTAAATAAAAAGTTACTAAGTTAATTTTACTTTAAGCGTTAATTTTTTATGGCTTTTCTTTAGGACAAAAGGTAGCGGAGATGAAACTGATGGTGTGTAGACTCGACTCAAATCCACTAAAAAGATGCACCTAGGATGATTTAAACTATCTTTCCTTTTCAATGAATTCCCTAGCTAAGAGAGTTGGAGAATGCAAAATTTATAAAGACAACTTTCTTGGCAATGAAAATCAAAGAAACAATCTCTTTATCTTTTCCAAAGCATACAACACATGACCACTAATTATTTCACGAAAATTTCCTTTCTCTTTTCAAAGACTTCAAATGCTACTAAAACAAACTTTCCTCAAAAGAGATTTTTGTATTTTTCCTATTTTAACAAAGCATGTAAAACTACTTAACAAAAATCAATTTTAAAATCTATGAAAATCTAAGAGAAATTTACCTAGAAGCAAATCTAATGAGAAATTTACCTAAAAGCAAATCTAATGAGGTAAAAGCCTACAAAATATAATTCCAGGATGTTTTACTCAGTTACAATTCAACCAAGGACTAGTTCATGCAGAATCATAAACTAGTCAAAAACAAAAATAAAAATCTTTTGTTCTTTTTCTTAAGAATGAAATTCACAGCTTTAACAAACAAGCTTTCTCGAAATTCCGCAAAGAGACAACACAAAGGTAGGTTTCTCACAAAGGTGGATTTTATGAAAGGTCCGACTCCTAAGAAGACTGAAAATACCAGGGATATCCAAGGTTTTTACAACTTCTAAAGCCAAAGTCACTACAAGACCAATACAAAAATCAAACCTAGGGCTAGAACTTCTATGAACTTCACTAAAACCCTTGATGCTAATGAAACAAGCTTAGATGAAGACTTCTGACAGGTAACCAGTGGATCTGGGCAGCAAAAAACAAACTATAAACAAAATCTAATGGGTAAAAAGGAAAAAATGGAAATTTTCTAAACTTTTAACAGGGTACGCAGGCAGCCTGTTTGCACAGGTGCGGCCACACTCTGTGTACAAAGCAGAAGTGCGTACAGGTACGCACTGTGCTTAACGCAGAGGGTGCGTACTGCTCTCAAAACCAAGAAAAATAAAAACTAACTCAACCCTAAGCTATTCCACCCAAATTCACAGTCAATCAGCCAAAAACCAGAAAGAAATCGACTTTTCTCAAATCAAAGTATCAATCAAAAGAGAAATCAATCAAATCCATGGATTCCCCAGTGGAGTCGCCATTTTGTCATGCGGAAAGAGTCAATTTTGCGGACAAAACCGACCTCCCTAGAAGCTAAGGCTTTCTAGTGACAAACAAAACAATCAAGCACTATCTTTCCCTAAATATGCATTTAAAATACAAGCAACCAGGTGTTTAAATCATACCTTTAGTCCAACGCTATTTGTAGCAGCCAAGCCTCTCCGATCCAGATGAGCTCCTCCTTCCCTTTGAAACCTGCATTCACTAACAAGCAAACAATTACATAGCACCTGAATAACTCATATAATAAAACATATTCATCATAAAGACCAAGGAGTACATGAAACAAATTATATATAACAACTTGTTGAGAAAAATGAACTTAATTGTATTAATTGGAAACAAAAGAAACCATTACAACCAGTGCCTTGGATTCCAGAAATGTTTGGAGTAACCGGAATCTCTGATGTCGTTGGAACACTTGTTCTAACTTTAATAGGAGATTTTGAACTAGTTAAACGAGTTCGCTTTGTCCATACTGGTTTCGATTCCGAAGACAAAGACGGTTGACTCGTAAGCCTCCATGAACGACGGGGTTTCAATTGACTTTCTTCCACGATTGCGGATTACTCGATCAACTAAAATAAAAAGGGGAAGTATGTTTCCGAATTAAATGAATTTTAGACGCTTTTGACACAACTTGTTTTTTCAATTTTTAAGAGTCGAGAAAAAACAAAAGATGACTCTAGTCTCCTTCGATTTTTAATGAGCCTGAAGTGACACGTGCTCAGATGGACCTTTTTCGTTAAGGAGTCTGAAAAGGAACGAAAGGGACTACTCTGGAGATCTAGGTAGAGGGAGTACCAAACCAATCGCAAAACTGCATAATACTTTTTACGGTACGGCAGTCAATCTTCCCGAATGTTGTGTTCAGTGCATTGCGATCAGTAGGGCGGCCGACACGGCTTCCTATAGATAAAAGGTTTTAAGCCTATAGGGGTCTCCCAATATATACTCGACGGTACGTGGGAGCACAAGTCCGTACTGGCACTTATCGTCTCAAAGTGGAGGAATCACCCAACCATCAGTGAGGACAACAGTTACCAGGCTTTACAACGCCGGAATACGTCTCTAGCCTAGACCTCTAAATGTTGTGCGTTAAGTTCCAATGCGTTGTTAGATTCATTCAATTTATTTTAAGTTGATCTTTCTTAGAAGTTTGCCTTTTGGGATCACCACGAGATGTAGATGTAATTCCTAAAATGCAGTCTAAAGATGATAAGCAATCTTTATCTCTTTTCAGCAATGAAAATCCTAGCTACAAGAGGAAAAGAAAGACACAATCTTTTCTCAAAGAGCAAAGAGCACACTGTAAATGCACTTTTCCTAAATCAAGCCAAGTAGACTATCAATATGCAAATGCACATATGCATGTATTTGTTTTCACTTTCTTAATATTGATGCCTAAAAAGAAAGTTGATGTACAAATCTGAATTTGCTTTCAAGTGACAAACACAAACAAGCTTCTTTTCGAAATCAAAAGGTAGAGAAGATTACGACACTTTATGATTTTGAAATAAACACTCGTTTCGACACTAGAAAGTGACAAATTCAAACCAAAGGCAAAAGTAAAAGCATAATCGACTATCAACAACAAATAAACTTTCTCCTAAGATCAAAATCGACACTTACGACAGATCTAAATCCAAGGACAACAGTATGACTATTCTACTCTTTCAATGGAAAACTGTAAATGATGTAACAAACACACAAAGAACATCTACAGTATTTTTGTACAAAGGAGGCGGAATTAAGGCAAAGAAAAGGTGTTTTTGAACAGACACACACTGATCACAGGCTGCAAAAATCAGAGACAAAACTGAAAAATGAAGCAAAGAACCTCAGTTGCACAGGGCTAGGCTGATCAGCGCACCTGTTACACAGAGAACCTGGATTGCAGCGCAGGTAGCCCTCTCGGGAACTGTGTTGAAATGCAGAATCTCTTCACAGAGCCCGCGCTGAGACAGAAACGAGAATTCCTTCCGGGTTCTGGGTCATGGTTTGCAGTTTAATCTATGGTTTTTGGCCGAGTAAAAGCAATCAGTAATGCACAATCAGAGGGTGGATTTAAAGGAGGTCTAAGAGCTATCACAAAGGGTAATCAGATCATTCGTGAATCAGCTGTTCAAATCATAAACAAATCCAGTGAATGGATTGAAGTAGCAGGTGTCTACTTTGCATTTGATAATGGCAAATGCAGTTCGATTGCTACTTCTGTGTTTATGAAACAAACAACAAGAGAAACACAAACAAACTAACTAGACACGCTCCCCAGCGGAGTCGCCATTTTGTTAACGGGAAAAGTGTCTACACAGAATGCCCCTATCCCACTAAGGTGTGACAGTACCTTAGAAACAAACAGAGAAAACTATTTTCGTATTCTTCTTTATGAACTATAAACAAAGAGGAATAGGATGAACCAACCTGTGTCTTGCGCTAGTCCTTTGATCCAATCTCTCTCCTCTTTGACAGCTTCCAGCTACCTGCTCCCTTACTTGCCCAGCTTCACCAAGTTCCTGCAAGATCACAGAAGAGGAAAAATACACAAAGACATGGATTTATATTCATAAATAGCTTAGGATCAGATTTAAGCTAAACATGCAAATATAACAAAACATCATTGATACACAAGCATGTTGGAGAAACTCAAATAGTTTTATTGATATAACAAGAAGGTCCAGGAGGAGTTACAACCGATGATTCCTGATCCAGCATCAACCCCCCAGCAAAGGAATCCCCTCTTCACCTCCAACAAAGCATAAATCACCCAATACACTGATCTCTATCTCAAAACCAACAGCAATTCTCTGCAATGTACAAAATTCCAGCCTCTGGATCTCTGGGATGAGGGATCCATATATAGATGTATGCAAAGAGGATGAGCCAGCTTATGATTTGACTAGTGGCTTCTCTCTGTCAGTTCTTGCTTCCACTTGGAGACTGAGAGCCTCTTACTCATCCTTGGTCGAACTCAGTGATCAAGTGTCATTGGGGAAGATTCTGGAAGCTTCCATTGTCTGTCCACCTCGTGGAATGACACTGCCATTTGTCATTTCCCACTCAGCGCACCCTGGCAGTGCTTTTAGGTGCATTGCAACGCACCTAGATAGTGTATTTGGGTGCTATGCAACGCAGCTAGCTAGTGGAGCAGTTGAAATGATCTTGATTTGACTGATTCTGAGCAGTTTCTGGTGGAGAACTTCTGGGAGAAGCAGTAATTGGTTGACCTTGTTCCTCTAGGGGTAGGAACAACACTTCTAGGGACTTAGGATCCCTTGGTTTATGGACATTTCATGCTTAGAGCTGTAAGGCACAAAAATGTCTATAACAATCATATCCTACAAAGGGTAGTGGGAGCCTCTAGGATCTCATTACTAGATGGATTCTCTGGATTCAATCAGATTTTAGTACACCCGGATGATCAAGACAAAACTACCTTCACAACACCTTGGGGAACTTTTAAATATGTCAAAATGCCTTTTGGGCTTAAGAATGCAGGGGCCACATTCCAAGGAGCAATGGATATAGCCTTTGCCAAAGAAATCCATGATTTTCTAGTGGTCTACCTGGATGATCTTACTGCCTTTTCAAAATCAGATCAAGAACACTTAGAACATTTGAGGCAGGTTTTCTTAATTTGTAGAAAATATGGCATATCTTTGAATCCAAATAAATCATTGTTTGGCCTAGAATAAGGTAAGCTCCTAGGTCATATAATCTCCAAAGATGGTATTAGGATCGATCCGGACAGAATTCAAGAAATCCTTCAAGTGCCTCATCCAAGAAACATCAAAGAACTACAAGGCTTTCTAGGAAAGATCAACTTCTTGAGAAGATTCATTCCTAATTTGGCTGAGCTCATAAGACTGTTAAACAATATGTTGAAGAAGGATTCTAAGGTCAAATGGACCATGGAAGCTAAACAGGCCTTTGAGGATATCAAAAGAGCATTGACAAACACACCAGTCCTAACAAGTCCTAGGTTTGATAGAGATTTCATCATTTTTTCTTTTGCATCTGAGCATACAATTGTTGCAGTCCTATTACAAAAAGATGACCAAGGATGTGAAAAACCCATTGCATTTTTTAGCAAAGCCCTTAGAGATTCTCCCTTAAAATATCAGATTATGGAAAAGCAAGCCTATGCATTGGTAAAGGCCATCAAAGACTTTAGAATCTATATTTTATACTCTCACGTGATTGCCTATGTCCCAAATGCAGTGGTTAAGGACATTTTAACCCAAGAAGGAATTGAAGGCAAAAGGGGCAAGTGGATTGCCAATATCTTAGAATATGACATTGAAATCAAGCCTACCAAACTGATAAAAGGACAAGGTCTAGCCAAGCTAATGACTGAAACCAATTTCCAAGCCCTTGACATTAATGAACTGGACAACGAAGAGGAGATGGCGACTCCACAGATCAATCAAGCCTTTTTGCAATCTCCCTGGTATGCTGATATATGTTTTGTATTATTAAACCTGCAAGCTCCTCCAGGGTTGTCCAGAACTAAGAAAAGGTTCTTGAAAATGAAAGCATCAAAGTTTTGTATCATAGACAATGTTTTATTCTTGAGAAATCATGAAGGAATTTTACTTAATTGCCCAACATTGGATGAAACTAACAATGTTCTCAAGGAATTTATGCAGGTGACTGTGGAGGACACTTATACTAGAAATCCACAGCTGATAAAATCCTAAGAGCTGGATTTTATTGGCCTTCCTTGTTTACTAATGTAAGAAAATTTGTAATGTCTTGTCACAAATGCCAAATTTTTGAAGGCAAGAGAAAGCTGTTGCCTTTACCACTCAAACCTATTTCAACTGAGAGACCATTCCAGCAATGGGGTTTAGACTTCATTGGTGAAATCCACCCTTTATCCTCTGGTCAGCATAGGTGGATTCTGACTGCTACAGACTATTTTACCAAATGGATAGAAGCCATCCCTTGTAGGCAAGCCAATGACTCCATTATTATGCAATTTTTAGAAACCAACATCTTGTCCAGGTTTGGATGTCCAGATAAAATTATTACAGACAATGCCCCTGCTTTCAAATCCAAAAAAATGATCAACTTTTTCCATAAATACCACATGACATTGGGCCATTCCACTGCCTATTATCCTCAAGGCAATGGCCTAGCTGAGTCTTCCAACAAAAGCCTTATCAACATCATCAAGAAGGTCTTGGAGGAGAACAAAAAGAATTGGCATAAGAAGTTGGTAAATGCACTATGGGCAGACAGATTGACCACCAAGAGATCTATTGGCACAAGCCCATATGAACTAGTTTATGGAATGGAAGCAAGATTTCCTTCATCTTTAGGGATCCCTGTAATCAAATTGCTGCAAGAAATACAAGCTGAGCCTAATGACATTCAAAGAAGGATCAATTAGACAATTCATCTACAACAAACAAGAGAGGAAGTCTATTAGAGAACCCAAGTACTGCAAGATAAGCTCAAGAGAATATTTGACAAAAGAACCAAAGCTGAAGACTTCTTCATAGGAAGCAAAGTGTTGAGATGGGATTCCAAGAGGGAGGACAAAGGAAAACATGGCAAGTTTGATTTCTTATGGAAGGGACCTTATCTCATTTATGTTGTACAAGGTAATAACACCTATTTTCTGAAGAGTTTGGATGGCTCAAACACTGAGGAAGGCCCAGTCAATGGGAGGATGCTCAAACATTATTTTGACCCCCTTTGATGAAACACTACACAGCCACATATTGTACATAAATGTTTGTATTTCTAGTATTTTCATTTACAACGGATAGATAAAGGTCCAAGTGAAGCAGATTTTGAGGAAGATCAGGGTACTGCACCATTTTTTATATATGTTTTGATCCTATCATTGGAAAGCAAGAGAAAACACTGTGGAACTATCAAGGTGATGAGGAATACTCAGAGAAACAAGTAAAAACAGAGCTGTCATTTCACAACAAATCAACTTAAAGGGTATGTCATACAAGTTTCTAGGATTCAGATCAATGGTCTCTAACAAAAGGAAAATTCAGACTACAACAAGAATGGGAAAATAAGGCGATATGACCTGCTGTTCTTGGCTTTTCATCTGGAAAAGCCATCCCCAAGTGGAGCCACTGTTAGTCTCCTATACCAATAGGATTTCATTTTTCATGATTGAAAATGGAAGTGCCAAAAATGTTCATCTTTGATGTTACAAAGGTTCCATATTTTGTGAAAGGAACAGAGAGTTAAAAAATGTAAAGAGGGTATGCCTTAAAAGAATAATCAAAAGGCAAGAAAATGAATTGGTCAGAAAAAATAATTGAAATGAACCCCAAAGAAAGACCATGAAAGTGGCTGACCAAAGTGCCACTGCTATCTTGATGGATGGTCCAACAGTTCAAACTGGACCATGCCATGTTTTAAATTGCTTGTTCTAGACTAGAGAATGAATACCTGTCCAAACAGTTCAAGCTTGGCAGATGAGTAGCTAGATAGAGAAAGGAAGGAGCCCAACTGCTTAAACTGGGCCCTTGTAAGATATAAGGGTAGATTTAGATAGGAGGGCAGCCAAAAGAAAAGAGGATTACCAGGGTTTGCAAGGCTAAGTGCACCCCAGGGTTTGCAAGGCTAAGTGCACCCACCCAAAAGAAGAAAAAATGTTAGGTCCATTAGGTAGGGTAGGCAGTTGGAGGTTGCAGAAGGAAGCTATGACCACCTGATATATTGAAAATCATATCTTATCTCATCAATAAGAGAAGGGCAAGAACAATGGTCTATATGGCAAAACTATCAAAGCATGTCTAACTTCCCTCATTCCCTTCAAAAGGTTTCTTACTAATATCCCCTTCAGGACTTTAGGATCTGCCTAAACAATCCTACTTACATTTCCCCCTTCAGAAAGTCATGTCAAGTTGTGACCTTCTTCCTCAAAAAAGAAGCCACATTTCTTGTGTAAAACCCTCACTTCATACTTCATCCATTTCTGGTTTCTAAGTTTCAGTTCTCAAGCTCAATTTCTCCCTCACACTTCACCTCACATACCCATATTAACTCTTAACCCTATTATATAGCTCCCTAGTACATCCCCACCCCTATTTTCTACAAAAACTATATAAAGTTCCCAAAAACATATTAACTATCCCACCCCCTAGCATTATAGCTGAGTAACATAGTTATGGGAGACATTAGTCCATTTGCGGCTATAATCAACCCTTCTGCGTCCTTACCCCAGAATTAATCTAACCTCTGGTTAAGATTAATAGCCTATACCTAAACCCCCACCCACCTAAACCCTTGCAAATTGCCCCTGCAGTTAAACCCCAATGTATAAATGTTTTTAATTAAACATTGTGCCGCATTAACCCACATTAATCCGACCCGCAGAAACCCACCTGAGCTAAATTTTGGACCCGTAGCTGTAATATATTATTTAAATGCGGGCAGGACCTGCTCCGAAGTTGCACGCCGCGCCAAAAGCCTCGCCAGCCGTCGATCTCCCACCGTGCCCGATCCAATGATGGGTGGGTGTTTTCAGCCCACAACGCATGGGGCTTTAACGTCCGGGGGATGGGCGGTTTTGCCGTCGTACCCCTGCCACGTGTCGACAGCCCGGGGTGTTCGCAGGCCTCCCCCCGAAACCGCCTCTACTCAAAGGCGGTGCGGGGAAACCAGAAACCGCCATCCAGAAACCGCTGTCTGCCCATTACGTCAGCAGTCCCATCATCATGACGTCACACCCGTCTCCCGCTGCCCCACGTCGCCCGCCACGCTGTCCTCCCGCGCCCACGCTGTGCCACCGTGTCCCGCCACATCATCATCCCAGTCAGTGTCCACATCACCCATCCGTACCCGGGACCCGCTGATGACGTCATGCTGACGTCATCACGGGAAAGTGCCAAAAGCGCGTATGCGCCAAATTTTTTGTTAAAAACACCGAAAGTGACCGTTTTCGGTCATTTTCATTGGAAAGTTTCGGGTGCGCTGTTCTGCTGTTCACACCAAACTGCCTCCAGATTTCAAATTTCAACACTTTGGACGCCGCCACCTACAAATTCGATGTCAATCTTCGCCCTTCAATCAACTCAACCACCCTCGGCGCTAGCTAATCCAGGTATTTGCTGAATTCCACCTGTTTGCCCGTGTTCTTCCCGTTCTCTGGAATTTTTTCACTAAATTGCCTACAAACTCCTAAATTTAATGGTGTTGTCCTTTAAATGTTGGCCTAAATTATCTAATGCACCCCCTGTTTAAGAGAACCACGGACTATTCATAATTTCACCGTGCTAGAAACCATTTTTGGGCTTGAATTTCCAATACAGTTTTACACCTGCCCGGCATTGTTCCCTTTTGCCGTGTTTCACTTCAAACTCTCAGTACATTAAGCTGTATAATCCATTTCTCCTCCGCATTTGCCCTCACTGTCTCTAAATTCAGAGAGTTTGCCAAAAGAAACCAAAGCTCAAATCAAACTCTGCAAAGTTTGTTCTTTTCAATACAGCCACAAAATAGTGAAGACTTTGGCTTCAGCTAAGCTCATTCTGCCACTCCTCTTCAAGTCCTCACAAGCTATCATCCTCAGCCTATTCTGCTCAAAAACTTCATTCTAAAGATAACATCTGAAAGTTCTGTAATGGCTACTCCATCAGCTCTTAGCGTCACTCCTATGAATCCACCAAACAAAGAGCTTGAAGCCATGCCTCTTGCTGATAGAGACTACCTTATCCAAGATCTTGTTGGTGACAGAAACCACTTGCAGACTTTCTGCCAGTTGAGAAATAGCTATCTAAGAAACAGTGACATGTATGGTATATAGGAGTCCAATCTGCCTTATTACTTCCTCCCATCTGTTAATATTTTTCCAGAGATCATCCACTTATGTGCTGAGAACTATGAGCCAACTCAGAGAGCTTTTAAGTCTCCATCTGGGAGCATACTTTTCCACATTACTTCTGACTCCATCAACCAAATGCTCAACTTCAAGCAGACTCAGCTGTTGTTTCCCTTCTCCATGAACTATTTTTTGGATGCAGGCTCCAAAATCTCCAGTGCTGACATTGAAAAAATCACCAAGACATTTATGAGGGCAGACCGCCAACCTACAGGGCCACCTCCTTTCTTATATGTCCATTTCAATGAGGTGGGAAAGCTTCTAGTTGATATGATATCTTATGTGCTGGGCTTCAAAACTAGTGAGCACATTGATGAAACAATGTTGGTACTATTAGCTGCATATAGTCCAGGCCAGCCCCCTGCTTACAAGTATAACTTTGCCAAGTTTATAGCCAATAAAATACATGACCAACTATTGAAAGTGGATAGGGAGGGAGTATTCAAATATTCATCATATATCTATTACTTATTCATGTATTACCAGTCTGAAAGCTTCCAATGCCCCATCAAGAAATTGGATTCTAGGGGTGAAAAGAGGTCTGTCATCTTCTGGTCATCGGTCTTCCATGAAGTTCAAAACTCTCCATTTTCTTACTGTGAGTTTATTGACCAATTTGTATACCCAGTCTCTTGCCTCCTAATGAGATCCCCTCCTCCCAGATTGTCATTTGAGATTCAGAAGACCTTGCAGCTGTCCAAGAGCTATAAAATAGGTGATTGGTACCTATATCAAAACCATACTGTCATCAGAATCTATGGCTGTGAGCTCTGTCCTTACAGGCTTCCAAGGTATGTACCAATGAGACTGTTTGCCTTGGAATACTATAGGCAACTCATTAGTTCTGATCTTACCCATTTTCATAGTGCCAAAAAGAAAGCCCACCTCAAATTCAAAGACCATCTAGGCCCCTTCATCATGAACAAGAAAGAAGGTTGGCAAGATGCTGATCAAATTCTCAGGGATAAATATAAGCTAAAGAGGAGCTTCCGGTGGGTCCCTTATGACCCGGAAGGTTTTATCAGTGCTAGAAGAGTTAAATACAGGCTTCTAGGTTATGATCACTGTAAATATCCAAAAATTGAGCAATATGCCAACCAAGATGAGTGGTTGCAAGCTACATTAGTTGAGGAATTAACTCAAGAGGAAATAACGGAGAAAAATGTCCAAGGATTTAGAAAAAACTCTTGACTTGGATTCTGTGCAACAGGTAACATTCAAGTTGCCACATCAAATTGAAGAAGGTACATCCGCTGCTGCAGCCACACCAGCCGCCCAGGGACCATCTACATCAGCAACAGGTACAGCAAAGGGAAAGGAGATAATGGGTGCAAAAAAGGAAGTAGTCACAGAACAGCCTGCCTCTTCAATGGAGCAACCTCAAGTACAGGCTCCTCTACAACAGACAGAAGCACCAACAGTGCCTACCTTGCAGACTCCTACCCATGAGGAAAGAGGGAGAAAACGAGACCGAGATGAGTCCACACCTGCTAGTGGGTCCACTCAGCAGCCCGAAGCCAAGAGGCAAAGGGTTGATTCTCCAGTTGTGGAGGAAATCAGTGAAGAAATCCTTGGAAGCCCAAGGAAAGATAAAGAAGACAGTCAACAAACAGCCACAAGCTCTTTTCAACAAGAGCAGGAAAGACAGCATGGCATGGAGGTGTCCTCCTCCACACAGCAAAGCAAGAGGCCAGCTAGCATCAAGGCCACCTTTAAAGAAATTAAGGCACAAAATGAGCTGCTAAGAGTGCAGTTATATGACCAATTCCTCAAGGCAACACCTGCCAAACAAGAAAGGTTGATGGCAGCATATGACATCAAAGAGGAAAAAATGATCCTCAGCCATTTTAAACCCAAGGTTCAGCAGCCTCAGTCGGCTGCAAATTATGTCAGAATGAAGTTGGAGGTTATGGCAAAAGACATTCACCCCATGGATCAAATAGAACTGCATAAGCAAACAGGCGAAATGGTCTATGCCACATTGGTAGACAAGGCCACAATGGCCCATGAGTTAAAAGAATCTCTGAGGAACACTAATACTCAGCTTGATTTAGAAAGAATGTCTTCCACAGCCAAAGACAACAGAATCAAAACATTGGAGGACATTATTGTAGACCTGGGGCATGATCCTAAGAATCCCAAGGCTATCAAGGCTCTAATGACGAAAAAAGAGGATGATATTGCTGCTCTAAAAAAGCAAATGAGGCTCTCCTCAACCATGCATCCACAAATGTGAGAGCTAGTAAAAGAGAAAGAAGTTGAGGATACATTGGACCTCTTAATGCAAATGAATCAAAGAATAGTCCAAATGGAAGAAGAATTGGAAAAGGCACTGCAAAACAAGCAGGGAGAGTCAACCTCCCAGCCTCCTCAAACTGCTCCAACTACTACAGCAACTACAGAAGCAGCAGTGACCCCTCCAACGGCTACAACAACTTCAGATACTGCGGTAGCAACAACAACAGCTCCTGAGGCTAGCATAAGCATGGATGATTTGACAAAAGTTGTCAAGGAGCTGGAGCTTCAGGCAACAGAGATTAAACAAGCCAAAGAAAAATTGGCTGAGCTAGAAGCAAAATATGACAAGTCCAAAATGACAGTAGCTGAGCAGACCAGAGAAATTAAGGCCCTAAAAGATAGAATAAAGGCCTTGGAAAAGGAACTAAATTTAGAGAAGACTCTGGCTGAAATAAAGAAAATTTTGTGGGCCCGGATTGACCACTCTATCACCAAATAGTGGAAATCAATCAAAACAGTGCATGAGCAGATTGAGTTAATAGGCCAAGCTCAAATTGAAAGCCAAAAGGCCAGAGCAGCACTAGGAAATATGCCTGAGCAGGCTAGCAGGATGATACATTTCCTCAACACTCACACCAAGGAGGAGTTGGCAGCCTTAGACATCAGCAACAGAACAGGTATTGTTTTAACAGCCAAAAAGGTGTTGACCCTCAGAAATTTTGTGCAGAATTTGGAAAGAAAATGTCAGGAAATGTAGGCTGAGGTAGATGACTACAAGCTAAGAATGGGTGCATTACAAGGCAAAGGATTGCCCAGCCTATTGACCGGTGCTGGAATACTGCTCACCCGTGAGCAATATGCCACTAGGATGACCAATTTCATTTCAAATCAGATCACAGCATCCACAAGCACTTCAGAAGAAGCAGGACCTCCATCAGGGCAGAGCCTCTATGACAAGCTGGAAAATTTATTTTACATTGAGCATGAAATTAATCACCTGTTTGAGGTCCCACCAAATTTTTACAGGTACACAGAGGCAGATGAAACTCTAATAAAAATACGAAGACACCAACTGCCCAAAGAAGATTGGTGGCAAACAATGCTGCAAATTTTGCCCCAATGATCTCGATTCTGTCTCTTCTAATCAGCCTCAAGTCAACGAAATTTAATGCAGCATGAAGACAACTGGCAGAGCGGGTGAGAATAATGACTCAGCAAAATACTGGGACAGCAAGCCCAAGAAGGGAAAAAACGCAGATTTCAGACAGCGCAGCTCCAACCGACTCAGTTGGTCACAAAAGTCAAAAATTTCTGACAAGATGGATAGCTAATGCACTAAATATTTACTGCAGCATTTACTCTTTCATCTGTAATTCCTCAGGGGTTGGCATAGAATTTATGAGCTATTAACTCATCAGCTAGATATTTTGTATCTAAGTTTTGTATATATACGCCCCCATACAATGTATTTGGGGTTGGTGATTTTCTCTCTGAAACACTGTTTTTCAGACTATCTAATACAAATGGCTAGAAAAGTTCATGATCCCTGCACTGTTTGATGTCAAAGTGATTATCTGCGTTCTGCTACATAATTCCTGTGTTGTTTGATGGAACAATAAGTTATCCTAAACTATGTTTTGTCTTTCTATGTTTGCTTAACTCAAATATATGTTTCATTAGCTTAGCAAAAGAGAAAAAGAATAGTAGAGGAATTGTTTGAATACACCCTCTGCTCAATCTCTGTTGTTAAATGTGTTTTCTTCAGAATTAATCATAAACATGAATTCTTAAATTGCTCATGTTTGTATTCATTCTATCATTATGAATGTTGTTCAGGAATTCTTAAATGCTCCTAGATAATATTCCCACCATTCCCTCTATCAGTTTAGTGAAAGATCCTTAGCTGCCTTTCACTCCCTGATTTCATCCCATCATATTACAGATTTGAAAAATTGTTCCATAGATGCTTGTCTGGCTCTGTAGCATAACCTTTTCCCTCAAAAAACATTTCCAGCAGTTCACCATCATCGACTCCATGCCCAATGGCCTAGATCATTCTGCAAAAACATACCAGTTCTGACTGAAATCATCATCCCAACAAATTCAAAACAAAATCCTGTGCATCATAACTAGCCTAAAATTTCACCAAACAAAGCTAAATCAAAAAGAGAGAGCCCTCTCTGGTTGCAGGTAGGCTAGGACCTGTGGCTAAAAGGTTGGTTAGTGGTTACCTCGGCCGTATTCCCTTTGGAGTCAAAGGGAACAACTTGAGTGATAACAAGCCCAAATTGGGTGAACCATGTATATCTGTGTCTCTCTTTTTTTATGCATTTTTTGTGTTTATATTTCTGCAATATTCTGTGTGTTCCATTGCTTTGTAATAAATATTTTTCTAACAATAGCTACTAGAAACGATGGACGTTATCGTCATCAACTGTCAGGATACGTGAACCTTTTGGGGCCCCCAATTTTTCTCAGGCTTTAAATAGAGTACCTCGGTATATTGCATGCATGTAGCTTCGTGGGGTCCGATGGATGGGTTTGAGGTTCCAGTTCCCCATTATCTGGCTGCCAGCTGATCAGTATACTCCAACTTACGAGGTAGGCAAGGATTGGTGGAAGGAAGTCCTCCAAACATATGGATATAAGCCTCTAAGGAAACAAATGGCTGCAAAACATTATCTCGCACAACTTCATGTTGATCATCGCAATTCCAACCCAGATTTGTGCACGCAACAGACTGCATGAGGAAATGTAGAAACACTAGTTGGGGGGAGATGTTGGTGGCTGAATTTGCATGTTTTTACCCACTTTTTTACCTTATTTCCTGTATCCATTTTACACCATTTTTGGTTAATTTACATTCTAAACCACACAGGTATACCTCTTGTCATGTTATTATGAATCATTAATCAATGAAGCATAGTCATAGGGTATTATTTCCAAGTGGCTTGCTAATTCAATTATTCTTGCAGATTTGGAGGGAGTGTGATAAAGACAGTGGTTCAACAAGTGGTGAACATCAAATTGGTAGCACAATATTGAGACAACAACTTCAATGGTGGATCAACCTTTCAATCAACACATTGTTATCTTTATATTCTATTTTTCTTAAGAAACCACTATGTAATTGTAGGCAGACGTCTATCGTAATTCTAGGAGCTATTAGTGTTAACGAATTGTATAAGTAGAGTTATGGGGTTGTGAAAGCCGATAGTTAAGATCCCAGAGAATTATGTTAAATTTGAGTTTGTAACAACATATGTTGTAATATCCTTTTGATTAATGAAATTCTAAGATTCTGATCATTTTGTGACTCCTTGATCTTTCCACAACCCTAATCAGGGAGATAGGCCCACTCTCCTGACCAGGTGTTGTTGGATAAATGTGTGCATAGGTTTATTTCAGTTAATTTATTTATTGTTGTGAATGATTATTAGTGTGTTGTTGTGAGTCCACTTTGTTGTTACTCTTATTATTGTTACAGTCATTACTTGTTGTTACTCTTATTTGTTGTTACAGTTATCGCTTGTTGTTACACATAGCTAAATTTATAATTGAATGTTCAGTACTAGATAGGGAAATTGTGGCTTGCATATACTTTGCACGATAGCCTTGAAATAACTTGTAGAGCCCTAGGTTGACAATTAATGTGGAATCGGGTGAATTTCATGATTCATATTTGAACACCAACAGAAATAATGCCTCATAGAGAATCTCATAAAAGTATGAGATGCATATGCTCAGATCTGTTATTTACACTTGTAGATTACATATTTGTGATATGTTTAACGAAATTCATGTCATGGCTAGTAGGGGTCCAATCAAGGTCTCGTTCAAGTGATTTCATTTATACTTACATTTCCTTGTTTTTCTATTGTTCTGAAGATGTCATTGAATTTTGGGCAGTGACCTGGGCTCTTAGCTTGAAAAAGTGGCTCAAATCTCAGGGACACTAGCACAGAACTAGAAAAAATGGTCCCTGGACACTGGTTTGCGGGATTGTGAGAGCATCCATAGGTCCTTGTACGTTGGCATGCCCATAGCATGAGAGGATCCAGAGGTCAAGCGATTAAAAAATTCAGTGGGACCTAGGCGCAAGTTGCCTGAAGTGTTGGCATGGTTCACAGGGGTCTTGTAGGTGATGTTGAAGTTATGTATGTTGTGTTCCATCAATTCCATTTCCTTAAGGTTGCATAGGAGGTTGAATCCAATCATATTAGCCTCTCGTCACATGTTTACCCTAGTTGGCCTGTTACTTGGGTAGATGTGGGAGGAGGGTTTTACACATCCAGAGGCTCCTCCTTTGGAGCTAGAATCTCTTGCTCTGGTGGGATTAGATCTTGATTCAGAGAGAATCTTGTAGCCTTCTCCTCATTGAAATTGACATCTCTCCTCACAAATTTGATCCTCGGTGAAGGTTAATACACCCAGTAAAGGTGTGGAGTTTTGGTGTATCCTACAAAAAATCCCAACTTGTTGTAGGCTAAAGTTTCTTCCTCAGATCCTTGGAGACATGACAACAAAATGAAGCTCCAAAAATTCTTAAATGAAACACATCATGATTTATCCCAGAGAAATCTTCCTTAGGTGTTATTATACCAAGTATTCTATGAGGAATCTAGTTCTGCAAGCAGATTGTGGTGTTGCATGCTTCCACCCATAGATGTAATGACGGCCTTTGATCATGCAACGTGGCCCTTGCTGCTCCCACTATGCACTTGTTCTTCCTCCTAGCTACCCCATTTTGTTGTGGGCTATGGGGTGATATGAATTCTCTTTGAATACCTTCTGTGGCATAAAAATCCGTGAAGGCATGCGAAACAAGTTCACCTCCATTGTCGCTCCCAAAAGATTTCACCATCTTCCTAGCCTCCTCAACCAATTCCTTGAATTCGACAAATATGGAGAAAAAATCATCCTTCTTCTACATGAATAAGTTCCAGCATTTTCTAGAGAAATCATTAATAAAAATAACATAGTACTTATGTTTTGTTGTGGAGGCTATAGAAAAGGGTCCACAAACATCAGAGTGGACTCACTCCAAGATTGCATTTGCTCTGCTATACCTATCATGGAAAGTGGATTTAACATATTTCCCTAATGTGCGACTCTTGTAGACATCTTACTAGTCAAGGAAGCCTTTAGGGAGGCAGGTGGTAATTTGTTGCATGATTTTTAAGGCACAATGGTGTAGATGACCCAATCTCTTTTGCCCGAGTTCTCCAACATCTCGACTCTGCACTTTTCAGCCTTACTCCTCAATGCAGTGCAATCTCCCACCTTAAGTTTGTATAGGTTCTTCACTCAAACTTCGATCTGCTTCACTTTCCTGGTAGCTATGTGTCTCAAAAAGGCTTTCCCTTTACTGAAAATAACATCATATCCACGATCCTCCAATGCTACTACAGAGATCATGTTCTTCTTTAGTCGAGGTACAAACATAATATCTTTGAGGTGAAGAGTAGAGGCTTTCTCCCCCTCAAAGGTGAATGTACCAATTCTTGTAGCATTGTACCTCCCGTCATCCCCATTTTGATATGCATCTCGAGATTCTTCTCCTCCATGCTACTAAAAGACTCCTTACACCTTATCATATGGAACAAGGAACTAAAATCAAGGTACCACACACTCCCTATAATTATGCTAACCCTGCATGCTACTAGGGTGAAGTCTAATTCGAATTGTGAAGCTAGTGCTTCACCTCCTTCTCCCCATGAAAGCTTCTTGATAGAATTCTTGTGCAAACATTTCGTTGCATAGTGCCAAAATTCGTGGAAGTGGAAGAATTCTATCTTACTCAAGTATTTCTTCTTGCCATTATCTTGGTTGAATTCAAGTTTTATCAGGTTCTTCTTTCCTTTGTGATTCTTCCCTTTTCCAACCTAATAAAAATTCTCTTCATCCTTTGCTCTGGATGATGTTCCATATCTATATTTCTCTTGAAATCTTCTTGAACCAAATCAAACCACAACCTTTCCCCATTCGGTAATTTCTCCCTTCCATTCATAGAGTACTGGTAGTTGTGCCAAGATTTTAGAAGGCCTAAACGAGCTAGGCTTACCAGGTCATCTTCGGCAACATTCACCCTAACCCCTCCAAACTCATCATGAACTTGAGTAAATCTGTAGAGATACTGTTGAATGATATCATTCTTCTACATCTTAATGTTTCGAAGTATGTCTTTCAAGGCCAATTTTCTATGGTCAATGTTATTTTCCAATAGCTTAGTTAGTGTCTTCCACATAGCAAATAGTGTCTCTTTTCCATGGATATTTGAGACCACATGGTCCCTCATACCTTCCAAAATAATTCTCCTAGCCTTTGCAACATCCTTCTTCCATTGGGCTAATTTATGTGCATGAGACATCTGGAGTTTTTAAATATCAATTTTCATATATTCTAACACACCATTATCATCGAGCACTACTTTCATTCGTTCCTTATATGCTATGAAATTCAAGCTACCCTCTAGGGCATACTCCAATCCCAACTCATTGAAATACACTCTCTCGATCCTGAAGAAAAATTGTTATTATGAGGTTGCAAATTCGAAATTCCTAAGAGACGAGTTTGAAATACTAGCTCTAATGTGATTTCAGGGCTGTGATACCATGTAGAAATTTGATAGAAATTGCAACTGCTCAAGAATTCAAACTGAAAACAAGAGACACAATTCTACTCTACCAATTTTCATAATGGAAATAATAATTTAGAACAACATGCATAGACATGCAATAAGAAAAACCATAAATACATAGTGATTTCTAGGGGAACCCAACTGGGAAAAACCCCTCAAGCCTTTTTGCATTATTTTTTTTGAATAGAGAAACTATTACAATTTCTAGCTCCATCTCTGAGCTCAACCTGCAAAAGAATAATTGTTATCTCTACTCAGTGAGAAACTCTAGCCAACACTTAGCCAATTATTTGCTCATCAAGCCTCCTATTTCCTTGCGCAAATCTAGAGGAAATTAGACCATAAACGATAGGAGTATCCTCATGATTGATTGTGAAATTCCCAAGGATGGATCTCCTAACCTCATGCAACAATTGTACACTCAAACTAGTATAGAATTGATGTTACACTGCGTTGTCATGTCCACTTCAATTGAGGAATGCAAATTCCATGCATGCACTAGCTATTTTGGGATGATTGATTAGTTAACTGATAGATCTCTGAGTTAGACTGTTGTCCCACTGTACAACTAACCTTTAGCTAACTCTATCAATAGTTAGAGGCTAGTTAACTGAATACAGCTGAAAGTAAATAAAATGGATTACCAAAATTTAGCAATCACACATGCATAATTGAACTACAAGACCTCTAACTCAAATTTACTGAGCTAAGTGACAAGAGACATGTCACATTATTTTAATGCCTCCAAGTTGTCCTATTGATGTGGGAATTTGGTTTTACTCAATTTGACTAAGGCTAAAGTCAATTTGAGCCTTTCTTGCTACGTTTTTTCAACATAAGGATCGATTTGAAAATCAAGCAAGATTTGAAAATTGGGAAAAGGGAAAAGTAAAGTAGGTCTCGCTTAAGCGATCAGGTCCAACATAAAAGTTAAACATGATGAAATATTTTCAAAACAAAATAATACAAAAATTGAAGGAAAAGGTGAAAGCTCAAATAAAATGTAAATACTATTTAGAAATAAAATCATAAAAACACATTTCCCATAGAGTGTAGAGAAAATAGTGACAAAATGTTCTATTAACACACTCTATGTTGTGAAGGTCACTAGTTCAAAACTTCATGGGAAAAAATCTAGTCATTTTAAGGGTTGGTGTGGCCTAGGACGGATGTGATCCCTGATTTATTCTGACAGCTTAGATGCCTCTGGGTCATGGCTACTCAAGCCACAAGTTAGGTGTGTCATTCATCTCAAGACTCACATAACTTAGCAAACAAAAAATCATAAGAACACATTAGCCCCAAGGGAGCCAACACAATTTTCAATCATTGTGATAATGAAGTGTTATGTACCAAAGATATTCAAGGTTCAAATCCCCCTAATTTACCTATGTCTGTGAAAGGTGTGTACATAGGCACCTAAAAGTTATAGTGGTAGCAATCATAATCAACCCAATGCCACAGGAGTATGAGATCATCCTAGTTGGTGATTCCTCTAGATACAGAAAAAGAAAGAAAAACATAAGAACACAATCCAATTAGGAAATAAGGGCCCAAATTGGAAGTTGGCCCTAACCTAGGAATCAAGAAGGTGGAAAGGTAAGTAAGGGGTTGATTTGGGAATTGACCCATCTAGGAATTAGGCCAAAGGAAAAATTCAAATAGTTGAGAAAGAGATATTTTTGGAAATTGAGCTTGATTTCATTGAAGATAAAGTCTTAACAAGTAAAAGGAGGGTTTGATTTAGACATTAAGCCTAATTTGTGGATAGGGTAAAGAACAAAGTTTGAACAAGTGACTCAAGATGTCGTAGATCTAACCCAGAAATATATGATAATAGAAATAAACCCAAGCAAGAACAAGATAGAAATAGATAGAAATGATTCTTTATTATCAAAACCCTTATGGTAGGGCAACACCATACATTCACTCCTTAAGGAAGGAGAACACTCCACAAGCCATATGCCTGTTCATACAATAATCCTTGACTTTCTCCATGTGGAGTCTCTAGCCTCTATATAGGCCTCATACATACAATACCATGGGTCATTACTATGGTTCCCTCATACCATCAACTAATACCATGGGCCCATTACATTATTATTAACTACTTGTGGTCCCTTACATGATATGGGTTAACCACCTTATTTATTACTATGGCCCATCCCATTATTACATTATTACCTTGGGTACCTCCCTTGGTACCCCATATTATCCCCCCTAGGTATATAACACAAGAGATTGATTTGCAAATATAGCCCAATTTAGAAATTGGGCAAAATGCAAAGTTTGACCAAGTTAAAAGAAGGTATGATTTAGACATTGGAGAAGAATCAAGGTTTGAACAAGGGAAGGAAGCAAAAACTTTAAAAGATTCAAAGGGTTTGAAAATGATAAGAGAATTTGGCTAAGTGTGAAAACCATCAATTATTTTAAAATCTATGAAGTGAAGGCTTGATTTTGAATGTAATTTGTCATGAAATATTTTTGGGCTTAACAAGTTAATACTAAAATCCACTACGCATTTCTCCTAGTGAACCATTTATCATGTTCTCCCGTGATATTGGAGATGCCCAAATCTATACTTCCTCAAGTGGATTGGGATTTGAATCCACCAACTCAAGCTCCGTAGCCATGGAGTCCCAATGAAAAAACATCTTCCATCGTGCCTCACAACTTAAAGAAAGACCCTCATCTAATATGTCACCTCCTCACCTTTCTTTATTATTTTCATTCATATATTGAGGCTTCCCCACAATAAAAGGATTTCTAGAATTGAGAAGACCACTTATGGTGCTATTGAAGGCACAACGAGAAGCCATTAAAAGGACAAGTCAAGCCATGAGCTTTAATGAAGATAAACCAATCTAAGACTTATTGATTGAAGGAGGTACTCAAAGACATGACAACTTTCTCGATTAGAAGAGGATGATCAAACTCTAGAGAAAGAGAAGATATTGGGGTTGATAGAGTTTATTTTTTAAAGATATTTCACCCAAAGGACATGCAATTGAACCTAAAACTATTGTGATCCTCATGCCGAGTCCCAATTTGATGAGAATTGAAGTAGGATATTGGCAAGTAAAATGTTAAGGATTCATTCTTATATTATAAGAATAAAACCTTAGGAAATCTTACTAATTCTTGAAATGTTCACTTTAAAATATTTGGTAATATTTAAGTATAAATACTTAAAATTTAGCCATTTTTAAATGATTTATATATTTTTTAGAAAATAAATGTTTTTTTCAATAGTTTTTAAAAACAATAAACTATCTTTTAAATAAAATAAGTTTATCCTATAAAATTTGAACTTATCATTTTTATAAAAACAAAATTCAGTAAATTATTTTTGAAAAATAAAAATAAAAATTAACCAAAAAATGATAAAATTTAACCGGTGAAACAATGTTCAATTTTCACCTTGAAAAAGCCTTAATGAAAACAAGGAACATAAACAACCTTTGCATCACCAAAGAGATGATATAACAAGGGATAGATGCCATGGAATGGAGTTGGCTCCCGGAGAGGGTATCGCCCAAAGTGGCACGATAATATATAAGGATCCCTAACCTTGCGAGAGGGTACACCTTCACTGCGACCCTGGATGGATTTGGGTCAATAATGGTGACAGATTTAGTATTTGTGTCGGTCGGATTACGTTTACTTTTGTAATGTAATAAGAGAGTTCTATAAATACCGGCATCTCTCTTTATCTTGTGGAAACGGAATAACGCTTGGCATTAGGGTTAGAGGCAGTCCTGATTGATTCACGTTGTTGTGACTGTGAGCTAAATCGCCGAGTTGGGAAATTGGGCATGGCTGATTCCGCTGATCCGGAGAAGAAAAGTTGTGAAGAGAATCAGGAACGATACTCTGGGAAGCAAGAGGTAGACACGAATGCGAACATGGTAGCCATTACTGATGGAAGGGTTGCCTGCAACAATGATAATGATGATGAAGTAAAAAATGATCATATCGATGGCCACCCTCATGTTCGTGTTATTTACAATAATCTGCCAATAGAAAGCAAGAACAAGCTGTCAGAACTTCTCGAGAGTTGGTCTCACTGGCATGCCCAGCATGTTGATGAATCCAATGGTGACGAAAAATCCCTGGGCGAGTGCGGCCATGAAATTCATTTCCCGGCATTGCGGATTACAAATGCAAATGGAAAAAAGCACGAGTATACTTATTGTAATTTTTGGATGCACGAGAAGCGTGTGCCAAGCACATCAAAATATTTTGGCCATGCAGCTCTGGAATTGATTGCCGGTTCCAAAAATATTCTGAAATCTGATAATCAAGACACAGTTCAAACACCACGGAACCAAAAAGGCTATGAGCACATTAACACTCCACTTTATGATCGTGCGTATGCATTTGCTTTGGGCTCGGCATATTACTCAGAAAATGACTGGACCAGCATGAAGGATCCGCAAGTGGAATCCTCGAGATGTTTCAATTGCGATTCATACGGTCATTCTATGAAGGAATGCCCCAAATTACTAGATAACAAAAGAGTAGCCATTGCTCGCCAAGAGTACAACAAATTGAAGAGAAAGCGAGCAGCTTCTGAACCGATTCCGCGTCGAAGATATTTTGATGATCAGAAGTCATGGAAGTTTGATGGAATACAGGCTGGCATTCTTGGAAGGGAGACCAGAGAGGCCCTGGGAATAGGGGAACTGGACCCACCACCCTGGCTCCATAGGATGCGTGATATGGGTTACCCTCCTGCCTACCTTACTAAAAATGATGATCAGACTTCAGGATTGAAAATGTTTTCTTGTGATAATGAGGAAGGAGAGATACTCTCTGAGGATGACAGTGAAAAGAAGAAGATGAAGATGACAGTGAAATTTCCGGGAATAAATGCTCCGATTCCAGAGAAAGCAGATAAGCGACTCTGGGGGAGTACTTCACGTGATGGCCCTCATCGTCGTCACGATAATTCGGGACGTCAGTCAGAACGTTCAAAGCATAAGCGCAATTGTAAGCATAAAGTTAGAGAGAGTCGCCATTCCCGCACTCGATGTAAGAAGAAGATGAATAGAAGGAAATAAATGTCTATCTTTCAAATTTAGATGCCAAAACCATATATGTATGGAATCATACTGCGTAGTTAACTACCTAGATGTTTTGATATTGCATATGAATTTTATCACAAACTCTGCAATGTAATTTTTTTAAAGGAAAAAACGTTTTTTTTCGTATTATAAAAAAGAGAGTACATTCCGAGAGTTTTTTTCATTCTATTGTCTGTCATTTTTTTTCCTGGTCTTCCGATCTTCGTTTTTCTGTTTTACAGTCATATTTGTCTGATGGAGTTACAAAAAAGTCCCCTAATAGTAGTTTTGCAATAGTAAAGCAAAGTTAAAAATTTCAAAAAGTTGTAGCTTATTATCTTAAAAACATGATTTCTACTAGGAGTAACACCGTTGAAATATTCCCTGAATGTTGTGTCTATAGAGAATGTGCACTATAAAGAGGAGAAGGAGCTCGCCATGTGAATAAGCTGCAAAAAAAACTTAACTGGATCGGAGTGAATACCTCTCTTTGATAGGAGGTTTGCCATTTGATTCTGCCCTCTGTAGATGTGGGTGAATGTTATGTTCTGAAAGTTGTTAGCCAGTTTCTTAATACGCCCCATCCAATTGGAGAGGATAGGAGGGCTGAAAGATGAGTGATCCCTGACCCATTCTATGACGCTTTTGGCATCTTCATGAATGTAAATTTCTTCCTGTATTAACCATTTTGCAAATTGAAGAGCGCTCCATAGTGCTATGATCTTGGCTCTGTTGTTAGTGCCATGTCCTCCCTTCCACAAGAAATGATATATTCTCACAGGTTCTAGAATGATGACTACTCCACAGCCACAACTCTGTTGGCTTGCCCCCATCGAATAGACCAATTGGATATTTACCCTTCAATTCCTTGATTGTTATCTTTCTCTTCTTTATCTGTCTCGTAATGGGACTGATCTCTGAAAAATAATTAACCGTCTTCATGATAACCTCCCAAATCGCTAGCGATTTTTGTTCAAAAATATAAGAGTTTCTACTGTGCCAAATAGACCAAATGATGCAGAAGGGTAATGCATGGAACTTATTGCCTTTACGGAGCGAGAAACGTAGGCAAGAATGCAGAGTTTGTTGCTGAGGGTAATGCACGGAACTTATTGCCTTTACGGAGCGAGAAACGTAGGCAAGAATGCAGAGTTTGTTGCTGACCTGGTGGACCCAGATGCAGGCAATCCATTACACCCGCCCAAACTTCCTTGGTGAAGGGGAAATGTAGCAAGAGGTAGTCAATCTCTTCGTTGTAGTTCCAATAGAGGGGACAGATGTCCGGGCCATGGAATCCCCTGCACTTGCAAACTCTGCAGTGTTACATGGGTTTGTGATTGTGAATTCCTCATTATTAGCAACGGTGCCAATTATCGTGGCTCTAACTTCCACTTGAAATTGCACACATATCAGGGATTCCTAAGTAGTTTTATTTATATATAATTAAATTTGGTTGTGTATATCTTAATGCTAGATGGAAAAAATGTTGTGAGTGAGAGAAGTTTTTATCATGGAAACGCTCAATTCCTTATTATTAAATTTGTATCGGTGTGATGAAAAGTCAACCCCATAAAGATCAACTGATTTATATCTCATGAATATATAAAAGAGATATAAACAAATATATTCAAATTAGATTATCCATATTAATATTAATATGATATCTAAGTTTCCAAAAATAAATGTCAAACCTTAGGGTACATGATCTTAATTTTTTTTAATAAGTACCTTAAAATCTTAATCTGGTTTGGGGAGAGTAATGTAAGGTATTTGCATAATTTTTGTTATTGTAACTCTAGTTGGGGCAGTAGTTAAGGCATGATCATTTTGAGTGGAGAAATAAATTGTCGAGGAGAACATTCTTTTATATAGTGAGGGAGAAGTCTTATAGTTGTCTTTATTGGTAAGGGTACATGACCTCAACGTTTTGTAACATGTCCACTTATTTGCGTGGAAGAGGAGAACATTCTTTTATCTAGTGAGGAACATGACCTCAAAGTTTTGTAACATGTGCCACTTATTCACCTGGAAGTCTTAACCCTGATTGGGGAGAGTAGTGTAGTATTTTTTGCATAACCTTTGTTATTGTAACTGTAATTGGGGTGAGAAATGTATGGTTAGGTCATGATCTCTCTCGGTGAAAAAAGAATTAAAACAGAGAAGCCGTTTTGAACCTGTTTCTATTCAAAAGATTGAAACAAAATCCAATAAAGCAGCAAGGTTACATGCAGATGCAGAAGTTCAGCTTGCACTTCCTAAGCCCATCATCAAAACTTGGGAAGAGCTATCCATAACAAACACAGAACTAGTTTAGGATATGAGAAGGACTTGTCCTTTCATATTCTAGACTACTCAAAGCCCATTCAGTTTCAGAGTGTTGGATTCCTTCATGACAGTTCACCTCCAGCGGTTCCAGATTCTGCTCCTCTTCCACAACAACAACAGCAGATTGTGAAATGCCAACATTGTGACCGAGTTGGCCATCTGAAAGATCACTGTTTTGATCTTCATCCATGTAAGCACTGTCATAAAACCAATCATTCTTCAAACAGATGCTTCAAAAACAAACGTCCTGCAAGAACAAAGATTCATCTTGGATGGATCGCTTCTTGGCAATGGGCATCAACAGCCAAGAAGATATTCTAGTCACATGTCAGAACGTGTTCTAGAGTATTGAACAGTCTTGTAGTTGAGTTTTCTCCATCATCTCACCTTGTATCTGATAGGGGGGGAAATGATGGTCATCTACAAGCTTCAAAGTCACATCAAGCAAGCCTAAGCCACAACTTGCCACGCAAGTTTTAGAGTTGTAGCCAAAGACAAAGATGCCCCTGAGCATGCCTTCAGTTGGTAATCTGGGACACTTCCTCTACTAGAAGACTTCAGCTTCTTGCCAGTTTCATAAGAATTCCAGGAACAACTTCTTGCTAGATTTGGAAGAGTTCCAGGAATTGCATTAAGCATTCCAGAGTTGTTGGTCATCCTTAAACCATCACAGGTTGAGACTTCCCTTTTCAAGTTGAAGTTCTCCCTTTTATGCGGGGTGAGACCTCCCTTTCATGGTTGAAAGTTTCCCTCTTCAAAACATCAGGAGCACTTCCTCTAGCAGAAGACATGAGCTTCATGCCAGAATTGGAAGAGATCCGGGAACTGCACTAAGCATTCCAGTGTTGGTGGTCATCCTTAAACCACCGCCCTTTATACCAACATTTCAGAAAGCACATTCAGCCTAGTGCTGCAATGCATTTTTTGCACATTTTGTATTACATCTCTCTTCTTGGACTCATACATAACCCTTCGGATTAAGGGGGAATGTTGGACACCTAATCCTCAATGGGCTAGTGGGGAAGCCGAATAGACAAAAGGAGTCCAAGAGACCTTGGGATGTGGAACCCAACAGTCAAACCATGTACTATAAATGTATATCACTTGTTAATAAAAATGTATTCTCATGTTTTATCTTTCATATTCCTTTGCTGCCCATGTGTGTTTAGCAGGGAAGACACTTCAAGGTAAAAACAGATCATGATAGTCTTAAATACTTTTTAGAAAGGAAAGCAAAATGTTGTGGCAGTTGCACTCTCAAGAAAGGATGAGGATGTGGAAGCATTTCTTTGCGTTATTTCTATTATCCAACCAGATTGGATAAACGAAGCATGGGATGAATGGAAGAATGACGAGGAAGTGTGGGCACTCATTCAAAAGATACAATAAGATCCCAGTACATCTAATACATTTATTTGGAAAAATGATTCGTTATGGTACAAGGATCGGGTATACCTATGTAAAAATTCCCAACTCAAACAAAATATTCTTAGGGAATTGCACACCTCTCCCTTTGGAGGGCACTCAGGATTTCTAAAAACCTACCACAGGGTTAAGAAGGATTCTTTTTGTGATGGCCTTAAATCGTATATTCAAAATTTTGTGGTGAAATGTTTGGTTTGCCAACAAAATAAAGTTGAAACAATTAAGACTCCAGAACTATTACAACCTTTATCCATTCCAAGCCAACATTGGGAGGAGGTTTCAATGGATTTTATCACAGGTTTACCCAAGTCCAAAGGAAAGAGTGTTATCATGGTGGTAGTAGACAGACTTACCAAGTATGAACACTTTTGTGCATTTTCTCATCCATTTAAGGCGAGTACAATTTCTACTGTGTTTATGGAAACAATTCAAAAGCTACATGGAAACCCAAAGATTATTGTAAGTGACAAAGATCCAATTTTCACTAGAAATTTTTGGAAAGAATTATTTTCTTGTCTTGGTACTCAATTAGCCCATAGTTCATCTTATCATCCTCAATCTAATGGGCAAACTGAGATAGTAAACAAATGTTTCGAAGGATATCTTCGTTTCTTTGTATCTGATAAACAGACACAATGGGTCAAATGGTTGCCTCAGGCTGAATGGTGGTATAACACTTCCTTCCATACTGCAGCAAAAATGACCCCATTTATGGCACTTTATGGATATCATCCACCATCCATCACATCATATTTAAGAGAAAATTCTAAGGTTCAAGCAGTGGAATATCACATCGAGCATCAGCAACAAGTTCTCCAACTCTTAAAGGATAACCTCACCTTGGCACATAGAATGAAACAGCAGGCAGATCAACATCGCAGCGAAAGAAGTTTTGATGTAGGTGATTGGGTATTCCTACGGCTACAACCATATAAACAAATGTCCCTCAAGCAAGCTAAGAAGGATAAAAAATTATCACCAAAGTATTATGGTCCGTACAAGGTGTTGCAAAAGATAGGTACTATGGCATACAAATTGGAGCTTCCTGTAGCTTCTCGAGTGCACCCAGTTTTCCATGTTTCATGCTTAAAGAAGGTTATAGGTGACAAGCTTCCAGTTCAGACAATATTACCAGAACTTGATGAGGAAGGAAAAATCATATTGGAACCTGAAGCAGTCAAAGAAACAAGAACTCGACAGCTACGAAATAGATCAATTTCAGAGTATCTCATCAAGTTGAAGAACTTACCGATTGAAGATTCCACATGGGAGGATGAGAATTTTATACAGAAGCATCCAGGACTACTCAAGCGTTGAGGACGACACTTTTTTAAAGGAGAGGGGCATGTTAGGTCCCTATAATATTAGTGATCCCCCCATTACTATTGTCGTTGTATCCCTTATTGTTATTATTGTTCCCTTATTGTCCCCATATTGTTATTATTGTGCCTCATAGAATCCCTCTATTCTTATTTTTGTGCCTTTATATTATTATTGTTAGGTTGGCTTGGTTATATTGTGACCCTATAGACTCCTATATATAGAAAGGAGGTTTTGTCATTTGAATCATCTAAGAATTATTCATTTGTGTAATGTAAAGGAGGTTACCCCTCAAAGAAGCTTATTTATAAGGCGTTCATCTATCTTTTCTATCTTTTTGTGAGTTGGTTTCATAACATTTGGTATCAGAGCTTTGGATTCTAGGGTTTCGCTGCTCCAAATAGGTCATCATGCCATTTTCGCTATAACTTTTTTCTACGATGTTTCAGAAGCTTAAAAAAAACCCATTTGGGTCGAAATAGTTTTGAACTTTGAGTCCAAATTTCAGAGCTTTTCTCGCTATATTTGCAGAGATATGATCTAAAGACGTTGGCATTTTTGCAAACTCTTGAATTACATTCCAAACAGGTGACCTGGGGAAAATCGTCATAACTTTTGTTTTGAGCATCAGATTGAAATCTCGTAAGAAGGTTCAGAAAGAGGATGGCATCTAGTTTTCTGTGTATTAGTTTCAGGTACTAAGGTCAAAACAGTGACATGTGGCACGTTGTACAAGTTAGCTCTACTAAACTAGTCTATAATCTGTCACCGTGGGAGATTTGGCATAACTCTTCCTTGGAGAATCCGATTTTGATCAAACTGGTGGAATTGAAAAGAGGATGCAGAGGGCTATTGCAAGTCATGAGTTCAGAACTGGGAGATCCAAAATTACAGAGGTATATCAGATTCAATATCGAGCTCCTACAAGTGAAAAAAGGTGTGTATTTTTTAAATTTTTGCATAAGCTTGGTTTGAAAAATTAGTTTTAAGGAATTCAAAAGGCATATTGAAGCATTATTATTAGTAATTGATGCCCAAAAGAAAGAAAATGGAAACACCTAGTAAGCAAGCTGAAAGCTCTAGCATGACTCATGAAGAAGAGGAAGAAATGCAACATGATATATCAATATTACGAAACCAAGTGCAAAAAATTTCATTCGCACAAAAGGTAACAGAAAATAAGATGGATGGCATAAAGAAAGACATAGAAGCTAAGATGGATGGTTTAAAGAAAGGCATAGAAGCTCAGATTAATGACTTGGAAGCTAAGATGGATGGCGTGGAAACTAAGATGGACGACATGGAAGCTAATATGGATGGCATGGACGCTAAGATGGATGCTAAGATGAATGGCATGGGCGATAAGATGGAAGAATTGAAGATAAATTTGAATAAGTTGCTACAAGAAATGGTCACTAATGGTGAAAGGGTAGTAAAGGAAACTCATGATGACAACAAAATAAATGTTAATCATGATTTCATAGACTCTAATGTTGGATTGAAGACCCACCATGTTCCAAAAATCGATATGAGGAAGTTTGATAGCAAGGATCCTGGAACATGGATACTATAGATGGAGCAATTTTTCGATCTCCATAATGTGCAAAACACACAAAAGGTATGTATTGCAACTTTATATTTGGAACCAAATCAGTTTGTATGGTATCGATGGCTTTGCTCTCATAAACAAATTGTCACTTGGGCAATTTTTACGGAAGAAATGATAACACATTATGAGGATACAAAAAGAAACACCTTTTTTAGCCAATTGATAAATCTCAAACAAAAGGGTTCAGTGATGGAGCACATTGAGAACTTCCAAAATTGAACATAAGGGTAAAAGGTATTCCAAAGGAGCATAGGATTGATGTGCTCATAGGGACTTTAAAGGGTAATATCCAACATGAGGTTCGCCTTTGGGAACCTGATTCATTGGAGAAGGCATTCAGGTTAGCAAGAAAAATGGAAAGCAAAATTATGGCAACCAGGAAGCCTACCACTCACAACTATAAAGATGGAAGTGTTGTTGCCCCTATCCTTCCACAACCTACAAGGTTGACACCACAAAAATTGGAAGAAAAAAGAGAAAAAGGGCTTTGTTACAGTTGTGATAGCAAATACACTTAAGGTCATAAGTGTGCTGAGAAGAAATTATTCTACATAGATTGTGAAGAGGAGGAAGAAAAGGAACAAGAAATGTCAAAAGAAGAGGATATACTCGAAGAACAAACCCTAGATAAAGAAGAAATGAATCCAACCATATCTTGTAATGCATTGGCTAGAATTACTACTCCTCAAACTATCAAGATAGAAGGACATATCAAGAAGAAAAAGGTAATAGTGTTGATTGATTCGGGAAGTACACATAATCTTATTCATTGTAAGATAGCAAAAGAATTTAATTTCTTCTTATATCCAGCACCAGAGTGTCAAGTGATGGTTGCAAGTGGAAGAACTATAAACTGCTCTGAAAAGTGTCATAATATCAAATTATCAATTGGAGAATATGTATTGAATAGCCCAATGCTTTCCATTCCAATGGGTGGTGCTGATGTTGTACTAGGAGTCCAATGGCTACAGTCCTTGGGTACAATAACTTTTAATTTTCAAGAACTTTTCATGAAATTTTCTGCGGAAAGAAAGGAAGTTGAATTAAGGGGTATTGCAGGGAAACTGGGAAAGATAATCAGCTCTAACGGTATGACAAAGCTTCTAAAGAAGGAACAACAAGGTGTAATTGCACAATTATGTTCGCTAGAGGTTCCCACATCGAAATCATCTATTTCTCTAGATCTCCAAAAAGACTTGGACAATCATTCCAATGTATTTGAGACTCCCAAAGTGTCATGCGGAAAGAGTCAATTTTGCGGACAAAACCGACCTCCCTAGAAGCTAAGGCTTTCTAGTGACAAACAAAATAATCAAGCACTATCTTTCCTTAAATATGCATTTAAAATACAAGCAACCAGATGTTTAAAGCATACCGTTAGTCCAACGCTGTTTGTAGCAGCCAAGCCTCTCCGATCCAGATGAGCTCCTCCTTCTCTTTGAAACCTGCATTCACTAACAAGCAAACGATTACATAGCACCTGAATAACTCATATAATAAAACATATTCATCATAAAGACCAAGGATTATATGAAACAAATTATATATAACAACTTGTTGAGAAAAATGAACTTAATTGTATTAATTGGAAACAAAAGAAACCATTACAACCAGTGCCTTGGTGTTGTGCAGGTCCCTCCCAGGGTCCAGCAAGAGTTCTCCTTTACTTTGATCAGCTCACCCACTTCCAAATGAAGCTAAGAAAGGATTGGAATCTCTCCTCTCAAGCTCTAAAAGGGAGTCCTAATTTCAGCTTTCAACCTCCCCTCCCTCTGGCCCAATGCCTGTATTTATAATGCTTTGGAGGAAGTTAATCAGGTCCACCATCAATGGGATAAGCCCCTTTTTCAATGGGATAGCTCCCCTCTTGATGGGATAAGTTCCTCTTTCATAAGGATGCATGAACCATCTGGAGGCGCTCAATCCACGTCAAACCATCTTCTAGAATGCTCTAGATTCGACAACAAGTAACTTTTTTGAAGTAAAACTTGCGCCTTTTGACCTTTACAGGAGTACGCACCCACCCCTTTACAGACAGAGCGTACAAGTACGCAGGTATTGTGAACTTGAGGTGCGTACACGCAGGTAAAGGTAAGAGAAACTGTGTAACCAGAGTTATATTGATTTTTAAGGACTTTCTCTCTTTCTTGGAGTTTGACATGAGGAGCAGAGGTATAAGACTTGCCAGGGAGGACAGCATGACAGTTGATGGAGCCATACCGACTGCAAATAGTCATGGTGACAAATTTTAGTGTAACAGATTGCCCCCTAAAGTGCGAAGCCTGTAGTAGATTAGGGTTTCATATCATCTAGGAAGGGTGAAGCACTTTATCATTTCAAGGATTATCTTGTGGAGAGCCCAGTCGGAACCTGCAAATATTCAACACAAAATACATATATGAGATCATATCATCGCTGAGGTAGGCATTCCCATACTCAGATCAAAAACTTTAACTAACAAACTAACTACTGCTCTGATATAGGAATGATTTCGCAGTACATCATAATCATAGACTCATGTAGACACAGTATGGACACAGCCATCTGTTTATGATTAGTCTACTGTATAATGAATACAAAACTCCTCGCAGCCTGGATGGTGGAAACTAGATCCAGGGTCTTCATTTCTACTTCCCGAAATAGTACGATTCTATCCATGCAAATAAATGAGTTGATGTCGAACATGGTAGAAACCACTTGATTACCAGTCGATGATGTAAATTGTTAACAAGTGTGAGAGAAACCACCAGTGATGTCAATGGTTCTCAAAGTACCAAGTACAATTCATGAGATGTGAATGAATGTGTTGATGTCGAACATGTCACGGAATCCTTCGATCGAAAGTCAATGATGCAAACTGTCGTTAAAGGCGAGAAACCTGCCATTGATGCATGCATATTTCAAGGTACTGACGATTTCTAAATCATCTTTCTAGATAATGTGTTGATGTCGATAGAAAGCGATCCGTTGCAGGCACGCCCACAACACGAAATCATAAATCAAGTTGAAGAAATGTAGTTGTAAGGACTCACTCAGGGATGGTCAAGATGGATGACAGGTATTTTGCAGATGAATGGTTTATTTGCAGTGACCTCTTGAACACATAACGACACAACAGATGGCTTGGTGACAATTGACCGAAAGTTAATACCCAGAAACCGGCTGAAGATTTTCAATGTGGTTTGATCAACTATTAGGCAAAGGATTTCCCAACCCAGGTGAATGAAAAGTGTCGTGTTCAAGAGTGGTGATAAGGTTTTTCTGAGACAAAGGATAACAAATAGGCTCATTTTTCTCTCTTTTCCCCCACATTTCTGGCAAGTACCTCTTTATTTTTTACAAGCTTGAGGAGGATAACATATGCTTGATTATAAGATTCCTTCGGATGAGTCCAACTTAGTTTAGATTCGAACCCTAAGAAGGAGTGGTCCGCTCCTGTTTGTAATCGAACAGGTCCTTTACTATGAAATTTTAACGAGTCCAGTATAGGAGAAACTCGGCGTTTTTCAATTTTAGAGAGTCTGAAAAAACTTAAGAAGACTCCAGGGTTGAACTTTTTTGTAAATTTGTGTCTCCCAAGCCCGAAAAAGTATAAAATAATACTTGAGAGAACCGCTTGATCTTTACGACCAAGGAGTACTTTCATGATTAGTGTATCTGACCTGAAAAGTAAAAAGCGATCAAGGACACGTCGTTTTATTTCCAATATCGAATTTGAAACGACAAAAATCCGGCAATCTTTTCCTGTTTTTACGGTCAGAAAAGGGCTATAAGAGGACTGTCTTTTAATTCCATTTTAACGAGTGTAAAACAAACGCTCGGCAATCTTTTCATGTTTTAGGAGTCAGAAAAGGGCTTAAAGATGACTCTGATGTTTTTGTTTGTAAAAAATGACAATTTTCCCTGAAAATCCTTTATCCTGCACAAAAACCAACACATTACTCATACCTGTTTAAAGATAGATAAAAATACTTTGAAAAATACCTTTTCATGGTGAAAAATAAACAAATTTACCATTTATTTATCCAAAAAACCTATAAAAAAGGGCTTTTACCAATTCATTTTACCATTTTACTGTTGAGGAGAGAAAAAGGGTTTTTGGCAAGAAACTTCCCATGGACATTGCGGAGAATCCGACCGTCGAAATCGAACGCCGTCTCTTTCAGGTATTCTACAACATCCTCCTCTTTATTTTCATCTGTTTAGAATTTGTTTTTAGGCCATAGATTTTATTTTTGGAGGCTTTGGGGTTTCAAGATCTGCCTTTCGGGGTACGCAGGTGCCACACTAGGGACCCGCGTACCCCGACATTTTCTCAGTTGGGAAAATGTCGGGCGTACGCACCTTGCCTTAAGGGAACCCGCGTACCCATGCTCTGTTCCTAAAGGCGGGGTGCGTACTCCACGCAAAGGGTTTTCAAACCCCAAATTCTCTAAATTGGACCAAAATGTTTTGATTTCATGGATTCTAATGGATGTTTTCTGGTGTGTAGATTGCCCACCATGCTTGATTGGCGCGAGAGAGAGCACGAAGATGTTGATTTGGCCGCCATTAGTCATCAACCGTCCATTGATGCTTTGAAGGCATGCGGCCTTTACAAATACTGGGCCATACCTGGCATGAGGGCCCAAGTGCGCTTTCTAGAGTGGCTGGTAGAAAGATGGAACGTTCAGGACCAGTGTTTTTATATTGGAGGGCACTAGCTCGAGATAGAGCCCTCATATATCTACTTTCTCACTGGTTTGCCCAAGAGAGGCGAACACTTGACTCTGTTCGGGACTAGGCCGGGTGGCCAGTCCATCGCTAGTCTCCGACTAGAGTGGTGTAACACTCAGACTCAGGAGAAGGGGATAGAGATCAAAACTATATCCCGCCCTGAACTTATGGTGATTGTTTTACAGTTACCAGACTTTGCGGGGCTGCCGCTTTGCACATTTCCACTGGATCCCAGATGCGGATGGCGATTGATTGCTATCGAGGCACCATTTTCAACTGGTGTGATGTTGTGTTGGCCAATTTAAAGGGCCAACTGACTAGAGCCAAAAACGGACAGCTGAAGACTTTTGGGTATGGGCCTTTAGTTGTGAGTTTTGGCTTAGAGAGGGTTCTGTTGCTGATCCCACAGCAGCTCACTGTTGAGGCTGGGCTTCCCCGAGAGCCCAAATTGATGCGATGGGTTGCGGTTATGGCCCATCATCCTGATGAGGGCAGGGAGGTTTTCCGATTTACTCCGGAGTACTTTCACTGGTTAGAGGACCAGGTCTTTTCTATACAAGATTTTCCTTATGCCGGAGTTTATTTTCGTGGAGATCCGGACATGGTTCTTCCACTGGGAGAACAATGGGATGACACAGGTAATTCATTTTCCACAACTTTTTTAAACTATCTATTATTATTTTTATTTTTATTTATTTATTTATTATTTTATTTTTTTTATATATCGTCTCAACACTGATAGTAATAATTTTCAAAATGCAGATGTAGACCCATGTCGTCCAGCCAATCTCCGGCCTTTCGAGAGGAGACTACCATTTGCAGCAGCGCCGGCCCCACAGGACGAGGCCACAGAGACTTTAGCTGAGTTGGAACAAGACCTAGAGCGTCTTACAGCAGATATACCAGAGACTACCATAGATGATATTCCTATCAGGCTTCAGCGCTATGTAGTCGCAGTCCCAGGACCTTTTAGAAGGTTCTTGTGTAGGGTAGCCCATGCAGTGGTGTCATATAGAGAACATCACCAGTGATTGGATGGTCGTTTTGTAGACACATGTGACATTTTGGTTTTTTGTACTTATCATTTTTGCCGATCATAAGGTGTTTTTCAACCTATGATCGAAGACGATGTATTTTTTGACACACTCCTATCTATATATATCATTATTACCAGCTTATCTGTTGAACATATGTGATGAAATGTTTTTAAATTTACATGTATGATTATTGCAAATGTCTATTTAACATTCGAGAGGAAATTGCATCTGCTAATGTACTTAAAGACCTTGGAATATGCTGATATTCAATGTAATCAAATTCACGTTCCAAGAGACGCACTCTCAAAAATAACCTTAATAACACTGGATTTCTAATGGCATACACTCTATTAAGCTGTAATACAACGAGTTCAGAATCTAACCTCACTATCAAACTCCGAATCCCAAATGAAATAGATTCAGACAATAATTCAATCACTGCATTGTATTCGGAAATGTTGTTTGTTGTTTGACCGAGGCTCACCCCATGCATAGAAACTAACTCGTCAGAGGGCGAATAGATAACCCACGCTGCGGAAGAGATATTCTGTGTACTACGACAAGCACCATCAACAAATCCAATGTATGTTTGGAGAGGCATCGACATCTGCAAACATCAAAAGTAAAACCAAGATAAGCAGAATAATGACAAAAAACACACTCTCTAAGCTAAGCACACTGTCTAAACTAACAAACACACCAGCTAGAAAGAAAAACCTAACCTAACTAAAAATCTCCATACCTGTCATTTAAGCATAATACCTCTTTAGGTAAAGTCCATTTCTGGGTTTACCCAAAGAGTCCCCGTCAAAGTCTACCAGCTCATAGGCCCCTTTTGCTAGCTTTCGCTAGATAATATAGGGCCCATGCCACATAGGAACGAATTTTTCAGCACCTAATTTATCATTAGCTTGATCATATAATAGCACTAGGTCTCCTTCCGAAAAATTTCGAGGGGTCACATTTCGATCATACTGAGATTTCATACGTTTTGCGTGAGTCTCGATCGCCAATGCAGCATCACGTCGAGTCTCATCTAATTGAGCTAAGTATAATAAATGCTTTTCCTCATCGGAAGTAGCTGGAAGTAACTCGATGGCCATTTGCAGTGACGGGATTTCGCATTCAATGGGTAGCGCAACTTCCAAACCATAAACTAGTTGGAAAGGAGTGAACCCTGTTGATGTTTTCACTGAGGTTCGGTATGCCCAAAGCGCGGAAAATAACATGTTGTGCCAATTCGACCGATGAATACCAATGATCCGTCGGATCATGATAACTAAAACTTTGTTGATGGACTCAACTAGACCTTTCGCTTGTGGATAATAAGGAGTTGAACTATCGTGACGCAAACCAAGCTGGCCTGTAAGTTCTGTCATCATAATGTTTCGAAAATGGTGCCCATGGTCAGTGATTATCGCTTGTGGGACACCAAACCTAGCAATAATGTGATTGAACACAAAAATTGCAGCTGTCTTGCCGTCTGCCTCGAATGTAGGCATCGCCTCGGCCCACTTAGTAAAATAATCTACCGCGAGGATGATATACGCATGCCCCCCGGCCGAGTGAGGGTTACATGTAATAAAGTCGATACCCCATTTGGCAAAAGGACCAACGACAATTATAGGGTGGAGAGGAGCAGTTGGAGCGCGCATCTTTCGATCAAACACTTGACAGTTGTGGCATTTTCGGACCGAAGTAATACAATCTTTAAACAAGGACGGCCAGAAGTAGCCAGCGCGCAATATCTTTTGGGCTGTGGCATACCCAGACATATGACCGCCACATGCTCCAGAGTGACAGTCATTCAGAACCCTTTCAGCTTCTTCGTGTGTTAAGCAACGTCGAAAAACCAAGTCCACCCCACGACGATAAAGAGTATCTCCAATAATTTTGTACTGTTGGGACTGGAATCGAATTTTCTGACGTTCCGTCTTTGAAACTTCGGGCCGAAAGGATTGGGTCTGGAGATAGACGATGATATCCCCATACCACGGATCTAAAGTGCTGATGAGAAACAAAGATTCGTCCGCAATGGGCTCCTCTGCCACAGTTTCTGTGTCAGCACGCGGGAAGTCACACATTAACTCTGCAAAAACTAAAGATTTCTTAGACTTAGATTTTTCAAACTCCAAGTCGAACTCCTGCAAGATAATGATCCATTTGGAGTACTTGCCCCCTAGCAATTGTTTAGTCAAAATGTAGATCATAGGGTTGCAATCCGAAATGACTGTAGTTTTACGGAGTAAAATGTAGTGACGAAAACGTTGGACAGCTTGAACGGCTGCCAATGCCAATTTCTCCACATGTGAATATTTGAGCTCAGTTGGATTTAATGTCCGACTAAGGTAATATATCACATGTTCCGTTCCGAATTCGTCTTCCTGAACTAAGACCATCCCAATGGTGGAATGGGAGGCGGCGAGGTACAAAAAGTAATCCTGGTTGTAGTTGGGAGGATGCAGCAACGGTGCATGGGTCAACGCGTGCTTGAGTGCATCAAAAGATTTCTGAGCTATCTCATCCCAAGAGAATTGAGCGTTCTGTTTCAACAACCGTGTAAAACCCTTTGTAACCTCGGCGTAGTTAGGAATGAATCATCGTAAAAAGTTTGCTTTCCCTTGCAAACTTTGGAGTTGGCGAAGACTCGAAGGAGGAGGCAATTTGATGATAGCTTCGACCTTCAAGGGATCGACGCGAATGCCGGCTTTCGAAACTACAAATCCTAGCAATCGTCCCACTTCTATACAGAAGACACATTTGTGTGGGTTCAACCGAATACGATAATGCCTACACCTCATGAAGATTGCTTGTAAATGGACAAGGTGGTCAGCTCAATGTAATGAATGAGCGGGCAAATCATCGAGATATGGTTGCACAATGTGTTTGATGTCATGAAACGCATAAGACATCGCCCTTTGAAAAGTTGCTCCGGCATTCTTAAGCCCAAAAGGTAATTTGCAATAAGCAAATGTCCCCCATGGACAAGTGAAAGCCATTTTTGGTTGATCGGCAGGTAGAATATTGATTTGATTTTAACTGGAAAAACCGTCCATAAAGGAAAATATTTCACTGCCGGCACAATCATCAATTATTTGATCGATATAGGGTGTTGGGTAGTTGTCCTTTGGACAAGCTCGATTAATGTCTCTATAATCGATGCATATTCTTATTGTTCCCTGTTTTTTGTTAACCGGAACAATATTCGATACCCAATCCGTTAACGGGATCGGATAAATGAAACCTGCTTTCAACAGCTTCTTAACTTCTGCTTTAATTGCAGCCGCTTTTCGTGGGTGAATCTGACGCAAACATTGCCGGACGGGTTTAGCATCCGGGTAAGTCTTGATCTCATGGACAACAATCGCGGGATCAATTCCTGGCATTTCCTCATAGGACTAGGCAAACACGTCGCGGAATTCTTGAAATAGGGCCTTGTATGTCTGAATTTCGTCATCTGTACACGAGGCGCCTATATGAATGTTCTCAACAATTCCGGGCTTGACTGAAATGTCAATGGGAATAGTTCGAGAAATGTTTCCCAAATTCAGCTCTGAATCAGGATGTTTCATTGGATTCTGAGCTTCTTTGACATATTCAGCTGTAAAGATTGACGAGAAATCATTTTCAAAACGATCATCCTTAGGTAAAAACGAAGATCTGTGATGAAGATCTTCCCATGGTAAATCGTCTACACACAGGACTTCACGAAGTTGCTCGTCAGATGACACAACTTTGGGAAACGCTATTAACTCCGAGGTTGATGTGAAAAGTGATTCCTCACGGACCACATTCATTTGGTCGATTCTGGTTGAACACGGGTCGGTAAAAGACTGCACGGCTTCATAGGCAATTTCATATGGACTCAGAGGCATAGCATCACCAAATGAGTCTATCTCAGATTCAGTAGGAACGAGCCAAGGATCGTCATAAACAATGGTATCTGATGTAATCATATGAATGGATGCAAATGAAGACAATGCGTTGATAGGAGGAAAAGGAAAAGTTCCCAGTAAACCGGCATCTTTAACTAATCCTACTCCAACATCCTTGTATGGGACAGTCATTTTACCGACATGCTGAATACTCTCTGAAGAGGCTGGGTCGGATGAAAAGTAAGCCAGCTGGTCTATTGTTACGATCTTGCCATTATGTGGAAACTTTATTACTCGGAAGACCGACGAAACAACCGTTGTCATAGCGTAAGACCAACTTCGACCCAAGCGAAGGTTGTAGTCTAGAGGGGCATCAACCACCTCCACATCTAGACTAACGGTTTTTCCTTCAACCCCTATAGGCAAATCCTGTAGAATGCCAAACGGATGAAACCCACGGCCATCAAAGGCCTTAAGAATTGTCGGGGATTGGTTTAGTGAAGGAGAACCAAGCGATCTCCAACACTGTATCGACATAATACACGTGGAAGCTCCCTCATCAATTACAGTCCGATGAATAGGCCTGTTTTTTACTAACACTGGGATCTGGAAAGCCATTTGATGGGGCAAACGCGGTGTACTATTTTCTAGATCAAAGATTATTAGGTTCGGGTCCTGAACATCAACAGCTCCTATAGCCGACAAAAGTAATTTGCGCTGTGCTGGGCATGAATGCAGCACTTCCAAAGCCGACATTGCTGTGGGTGAAATAGCTAAGTCCTCAACAATGTTATAATTCTGGGCCACTCTCGCATGTGGATTGAAAGCAGACTTTCGAAGTATACCCTTGGCGGGCGGTTTGATTACTAAGTCCGGGTTAGGTTTCTCGATCTGTAGTGGATCGGAACCGGGAGCTGAGGTTGATGGATTAGAATGAGAAGATTCTGCTTCTTTGCCATCAACAGAACTTTTACTACCATAATCTTGCGATCGAGTCGCAATCCTTACATGAGACATCATCAATATGGGTTCTTCACTGGCACTCGAGGAAGAACCTATCATCTTACTCTCCTGCTTTGGAAATGGATCTTTCAAAACAGCAGGAGTTTGGGAACCTTTAACAATCTTCGCAACCTCTGCCCGATGAGGGCAATCTCTTGTAAAATGATCCTCTTCACAAATAAGACAAGGATATCGAGGTTTGCATTTTTCGTCATTGGTTTCCGACTTTTCAGTTTTCTCCTTTGGAGTTTTGTCTGCTTTATTCTTCTTCTTGCCTTTCTTTTTCCCACCGGATTTTGATTTAGCCGTAGATGACTCTACAGCGTGAATATCGGCGGAAACTTCAGCAGAAGAATCTCCTGTCGGGGAGTCTGGTAAGGTTATAATAGGAGAAGAATTCTTTGAAGACTTCTTCTTACTTTTAGTGTTCACCGTACCAATCATACCATCAGCGGCATGAGACCCCGAAGGAGCAGCAGCGATTTGATTTGACTTAGGAAGATCTGGGATCTTTTCGTGTAACGTACCTGACTGAGTATAAACTAAGTCAAGGTACTGCGCTTGAGCAATCACTTGCTCCTCAGTAACTACTCCGGCCTTAGCTACGTCTTCAGTAATCTTTGGTAACAATGATTTAACAAACCATTCAGCTAAGATTTGGTCCGGGATAAAAACTTTCACTAACCGCCTTCGACGTCTCCATTCATGAATATGATCGGAAATATAAGTGGACGTCGATTGCTTTAACGAAGTTAGTAACTCCGTACCATTATCATATCTGACCGGCAACTGAAAATGAGTTAAAAACGAGGTAGCTAACTGGCTAAAATTATAAAAAGAGGCCCATGGTAACTCAATGTACCACTTGGCCGCGAGACCAATGAGAGTACGCTGGAAAAGACGTAAATGGATCGAATCATCCGAGATGGAATTAGAGGCACACCAGAGGTGGTAAGTCATCACATGATTTGATGGGTCCTCTCCAGACTTACCTTCGAACTTGGGAATGTCACTGGGCAACTTATTTGGCATTGGCGGCCAAAACGAAAGATAATTTATTGGATCGTTCGTTAGGTGTGACAAGTCTGGTAAATCCAAAGTTGCGATAAATGGTAATTGCCGATTAGGATCCCTAAAACTCTGGGTCGCGAGACCAGTCCCAGGAGGAGGATATCCAGGATAACTAGGAATAGGAATCGCGTTTGGGATATTGTATCCTCCCGTAAAACCAGGATTAACCGGACTGTATTGGGGTTGTTGTGATTGTTGATAAGTGTACCCAGGATACGGTTGATACTGGTAAACTGGCTGCTGGACAACAGGACCGAATTGGTACTGTCCCTGGTACGGTTGATAAGTGAATTGTGGTTGACTAGTGACAACTGTACTTAAACCAGGTTGTCTTACAGGCATCTGAACCGTAGTTTGAATCGTGGATCCAGACGATGGTAAAGATGTCTGAGGAGTAGTTACAGAGACAGTAGAAACCGGAGCTGTCGATACTCCAGAAGTAAGTGGGGTAGATTGAACAGATGTTGCAGTAGTTGCAGCAGTCGTTTGAGATGGAGTACTAGGTGCAATAGGCCCAGACTGAGAAACTACCGAAGGTACAGAAGTTTGAACATTAGACTGGACTGGTTGCTGGGGTGAACCAGAAACTAAGGGTTGTCCAGTTTGAGATGAAAACTGTACACTTGGCTGCAATACCTGTTGAACTTGTGATGGATCCCACACTATGTTCATTCCGGGGTATTAACCCATAACAGGTTGAGGATATTGAGATCCATAACCGGATTGAGGGTAGGATTGATAATTGAAAGGTACATTTCCCATACCTTGAACATAAGATTGACCTTGGGGTGGTTGGAAACCTTGACTCGAGTACTGACCTTGGGGTAGATACCCTTGAGGTAGGTACTGATACTGGGGTTGACCTTGAGGTATAAATTGATACTGAGGTTGACCTTGGGGTACATATTGAGGCTGGGGTTGACCTTGAGGAATGTACTGCACCACGGGTACATACTGTCCTTGAGGTTGCCCCCCAGACACAATTTGTGTACCTTGAGGTTGCCCCCAGGCGTTAATTGAGGCTGCCCCCCAGGCGGTAACTGGCCACCTTGAGGTTGAGAACTGGGAATTGAACCTGACATCATGTAAATGTCTCCTACGCTCAACGGTTTATTACCATTGTTTCCAGTTAATAACCCATGTTCAATGGGTTGAGGAGATGCTCCTGCAAAAGTACCAGAAAGTGACTGATACCCAGAGGGAACAGAAGGACCGCCATACAAAAAAGATTCAGGCGATTGAGTAAACATGGACGACTGACCTGACATTTTTACAGGAGTATAAAGACCTCCAGGTGGATAAGGAGCACGAGGTGGAGAAAAACTTAACCCTGAGTTGTCCAAATAATTAGTTAAAGAAAGATACCAAGTAGTACTTCTAGGTGGACTGTAAAAAATGGATTCACGCTCCCTTAGATCAATAGTAGGTTGATTTTCAGGGATAGGGACGCCTATTTCTTCTTCTGGAGCAAGTTCTTCAATAGCTATCAAACCAGAAGGAAGATTTTCGGTGATGACTCTTTCTACCCTAGGTGAATTAGGAGCACTAGAAGTTGGAGTAACAGGTTCAGATATCTCAGGTTCTTCGCCTATATCACTAGTAGATGAAAAACTACCAGCAAGTTCGGAAACCGAAATAGCTTCAGGATTATAACCTGTTTCTAGAATTTGGTAATCAGGATGAACTACCAACGAAGACTCTCCTTCTTCAGGTGAACCTACTTTACTGCCACTAGGAGTTACGAGGACTTTCAAACCTTCGTAATGACCCAGGACGTCTTCAGGAGGTTGGCCCCGAAGTCTACGGGACTTCCTCAACAAATCGGCCACGGTTACAACCTCAGGAGACTGGCCCCGAAGTCTACGGGACTGTCTCGGTAATTCAACCACAGTTAAAACTTTTAACTACTGCACACGCAAACAAAGTAAAATCTCAAAGCAAACCGCCTAAAGTCTCTAAAGAACCAAACAAATTTGAATCACACGCCTAAAGAATCTAGGGCGTCAAACCATACACAAACAGTAACCTTCCGGACCGAAAACACTAGTTGGTGATGAAATCCAACATCGCAGAATTCAGTACAGAATTGGCGGGTGGAACAGTTACCCCGGCAACATGCTTAATGAATAGACTGGCACAAGTTCCTCCACTTTAACCGTCTCGAGTGAAGTGAACCCCCCAGAAAATCCAAGTGAGTCTAGCCGACGTCTGCTCCAGGTACAGTGGGATCTTCCCTCCACCGTCACCTTGGGTAGAACCCTAAAGATAATAGTCACTAAGGTCACCAACAGCAACAAATATACCTGGGGGAACAGTCTATGATCCGATAGCACGCAAGGGCAGAGTAACAAGCTCAATCCCCTTGTTGGCTCCTTGACAATAATCCAAGGTTTACCGACAAGTGACCCCAGGCTCCTCGACAATGGTTAATTCGAGGTTTACCGTTTGTAGTACGTGCGTATCTAGAGTCATTCCCAATGAAGGAGGATTGATCCCCTCACTGGTTCGGACACGATCTCGTGCTTCTCCTTTAAGAGGAGCTTTCCCAGAGCATAAGTGTAACTATTGGATTTATCCTACCACAAGATGAGCTACTTGTTTGGTTTTGCTGTCTTGGAGAGTTAATTACTCTCCTACTCCAAGACACTAGCCTGATCTATATTGGTGTTTCAGAGCCCTAGTAAATAAAAAGTTACTAAGTTAATTTTACTTTAAGCGTTAATTTTTTATGGCTTTTCTTTAGGACAAAAGGTAGCGGAGATGAAACTGATGGTGTGTAGACTCGACTCAAATCCACTAAAAAGATGCACCTAGGATGATTTAAACTATCTTTCCTTTTCAATGAATTCCCTAGCTAAGAGAGTTGGAGAATGCAAAATTTATAAAGACAACTTTCTTGGCAATGAAAATCAAAGAAACAATCTCTTTATCTTTTCCAAAGCATACAACACATGACCACTAATTATTTCACGAAAATTTCCTTTCTCTTTTCAAAGACTTCAAATGCTACTAAAACAAACTTTCCTCAAAAGAGATTTTTGTATTTTTCCTATTTTAACAAAGCATGTAAAACTACTTAACAAAAATCAATTTTAAAATCTATGAAAATCTAAGAGAAATTTACCTAGAAGCAAATCTAATGAGAAATTTACCTAAAAGCAAATCTAATGAGGTAAAAGCCTACAAAATATAATTCCAGGATGTTTTACTCAGTTACAATTCAACCAAGGACTAGTTCATGCAGAATCATAAACTAGTCAAAAACAAAAATAAAAATCTTTTGTTCTTTTTCTTAAGAATGAAATTCACAGCTTTAACAAACAAGCTTTCTCGAAATTCCGCAAAGAGACAACACAAAGGTAGGTTTCTCACAAAGGTGGATTTTATGAAAGGTCCGACTCCTAAGAAGACTGAAAATACCAGGGATATCCAAGGTTTTTACAACTTCTAAAGCCAAAGTCACTACAAGACCAATACAAAAATCAAACCTAGGGCTAGAACTTCTATGAACTTCACTAAAACCCTTGATGCTAATGAAACAAGCTTAGATGAAGACTTCTGACAGGTAACCAGTGGATCTGGGCAGCAAAAAACAAACTATAAACAAAATCTAATGGGTAAAAAGGAAAAAATGGAAATTTTCTAAACTTTTAACAGGGTACGCAGGCAGCCTGTTTGCACAGGTGCGGCCACACTCTGTGTACAAAGCAGAAGTGCGTACAGGTACGCACTGTGCTTAACGCAGAGGGTGCGTACTGCTCTCAAAACCAAGAAAAATAAAAACTAACTCAACCCTAAGCTATTCCACCCAAATTCACAGTCAATCAGCCAAAAACCAGAAAGAAATCGACTTTTCTCAAATCAAAGTATCAATCAAAAGAGAAATCAATCAAATCCATGGATTCCCCAGTGGAGTCGCCATTTTGTCATGCGGAAAGAGTCAATTTTGCGGACAAAACCGACCTCCCTAGAAGCTAAGGCTTTCTAGTGACAAACAAAACAATCAAGCACTATCTTTCCCTAAATATGCATTTTAAATACAAGCAACCAGGTGTTTAAATCATACCTTTAGTCCAACGCTATTTGTAGCAGCCAAGCCTCTCCGATCCAGATGAGCTCCTCCTTCCCTTTGAAACCTGCATTCACTAACAAGCAAACAATTACATAGCACCTGAATAACTCATATAATAAAACATATTCATCATAAAGACCAAGGAGTACATGAAACAAATTATATATAACAACTTGTTGAGAAAAATGAACTTAATTGTATTAATTGGAAACAAAAGAAACCATTACAACTAGTGCCTTGGATTCCAGAAATGTTTGGAGTAACCGGAATCTCTGATGTCGTTGGAACACTTGTTCTAACTTTAATAGGAGATTTTGAACTAGTTAAACGAGTTCGCTTTGTCCATACTGGTTTCGATTCCGAAGACAAAGACGGTTGACTCGTAAGCCTCCATGAACGACGGGGTTTCAATTGACTTTCTTCCACGATTGCGGATTACTCGATCAACTAAAATAAAAAGGGGAAGTATGTTTCCGAATTAAATGAATTTTAGACGCTTTTGACACAACTTGTTTTTTCAATTTTTAAGAGTCGAGAAAAAACAAAAGATGACTCTAGTCTCCTTCGATTTTTAATGAGCCTGAAGTGACACGTGCTCAGATGGACCTTTTTCGTTAAGGAGTCTGAAAAGGAACGAAAGGGACTACTCTGGAGATCTAGGTAGAGGGAGTACCAAACCAATCGCAAAACTGCATAATACTTTTTACGGTACGGCAGTCAATCTTCCCGAATGTTGTGTTCAGTGCATTGCGATCAGTAGGGCGGCCGACACGGCTTCCTATAGATAAAAGGTTTTAAGCCTATAGGGGTCTCCCAATATATACTCGACGGTACGTGGGAGCACAAGTCCGTACTGGCACTTATCGTCTCAAAGTGGAGGAATCACCCAACCATCAGTGAGGACAACAGTTACCAGGCTTTACAACGCCGGAATACGTCTCTAGCCTAGACCTCTAAATGTTGTGCGTTAAGTTCCAATGCGTTGTTAGATTCATTCAATTTATTTTAAGTTGATCTTTCTTAGAAGTTTGCCTTTTGGGATCACCACGAGATGTAGATGTAATTCCTAAAATGCAGTCTAAAGATGATAAGCAATCTTTATCTCTTTTCAGCAATGAAAATCCTAGCTACAAGAGGAAAAGAAAGACACAATCTTTTCTCAAAGAGCAAAGAGCACACTGTAAATGCACTTTTCCTAAATCAAGCCAAGTAGACTATCAATATGCAAATGCACATATGCATGTATTTGTTTTCACTTTCTTAATATTGATGCCTAAAAAGAAAGTTGATGTACAAATCTGAATTTGCTTTCAAGTGACAAACACAAACAAGCTTCTTTTCGAAATCAAAAGGTAGAGAAGATTACGACACTTTATGATTTTGAAATAAACACTCGTTTCGACACTAGAAAGTGACAAATTCAAACCAAAGGCAAAAGTAAAAGCATAATCGACTATCAACAACAAATAAACTTTCTCCTAAGATCAAAATCGACACTTACGACAGATCTAAATCCAAGGACAACAGTATGACTATTCTACTCTTTCAATGGAAAACTGTAAATGATGTAACAAACACACAAAGAACATCTACAGTATTTTTGTACAAAGGAGGCGGAATTAAGGCAAAGAAAAGGTGTTTTTGAACAGACACACACTGATCACAGGCTGCAAAAATCAGAGACAAAACTGAAAAATGAAGCAAAGAACCTCAGTTGCACAGGGCTAGGCTGATCAGCGCACCTGTTACACAGAGAACCTGGATTGCAGCGCAGGTAGCCCTCTCGGGAACTGTGTTGAAATGCAGAATCTCTTCACAGAGCCCGCGCTGAGACAGAAACAAGAATTCCTTCCGGGTTCTGGGTCATGGTTTGCAGTTTAATCTATGGTTTTTGGCCGAGTAAAAGCAATCAGTAATGCACAATCAGAGGGTGGATTTAAAGGAGGTCTAAGAGCTATCACAAAGGGTAATCAGATCATTCGTGAATCAGCTGTTCAAATCATAAACAAATCCAGTGAATGGATTGAAGTAGCAGGTGTCTACTTTGCATTTGATAATGGCAAATGCAGTTCGATTGCTACTTCTGTGTTTATGAAACAAACAACAAGAGAAACACAAACAAACTAACTAGACACGCTCCCCAGCGGAGTCGCCATTTTGTTAACGGAAAAAGTGTCTACACAGAATGCCCCTATCCCACTAAGGTGTGACAGTACCTTAGAAACAAACAGAGAAAACTATTTTCGTATTCTTCTTTATGAACTATAAACAAAGAGGAATAGGATGAACCAACCTGTGTCTTGCGCTAGTCCTTTGATCCAATCTCTCTCCTCTTTGACAGCTTCCAGCTACCTGCTCCCTTACTTGCCCAGCTTCACCAAGTTCCTGCAAGATCACAGAAGAGGAAAAATACACAAAGACATGGATTTATATTCATAAATAGCTTAGGATCAGATTTAAGCTAAACATGCAAATATAACAAAACATCATTGATACACAAGCATGTTGGAGAAACTCAAATAGTTTTATTGATATAACAAGAAGGTCCAGGAGGAGTTACAACCGATGATTCCTGATCCAGCATCAACCCCCCAGCAAAGGAATCCCCTCTTCACCTCCAACAAAGCATAAATCACCCAATACACTGATCTCTATCTCAAAACCAACAGCAATTCTCTGCAATGTACAAAATTCCAGCCTCTGGATCTCTGGGATGAGGGATCCATATATAGATGTATGCAAAGAGGATGAGCCAGCTTATGATTTGACTAGTGGCTTCTCTCTGTCAGTTCTTGCTTCCACTTGGAGACTGAGAGCCTCTTACTCATCCTTGGTCGAACTCAGTGATCAAGTGTCATTGGGGAAGATTCTGGAAGCTTCCATTGTCTGTCCACCTCGTGGAATGACACTGCCATTTGTCATTTCCCACTCAGCGCACCCTGGCAGTGCTTTTAGGTGCATTGCAACGCACCTAGATAGTGTATTTGGGTGCTATGCAACGCAGCTAGCTAGTGGAGCAGTTGAAATGATCTTGATTTGACTGATTCTGAGCAGTTTCTGGTGGAGAACTTCTGGGAGAAGCAGTAATTGGTTGACCTTGTTCCTCTAGGGGTAGGAACAACACTTCTAGGGACTTAGGATCCCTTGGTTTATGGACATTTCATGCTTAGAGCTGTAAGGCACAAAAATGTCTATAACAATCATATCCTACAAAGGGTAGTGGGAGCCTCTAGGATCTCATTACTAGATGGATTCTCTGGATTCAATCAGATTTTAGTACACCCGGATGATCAAGACAAAACTGCCTTCACAACACCTTGGGGAACTTTTAAATATGTCAAAATGCCTTTTGGGCTTAAGAATGCAGGGGCCACATTCCAAAGAGCAATGGATATAGCCTTTGCCAAAGAAATCCATGATTTTCTAGTGGTCTACCTGGATGATCTTACTGCCTTTTCAAAATCAGATCAAGAACACTTAGAACATTTGAGGCAGGTTTTCTTAATTTGTAGAAAATATGGCATATCTTTGAATCCAAATAAATCATTGTTTGGCCTAGAATAAGGTAAGCTCCTAGGTCATATAATCTCCAAAGATGGTATTAGGATCGATCCGGACAGAATTCAAGAAATCCTTCAAGTGCCTCATCCAAGAAACATCAAAGAACTACAAGGCTTTCTAGGAAAGATCAACTTCTTGAGAAGATTCATTCCTAATTTGGCTGAGCTCATAAGACTGTTAAACAATATGTTGAAGAAGGATTCTAAGGTCAAATGGACCATGGAAGCTAAACAGGCCTTTGAGGATATCAAAAGAGCATTGACAAACACACCAGTCCTAACAAGTCCTAGGTTTCATAGAGATTTCATCATTTTTTCTTTTGCATCTGAGCATACAATTGTTGTAGTCCTATTACAAAAAGATGACCAAGGATGTGAAAGACCCATTGCATTTTTTAGCAAATCCCTTAGAGATTCTCCCTTAAAATATCAGATTATGGAAAAGCAAGCCTATGCATTGGTAAAGGCCATCAAAGACTTTAGAATCTATATTTTATACTCTCACGTGATTGCCTATGTCCCAAATGCAGTGGTTAAGGACATTTTAACCCAAGAAGGAATTGAAGGCAAAAGGGGCAAGTGGATTGCCAATATCTTAGAATATGACATTGAAATCAAGCCTACCAAACTGATAAAAGGACAAGGTCTAGCCAAGCTAATGACTGAAACCAATTTCCAAGCCCTTGACATTAATGAACTGGACAACGAAGAGGAGATGGCGACTCCACAGATAAATCAAGCCTTTTTGCAATCTCCCTGGTATGCTGATATATATTTTGTATTATTAAACCTGCAAGCTCCTCCAGGGTTGTCCAGAACTAAGAAAAGGTTCTTGAAAATGAAAGCATCAAAGTTTTGTATCATAGACAATGTTTTATTCTTGAGAAATCATGAAGGAATTTTACTTAATTGCCCAACATTGGATGAAACTAACAATGTTCTCAAGGAATTTATGCAGGTGACTGTGGAGGACACTTATACTAGAAATCCACAGCTGATAAAATCCTAAGAGCTGGATTTTATTGGCCTTCCTTGTTTACTAATGTAAGAAAATTTGTAATGTCTTGTCACAAATGCCAAATTTTTGAAGGCAAGAGAAAGCTGTTGCCTTTACCACTCAAACCTGTTTCAACTGAGAGACCATTCCAGCAATGGGGTTTAGACTTCATTGGTGAAATCCACCCTTTATCCTCTGGTCAGCATAGGTGGATTCTGACTGCTACAGACTATTTTACCAAATGGATAGAAGCCATCCCTTGTAGGCAAGCCAATGACTCCATTATTATGCAATTTTTAGAAACCAACATCTTGTCCAGGTTTGGCTGTCCAGATAAAATTATTACAGACAATGCTCCTGCTTTCAAATCCAAAAAAATGATCAACTTTTTCCATAAATACCACATGACCTTGGGCCATTCCACTGCCTATTATCCTCAAGGCAATGGCCTAGCTGAGTCTTCCAACAAAAGCCTTATCAACATCATCAAGAAGGTCTTGGAGGAGAACAAAAGGAATTGGCATAAGAAGTTGGTAAATGCACTATGGGCAGACAGATTGACCACCAAGAGATCTATTGGCACAAGCCCATATGAACTAGTTTATGGAATGGAAGCAAGATTTCCTTCATCTTTAGGGATCCCTGTAATCAAATTGCTGCAAGAAATACAAGCTGAGCCTAATGACATTCAAAGAAGGATCAATTAGACAATTCATCTACAACAAACAAGAGAGGAAGTCTATTAGAGAACCCAAGTACTGCAAGATAAGCTCAAGAGAATATTTGACAAAAGAACCAAAGCTGAAGACTTCTTCATAGGAAGCAAAGTGTTGAGATGGGATTCCAGGAGGGAGGACAAAGGAAAACATGGCAAGTTTGATTTCTTATGGAAGGGACCTTATCTCATTTATGTTGTACAAGGTAATAACACCTATTTTCTGAAGAGTTTGGATGGCTCAAACACTGAGGAAGGCCCAGTCAATGGGAGGATGCTCAAACATTATTTTGACCCCCTTTGATGAAACACTACACAGCCACATATTGTACATAAATGTTTGTATTTCCAGTATTTTCATTTACAACGGATAGATAAAGGTCCAAGTGAAGCAGATTTTGAGGAAGATCAGGGTACTGCACCATTTTTTATATATGTTTTGATCCTATCATTGGAAAGCAAGAGAAAACACTGTGGAACTATCAAGGTGATGAGGAATACTCAGAGAAACAAGTAAAAACAGAGCTGTCATTTCACAACAAATCAACTTAAAGGGTATGTCATACAAGTTTCTAGGATTCAGATCAATGGTCTCTAACAAAAGGAAAATTCAGACTACAACAAGAATGGGAAAATAAGGCGATATGACCTGCTGTTCTTGGCTTTTCATCTGGAAAAGCCATCCCCAAGTGGAGCCACTGTTAGTCTCCTATACCAATAGGGTTTCATTTTTCATGATTGACAATGGAAGTGCCAAAAATGTTCATCTTTGATGTTACAAAGGTTCCATATTTTGTGAAAGGAACAGAGAGTTAAAAAATGTAAAGAGGGTATGCCTTAAAAGAATAATCAAAAGGCAAGAAAATGAATTGGTCAGAAAAAATAATTGAAATGAACCCCAAAGAAAGACCATGAAAGTGGCTGACCAAAGTGCCACTGCTATCTTGATGGATGGCCCAACAGTTCAAACTGGACCATGCCATGTTTTAAATTGCTTGTTCTAGACTAGAGAATGAATACCTGTCCAAACAGTTCAAGCTTGGCAGATGAGTAGCTAGATAGAGAAAGGAAGGAGCCCAACTGCTTAATCTGGGCCCTTGGAAGATATAAGGGTAGATTTAGATAGGAGGGCAGCCAAAAGAAAAGAGGATTACCAGGGTTTGCAAGGCTAAGTGCACCCAGGGTTTGCAAGGCTAAGTGCACCCACCCAAAAGAAGAAAAAATGTTAGGTCTATTAGGTAGGGTAGGCAGTTGGAGGTTGCAGAAGAAAGCTATGACCACCTGATATATTGAAAATCATATCTTATCTCATCAATAAGAGAAGGGCAAGAACAATGGTCTATATGGCAAAACTATCAAAGCATGTCTAACTTCCCTCATTCCCTTCAAAAGGTTTCTTACTAATATCCCCTTGAGGACTTTAGGATCTGCCTAAACAATCCTACTTACATTTCCCCCTTGAGAAAGTCATGTCAAGTTGTGACCTTCTTCCTCAAAAAAGAAGCCACATTTCTTGTGTAAAACCCTCACTTCATACTTCATCCATTTCTGGTTTCTAAGTTTCAGTTCTCAAGCTCAATTTCTCCCTCACACTTCACCTCACATACCCATATTAACTCCTAACCCTATTATATAGCTCCCTAGTACATCCCCACCCCTATTTTCTACAAAAACTATATAAAGTTCCCAAAAACATATTAACTATCCCACCCCCTAGCATTATAGCTAAGTAACATAGTTATGGGAGACATTAGTCCATTTGGGGCTATAATCAACCCTTCTGCGTCCTTACCCCAGAATTAATCTAACCTCTGGTTAAGATTAATAGCCTATACCTAAACCCCCACCCACCTAAACCCTTGCAAATTGCCCCCGCAGTTAAACCCCAATGTTTAAATGTTTTTAATTAAACATTGTGCCGCATTAACCCACATTAATCCGACCCGCAGAAACCCACCTGAGCTAAAGTTTGGACCCGCAGCTGTAATATATTATTTAAATGCGGGCGGGACCCGCTCCGAAGTTGCACGCCGCGCCAAAAGCCCCGCCAGCCGTCGATCTCCCACCGTGCCCGATCCAATGATGGGCGGGTGTTTTCAGCCCACAACGCATCGGGCTTTAACGTCCGGGGGATGGGCGGTTTTGCCGTCGTACCCCTGCCACGTGTCGACAGCCCGGGGTGTTCGGAGGCCTCCCCCCGAAACCGCCTCTACTCAAAGGCGGTGCGGGGAAACCAGAAACCGCCATCCAAGAAACCGCCCTCTGTCCCATTACGTCAGCAGTCCCGTCACCATGACGTCACACCCGGTCTCCGCCGCTGCCCCACGTCGCCCGCCACGTTGTCCTCCCGCGCCCACGCTGTGCCACCATGTCCCGCCACATCATCATCCCAGTCAGCGTCCACGTCACCCATCCGTACCCGGGACCCGCTGATGACGTCATGCTGACGTCATCACGGGAAAGCGCCAAAAGCGCGTATGCGCCAAATTTTTTGTTAAAAACACCGAAAGTGACCGTTTTCGGTCATTTTCATTGGAAAGTTTCGGGTGCGCTGTTCTTCTGTTCACACCAAACTGCCTCCAGATTTCAAATTTCAACACTTTGGACGCCGCCACCTGCAAATTCGATGTCAATCTTCGCCCTTCAATCAACTCAACCACCCTCGGCGCTAGCTAATCCAGGTATTTGCCGAATTCCACCTGTTTGCCCGTGTTCTTCCCGTTCTCTGGAATTTTTTCACTAAATTGCCTACAAACTCCTAAATTTAATGGTGTTGTCCTTTAAATGTTGGCCTAAATTATCTAATGCACCCCCTGTTTAAGAGAACCACGGACTATTCATAATTTCACCGTGCTAGAATCCATTTTCGGGCTTGAATTTCCAATACAGTTTTACACCTGCCCGGCATTGTTCCCTTTTGCCGTGTTTCACTTCAAACTCTCAGTACATTAAGCTGTATAATCCATTTCTCCTCCGCATTTGCCCTCACTGTCTCTAAATTCAGAGAGTTTGCCAAAAGAAACCAAAGCTCAAATCAAACTCTGCAAAGTTTGTTCTTTTCAATACAGCCACAAAATAGTGAAGACTTTGGCTTCAGCTAAGCTCATTCTGCCACTCCTCTTCAAGTCCTCACAAGCTATCATCCTCAGCCTATTCTGCTCAAAAACTTCATTCTAAAGATAACATCTGAAAGTTCTGTAATGGCTACTCCATCAGCTCTTAGCGTCACTCCTATGAATCCACCAAACAAAGAGCTTGAAGCCATGCCTCTTGCTGATAGAGACTACCTTATCCAAGATCTTGTTGGTGACAGAAACCACTTGCAGACTTTCTGCCAGTTGAGAAATAGCTATCTAAGAAACAGTGACATGTATGGTATATAGGAGTCCAATCTGCCTTATTACTTCCTCCCATCTGTTAATATTTTTCCAGAGATCATCCACTTATGTGCTGAGAACTATGAGCCAACTCAGAGAGCTTTTAAGTCTCCATCTGGGAGCATACTTTTCCACATTACTTCTGACTCCATCAACCAAATGCTCAACTTCAAGCAGACTCAGCTGTTGTTTCCCTTCTCCATGAACTATTTTTTGGATGCAGGCTCCAAACTCTCCAGTGCTGACATTGAAAAAATCACCAAGACATTTATGAGGGCAGACCGCCAACCTACAGGGCCACCTCCTTTCTTATATGTCCATTTCAATGAGGTGGGAAAGCTTCTAGTTGATATGATATCTTATGTGCTGGGCTTCAAAACTAGTGAGCACATTGATGAAACAATGTTGGTACTATTAGCTGCATATAGTCCAGGCCAGCCCCCTGCTTACAAGTATAACTTTGCCAAGTTTATAGCCAATAAAATACATGACCAACTATTGAAAGTGGATAGGGAGGGAGTATTCAAATATTCATCATATATCTATTACTTATTCATGTATTACCAGTCTGAAAGCTTCCAATGCCCCATCAAGAAATTGGATTCTAGGGGTGAAAAGAGGTCTGTCATCTTCTGGTCATCGGTCTTCCATGAAGTTCAAAACTCTCCATTTTCTTACTGTGAGTTTATTGACCAATTTGTATACCCAGTCTCTTGCCTCCTAATGAGATCCCCTCCTCCCAGATTGTCATTTGAGATTCAGAAGACCTTGCAGCTGTCCAAGAGCTATAAAATAGGTGATTGGTACCTATATCAAAACCATACTGTCATCAGAATCTATGGCTGTGAGCTCTGTCCTTACAGGCTTCCAAGGTATGTACCAATGAGACTGTTTGCCTTGGAATACTATAGGCAACTCATTAGTTCTGATCTTACCCATTTTCATAGTGCCAAAAAGAAAGCCCACCTCAAATTCAAAGACCATCTAGGCCCCTTCATCATGAACAAGAAAGAAGGTTGGCAAGATGCTGATCAAATTCTCAGGGATAAATATAAGCTAAAGAGGAGCTTCCGGTGGGTCCCTTATGACCCGGAAGGTTTTATCAGTGCTAGAAGAGTTAAATACAGGCTTCTAGGTTATGATCACTGTAAATATCCAAAAATTGAGCAATATGCCAACCAAGATGAGTGGTTGCAAGCTACATTAGTTGAGGAATTAACTCAAGAGGAAATAACGGAGAAAAATGTCCAAGGATTTAGAAAAAACTCTTGACTTGGATTCTGTGCAACAGGTAACATTCAAGTTGCCACATCAAATTGAAGAAGGTACATCCGCTGCTGCAGCCACACCAGCCGCCCAGGGACCATCTACATCAGCAACAGGTACAGCAAAGGGAAAGGAGATAATGGGTGCAAAAAAGGAAGTAGTCACAGAACAGCCTGCCTCTTCAATGGAGCAACCTCAAGTACAGGCTCCTCTACAACAGACAGAAGCACCAACAGTGCCTACCTTGCAGACTCCTACCCATGAGGAAAGAGGGAGAAAACGAGACCGAGATGAGTCCACACCTGCTAGTGGGTCCACTCAGCAGCCCGAAGCCAAGAGGCAAAGGGTTGATTCTCCAGTTGTGGAGGAAATCAGTGAAGAAATCCTTGGAAGCCCAAGGAAAGATAAAGAAGACAGTCAACAAACAGCCACAAGCTCTTTTCAACAAGAGCAGGAAAGACAGCATGGCATGGAGGTGTCCTCCTCCACACAGCAAAGCAAGAGGCCAGCTAGCATCAAGGCCACCTTTAAAGAAATTAAGGCACAAAATGAGCTGCTAAGAGTGCAGTTATATGACCAATTCCTCAAGGCAACACCTGCCAAACAAGAAAGGTTGATGGCAGCATATGACATCAAAGAGGAAAAAATGATCCTCAGCCATTTTAAACCCAAGGTTCAGCAGCCTCAGTCGGCTGCAGATTATGTCAGAATGAAGTTGGAGGTTATGGCAAAAGACATTCACCCCATGGATCAAATAGAACTGCATAAGCAAACAGGGGAAATGGTCTATGCCACATTGGTAGACAAGGCCACAATGGCCCATGAGTTAAAAGAATCTCTGAGGAACACTAATACTCAGCTTGATTTAGAAAGAATGTCCTCCACAGCCAAAGACAACAGAATCAAAACATTGGAGGACATTATTGTAGACCTGGGGCATGATCCTAAGAATCCCAAGGCTATCAAGGCTCTAATGACGAAAAAAGAGGATGATATTGCTGCTCTAAAAAAGCAAATGAGGCTCTCCTCAACCATGCATCCACAAATGCGAGAGCTAGTAAAAGAGAAAGAAGTTGAGGATACATTGGACCTCTTAATGCAAATGAATCAAAGAATAGTCCAAATGGAAGAAGAATTGGAAAAGGCACTGCAAAACAAGCAGGGAGAGTCAACCTCCCAGCCTCCTCAAACTGCTCCAACTACTACAGCAACTACAGAAGCAGCAGTGACCCCTCCAACGGCTACAACAACTTCAGATACTGCGGTAGCAACAACAACAGCTCCTGAGGCTAGCATAAGCATGGATGATTTGACAAAAGTTGTCAAGGAGCTGGAGCTTCAGGCAACAGAGATTAAACAAGCCAAAGAAAAATTGGCTGAGCTAGAAGCAAAATATGACAAGTCCAAAATGACAGTAGCTGAGCAGACCAGAGAAATTAAGGCCCTAAAAGATAGAATAAAGGCCTTGGAAAAGGAACTAAATTTAGAGAAGACTCTGGCTGAAATAAAGAAAATTTTGTGGGCCCGGATTGACCACTCTATCACCAAATAGTGGAAATCAATCAAAACAGTGCATGAGCAGATTGAGTTAATAGGCCAAGCTCAAATTGAAAGCCAAAAGGCCAGAGCAGCACTAGGAAATATGCCTGAGCAGGCTAGCAGGATGATACATTTCCTCAACACTCACACCAAGGAGGAGTTGGCAGCCTTAGACATCAGCAACAGAACAGATATTGTTTTAACAGCCAAAAAGGTGTTGACCCTCAGAAATTTTGTGCAGAATTTGGAGAGAAAATGTCAGGAAATGTAGGCTGAGGTAGATGACTACAAGCTAAGAATGGGTGCATTACAAGGCAAAGGATTGCCCAGCCTATTGACCGGTGCTGGAAGACTGCTCACCCGTGAGCAATATGCCACTAGGATGACCAATTTCATTTCAAATCAGATCACAGCATCCACAAGCACTTCAGAAGAAGCAGGACCTCCATCAGGGCAGAGCCTCTATGACAAGCTGGAAAATTTATTTTACATTGAGCATGAAATTAATCACCTGTTTGAGGTCCCACCAAATTTTTACAGGTACACAGAGGCAGATGAAACTCTAATAAAAATACGAAGACACCAACTGCCTAAAGAAGATTGGTGGCAAGCAATGCTGCAAATTTTGCCCCAATGATCTCGATTCTGTCTCTTCTAATCAGCCTCAAGTCAACGAAATTTAATGCAGCATGAAGACAACTGGCAGAGCGGGTGAGAATAATGACTCAGCAAAATACTGGGACAGCAAGCCCAAGAAGGGAAAAAACGCAGATTTCAGACAGCGCAGCTCCAACCGACTCAGTTGGTCACAAAAGTCAAAAATTTCTGACAAGATGGATAGCTAATGCACTAAATATTTACTGCAGCATTTACTCTTTCATCTGTAATTCCTCAGGGGTTGGCATAGAATTTATGAGCTATTAACTCATCAGCTAGATATTTTGTATCTAAGTTTTGTATATATACGCCCCCATACAATGTATTTGGGGTTGGTGATTTTCTCTCTGAAACACTGTTTTTCAGACTATCTAATACAAATGGCTAGAAAAGTTCATGATCCCTGCACTGTTTGATGTCAAAGTGATTATCTGCGTTCTGCTACATAATTCCTGTGTTGTTTGATGGAACAATAAGTTATCCTAAACTATGTTTTGTCTTTCTATGTTTGCTTAACTCAAATATATGTTTCATTAGCTTAGCAAAAGAGAAAAAGAATAGTAGAGGAATTGTTTGAATACACCCTCTGCTCAATCTCTGTTGTTAAATGTGTTTTCTTCAGAATTAATCATAAACATGAATTCTTAAATTGCTCATGTTTGTATTCATTCTATCATTATGAATGTTGTTCAGGAATTCTTAAATGCTCCTAGATAATATTCCCACCATTCCCTCTATCAGTTTAGTGAAAGATCCTTAGCTGCCTTTCACTCCCTGATTTCATCCCATCATATTACAGATTTGAAAAATTGTTCCATAGATGCTTGTCTGGCTCTGTAGCATAACCTTTTCCCTCAAAAAACATTTCCAGCAGTTCACCATCATCGACTCCATGCCCAATGGCCTAGATCATTCTGCAAAAACATACCAGTTCTGACTGAAATCATCATCCCAACAAATTCAAAACAAAATCCTGTGCATCATAACTAGCCTAAAATTTCACCAAACAAAGCTAAATCAAAAAGAGAGAGCCCTCTCTGGTTGCAGGTAGGCTAGGACCTGTGGCTAAAAGGTTGGTTAGTGGTTACCTCGGCCGTATTCCCTTTGGAGTCAAAGGGAACAACTTGAGTGATAACAAGCCCAAATTGGGTGAACCATGTATATCTGTGTCTCTCTTTTTTTATGCATTTTTTGTGTTTATATTTCTGCAATATTCTGTGTGTTCCATTGCTTTGTAATAAATATTTTTCTAACAATAGCTACTAGAAACGATGGACGTTATCGTCATCAACTGTCAGGATACGTGAACCTTTTGGGGCCCCCAATTTTTCTCAGGCTTTAAATAGAGTACCTCGGTATATTGCATGCATGTAGCTTCGTGGGGTCCGATGGATGGGTTTGAGGTTCCGGTTCCCCATTATCTGGCTGCCAGCTGATCAGTATACTCCAACTTACGAGGTAGGCAAGGATTGGTGGAAGGAAGTCCTCCAAACATATGGATATAAGCCTCTAAGGAAACAAATGGCTGCAAAACATGATCTCGCACAACTTCATGTTGATCATCGCAACTCCAACCCAGATTTGTGCAGGCAACAGACTGCATGAGGACATGTAGAAAGACTAGTTGGGGGGAGATGTTGGTGGCTGAATTTGCATGTTTTTACCCACTTTTTTACCTTATTTCCTGTATCCATTTTACACCATTTTTGGTCAATTTACATTCTAAACCACACAGGTATACCTCTTGTCATGTTATTATGAATCATTAATCAATGAAGCATAGTCATAGGGTATTATTTCCAAGTGGCTTGCTAATTCAATTATTCTTGCAGATTTGGAGGGAGTGTGATAAAGACAGTGGTTCAACAAGTGGTGAACATCAAATTGGTAGCACAATATTGAGACAACAACTTCAATGGTGGATCAACCTTTCAATCAACACATTGTTATCTTTATATTCTATTTTTCTTAAGAAACCACTATGTAATTGTAGGCAGACGTCTATCGTAATTCTAGGAGCTATTAGTGTTAACGAATTGTATAAGTAGAGTTATGGGGTTGTGAAAGCCGATAGTTAAGATCCCAGAGAATTATGTTAAATTTGAGTTTGTAACAACATATGTTGTAATATCCTTTTGGTTAATGAAATTCTAAGATTCTGATCATTTTGTGACTCCTTGATCTTTCCACAACCCTAATCAGGGAGATAGGCCCACTCTCCTGACCAGGTGTTGTTGGATAAATGTGTGCATAGGTTTATTTCAGTTAATTTATTTATTGTTGTGAATGATTATTAGTGTGTTGTTGTGAGTCCACTTTGTTGTTACTCTTATTATTGTTACAGTCATTACTTGTTGTTACTCTTATTTGTTGTTACAGTTATCGCTTGTTGTTACACATAGCTAAATTTATAATTGAATGTTCAGTACTAGATAGGGAAATTGTGGCTTGCATATACTTTGCACGATAGCCTTGAAATAACTTGTAGAGCCCTAGGTTGACAATTAATGTGGAATCGGGTGAATTTCATGATTCATATTTGAACACCAACAGAAATAATGCCTCATAGAGAATCTCATAAAAGTATGAGATGCATATGCTCAGATCTGTTATTTACACTTGTAGATTACATATTTGTGATATGTTTAACGAAATTCATGTCATGGCTAGTAGGGGTCCAATCAAGGTCTCGTTCAAGTGATTTCATTTATACTTACATTTCCTTGTTTTTCTATTGTTCTGAAGATGTCATTGAATTTTGGGCAGTGACCTGGGCTCTTAGCTTGAAAAAGTGGCTCAAATCTCAGGGACACTAGCACAGAACTAGAAAAAATGGTCCCTGGACACTGGTTTGCAGGATTGTGAGAGCATCCATAGGTCCTTGTACGTTGGCATGCCCATAGCATGAGAGGATCCAGAGGTCAAGCGATTAAAAAATTCAGTGGGACCTAGGCGCAAGTTGCCTGAAGTGTTGGCATGGTTCACAGGGGTCTTGTAGGTGATGTTGAAGTTATGTATGTTGTGTTCCATCAATTCCATTTCCTTAAGGTTGCATAGGAGGTTGAATCCAATCATATTAGCCTCTCGTCACATGTTTACCCTAGTTGGCCTGTTACTTGGGTAGATGTGGGAGGAGGGTTTTACACATCCAGAGGCTCCTCCTTTGGAGCTAGAATCTCTTGCTCTGGTGGGATTAGATCTTGATTCAGAGAGAATCTTGTAGCCTTCTCCTCATTGAAATTGACATCTCTCCTCACAAATTTGATCCTCGGTGAAGGTTAATACACCCAGTAAAGGTGTGGAGTTTTGGTGTATCCTACAAAAAATCCCAACTTGTTGTAGGCTAAAGTTTCTTCCTCGGATCCTTGGAGACATGACAACAAAATGAAGCTCCAAAATTTCTTAAATGAAACACATCATGATTTATCCCAGAGAAATCTTCCTTAGGTGTTATTATACCAAGTATTCTATGAGGAATCTAGTTCTGCAAGCAGATTGTGGTGTTGCATGCTTCCACCCATAGATGTAATGACGGCCTTTGATCATGCAACGTGGCCCTTGCTGCTCCCACTATGCACTTGTTCTTCCTCCTAGCTACCCCATTTTGTTGTGGGCTATGGGGTGATATGAATTCTCTTTGAATACCTTCTGTGGCATAAAAATCCGTGAAGGCATGCGAAACAAGTTCACCTCCATTGTCGCTCCCAAAAGATTTCACCATCTTCCTAGCCTCCTCAACCAATTCCTTGAATTCGACAAATATGGAGAAAAAATCATCCTTCTTCTACATGAATAAGTTCCAGCATTTTCTAGAGAAATCATTAATAAAAATAACATAGTACTTATGTTTTGTTGTGGAGGCTATAGAAAAGGGTCCACAAACATCAGAGTGGACTCACTCCAAGATTGCATTTGCTCTGCTATACCTATCATGGAAAGTGGATTTAACATATTTCCCTAATGTGCGACTCTTGTAGACATCTTACTAGTCAAGGAAGCCTTTAGGGAGGCAGGTGGTAATTTGTTGCATGATTTTTAAGGCACAATGGTGTAGATGACCCAATCTCTTTTGCCCGAGTTCTCCAACATCTCGACTCTGCACTTTTCAGCCTTACTCCTCAATGCAGTGCAATCTCCCACCTTAAGTTTGTATAGGTTCTTCACTCAAACTTCGATCTGCTTCACTTTCCTGGTAGCTATGTGTCTCAAAAAGGCTTTCCCTTTACTGAAAATAACATCATATCCACGATCCTCCAATGCTACTACAGAGATCATGTTCTTCTTTAGTCGAGGTACAAACATAATATCTTTGAGGTGAAGAGTAGAGGCTTTCTCCCCCTCAAAGGTGAATGTACCAATTCTTGTAGCATTGTACCTCCCGTCATCCCCATTTTGATATGCATCTCGAGATTCTTCTCCTCCATGCTACTAAAAGACTCCTTACACCTTATCATATGGAACAAGGAACTAAAATCAAGGTACCACACACTCCCTATAATTATGCTAACCCTGCATGCTACTAGGGTGAAGTCTAATTCGAATTGTGAAGCTAGTGCTTCACCTCCTTCTCCCCATGAAAGCTTCTTGATAGAATTCTTGTGCAAACATTTCGTTGCATAGTGCCAAAATTCGTGGAAGTGGAAGAATTCTATCTTACTCAAGTATTTCTTCTTGCCATTATCTTGGTTGAATTCAAGTTTTATCAGGTTCTTCTTTCCTTTGTGATTCTTCCCTTTTCCAACCTAATAAAAATTCTCTTCATCCTTTGCTCTGGATGATGTTCCATATCTATATTTCTCTTGAAATCTTCTTGAACCAAATCAAACCACAACCTTTCCCCATTCGGTAATTTCTCCCTTCCATTCATAGAGTACTGGTAGTTGTGCCAAGATTTTAGAAGGCCTAAACGAGCTAGGCTTACCAGGTCATCTTCGGCAACATTCACCCTAACCCCTCCAAACTCATCATGAACTTGAGTAAATCTGTAGAGATACTGTTGAATGATATCATTCTTCTACATCTTAATGTTTCGAAGTATGTCTTTCAAGGCCAATTTTCTATGGTCAATGTTATTTTCCAATAGCTTAGTTAGTGTCTTCCACATAGCAAATAGTGTCTCTTTTCCATGGATATTTGAGACCACATGGTCCCTCATACCTTCCAAAATAATTCTCCTAGCCTTTGCAACATCCTTCTTCCATTGGGCTAATTTATGTGCATGAGACATCTGGATTTTTTAAATATCAATTTTCATATATTCTAACACACCATTATCATCGAGCACTACTTTCATTCGTTCCTTATATGCTATGAAATTCAAGCTACCCTCTAGGGCATACTCCAATCCCAACTCATTGAAATACACTCTCTCGATCCTGAAGAAAAATTGTTATTATGAGGTTGCAAATTCGAAATTCCTAAGAGACGAGTTTGAAATACTAGCTCTAATGTGATTTCAGGGCTGTGATACCATGTAGAAATTTGATAGAAATTGCAACTGCTCAAGAATTCAAACTGAAAACAAGAGACACAATTCTACTCTACCAATTTTCATAATGGAAATCATAATTTAGAACAACATGCATAGACATGCAATAAGAAAAACCATAAATACATAGTGATTTCTAGGGGAACCCAACTGGGAAAAACCCCTCAAGCCTTTTTGCATTATTTTTTTTGAATAGAGAAACTATTACAATTTCTAGCTCCATCTCTGAGCTCAACCTGCAAAAGAATAATTGTTATCTCTACTCAGTGAGAAACTCTAGCCAACACTTAGCCAATTATTTGCTCATCAAGCCTCCTATTTCCTTGCGCAAATCTAGAGGAAATTAGACCATAAACGATAGGAGTATCCTCATGATTGATTGTGAAATTCCCAAGGATGGATCTCCTAACCTCATGCAACAATTGTACACTCAAACTAGTATAGAATTGATGTTACACTGCGTTGTCATGTCCACTTCAATTGAGGAATGCAAATTCCATGCATGCACTAGCTATTTTGGGATGATTGATTAGTTAACTGATAGATCTCTGAGTTAGACTGTTGTCCCACTGTACAACTAACCTTTAGCTAACTCTATCAATAGTTAGAGGCTAGTTAACTGAATACAGCTGAAAGTAAATAAAATGGATTACCAAAATTTAGCAATCACACATGCATAATTGAACTACAAGACCTCTAACTCAAATTTACTGAGCTAACTAAGTGACAAGAGACATGTCACATTATTTTAATGCCTCCAAGTTGTCCTATTGATGTGGGAATTTGGTTTTACTCAATTTGACTAAGGCTAAAGTCAATTTGAGCCTTTCTTGCTACGTTTTTTCAACATAAGGATCGATTTGAAAATCAAGCAAGATTTGAAAATTGGGAAAAGGGAAAAGTAAAGTAGGTCTCGCTTAAGCGATCAGGTCCAACATAAAAGTTAAACATGATGAAATATTTTCAAAACAAAATAATACAAAAATTGAAGGAAAAGGTGAAAGCTCAAATAAAATGTAAATACTATTTAGAAATAAAATCATAAAAACACATTTCCCATAGAGTGTAGAGAAAATAGTGACAAAATGTTCTATTAACACACTCTATGTTGTGAAGGTCACTAGTTCAAAACTTCATGGGAAAAAATCTAGTCATTTTAAGGGTTGGTGTGGCCTAGGACGGATGTGATCCCTGATTTATTTTGACAGCTTAGATGCCTCTGGGTCGTGGCTACTCAAGCCACAAGTTAGGTGTGTCATTCATCTCAAGACTCACATAACTTAGCAAACAAAAAATCATAAGAACACATTAGCCCCAAGGGAGGCAACACAATTTTCAATCATTGTGATAATGAAGTGTTATGTACCAAAGATATTCAAGGTTCAAATCCCCCTAATTTACCTATGTCTGTGAAAGGTGTGTACATAGGCACCTAAAAGTTATAGTGGTAGCAATCATAATCAACCCAATGCCACAGGAGTATGAGATCATCCTAGTTGGTGATTCCTCTAGATACAGAAAAAGAAAGAAAAACATAAGAACACAATCCAATTAGGAAATAAGGGCCCAAATTGGAAGTTGGCCCTAACCTAGGAATCAAGAAGGTGGAAAGGTAAGTAAGGGGTTGATTTGGGAATTGACCCATCTAGGAATTAGGCCAAAGGAAAAATTCAAATAGTTGAGAAAGAGATATTTTTGGAAATTGAGCTTGATTTCATTGAAGATAAAGTCTTAACAAGTAAAAGGAGGGTTTGATTTAGACATTAAGCCTAATTTGTGGATAGGGTAAAGAACAAAGTTTGAACAAGTGACTCAAGATGTCGTAGATCTAACCCAGAAATATATGATAATAGAAATAAACCCAAGCAAGAACAAGATAGAAATAGATAGAAATGATTCTTTATTATCAAAACCCTTATGGTAGGGCAACACCATACATTCACTCCTTAAGGAAGGAGAACACTCCACAAGCCATATGCCTGTTCATACAATAATCCTTGACTTTCTCCATGTGGAGTCTCTAGCCTCTATATAGGCCTCATACATACAATACCATGGGTCATTACTATGGTTCCCTCATACCATCAACTAATACCATGGGCCCATTACATTATTATTAACTACTTGTGGTCCCTTACATGATATGGGTTAACCACCTTATTTATTACTATGGCCCATCCCATTATTACATTATTACCTTGGGTACCTCCCTTGGTACCCCATATTATCCCCCCTAGGTATATAACACAAGAGATTGATTTGCAAATATAGCCCAATTTAGAAATTGGGCAAAATGCAAAGTTTGACCAAGTTAAAAGAAGGTATGATTTAGACATTGGAGAAGAATCAAGGTTTGAACAAGGGAAGGAAGCAAAAACTTTAAAAGATTCAAAGGGTTTGAAAATGATAAGAGAATTTGGCTAAGTGTGAAAACCATCAATTATTTTAAAATCTATGAAGTGAAGGCTTGATTTTGAATGTAATTTGTCATGAAATATTTTTGGGCTTAACAAGTTAATACTAAAATCCACTACGCATTTCTCCTAGTGAACCATTTATCATGTTCTCCCGTGATATTGGAGATGCCCAAATCTATACTTCCTCAAGTGGATTGGGATTTGAATCCACCAACTCAAGCTCCATAGCCATGGAGTCCCAATGAAAAAACATCTTCCATCGTGCCTCACAACTTAAAGAAAGACCCTCATCTAATATGTCACCTCCTCACCTTTCTTTATTATTTTCATTCATATATTGAGGCTTCCCCACAATAAAAGGATTTCTAGAATTGAGAAGACCACTTATGGTGCTATTGAAGGCACAACGAGAAGCCATTAAAAGGACAAGTCAAGCCATGAGCTTTAATGAAGATAAACCAATCTAAGACTTATTGATTGAAGGAGGTACTCAAAGACATGACAACTTTCTCGATTAGAAGAGGATGATCAAACTCTAGAGAAAGAGAAGATATTGGGGTTGATAGAGTTTATTTTTTAAAGATATTTCACCCAAAGGACATGCAATTGAACCTAAAACTATTGTGATCCTCATGCCGAGTCCCAATTTGATGAGAATTGAAGTAGGATATGTTGGTTATTTTTCATGGGGAAAATACCAAAACCAAACACACAGACACCACAGAGCCAATGCTCTGTTTCCACTGTTCCAATGTTCCAGGATCTTTTGCACAGGGAAGCCTTTTAAATAAATTAACTCAGAACAGTCCATTACACAGCCATAAAATATTTCTATTCATTAAAACAAGATTTCTAAAACAACATTCATCCTCTTTCACTCAGAGGGATTTACCAAAAATTACATTCACCTAAAACTCTGTTTTCACCTGAGAAATTACTGTACTGGGTTTACTGCTGTAAAACCCCTTTTACATTCACTGCAGTGAAAAACACTTTACTGCTGTAAAACAAAATTTACATATGCATACAAATGCGCTCCACCATTTTCTTTATGCACTGTTGTGCAAAACCACACATGGTTTTTCTTACACCTCTGTTTTACAAAAATGCCACACAAAATTTTACAACATATTCAACCATTTTTCTTTATGCACCACTATGCATTCACTTCGTTGTTCCTTCCTTTTTATGATGGCCAATCACATAAAAAAAAATTCTATGCTGCTCTTTTTCATGCACTGTTGTGCACACACTTCTTTCGCTCCCCCAAAGCTCTCATATTACAAAAAAAATGGTCGACGCATGTTACAACACTACGCAGCCATCACACACAATTTCTACACTCTAAAACTACCGCACATAAAAAAAAACTACATAACTCTTGCCTCACGTAGGCTTACATAGTATATATATAAAACATATAAAAAAAACTTATATCAAAATGTGCCCATAACTATGTTAAATGTATGGGACGTATGCCCATCACAAATTTTAAGGGCCGCACCTAAAACTACGAACAACATTAAAGACCATTGAATTCCCTTCTCGGCGGTCAACGGGAAAAACTTCCACGCAAAACATTGATTTGATGCAGGCCCATGCACCTTCCGGAGATCGACGGCGGAGATCGCGCGTCCAAAACACTTACCTGATCCAACGAGGTTCGCACACCAACCTCCAGCAAACCGAACGAACTTTACTGTCCGGGGAAAGTGGTTTTTGGGCGTTCGTACATGGGACGCGTGGCAGCATGTGAATGTGTTCGGAGGGCTCCAAGGAAAAACAGCCTTTGCCAAAAGGCGGTGCGATAAAGATAGATGGTTTTCGGGAATGGTTTTGTGTTGCCGTTTAATGCTCCCGTACGACAGGTGAAATTAATATTTCAACATATTGGCAAGTAAAATGTTAAGGATTCATTCTTATATTATAAGAATAAAACCTTAGGAAATCTTACTAATTCTTGAAATGTTCACTTTAAAATATTTGGTAATATTTAAGTATAAATACTTAAAATTTAGCCATTTTTAAATGATTTATATATTTTTTAGAAAATAAATGTTTTTTTCAATAGTTTTTAAAAACAATAAACTATCTTTTAAATAAAATAAGTTTATCCTATAAAATTTGAACTTATCATTTTTATAAAAACAAAATTCAGTAAATTATTTTTGAAAAATAAAAATAAAAATTAACCAAAAAATGATAAAATTTAACCGGTGAAACAATGTTCAATTTTCACCTTGAAAAAGCCTTAATGAAAACAAGGAACATAAACAACCTTTGCATCACCAAAGAGATGATATAACAAGGGATAGATGCCATGGAATGGAGTTGGCTCCCGGAGAGGGTATCGCCCAAAGTGGCACGATAATATATAAGGATCCCTAACCTTGCGAGAGGGTACACCTTCACTGCGACCCTGGATGGATTTGGGTCAATAATGGTGACAGATTTAGTATTTGTGTCGGTCGGATTACGTTTACTTTTGTAAAGTAATAAGAGAGTTCTATAAATACCGGCATCTCTCTTTATCTTGTGGAAACGGAATAACGCTTGGCATTAGGGTTAGAGGCAGTCCTGATTGATTCACGTTGTTGTGACTGTGAGCTAAATCGCCGAGTTGGGAAATTGGGCATGGCTGATTCCGCTGATCCGGAGAAGAAAAGTTGTGAAGAGAATCAGGAACGATACTCTGGGAAGCAAGAGGTAGACACGAATGCGAACATGGTAGCCATTACTGATGGAAGGGTTGCCTGCAACAATGATAATGATGATGAAGTAAAAAATGATCATATCGATGGCCACCCTCATGTTCGTGTTATTTACAATAATCTGCCAATAGAAAGCAAGAACAAGCTGTCAGAACTTCTCGAGAGTTGGTCTCACTGGCATGCCCAGCATGTTGATGAATCCAATGGTGACGAAAAATCCCTGGGCGAGTGCGGCCATGAAATTCATTTCCCGGCATTGCGGATTACAAATGCAAATGGAAAAAAGCACGAGTATACTTATTGTAATTTTTGGATGCACGAGAAGCGTGTGCCAAGCACATCAAAATATTTTGGCCATGCAGCTCTGGAATTGATTGCCGGTTCCAAAAATATTCTGAATGTTGAAATCTAATTTCAACGCAGACCAAGAAAAACCGTGAACCAAGACGTAACGCAACGTAAGAATCTCGGAGGTTAACTTTCAGCACTTGTTGGTCTTCCGATATTGTTCTCCACCGTTGGATTTGCTCCCGTGTTCTCCGCCGTTGATCACCTGGAGCTGCATACGAACCCACATCAATTCAATGTTTTGCGTGGAGTAAAAGGTTTATGGTTGACCGCCGTAGGTAAAAGAATTTAATGATTGGTACAAGATTTTGGTGAGGCTCTTTTAATATGAGCATGGGCATGTTATAATATATGTTTTTATATATATTTATATACGGCATGTATTAAATAGGAAATCGTATGTAATAAGTTTAATGTTTTTTGTATTGACTTTTTAAAAATGTTATGTATTGCACACGGGAGGTAAAAAAAATGAAATGGGTATTCACAGCAGTGAAAAACGTTGATGGTGCGGTAAAAGAAGAAGAGAACCAGAGGATGTATGCACAGCAGTGCACGAATACATTCAGTAATGTTTTGTGAAGTTTTTTTTAAGTAGCGAAAACCATGTGTGGTTTTGCACGAAGTAAGTTTTTGTAAGTTTGTGTAAGTTCTGCTTTTACAGCAGTATGTAAAATTGTTTTACACCAGTGAATGTGAATGGAGGTTTTACAGCAGTAAATGTTAATGGGAATTTTTCCAGCAGTGTAAATTCTCATATGGAGACACAGTGAATGTTTTTTTTGTTTTAATGAATAGAAATATTTTATGGTGAAATCCTCTGTTCCTCAGTGAATTTTTTTAAGTCTTCTGTGTGCACAAAAGATCCTGGAGCAAAAGAAACAGAGCATTGCCTCTGTGTGTTTGAATATTTGGTTTTTGGTATTTTCCCCATCAAAAATACCCAACAGTGGTATCAGAGCAGGTTTAGGCTCTTTGTAGGAGACAAAGAAGCTGAAGGGAGAAGGTTGTTGTTGCAGCAAAACTTTTCAGGCAGACAGAAGACTCAGACAACAAAGGATTCAGGTATTCTTCATAGCTATCTTGTTTGTTATTGAAGAGACAGTCAGTGTTTTAAATACACAGTCAAGGAATGGCCAGCACAAGCACTGGTATGGGTTTGTTTAACACCCAGCTCCCACAGTTTAATGGGAAGAACTATGACTACTGGTCAATAACTATGACAGCTCTGCTTGCTTCCCAAGATTTATGGGAAATAGTTGAAGAAGGTTTTGAAGAACCAGCAGATGAAACTGAGTTCAATGCATTAACTCAAGGAGAGAAGGATCTGCTGAAGAACAATAGGAAGAAAGATTCAAAAGCCCGTGTGTTGTTGTATCTAGCAGTAGACCAGAGTATGTTTCCAAGGTTAGCAGCAGCTAAGACAGCCAATGAAGCATGGCAAACCCTCAAGACAGCCTATCAAGGCATGGAGAGAGTGAAGACAGCAAAGCTACAATTGCTGAGAAAGGATTTTGAGAACTTGAACATGAAGGAGTCAGATAACATTGACTCATTCTTCACTCATGTGATTGGTGTAATCACACAAATGAGAACTCATGGAGAAACCATTGAAGACAGAAGAATTGTGGAGAAAATATTGAGGGTCTTACCCTCAAGGTTTGATGCCATAGTCACCACCATTGAAGAGACAAAGGATCTCTCAAGTTATTCAGTTGATGAGCTACATGCATCACTGATAACACATGAGCAGAGGTTGAGTAGGAATGAAAACTCATCTCTTGAGCAAGCCTTCAAGACCCAGATGTCCTTTGGAAGAGGCAGAGGTCAAGGCAGAGGAAACAAAAGAGGAAGAGGCAGAAGCCAGAATAGAGGTGGAAGGAACAACTCATCAAATGCACAAGGAAGAGGCAGCAATCCAAGTCAGAACCAAGGCCAAGGCAGCAGCCAACAAAGAGATCAACATCATGCTCAAGGACAAAGGTATGATAAATCCAATGTCCAATGTTATTACTGTAAAAAGTATGGGCATTATGCTAGTGATTGTAGAAAGAAACAACATGATATGAACACTAGACAAAATGCAAATGTTACAAGAGAAAACAGCAGTCAAGACAATGTCCTGTTAGCTTGTAACATGGCTGAAGCACATAGTGAGGACATATGGTTTTTAGACTCAGGTTGCAGCAACCATATGACCGGAAACATTGCCTTCTTTTCTGCCCTAGATAAAAATGTGAAATCAGAAGTCACACTAGGAACTGATAGTAAAGTGTCTGTTATGGGAAAAGGAGAAATAAAAATACTCTCAAAGCAAGGAGAAAGGAAAACCATAGCAGATGTCTACTATGTCCCCGGAATGAGATGTAATCTCTTGAGTATTGGACAGCTTGTCCATAAGGGGTACTATGTTTTCTTTAAAAATGATGTGTGCACCATCATGGACATACCACCCAGCAAAAGATGCATTGCTGAAGTGAAGATGACAAGGAACAGGATGTTCCCTCTCCGGATCAGGGCAGACATGAAGAACAAAAGGGAAATGGCAGCAGTCACCCAAGAGGCCTTCCAAAGCGTGCCAAAGGATGAGAACTGGTTATGGCACTTGAGATTCGGGCATCTAAATTTTGGAGGTCTAAACTTATTGAGCAGAAAAGGAATGGTAAAGGGATTACCATTGATAGAGAAACCGGACAGCCTATGTGAAGGCTGTATTTTGGGAAAACAACATAGAGAAAGTTTTCCATCAGGGAAGAGCATAAGGGCAAAGACACCCTTAGAGATTATCCACTCAGATTTGTGTGGACCAATGCAAGCTCCATCATTAGCTGGCAGCCAATATTTCCTAACATTCATTGATGACTGTACAAGAAAGACTTGGATATACTTCCTTAAAAACAAAAGTGAAGTGTTTGAGAAATTTCAAAACTTCAAAGCACTTGTGGAGAACCAAAGCGGGCTGCATATAAAAGTTTTGAGAACTGATAGAGGAGGTGAGTATATCTCCAAGGAATTCCTAAGATTCTGTAGAGAAAATGGAATTCATAAACAGTTTACAACTCGGTACACTCCGCAGCAAAATGGAGTTGCTGAAAGGAAGAACAGGACCATCATGGATATGGCGAGGAGTATGTTGAAGGCAAAGCATTTGCCGAATGAGTATTGGGCTGAAGCTGTACATTGTGCAGTTTATATATTGAACATGTGTCCTACAAAAGCAGTCATGAACAAAGTGCCAGAAGAGGCATGGAGTGGGAGAAAGCAAGGAGTCACCCACATGAGAGTTTTTGGATGTGTGGCCTATGCACACATTCCAGATCAGCTAAGGAGGAAGTTGGACAGCAAAGGGGAGAAATGCATCTTCATTGGATACAGTGATGAATCTAAAGCCTACAGGCTGTACATTCCATCTACCAAGAAGTTCTTTGTCAGCAGGGATGTTCAATTCATAGAAGAGGAAGCTTGGGATGGAAGCATAGAGAAAACAGTCAATGTCAAGAACTGTTTGTCTCATGATGAAGATGAAGAGGAGGTGGCTGAAATGAATCCCCAAACAGCAGCACCAACACAAGGACAGCAAGGTACACCATTGAGGATCAATGAGAGTGCTTCTCCAAGCACACCACAAGGAGGAAATTCAAGTGCATCTTCAAGCACTTGCACACCAAGTGAACGAGGTAAGAAGTTTAGAAATCTAAGTGAAATTTATGAAGAAGGAATGAATTCCTTATTTGCCTTGTATTGTCATGTTGATGATCCTATTCATTTTGAAGAAGCTATTAAAGATAGGAAATGGATAGAAGCTATGGATGAGGAGATGAATGCCATAGAGAGAAACAAAACATGGAATTTGGTTGAGTTACCAAAAGGCAAAGAAGTCATTGGTGTGAAATGGGTCTACAAGACCAAGAGCAATGCTGAAGGCAAGATAGAAAGGCACAAGGCAAGGCTGGTTGTCAAAGGCTACAAGCAGCAGTATGGGAGAGATTATGAGGAGACTTTCGCCCCGGTTGCAAGAATGGAAACCGTGAGAGCAGTGTTGTCCATGGCAGCACAAAACAAATGGAAAGTCTACCAAATGGATGTGAAATCAGCATTCCTAAATGGAGTGTTAATGGAAGAGGTTTATGTGGAACAGCCTCTCGGATATGAGAAGAAAGGTGAAGAGCACAAAGTGTGCAAACTGAAGAAAGCTCTTTATGGGCTGAAGCAAGCGCCAAGAGCATGGTACAGCAGGATAGATTCATATCTATTGGATAATGAATTTGACAAATGTGAAGGAAAACCCACAGTCTACATCAAAGAAAAGGATGGTAAGATTTTGATTGTGGTCTTATATGTTGATGATGTTATTTTCACAGGTAATGATGATCAGCTCATTAAGAATTTTAAATCAGTCATGAAGGATGAATTTGAAATGACTGACATGGGTTTCTTGAGATACTTCTTAGGGATAGAAGTAGATCAAAATGAAAAAGGAATTTTTATATCTCAAGCAAGATATGTAAATCAAATTTTGAGCAGATTTAAGATGGAAAAATGCAAGGCAGCCATCACTCCCACAGTAATGGGATTAAAGCTCAGCAGAGAGGACAGCAGCAAGGATTTTGATCCTAGTTTGTACAAGAGTATTGTAGGCAGCCTCATGTACTTAACAGCTACTATGCCTGATTTAATGTATGCTGTTAGTTTAATTTCCAGGTTCATGGAGAGGCCAAAGGAGGCACATTGGCAGGCAGCAAAGAGAATTTTGAGGTATGTCAAAGGCACCAAAATGTTTGGAATTTTATATCATGCCTCAGAACATTCAGATTTGGTTGGGTACACAGATAGCGATTGGGCTAGAAGTGTAGATGATCGGAAGAGCACTTCCGGTTATGTTTTTAATATGGGTTCAGGAGCCATTTCATGGGCTTCTAAGAAGCAGTCCATTGTAGCATTGTCTACAGCAGAGGCTGAATATGTGGCAGCTACAGCAGCAGCATGTCAAGCAGTGTGGATGAGAAGAATGTTGAGAAGCTTAGGCCAAGAGCAGGCAAAAGCGACAGTGATCTTTTGTGACAATAGCTCAGCTATTGCATTGTCAAAGAATTCAGTGTTTCATAAGAGAACGAAACACATTGATACCAGGTTTCACTACATCAGAGAATTGGTGAACAATGGAGAAATTGTCCTAGAACATTGCAGGACTCAAGAACAGGTAGCAGACATCTTGACAAAGCCACTTGATCAGAAGAGCTTTGAATTTTTGAAAAAATGTCTGGGTATGACTGAATGCTCAGCTGTTGAAATTAAAGGGGAGTGTTGAAATCTAATTTCAACGCAGACCAAGAAAAACCGTGAACCAAGCCAGAAACCGTTCACCGGATTTTCTCGGAGCTATTTGCCGACGAAGGAATAATCCGGGAAGGAGCTCCGAGAAAATATGGAGCTGACGCGTGGTTGACCCCTGACGTAACGCAACGTAAGAATCTCGGAGGTTAACTTTCAGCACTTGTTGGTCTTCCGATATTGTTCTCCACCGTTGGATTTGCTCCCGTGTTCTCCGCCGTTGATCACCTGGAGCTGCATACGAACCCACATCAATTCAATGTTTTGCGTGGAGTAAAAGGTTTATGGTTGACCGCCGTAGGTAAAAGAATTTAATGATTGGTACAAGATTTTGGTGAGGCTCTTTTAATATGAGCATGGGCATGTTATAATATATGTTTTTATATATATTTATATACGGCATGTATTAAATAGGAAATCGTATGTAATAAGTTTAATGTTTTTTGTTGTATTGACTTTTTAAAAATGTTATGTATTGCACACGGGAGGTAAAAAAAATGAAATGGGTATTCACAGTAGTGAAAAACGTTGATGGTGCGGTAAAAAGAAGAAGAGAACCAGAGGATGTATGCACAGCAGTGCACGAATACATTCAGTAATGTTTTGTGAAGTTTTTTTTAAGTAGCGAAAACCATGTGTGGTTTTGAACGAAGTAAGTTTTTGTAAGTTTGTGTAAGTTCTGCTTTTACAGCAGTATGTAAAATTGTTTTACACCAGTGAATGTGAATGGAGGTTTTACAGCAATAAATGTTAATGGGAATTTTTCCAGCAGTGTAAATTCTCATATGGAGACACAGTGAATGTTTTTTTTGTTTTAATGAATAGAAATATTTTATGGTGAAATCCTCTGTTCCTCAGTGAATTTTTTTAAGTCTTCTGTGTGCACAAAAGATCCTGGAGCAAAAGAAACAGAGCATTGCCTCTGTGTGTTTGAATATTTGGTTTTTGGTATTTTCCCCATCAAAAATACCCAACACTGAAATCTGATAATCAAGACACAGTTCAAACACCACGGAACCAAAAAGGCTATGAGCACATTAACACTCCACTTTATGATCGTGCGTATGCATTTGCTTTGGGCTCGGCATATTACTCAGAAAATGACTGGACCAGCATGAAGGATCCGCAAGTGGAATCCTCGAGATGTTTCAATTGCGATTCATACGGTCATTCTATGAAGGAATGCCCCAAATTACTAGATAACAAAAGAGTAGCCATTGCTCGCCAAGAGTACAACAAATTGAAGAGAAAGCGAGCAGCTTCTGAACCGATTCCGCGTCGAAGATATTTTGATGATCAGAAGTCATGGAAGTTTGATGGAATACAGGCTGGCATTCTTGGAAGGGAGACCAGAGAGGCCCTGGGAATAGGGGAACTGGACCCACCACCCTGGCTCCATAGGATGCGTGATATGGGTTACCCTCCTGCCTACCTTACTAAAAATGATGATCAGACTTCAGGATTGAAAATGTTTTCTTGTGATAATGAGGAAGGAGAGATACTCTCTGAGGATGACAGTGAAAAGAAGAAGATGAAGATGACAGTGAAATTTCCGGGAATAAATGCTCCGATTCCAGACAAAGCAGATAAGCGACTCTGGGGGAGTACTTCACGTGATGGCCCTCATCGTCGTCACGATAATTCGGGACGTCAGTCAGAACGTTCAAAGCATAAGCGCAATCGTAAGCATAAAGTTAGAGAGAGTCGCCATTCCCGCACTCGATGTAAGAAGAAGATGAATAGAAGGAAATAAATATCTATCTTTCAAATTTAGATGCCAAAACCATATATGTATGGAATCATACTGCGTAGTTAACTACCTAGATGTTTTGATATTGCATATGAATTTTATCACAAACTCTGCAATGTAATTTTTTTAAAGGAAAAACCGTTTTTTTTCGTATTATAAAAAAGAGAGTACATTCCGAGAGTTTTTTTCATTCTATTGTCTGTCATTTTTTTTCCTGGTCTTCCGATCTTCGTTTTTCTGTTTTACAGTCATATTTGTCTGATGGAGTTACAAAAAAGTCCCCTAATAGTAGTTTTGCAATAGTAAAGCAAAGTTAAAAATTTCAAAAAGTTGTAGCTTATTATCTTAAAAACATGATTTCTACTAGGAGTAACACCGTTGAAATATTCCCTGAATGTTGTGTCTATAGAGAATGTGCACTATAAAGAGGAGAAGGAGCTCGCCATGTGAATAAGCTGCAAAAAAAACTTAACTGGATCGGAGTGAATACCTCTCTTTGATAGGAGGTTTGCCATTTGATTCTGCCCTCTGTAGATGTGGGTGAATGTTATGTTCTGAAAGTTGTTAGCCAGTTTCTTAATACGCCCCATCCAATTGGAGAGGATAGGAAGGCTGAAAGATGAGTGATCCCTGACCCATTATATGATGCTTTTGGCATCTTCATGAATGTAAATTTCTTCCTGTATTAACCATTTTGCAAATTGAAGAGCGCTCCATAGTGCTATGATCTTGGCTCTGTTGTTAGTGCCATGTCCTCCCTTCCACAAGAAATGATATAGTCTCACAGGTTCTAGAATGATGGCTACTCCACAGCCACAACTCTGTTGGCTTGCCCCATCGAATAGACCAATTGGTTATTTACCCTTCAATTCCTTGATTGTTATCTTTCTCTTTTTATCTGTCTCGTAATGGGACTGATCTGTGAAAAATAATTAACCGTCTTCATGATAACCTCCCAAATCGCTAGCGATTTTTGTCCAAAAATATAAGAGTTTCTACTGTGCCAAATAGACCAAATGATGCAGAAGGGTAATGCATGGAACTTATTGCCTTTACGGAGCGAGAAACGTAGGCAAGAATGCAGGCAATCCATTACACCCGCCCAAACTTCCTTGGTGAAGGGGAAATGTAGCAAGAGGTAGTCAATCTCTTCGTTGTAGTTCCAATAGAGGGGACAGATGTCCGGGCCATGGAATCCCCTGCACTTGCAAACTCTGCAGTGTTACATGGGTTTGTGATTGTGAATTCCTCATTATTAGCAACGGTGCCAATTATCGTGGCTCTAACTTCCACTTGAAATTGCACACATATCAGGGATTCCTAAGTACTTTTATTTATATATAACTAAATTTGGTTGTGTATATCTTAATGCTAGATGGAAAAAATGTTGTGAGTGAGAGAAGCTTTTATCATGGAAACTCTCAATTCCTTTTTATTAAATTTGTATCAGTGTGATGAAAAGTCAACCCCATAAAGATCAACTGATTTATATCTCATGAATATATAAAAGAGATATAAACAATATTCAAATTAGATTATCCATATTAATATTAATATGATATCTAAGTTTCCAAAAACAAATGTCAAACCTTAGGGTACATGATCTTAATTTTTTTTAATAAGTACCTTAAAATCTTAATCTTGTTTGGGGAGAGTAATCTAAGGTATTTGCATAATTTTTGTTATTGCAACTCTAGTTGGGGTAGTAGTTAAGGCATGATCATTTTGAGTGGAGAAATAAATTATCGAGGAGAACATTCTTTTATATAGTGAGGGAGAAGTCTTATAGTTGTCTTTATTGGTTAAGGAACATGACCTCAAAGTTTTGTAACATGTGCCACTTATTCACGTGGAAGTCTTAACCCTGATTGGGGAGAGTAGTGTAGTATTTTTTGCATAACCTTTGTTATTGTAACTGTAATTGGGGTGAGAAATGTATGGTTAGGTCATGATCTCTCTCGGTGAAAAAAGAATTAAAACAGAGAAGCCATTCTGAACCTGTTTCTATTCAAAAGATTGAAACAAAATCCAATAAAGCAGCGAGGTTACATGCAAATGCAGAAGTTCAGCTTGCACTTCCTAAGCCCATCATCAGAACTTGGGAAGAGTTATCCACAACAAACACAGAACTAGTCTAGGATATGAGAAGGACTTGTCCTTTCATATTCCAAACTACTCAAAGCCCATTCAGTTTCAGAGTGTTGGATTCCTTCATGACAGTTAACCTCCAACGGTTCCAGATTCTGCTCCTCTTCCACAACAACAACAGCAAATTGTGAAATGCCAACATTGTGACCCTTCGGATTAAGGGGGGGAATGTTGGACACCTATCCTCAATGGGTTAGTGTGGAAGCCAAATAGACAAAAGGAGTCCAAGAGACCTTGGGTTGTGGAACCCAACAGTCAAACCATGTACTATAAATGTATATCACTTGTTAATAAAAATGTATTCTCATGTTTTATCTTTCATATTCCTTTGCTGCCCATGTTTGTTTAACAGGGAAGACACTTCAAGGTAAAAACAGATCATGATAATCTTAAATACTTTTTAGAAAGGAAAGCAAAATGTTGTGGCAGATGCACTCTCAATAAAGGATGAGGATGTGGAAGCATTTCTTTGCGCTATTTCTATTATCCAACCAGATTGGATAAACGAAGCATGGGATGAATGGAAGAATGACGAGGAAGTGTGGGCACTCATTCAAAAGATACAATAAGATCCCAGTACATCTAATACATTTATTTGGAAAAATGATTCGTTATGGTACAAGGATCGGGTATACCTATGTAAAAATTCCCAACTCAAACAAAATATTCTTAGGGAATTGCACACCTCTCCCTTAGGAGGGCACTTAGGATTTCTAAAAACCTACCACAGGGTTAAGAAGGATTTTTTTTGGGATGGCCTTAAATCTTATATTCAAACTTTTGTGGTGAAATGTTTGGTTTGCCAACAAAATAAAGTTAAACAATTAAGACTCCAGGATTATTACAACCTTTATCCATTCCAAGCCAACGTTGGGAGGAGGTTTCAATGGATTTTATCACAGGTTTACCCAAGTCCAAAGGAAAGAGTGTTATCATGGTGGTAGTAGACAGAATTACCAAGTATGAACACTTTTGTGCATTTTCTCATCCATTTAAGGCAAGTACAATTTCTATTATGTTTATGGAAACAATTCAAAAGCTACATGGAAACCCAAAGATTATTGTAAGTGACAAAGATCCAATTTTCATTGGAAATTTTTGGACAGAATTATTTTCTTGTCTTGGTACTCAATTAGCTCATAGCTCATCTTATCATCCTCAATCTGATGGGCAAACTGAGATAGTAAACAAATGTTTCGAAGGATATCTTTGTTTCTTTGTATCTGATAAACAGACACAATGGGTCAAATGGTTGCCTCTGGCTGAATGGTGGTATAACACTTCCTTCCATATTGCAGCAAAAATGACCCCATTTATGGCACTTTATGGATATCATCCACCATCCATCACATCATATTTAAGAGAAAATTCTAAGGTTCAAGTAGTGGAATATCACATCGAGCATCAGCAACAAGTTCTACAACTCTTAAAGGATAACCTCGTGTTGGCACAAAATAGAATGAAACAACAGGCAGATCAACATCGCAGCGAAAGAAGTTTTGATGTAGGTGATTGGGTATTCCTACGGCTACAACCATATAAACAAATGTCCCTCAAGCAAGCTAAGAAGGACAAAAAATTATCACCAAAGTATTATGGTCCGTACAAGGTGTTGCAAAATATAGGTACTATGGCATACAAATTGGAGCTTCCTGTAGCTTCTCGATTGCACCCAGTTTTCCATGTTCATGCTTAAAGAAGGTTATAGGTGACAAGCTTCCAGTTCAGACAATATTACCAGAACTTGATGAGGAAGGAAAAATCATATTGGAACCTGAATCAGTCAAAGAAACAAGAACTCGACAGCTACAAAATAGATCAATTTCAGAGTATCTCATCAAGTTGAAGAACTTACCCATTGAAGATTCCACATGGGAGGATGAGAATTTTATACAGAAGCATCCAGAACTACTCAAGCATTGAGGACGACACTTTTTTAAAGGAGAGGGGCATGTTAGGTCCCTATAATATTAGTGATCCCCCCATTACTATTGTCGTTGTATCCCTTATTGTTATTATTGTTACCCTATTGTCCCCATATTGTTATTATTGTGCCCCATAGAATCCCTCTATTCTTATTTGTGTGCCTTTATATTATTATTGTTAGGTCGGCTTGGTTATATTGTGACCCTCTAGACTCCTATATATAGAAAGGAGGTTTTGTCATTTGAATCATCTAAGAATTATTCATTTGTGTAATGTAAAGGAGGTTGCCCCTCAAAGAGGCTTATTTATAAGGCGTTCATCTATGTTTCTATCTTTTTGTGAGTTGGTTTCATAACATTTGGTATCAGAGCTTTGGATTCTAGGGTTTCGCTGCTCCAAATAGGTCATCATGCCATTTTCGCTATAACTTTTTTCTGCGACATTTCAGAAGCTTAAAAAAAACCCATTTGGGTCGAAATAGTTTTGAACTTTGAGTCCAAATTTCATATATTTTCTCGCTATATTTGCAGAGATATGATCTAAATACGTTGGCATTTTTGCAGACTCTCGAATTACATTCCAAACAGGTGACCTAGGGAAAATCATCATAACTTTTGTTTTGAGCATCAGATTGAAATCTCGTAAGAAGGTTCAGAAAGAGGACGGCCTCTAGTTTTCTGTGTATCAGTTTTATGTACTAAGGTCAAAACAGTGACATGTGGCACGTCATACAAGTTAGCTCTACTAAACTAGTCTATAATCATGTCACCGTGGGAGATTTGGCATAACTCTTCCTTGGAGAATCCAATTTTGATCAAACTGGTGGAATTGAAAAGAGGATGCAGAGGGCTATTGCAAGTCATGAGTTCAGAACTGGGAGATCCAAAATTACAGAGGTATATCAGATTCAATATCGAGCTCCTACAAGTGAAAAAAGGTGTGTATTTTTTAAATTTTTGCATAAGCTTGGTTTGAAAAATTAGTTTGAAGGAATTCAAAAGGCATATTGAAGCATTATTATTAGTAATTGATGCCCAGGAGAAAGAAAATGGAAACACCTAGTAAGCAAGCTGAAAGCTCTAGCATGACTCATGAAGAAGAGGAAGAAATGCAACATGATATATCAATATTACGAAACCAAGTGCAAAAAATTTCACTCACACAAAAGGTAACATAAAATAAGATGGATGGTTTAAAGAAAGACATAGAAGCTAAGATGGATGGTTTAAAGAAAGGCATAGAAGCTCAGATTAATGACTTGGAAGCTAAGATGGATGGCGTGGAAACTAAGATGGACGACATGGAAGCTAAGATGGATGGCATGGACGCTAAGATGGATGCTAAGATGAATGGCATGGGCGATAAGATGGAAGAATTGAAGATAAATTTGAATAAGTTGCTACAAGAAATGGTCACTAATGGTGAAAGGGTAGTAAAGGAAACTCATGATGACAAAAAAGTAAATGTTAATCATGATTTCATAGACTCTAATGTTGGATTGAAGACCCACCATGTTCCAAAAATTGATATGAGGAAGTTTGATAGCAAGGATCCTGGAACATGGATACTATAGATGGAGCAATTTTTCGATCTCCATGATGTGCAAAACACACAAAAGGTATGTATTGCAAATTTATATTTGGAACCAAATCAGTTTGTATGGTATTGATGGCTTTGCTCTCGTAAACAAATTGTCACTTGGGCAATTTTTACGGAAGAAATGATAACACATTATGAGGATACAAAAAGCAACACCTTTTTTAGCCAATTGATAAATCTCAAACAAAAGGGTTCAATGATGGAGCACATTGAGGACTTCCAAAATTGAACATAAGGGTAAAAGGTATTCCAAAGGAGCATAGGATTGATGTGTTCATAGAGACTTTAAAGGATAATATCCAACATGAGGTTCGCCTTTGGGAACCTGATTCATTGGAGAAGGCATTCAGGTTAGCAAGAAAAATGGAAAGCAAAATTATGGCAACCAGGAAGCCTACCACTCACAACTATAAATATGGAAGTGTTGTTGCCCCTATCCTTCCACAACCTACAAGGTTGACACCACAACAATTGGAAGAAAAAAGAGAAAAAGGGCTTTGTTACAGTTGTGATAGCAAATACACTAAAGGTCATAAGTGTGCTGAGAAGAAATTATTCTACATAGATTGTGAAGAGGAGGAAGAAAAGGAACAAGAAATGTCAAAAGAAGAGGATATACTCCAGGAACAAACCCTAGATAAAGAAGAAATGAATCCAACCATATCTTGTAATGCATTGGCTAGAATTACTACTCCTCAAACTATCAAGATAGAAGGACATATCAAGAAGAAAAAGGTAATAGTGTTGATTGATTTGGGAAGTACACATAATCTTATTCATTGTAAGATAGCAAAAGAATTGAATTTCGTCTTATATCCAGCACCAGAGTGTCAAGTGATGGTTGCAAGTGGAAGAACCATAAACTGCTCTGGAAAGTGTCATAATATCAAATTATCAATTGGAGAATATGTATTGAATAGCCCAATGCTTTCCATTCCAATGGGTGGTGTTGATGTTGTACTAGGCGTCCAATGGCTACAATCCTTGGGTACAATAACTTTTAATTTTCATGAAATTTTCTGCGGAAGGAAAGGAAGTTGAATTAAGGGGTATTGCAGGGAAACTGGGAAAGATAATCAGCTCTAACAGTATGACAAAGCTTCTAAAGAAGGAACAACGAGGTGTAATTGCACAATTATGTTCGCTAGAGGTTCCCACATCGAAATCATCTATTTCTCTAGATCTCCAAAAAGTCTTGGACAATCATTCTAAGGTATTTGAGACTCCCAAAGGTCTCCCACCTATTCGTGATCATGATCATGTTATTCATTTGATTCCAGGAAGTGTTCCTCCAAACATCAGGCCGTACAGATATCCCTATGCCCAAAAGAGTGAAATTGAACGTACGGTTGCAGAAATGCTAGAGGCTGGTATAATTCAACCTAGTCAAAGTTCTTTCTCTGCTCCAGTAGTATTAATTCACAAGAAGGATGAATCATGGCACATGTGTCCATATTATAGGGAGCTCAACAAACTCACTAATAAATATAAATTTCCCATTCTTGTCATTGATGAATTATTAGATGAATTGCATGGATCAATTTACTTCACCAAGTTGGATCTTCATTCAGGGTATCATCAAATCATAATGAAGACTGAAGACATTCCAAAAACAGCATTTAGAACTCATGAGGGGCATTATGAAGTTTTGGTCATGCCTTTTGGCCTTACTAATGCACCTTCTACATTTCAAGGTTTGATGAATTTCATTTCAAACCCTTCCTTAGAAAATTTGTGTTAGTATTTTTTGATGATATACTAATCTACAGCAAGTCTTGGAAGGATCATGTCCAACATGTTGAAATGGTGCTCAAACTATTGGAGGAGAAACAATTATATGCAAAAATCTCCAAATGTTTCTTTGGAGTACAAGAGGTGGAATATCTGGGTCATATTGTATCTCATGAACATGTTAAGGTAGACCCTAGCAAAATTAAAACCATTAAGGAATGGAAACTCCCCACATCCATAAAGCATCTACAGGGATTTCTCGGGTTAACAGGGTATTATCGCAAGTTTGTTAATAATTATGGGAGAATAGCGGCACCTATAACAACATTATTGAAGAAAGATGCATTTTCATGGACTCTAGAAGCAATGAAGGCCTTTGAACATCTTAAAGAGGCAATGTTCCAAGCACCAGTCTTAGCTACACTGGACTTCACAAAAACCTTTATTGTGGAATGTGGTGCCTCAGGAAATGGAATCGGTGCTATTTTAATGCAAGAAGAAAGACCCATTGCTTTCGAAAGTCGTCCAATCAAAGGAAAGTATTTACACAAAGCTATTTATGAGAAGGAAATGTTGGAAATACTACATGCACTTAAGAAATGGCGACCTGTTGTGGCCAGCAACAACCCCCCCCCCCCTTTTTCTTTCATTTAGTATCAAAGCATGATACCGAATGAATGGGGACCCTTAGATAAAAATTTTAAGAAAAGCTAGACTTTCTTTTTGAAGTTACAAATCATAATTTAGAAAAGGCATCTTAGATATTTTTCTATGGAAGACGATAGGTCTTTTAAAGTCGCGTATGCAAAAAGATAGGAAACATCTCCGTTACTCTTCTAAAATCAAAATACGCGCCACCCTCATGATTAATAACGACATCGCATCGCACCATACTAATGTCCATAGCGAAAAGCCAAGGAATTCACCGATCTGCGATATTGCGCTCGCTAGATCGCATATCGCAGAAACAAGCCAGACGAGATTTGGCAAGCACTAGGTTTTGCGACTTGCGATATTGCGATCGTGCGACATGCGAGGGTACGTCAGCAAATCATAAAATCACCTTAGTACGAATCCTTCGGGCGTGCCTTTCAAAGGAAAAGCCACTTACCATTACCTGACCTGAAATCATGCGCTTTTAATGTTAGTAAGTAAATTCGTTGTCAGTCATTAAGAGGATTAAAGACGCGTGCCTTGTTGGATATTTGCTTCACGTAAGGTGGCGTAATTGATTTATCTCTTGCATTTAAAACTCTCCCATCACCTTTCTGATCGAACATTCCATTTCACTTGTAATCTGCAGGAACAAAGTGCAAAGACGACTCAGAAAGAAACACAAAGTAAAAATGGGAAAGAAGAACAAAGCTCAGAGCTCCGAAGCAAGAGAGAAGACCAAGGAGATGGCGCCCCTATACACAGATACAGCCTGCAACCGAGATGCAGGAATATCCACATGGGAAGGCATGTACAGGATATTAGAAGAGGAGAAGTCGAGAATAATGAGAGTGACTGTCGTTGCAGGTGCACCACGCTCCTCTGAAGAAACCCTAGAAGACCTAGCATGTTCATTCCTTCACAGAATAGCGGCAAGGCCTAAGATTCTACTATACACAAATATGGTCAAGTGGATTCTGGATGATGCAGAATTAAACAACAGACAATTCAAGATTCAGGGACATGGGCTCGTGGGATCTTTTGCCGCCCAAGATCTAAAGCTAATGTACCATCTGCCCGAACCGCAAGCGACCTATAATGCAGAATTTCTTAGGAAGTTCGCAATGGAGAACCCAGATCTATCGGACACCACTAAAGAATGGTCTAGAAGAGATGAGTCGTTAAAGAAGGATAAGAACGGTATGTACAGCACTGGTTCCCTTACTTCTCCATATTGTTTTGCTGCAACCATGCTGTGTAGGTTGTTTGGTATGCCCGATATCAACAAGTTTTCATCTAAGTGGCTGCCATTAATTGATGCTGCCACAAATGCCGATTTAGTAGATTGGGCTAAAATTCTTTCCGATACTCTGTATACGGCTGTGGTTAGTTACAGGTCCAAAAGATCCTTTTCTCAAAGGGTCTATCCTCCTTTCTATTTGGCTGCCTATGTTATGGATTCTGTTTGCCTTGTATCTAATTTCCCCATTATGGGATGGAAATGGACTACCCAAGACCCGTTGCCTATTCACGTCTATCACAAAGTCTTGTGGGATTCCCAGTTTGCCCCTCATTTTCACCAGATTTGCCATGGGCTTATATTGCCCATATATAGAATGATATATGGTAAGGACCCCCCAAGGTGCTCTCCCGAAGCCGAGACCGACATCATCTCCATCGCAAGATGGTTTGGGGAAGAATGGTTTACTTACATTCGAGTTTATGGAAGCACTGTACCTCCACATGTCCTACCCTTGTATGTCCCAGATAAGCTTTTGGCTCGAGAAATCGCTTATCAAACCTGCTCTGAAGGCGGCTTAACCAAAGAATTAAAAGATAAGAAAAAGGCCATTTGGCCTCAATTTCCCGTCAATTGTGGGGCCTTCTCTTTATTCGATGTAGGACACGCTTTTGGTGAGGTGGAAAACGTGACGTGCCTTCAATTATATAAGTTCCCGGTGAGGCCATTCGACCCAAATAAAGTTGCCCAAGAGTTTACTACAAACGTCAAGATAAGAGTGTTCTTCGGACACAAAGATTTGTTCGACGATCTCTTTCAGGGTAAGAGCTCACTCAAAGAGATTTTGCGAGAAGCTCAGTCAAGGTTATCTCCAGGTGAACTCCAGAATTTCACATCATATAGAGATAGAAGGCTGGCCAACATTCCACTAGAAAGGCTTCGAATACCTACTAGAGAGCCAACTCCGAGCATCAGCCTCAGCGAGAACTCCAGCACTTCCAGATCTAAGTCCAACGCCGCGCGAGAAGGTTCCGAACATCCTGAAGAATCTGTGCATGACAAAAGAATTAATGAAGAAGCAGTCAAAGATACAGCTCGGTCAAGTATAATGTTTCAGCAACAAGTTATCACCTCGCCACCAAGAGATGTTCCCCCTCCGGTTATCGAAGCTCCTCTTGTCACAGCAGAGCTGGATAAAGAGTGGGAGTCCTTCAACGAATTAATCAACCTCGAAGGGCAAGTCCCAAAGACGCCTGTGAACGATACACAGGAGGTGCAAGAAGTTGCTCCAACCGTAGTCAGCGTTACCACAGAAGCAAAAGATCTCTCCATCACTCCATCCTCAGAACTTCTACTTAACGTAGAAGAAATTCCCCCACTAGATGTGTTCTACAGTCCCCAGCACAAAGCAGTTGTGAGAAGACAAAGAAAGAAAAGAAAGCTCGAAAATGCACTGTCTCAAGACGCTGAACATTTAGACGTCTTGTGGAAAGACCTAAGTAATAATCCAACAGAAAATCTTACGAAGCTGTCTCAAATTGCAGGAGCGTATGCTTCTGCAACTATTGACAATGCCTATGAAGTTCAGCAGCTCTTAAAGGAACGAGAAAATCACATACAACTGCTACAACAACAGTTACAGCAAGCCAACGCAAACGATGAAGCGTCCAGACAGCTCGAAAAGCTCCAAGAAGACTTCCAACAGATGCAAATAGGCTACCAAAAGAGTCTTGAAGAAAAAGAAAAACAACTGCAGGCGGAGCAAGAAATGCACAGAGATGAACCTAAGCTTGCAGAGTTTATTTCAGAGTCCATCGGCTTGAACGAGCAACTACTGCAGCAACAAGAAGAATTGGGGCATAAAATATCATAGTGGAGGCACTTCTATGAGCTAAGCGACAAAATCACCAGTCAGGTGGTGGAATTGCGAAGCGAATATGATCAGAACGACAAGAGAGTGACAGAGTATCTGACTTGGCAAGACGATGAGAAGGGAAAAAGAGCAGGAGCACCTAGAATTAATGAAAATCATAAAGAAATGCTCTTCAATAAATGGGACGAGCAGATCACGCAGGCAGAACAAGCAGCAGAGGCAGCAGCGACACAGGCTAGTATTCTTATCGATTGTGTAAATGAAAATTTACACAGGGCCAATTTGATTTCAGAGACCACCCCGGGATACCTACCAAACAAGTTGCAACTAGAGACAGAATGGAGGCAAAAGGCACAGGCAAAAGGGAAAGCTATCCAAGCACTGGCTAGACTGAATTGGGAAAGTTACTGGATGTACCTGGTTAAACCACATAGCCAATGGATGACGGTAAAGTGTATCATGAACGCAGCCGAGAAGGTAGTGCTAGCTCTTATAGATGCCATTTTCGCAGCCCAGCTCAGAATGGAAATTAACCAGCCGACTCTTCTCAAGCATATGTTAGAAACATGCAACTTCAAAGACCAAGTCCACAAGTAGCTTTATTTAGAATGTTGTTTCTTTTTGTTTTTAGTTATATTAGAAAAAGGACGATCGTTTGAAAACCGAATCCTTAATTTTGTAATAATACTATTATTAGGATTAGGACATAGTATTTTAACCCTTCTCATTGCATTGGAGAAGGGTCCAGAAATTTGTCAAAAACTTGTCCTCAGAACATGCATTTCTGCACCTCAGAGGAGGTTTTGATGAATGGAAGGATCGGATTTATTTATATTTGCATCTTAATGTCTGCTACTGATGTTGCATTTCTGTACTCTTAGTAGGTGTTAGAATTAAGTAGAAGTAAATCATTATTGCTTGAAGTTTGTGAGTAAAAAATCAGTCATAAATGGTACTTTTATCTCTTGATGAATTTCTACTTATTTGCTTAGAGTGATATACATCTGATGTTATTTATATGTTAATGTATAAATGTGTGGTTACCATTTGGCACTTTTGTACGATGGAGTCATTTGTTCATGCTTGACATATGAATGATTTATCATGCGATATGCAGTCCACAACTGTTCTGTTTAACTTCTTATGCATAATGGTTTATCTTAAATGGTTTATATTCTTATAGTAGCTGAATAATCTTCATTACCAGTTATTATATGAAATCTTTTTAGATCGCATGATGGAAAAGATCTACCCCGGGTTAGCATAGATTGCACATGATGTTTTCATTAGATTTCAGCAGCTTATAGTCAAATCATGAGTTAGATTTAAATTAGCTCTTAAAATTTCCCAAGAAACAACATAATCAAACCCTACGCACACACACACCCCTTTAGATCGGGAAGCTGGTCCCGTTATCCCCAGTCGGACCCGCTACACCAAACGAGCAAGGAGCCGCCAACCAGGTTCCCGACCGGGTGGGTATCCCCCTTGTTGTTGACCCGATTTCAGGGCCCTCAACACGACCCTACCTAATGGGAATGTTGGACACCTAATCCTCAATGGTTAGTGTGGAAGCCAAATAGACAAAAGGAGTCCAGGAGACCTTGGGATGTGGAACCCAACAATCAAACCATGTACTATAAATGTATATCACTTGTTAATAAAAATGTATTCTCGTGTTTTATCTTTCATATTCCTTTCTTGCCCATGTGTGTTTAACATGGTATCAAAGATGGTATGTTCATAACCCACTCAATCTTGTGTGAGCCACTTTTTGTTGTGGCCTATGTAAATTTATGCTTATTTGTTTCAATGAAGTTTGTAGGTTTGTGTCTTTCTGAGCATTTGTCAGGACAGAGTTAATGTTTCTCAGCCCTACCATTCCTTTGTCACCTGCATACCTACATTAAGAATGCAGAGAAAATATTACCAACTCTGGTGCGTTCTGTCGATCTACATACTGGTCCGACCGCAGTAGGCGTTACTCTGCCAAACCTAACTTTCTCTCAGAGCTATTTGTTGCATTCTCAACCTGCCTTCTAAAAACACCATTTTAGTCTGCCCGTGACATTAAAAAAAAGAAGAAGAGAAAAAACCCTCCTTGCTCAAACCTGCCATCTCTGCCCTAGCAAGAACACACCTCTGACTTGTCATTGAATGGCACAATATGTGTAACACCACACTCTTAGTATTTCATTTGATTTCTACGCGCTGTTACTCCAGTCTTGTGTGTATGCTGATATTTGAATAGAGTTTTTCCAAGTTGAATAGAGCTATATTAATTGCACTGGTTGTGAAAGTCGAATAGTCACAGTCAAATCTCCCACTTTCTCTATTGTATTACGTGTTGAATCATTTATGCGATGTCGCTTGGTGTGCTCGGTGTGGTGTGCTGCTCTACAAGCTCAAACCCCTGCCGATTTTTGATGGGGTTATCTCTGTCGTGCCTCAGTTAACCAATATTTGCAATTGGTGACAGACTTGCAAAAGGCGTTTGATTGTTCATAATTGTTCAGAGGGAATCGCAAGAAATACTCTCTCAACGTCAATTAAAGCTTTATCTTGAAGGTGTTGCCATGAGATACACAAGGTTTAGTGGATAGAACCAAAGATTCCAAGCTATTCTATACCACGCTGTTGGTCTGGTCTCCCAATTGTATAACGTTGTAAATCTTCTCCATTCAGGTATCTGTGGTGCTGGCTGTGGTGGTCTCCCAATTTATACACGATTGAATACACCCTCCCACCATTAAATCTTCTCCATTCTGGTATCTATACCATGCTATTGGACTGTGGTGCTAGCTGTGGTAAATCTGCTCCAGTCTATCTGCGGTTGAATACACCATACAGCGTTGTCTCATTGTCTCAGTCTCCACGCAAACGTTGCTCCAGGCATGCATTAATACTGCTCCAAGGCACGCATTACCATAATGATGTCTTCAACGCCATACAAACTGTCTTCCCTTGATTTCCAGCTTCCAGCTTTGGAGTTTAGCAGTAGGTCAGTCTGATCAGAGGACTTGACTTTTAACCTTGATAGCGTTCATTGAAGCCCCGAAAGGCTACTTGACTGAGAAGCCCGTTGAAAGGATTTCAGTAGCATTTGCTATTGGCGATGTAGCTGGACTAGAGCAGTCAATCAAATTCAGGGACTTGCTGCTCACAGCTCTCCTTGTTTTGTTATGAAATATGTCTGAGTATTTTGTTTATATGGTATAAGGGAGGCGACTAAGATCAGATTCACGCGACTAGTGTGTGAAAATTGTGCCACATGATTCTTACATCTGAACTGTGCATTTGAACTGCATATGCAGTGTTTAATGGTGGAATGGAAATGGTTGTTCCATTGCGATGTTTGCTTGGACTGTGCTCCGCTCTACCTGAAGGTTGACTAGAAGGGAGGCCTTGCATTTGGTTGCCTCCTTGTTGCTAGTTACTTGAATATAAAGAAGCTCAGAGACCTAGCAGCTCTGATATTGACAGTCGATGGCAAAGATCTTGAAAATTCGTCTTGTTCCCTTATTAGAGAACTAACTAATATGGGTGGCACTATTTCTTCAACTTCATGAACTAGTGATTGTGTAGGTGTTGCAGATATTGATCCCAACAATGGGACTCTTTCAGCTTGAATATTTTGATGAAGAGAAGTAGGATGTTCTGACATTTTAGTGTGTTCCCTGGCTGTAGCGGTAGAAGATTCCAATCCTTCAACATCAAGCATTAATGGTGAAGTTGTCCACCTCCATCTACGTCCGACAATGAAATTATAATCATTCTCACTACTGGAAGCATTGAAACAATAGCCTGCAATGTACCCTCTCTGTGTTTAGCATTGACTATGTATGCAACATTGAATTGAAGACCATAAGCTCTCTCCCATTGTCTATGCATCATTATCGTCGAATTCTTCCAAGGCAACCTCCAACATTGAATGTGAAGTTGTGATATGCTCAATCTCTTGAACTTCCAGTAATAAACCACTTGAATTGCATGTTTAGCATTCGGCCATTTTCCTATGGATTGATTGTGCAGTTTGAATACAATAATGGATCGGTATTTGATCCTGAAGTTCTTGATCTCACATAGGATGATCTAAATGAGAAATTTATTGCTGGTATTTCTACTGTGACAGCTCTTTCTAGTATTTTAAGGATCCAAGAAAATTTGCAGTAGTTGTTGCCCCAAGTTGTGGCATTGTATTTAAAACTCATTATAATTTTTGTCTACATATATATGCATTGATTCCTTGATTCGACTGCTGCATAAGAGTTTGGTGGGTTGTATAAAGGCAATGATTTTTGAAAAATAAAAGTAATCTTTTGTGGAGAAAAGTTTAGTTGGTTGTATTGTTAGAACATAGTGTTGGTCATGAGTAAACTTTTATTTTTATATGGATTGTAATTGGTGCTTGTTGGTTGCACACTGCTACACATTTATAAAGGATATTGCTAGTGGGTATTACTTTTCTGCATTGAGTAGTAGTTGTAATCAATTTTTAAGGTGTAATTCTGACATTAAAGAAAAAAATGGCCAGAATCAATGAAGTATTAGAGTTCCTCAAAACTCTGATATTGTCTACTACTCATGATACATTAAAAATCACTAAAGTTTCTCTCACAGACATTCAGGTCTGTCTACAAAATGCACAAGAGAAAATTGATTTTTTTGCATCTCGAATCTCAGCTACAGCAAGAAGAATTAAAACAGAGAAGCCATTATGAACCTGTTTCTATTCAGAAGATTGAAACAGAATCCCATAAAGCAGGAAGGTTACATGCAGATGCAGAAGTTCAGCTTGCACTTCCTAAGCCCATCATCAGAACTTGGGAAGAGCTTATCCACAACAAACACAGAACTAGTCTAGGATATGAGAAGGACTTGTCCTTTCATATTCCAGACTACTCAAAGCCCATTCAGTTTCAGAGTGTTGGATTCCTTCATGACAGTTCACCTCCAGCTGTTCCAGATTCTGCTCCTCTTCCACAACAACAACAGCAGATTGTGAAATGCCAACACTATGACCGAGTTGGCCATCTGAAAGATCACTATTTTGATCTCCATCCATGTAAGCACTGTCATAAAACCAATCATTCTTCAAATAGATGCCTCAAAAACAAACGTCCTACAAGAACAAAGATTCATCTTGGATGGATCGCTTCTTGGCAATGGGCATCAACAGCCAAGAAGATATTCTAGTCACATGTCAGAACTAGTTCTAGAGTATTGAACAGTCTTGTAGTTGAGTTTTCTCCATCATCTCACCTTGTATCTGATGAGGGGGGAAATGATGGTCATCTACAAGCTTCAAAGTCACATCAAGCAATCCTAAGCCACAACCTGCCACGCAAGTTTCAGAGTTGTAGCCAGAGACAAAGATGCCCATGAGCATGCCTTCAATTGGTAATTTGGGACACTTACTCTAGCAGAAGACTTCAGCTTCTTGCCAGTTTCCGAAGAATTCCAGGAACAAAATTGGGGACACTTCCTCTAGCATAAGACTTCATCTTCTTGCCAGATTTGGAAGAGTTCCAGGAATTGCATTAAGCATTCCAGAGTTGTTGGTCATCCTTAAACCATCACAGGTTGATACTTCCCTTTTCAGGTTGAAGTTCTCCCTTTTATGCGGGGTGAGACCTCCCTTTCATGGTTGAATGTTTCCCTCTTCAAAACATAAGGAGCACTTCCTCTAGCAGAAGACATGAGCTTCATGCTAGAATTGGAAGAGTTCTGGGAACTACACTAAGCATTCCAGTGTTGGTGGTCATCCTTAAAGCATGGCCCTTTATACCAACATTTCAGAAAGCACATTCAGCCTAGTGTTGCCATGCATTTTTTGCACATTTTGTATTACAGCTCTCTTCTTGGACTCATACATAACCCTTCGGATTAAGCGGGGGAATGTTGGACACCTATCCTCAATGGGTTAGTGTGGAAGCCAAATAGACAAAAGGAGTCCAAGAGACCTTGGGATGTGGAACCCAACGGTCAAACCATGTACTATAAATGTATATCACTTGTTAATAAAAATGTATTCTCATGTTTTATCTTTCATATTCCTTTGCTACCCATGTGTGTTTAATAGGGAAGACACTTCAAGGTAAAAACAGATCATGATAGTCTTAAATACTTTTTAGAAAGGGAAGCAAAATGTTGTGGTAGATGCACACTCAAGAAAGGATGAGGATGTGGAAGCATTTCTTTGCGCTATTTCTATTATCCAACCAGATTGGATAAACGAAGCATGGGATGAATGGAAGAATGATGAGGAAGTGTGGGCACTCATTCAAAAGATACAATAAGATCCCAGTACATCTGATACATTTATCTGGAAAAATGATTCGTTATGGTACAAGGATCGGGTATACCTATGTAAGAATTCCCAACCCAAACAAAAGATTCTTAGGGAATTGCACACCTCTCCCTTAGGGAATTGAATATTAATAGTAGCTTTCTTCAAAATCAATCATTGTGACTTATGGAGTGTTAAACCTCGAGTAAGTTTCAATGGTAGTTGTTTTCTACTACTTCATTCAAATGATCGGGTATACAATTATCACTTTGTATTCAAAAATTTTATTTCATTAATTTTTATCATTCAAGTTATTAAGAAACTTTTTCATCTCAACAAACTGAGGTAATTGGAAAAATTGTAAATTAAAATGACCAATTTAATATTAGACGTATTTAACATATTTAAAATGATCAAAATAATTATATGTTCCACATATTTTATGTTGTCACGCACAACTGAAACTAGCTTAGATCCATCTTAACCCGGGATCTATCAAGCACTAAGAGGGATCAAATCTCTCGAGCTGCAAACCTTTCCTTAATTTTTGCACTCAAAAAAGAGGTTTGCAGCTCGAGAGCTTTAATCCCTCTCGACACTTGATAGATCTGGGGTTAAGATGGATCTAGGTTGGTGATAATGAAGATCATAATGAGGATATGGAGGAAAAAGAGATATTCTATAAGGACCTTGAACTAGTACATGTTCCTGAAAAGAAGATGAAGATGACACTCAAATTTTCGGGATAAATGCTCCCATTCCTTAGAAAACAGTTAAATGACTATGTGGGTGTACTTCACATGATCTCCCCCATCATCATCATGATAACTTAGGCCGTCAATAAAAACCTTAAAAACAGTATCGCAATCGTAAGCATAAAATTAGAGAGATTCGACATTCTCGCACTCAATGTAAGAAGAAGATGCAAAGAAGGAAATAGAGATCTATCCTTAAAATTTATATTCCATGAGCATATACTTAGGCAATCATACCGCCTAGTTAACTTCCTAGATTTTTTGATATTGGACGTGAATTTTATGTTTGTGTCATGTGGGTGATTGTGAATCCATTATCTATAGCAATGGTGTGAATTATTCCCTCTCTAATGTCCATTTGAAGTTGCATGCATGTTATTGGGGATTCTTTAAGTAGATTTGTATATATATATATATATATATATATATATTTGGGCATGTGGGAGTTAATGTTAGATGGAAAAATGATATGCTTAGTAGCTTGAAAGAGAAGTTCTTGTAAAGAAGGTTGGTCAAATATAGACACTTTCAACCCTTTTATATTAAACTATTTTATACCTCATAAATATATAAAATATTTATGAAAGAGATATGAATAAATATATTCAAATTAAATTATCTACAATATTAATATGATAATAAATGTCAAAGTCTAGGGTACATGATTTCAAAGCATTATCGCAATCGTAAGCATAAAATCAGAGAGATTCAACATTCCTGCACTCAATGTAAGAAGAAGATGCAAAGAAGGAAATAGAGATATATCTTTAAAATTTAGATTCCATGAGCATATACTTATGCAATTATACCACCTGATTAACTTCCTAGATGTTTTGATATTCGATGTGAATTTTATGTGTGTGTTATGTGGGTGATTGTGAATCCCTTATCTATAGCAATGGTGTGAATTATTCCCTCTCTAACATCCATTTGGAGTTTCGCACATTTTATTGGCGATTCTTTAAGTGGATTTATTTATATATATTTAAATTTGGGTGTGTGGGGGTTAACGTTAGATGCAAAAATGATAAGTTTCGCACATTTTATTGGCGATTCTTTAAGTGGATTTATTTATATATATTTAAATTTGGGTGTGTGGGGGTTAACGTTAGATGCAAAAATGATATGCTTAATAGCTTGAAAGAGAAGTTCTTGTAAAGAAGGTTTGCTCAAATATAGACACTTTCAACCATTTTATATTAAATTATTTTATACCTCATAAATATATAAAATATTTATGAAATTGATATGAATAAATATTCAAATTAAATTATCTATAATATTAATATGATAATAAATGTAAAACTCTAGGGTACATGATCTCAAAGCTTTGTAACAAGTATCTTAAAAACATAATCCTATTTTGGGAGAATAATGTAAGGTATTTGCATAACCTTTGTTTTTGTAACTCTAATTGGGGGTAGTAAGATATGATTAAGCCATGATCATTTGGAATGGAAAAATATATAATTGTTGAGGAGAACATTATATTATCTAGTGAGGGGGAAGTGTTATATTTGTCTTTATTGGTAGGTATATGTCATACCAGTCTCCAAAAATGAATGTAAAGCTCAAGGGTACATGACCTCAAAAGTTTTGTAACATGTGTCTCCAAAAATTAATGTCTAGTTCAAGGGTACATGACCTCAAAGTTTTGTAACATGTACCACTTATTCACCTATAATTCCTAACCCTGATTGGGGAGAGAGGCTTATTATTTTTTGCATAATCTTTGTTATTGTAACCATAATTAGGGTGAGTAAGGCATGGCTAAGGCATGGTCTCTTTGGGTGAAAAAATAAATAATTGTTGATGGAACATTCTATTAATTAGAGAAGGAGATGTGTTATGTTTTTTTTACTTGATTTAATTATTTATTAGTTGATAGAGTTGTTATGTTGTCTCGCATCATTTGGGTGTAGTTCCCTACCCTTTTAGAATAATTCTAGATGACCTTATATCACAACATTTCCATAAAATATTCTTTAATTTTTAAGGAATTTAAACTCATATAAATGGGAGATATGATTCACATGTAGATGGTTTCAATCAACCAAACACATGTTTTTTGTGTTAGATCTGAAATTGTCATATCTATGATTATTAGTTAATAGCCTAAGGAAATTGTTGCATTACCCAACCATACCAACTCCCCTAACTCCCAAGTGGAAACTGAAGGTGAAGGTTGGATTCAAGTGGTTTGGAAGAATGAATTCATTTGGGTTACTAAAAGTTAGTCCTCAAAAGCCTTGGCCCCCAAGGTGTTTCTCATAGTTGGTCCTGCTAAGTTGGAAAATCCAGTAGCTATCATTTTCCATGTTTGTTTAGTGCCACAAAGGAGAGAAAGATATAGATCTCTCTCTCCTCCAAAATTCCCTCGACTACTATATTTCGATGTAAATTTTGAAGTTGGACCAATGTTGTTGCCAAAACAACGCCAAAGTAATTACATTCAAACGTAAGTTGTTTTACATTGATTCATTGATGTTTGTCTATAGGCATCAGTTGTATGTTGGTTTATTGATGCCACACCAAGGAGATGAAATATCTATTGACACCTTCTTAATGTCTATTAATAAGGTCAAATGAATAATCTTGATGTTTTATATTATCAATACATTAATCCCATATCAATGTCTAATCAAAATCCTACAAATATATGTGCTACATTACTAGCACCACCTAACATTCTCAAACATCAATGGGATGTTAGTTAACCAACAATATGGAAATTTAAACCTTTTCTTGAATTGGTGATGTTAGATAATTGAGGGGAGGGTAAATTTTTTTAATTTATTGATGATGAGTGAGTATTGGTTTGGCATCATTTATCATTGTCAGTTTTTTCCATGTCTACTTCATTTGCATCAAAATTATCGCCACCTAGTAATCAATAGGTAGTCTAACTTTATATACATTATTATTTCAAAGATATCCCTTCCCATTCATTGGTTTCATAGTTCTTCACATTTTATATTCATGAATATTTATTAAAATTGAACCTTCAACTTTACCAAGATCAAAAGGAATTTAACCTTTTGAAATTAAAAAAACAAAAGAATAATCCTTAGACACCTAATCCCTAAGGATTGAGGTACTTTGTAAATATTGTTGTAAATATTAATTTAGGTATTTAAAGAGTCATTAGTGAATTTCAAGAGTCATTAAACCTTTGAATTGTTGGAATAAGGAATTGTTGAGGGTGGGGGGGGGGAGTTGAATCAGTAATTTAAGAAACTTCTACTTTTCTTTTCTTATGGTACTTTGAGTTCCTTCTTATGTCCTTTCTTATATGAGAGCATTCCTTCATGAATCAGTGAATTACTAAACTTTTAGATACACAGACTCAAACAAAAATGTCATGTAAAGAATAAATTTGACACAGTGTTTTCATGTGGAAACCCAGAGGGAAAAAACCACCAATTTGTTGTTTGTTTTCTGATGTAGTTTAAGCACCAACTTAATTACATTTATTTGTTTATGAGCACCCACTCACTAGAGTCACCAACCCCCTTAGTTTCAGAAAGCACAAACCCCTTAAGTATTCAGGCACCAACCTGCCACTACCATTGTTCTACTTCTTAATACAATTTTCAAACTGAAAATAGAGGCATATAATATTACAAGTAAAATAGCATCTAATGGCTATTTGCATATGCAATTTCTACACTCTTATTTCTGAACACTTGTGGCAGTCCTCCTCTTGTTACTTTCTCTATGTTCTACAATCTCTGTTAAGGGCTCTCCACTATTTTTAACACAACACTACCCTTACAACACTCTGCACCTATGTCTTAGGCCACAACTCTGCTCTTTCTTCCTCTCACATCTGCTCACTCTCCCACCTAGCTTAATGGGGGTTCACCATTTTGTTCATGTGCTTCTCTTGGCTTGATGTACTCACTGTCATCATCAAATCTACCCAAATGTGTACTACTGGCATGACACCCAATCCTTTTGCTGAAACACACTTCTGTATGTTGTCGCTACATTCAAGATCAAAGGAATGGGCGATGGTCACCTCTCTATCTCATTGTAGGCACTCCATGTTGTGTATTAAATATTAGCTCTCCTTACATATTTCACAGAGGGTCCCCATGATCATTTATGGCTCGCAGAGACTTAGCTGGACATTCTCACGGCACCTATGTTCTTCATTTATCTTTACAATGCATGCACGAGAGTTCTTCAACCATCAACCATATTGAACTTCATTCAAAGCCACAACTGTTGATTCATACACCTTTAATAGACCTTTATATTGTTGTTATATCAACAAATTTTCACTAAAGAACACTGTCGAAGCCTTTTCCATGTCAACTCTTTTACGCATAAAAGTCATACAAAAACAATGAACTTCGATAGTCCTTAGCCCCTTATGTATAAGCCCTTCTTTGTGTTTTCCTCCATAGAACCGAGGGATAAGACCAAGGGATGATCCTTAAGGTGCTAAGGTCTCTAGACTCTCAATGGGGGTTATATTTCCTTTGTTGGACCCTTACACATTTGTTTCATAAAATCGACACTTTATACCCGATGAGGCCATTTATCGGAGAATTATTTATGAAGCAGCTATGCAATCCACCAAGGATCGACGATCAACGATCGTCGATTTCCAAAGTGATGTCATCAAATGCCACGTGGCATTTTTCAACCAGTGACACGTGTCACATGGGTATGGCCCATTAGGCCATCCAAAACCCTGAAACAGCCTACCACGCGTTCCTTTGTATCGTGATTTCATGCTGACGTCAACAACCACCTGGCATTATCAGAACCAATCAAACATTGCCATGTGTCTTCATTAGAGCTTCTCTGATGCTGTCATATGTCCTTATCAAAGTCAACCAAACACCTCCACGTGTCCTCTTATAGGAGAGAGAAAAAGGCCCACCATGCTTGGTTTTGCAACAAATTCCTTTGTAAAAATGTTTTTGGCTCTTCCAACAATTTAACACTAGAGGCCTCAATCCCAACATCACTTTTGAAACTTCGAATGTTGATCATTGATACACCATTGTGTGTCGATTTTGGGACCTTCGATACATGATATCACAATTCTCACATCGCAACTTGTTGATGTGCTGCACCCCTAAATCTCTATCATCCGATCTCTGATATATCGAGACCTACGACTGGACATGTGTCACATAGACACTGGAAGTTCTCTTTTGAAGGGGAAAAAATTCAACTGGCTCCAATTTTCGAACCACAAGTCCATTTCTAGACTTCTACATACTGTTGGAAATATCTCCCAAAGAACTTTCCAATGAAAAAAGTCTTATTAGCCATTGAGCCCATCTACTTCCTCAAAATATGGCTCCAAAGTCTCTTCATAGCAGATCATCACAACCACCAAGGCATGAAGCCCCATCATCAGGCTGAACCTTGTTGGACATCAATGCCAACACTTTCACAACCAACCACCTTCATACCATCAAATGTCCAACAATATCCCCCTTTGGAATTGATAGCAACACTGCAAACTCCCCCTCGGGCTAGGCATGATTTGCTCCGATGCCAAATTTCCCTTCCTTTGACATCACTGGCAAAGAGAACTTCACTTGGAATCCCCCTAAACCAATGTAGCCCATGAGTTCCTCTTGATGAGTAGTTGCCACCTCCTACCAATATGAATCCATTTGGAGGGAGGAGTCACAATTCCTATATGCTACCTGAGATACTCAAATGGTTCTCTTGCAAGTGGCTTGGTAAAAACTCCTTGTGGAGACTGTGTAATTTGCAAACCCAATAAAAAGGACAGCCCACCAATCATGGACATTTCAAACTCTTTTTGCATAGAGTTTGCAAACCAATGCCCCAACTACTCCATAGCATTGCAAAAATGGTCTCATCCACATACACAACCACTATTAGAAGATGATTATTTTTAGATTTTACATAGAGATTGATGTCAGCTGAGCCTTTCTTAAAACCTTGTTATTGGAGATACTTGTCCATCCTTTCATACCAAGATCTAGGGGCATGTTTCAAACCATACAATGCCTTCTTTAATTTGTACACAAGCCTTTCACAAGATGGGAGAAGAAAACCTTCAGGCTACTTTATGTAAACCTCCTCTTCTAAGTCTCCATTGAGAAAGGCAGAATTTGCATCCATCTGATAAAATTTCATGTTCTTATGAATGGAAAGAGCAAGGAATATTCTTATGGATTTTAGACGAGTTACTAGTGCAAAGTTTTCTTCAAAGTCTACTCTTTCTATCTAGGCAGACCCTTTGCAAACCAATCGAGCTTTGTTCCTGATTACTTGACCTTTTTCATTCAGTTTGTTCTTGAAAACCCACTTGGTTCCAATAACATTTTTCTCGTTTGGTCTTGGGATAAGCTCCCATGTGTCATTCTTCTCAATTTGGTCTAGCTCTTCATTCATGGCTTTCACCCAAAACTTATCTTCACTTGCTTGATAGAGGTTCTTGGGTTCTATTTGTGACAGTAGAGCCAAATTGGCAAGATTTTTACCTCCCACAAGTTTCCTTCTAGTCTGGACCCCCTGTCTTTGATCTCCAAGGCCCTGACTCTCAGGGTCTTCCTTTTTTACATACCTAGAAGGTAGTTTTAGCCTTGAGGATCTTCTTTCTTCCTCACCTTCGTTGTCTGAATTTATTTCATTCAAGTTTGCAGCCCTCAACTTTGAAATTTCTTCATTATCTTAGTTCAAATTACTTACATAGGGTTCAGGTTGTGAGCCTACTTCATCAGCCACTATGTCAACACATTCTTCTATCTTCCTTGTCCTCTTGTTGTAGCATTTGTACCCTTTTCTTTGAATACAATATCCGAGCAATATTCCTTCATTAGCATGTAAGTCAAGCTTTCCAAGGTTCTTTTGATTTCTTTTAATGAAGCACTTGCTCCCAAACACCTTGATGTGTTTAATTGATGTGGGTCTACCCTTCCATAACTCATATGGATTTTTACCATTAGCAAGTCTGAGATGTGTTTTGTTTGCCAAGTATACTACTACTTGAGCTGCTTCTCCCCAGAAGTGGTGAGCCACTCCTACTTCATCTAACATCGCTCTGGCCATTTCCTAGATTTTTCGGTTTTCCTCTCCACAAATCCATTTTGTTAAGGAGTTCTGGCCACTGAGAACTACCTTCTAATACCTTTCTCTTCACAGAATTCATCAAAATATTTTGAGGTGAACTCTCCCCCTCTATCTGATCTCAAGCATTTTATCTTCAAATCTTTCATATTCTCTACTTGAGCCTTAAACTTCTTGAAGTGCTCAAATGCTTCTGACTTTTCTTTTAAGAGGAGAATCCAGGTATCCCTAGTAAAATCATCAATCAATAGCAAGAAGTACCTTTCTCCTTTTGATGTTTTTGTTCTAGTGGGGCCACAAATATCTGTGTGGATAAGCTCCAAAGGTATGGATGAGAAGAACTCTTTTGATTTGAAATAAGTCCTGGTCTACTTGCCAAACTGACATGACTTGCAGATGGTGTTATCAATCCTTGATAATCTAGGAAATCCTTTCACTCCACCTATCTTGCTTATCTTTATCAGGCTATCAAAATTCATTTTCCCAAGCATTTTATGCCACAGTTGTGATTCACTTGTTTTACTCAAATAACAACTGACCCTTGAGTCATCGAACACATAAACATTATTGTGAGTCCTGACTTCCTTTCCCACTAGTTTTCCATCTTTTATATTGTGGATCTCACAATATTTAGATTGGAAGGTCACAATATACATGTTGTCACACATCTGACTAACACTGAGTAGATTGTGTTTGAGGCCTTCAACATACAACACATTTTGTGCTTATGTCTTCTAATCAAGGTTAACCACTCCTTTGTCCTTGATTATAGCTAGAGCATTGTTACCAAAGCTAGCATTGCCTCCTCTTTATTTTCCTTTTAGTGAAAGCAAATTTCTTTTGTCTCTAGTCATGTGTTTGGAGCAACCACTATCTACATACTATTTGTTTTCCTTATCATGCACTGGTAATGTGAGCCCACATGGCATGTTCCTTTTTATCTTTTGTTTCCATCTTCCTTTATCCTTTCGTAGGTGTATCCCTCTGTCATTTTGAGATTTAGACAGGTATTCAAACCTACTTCTACAATCATTGGCTTTGTGCCTGAAATTATTACATTTAAAACATTCAACTTCACTTTGTAGGGGAGTGAAGGCATTCTGATTCCTTAAAGAGGAGTCTTGAGACTTAGCAGTCCGATGTGTATTAAACCTGAGATTTTCATCTCTTTCAACTTTGACACTTCTACAATCAAGAGCTTTGTGTCCAAATATATGACACTTATAAAAGTGACCATAAAACAAGTAGGCACGCCTATTGTCAAAAACATTGTAAGATTTAGCAAAGAAATACCTTTGTCGACTAGTTATTCAAGTCATCCTCCATTGACAATCTCCTCTTTGTTCGACTGCTCTCTTTTTTTCATGAACTCTTTCATGATGATTCCTCCTATGAATTTGTGTTTCTTCAACTCCTGCAGACCTGAATTTTATCTTCTTCTTCTTCTCGATAGAAAATTCTTGTTCCTTTGAGTACCCCAATCCGGTTTTGGTTCCTGAGGGCCTTTAACAACTCAGAATCTGATTTATTCTTCTATTCCCTTCAACAAATCTCTCATTTAGACCCTTATTGTTCTTTTATTTCTCAAGGTCAGTTCTTAAAGAGACCACCTCTGCTTCAAGATATTGACAATTTTCTTCTCATTCTTGAATCATACCTTGAAGTACTTCCTCCTTTTGTCTAGCTTCCTCCAGCTCAACCTTCAAGGACATAGAATAATATTTGCAAGTTTTTGAGGTTTTTCCCTCTTTAACTTGAAAATCTCCTATTTCAGCTACTTGTTCTCCACTTCTAATATTTCACATTTTCCTTTTTCTCCTTTTAGCAAAAGATCTAGGCTATCCTTGCTCTTGATAGCTTCTTCAAGTTACCCTTTCTGGTATGCAAACTCCTCATTATTTGAGCTGTAAATTCCTTCTTTTGCATGTTGCAATTGTTCCTTCAGCTACTTGTTTTTATTTATTACTTTCAAGGGCACTGATGAGTTATCTTTCAAGGTCTACCACTCCTTCCTCTTCTTCCTATTCAGAATATGTAAGACCCTGTTTCTTCAAGTTTGTTTCAAGGGCCATATGAACATACTTATTTGACTCATTTTTTGATGAGTCTTGATAGTCCAATTCCAGAGCTGAACTATCTTATTTGGAATAGAATCCCTTCTTTTTGTAGGGTTTCTTCTTCTGAAATGTCTGAGACTTATTTCTAAATTTCAGATCTTCTTCTCCTTCACCCTTTTCTTTGTAGGGGAATTTGGAAGAGAAATGTCCAACTCTTCCATAGTCGAAACACTTAAGGGAAACTTCCCTTTATATTTACCAGATCCACACTTCATTTTTCTGGCTAGTTGAGCCAAATCCTAATCAGATTCACTACTAGAGAAGTCTTGATGAACTTTGTGCTCCTTTCCCTTATTGGATACTCTAAATGTCGCTTCCTTTGGTTCATATTTCTCCATTCCTACTCTCATCTCATAGGTTGTGAGAGTATCATATAGCTGATCCATTTTGAGATCCTTCAAGTTGACCATTTCATCTATGGCTGAGATTTTTGGATTAAATCTCATGGGTAGAGATCTCAATAACCTTTTGAATAATAAATCCTTCCCTAACTTTCTCACTAAGTCCTCTAATCATATTAACTACTTCATCAACTTTGAGGAAGTATTCAACAATGCTTTCATTCTCAGTCATCTTCAAGCTTGCATGCCTGTGAGAGTGTCCAAAGGTCCCTGGATGTTGGCATGCCCATAACATGAGAGCGTCTAAGGTCAAGTGATAAAAAACCTCAGTGGGACCCAGGGGAAAGATGCTTGAAGTGTTGGCATGGTTCGTAGGGGTCCTGTAGATGATGTGGAAGTTTTGTATGTTGTGTTTCCATTGATTCCATTTCCTTGAGGTCACATAGGAGGTTAAATCCAATCATAGTAGCCTCTCGTTGCATGTTTACGCCAGATGGTTGGTTACTTAGGTAGATATGGGAGGAAGGTGTTACAGAGTGGTATCAAAGAATGCTTCACCCCTTAGACTGGATGGGCAGTGTGTAGGTCATGCATTCATGTCGGTTGTATATATGTTGCTTATGCTTATAGTCCATGTGCTTGTTGCATTTACATGGTGTTGATCATGGTTGTAGTAATGTCACCATGTGAAGGTTCATGGTGTTGCTGTGGGATGTGTCGTCATGAGTTTAGGGGTGTATATGCATTGTTATGCATGTCAGTGTCTATATGAATGCATTTTCATAGTTAAGGTTTTGCATGTATGGTAGGTTAGACATGCATTGTGAGGCCATTGTGTGCAATTAGGTCATCATGACGTTATTGGTATGTTATGATGCTAATAAGTTCGATAAGATAGAGCGGGAGATGCACACTATAAAAGTGAAGTTGCGGCATTGGACCTCGAGGCAAGAGAATGTCATCCAACAAGTTGTATGTTGGGCATGCATGTATGTAGGTTAAGGATTGTTATATGCATTATGGTTATGTGTATGCCTTCCATTCTATTGATTTTATGGTTACATACAGGATAGATTTTAGTTGATTAGTGTAGTCATATGCACATGTGTTTAATAGTCATGAATGATAGTAACTTGTGGTTGTATGAATTACTATTGTTGTTTTAGGTTAGATAACTTGATGATTATGTTATATGTTGTTGATGAGTGTGTTATAGGTTAACTTGTTGTTGTTATATGACAGTTAGCTTGATGATTAGGTTATATGTTGTTGATGAGCATGATATGTAACTTCTTGTTGTTATATGCTAGTAACTTGATGATTATGGTTAGTTCATTTAAGATCTTGATGTTATATGTATTGGGTTAACCTGGATTGGCCTATGAACATGGTTAGGGTTATGACATTCAGGTATGAGTCGAATTATTTGTGACATTGTGTTATACTAATCTAGACTGGTTATACATATGTGATTGTTATGCATGAATGAAAATTTTTATGAGCTTATGATGTGAACATGTTAGCTAGTGACTATTATGGATATCATGACCTTATTTGTGGTTGAGTTGACATGTTGTGAAGTTATATCGTGCTAATCTGGATTGATTGTGCAAACAATATTGCATCCCCTTATATACATTAAGGTATGAGTTTGCTTATGTTGTATATTTGGTGCTTGATTGTTTGATTATGTCATCTAGTTGATTAATTTAACATTGTATGGTTGCAAGTTGGTTGGATATTTGATGAATTGCATAATATGAGTATGTGTTCTAATGATCTTATTTTAAGATGATTGTACGAATACATATGTGTTGAGATAGCTGACATGTACTTGAGTGTAATAGGTGAGTTGTAGTATTATGTCTAACGACTATGATATTGACTATGGATTATGACATGATTATTAGTCTTAGTAAAGGTTGATTTAAAATTCATAGATATGATTGTCTTGATATTTGGAACATGTGGTTGACATGTGTGAGCAGTTGAAGGGTAACATGCTTGGTATTAGTGTGACAAGGTAATAATTGATTTGTTTATATAATTAACAGTTGGGTGATGTGATAACACATAGTAAGCCTTGATTCCAACAAAGTAAAAAAGTAGAAGAAAGGAATTGGGAAAGAATTCCTTTGTCTATGTCTAGAAACCCTAATTCCAAACCAATGAGTTCTTTGCATACAAGAAGTCTTCTTAACCCTAATTTTTCCGAAATTATGTGGATATGTGCTACAATCATGAACATGTATTTGACAGGTATATCAACTAATTTCTAGTTATGGATGGATTCATCAAGGGAATTGGATCCCCTTGAGAGATGGCATGGACATGTTCAATTACAAGGCAACATGCTTGGCACAACAAGATAAGGTAACTGGTATATTGTTATATTTATTTATACATTGAAAAATAGGTGTTTATGGTAATGTGATGTACGGATTGCACAACAAAGAGACTGCAATGAAATCATGAAGAAGGCTCAAATCGAGCTTTCCTTTGGAAATATTGGGAACCATGGGGATTGATTCATGATGTTTATTGTTAGTCTTGTGCTTTTGGTCTTTTGTGATTTTATTGCGCTTGATTTGCAATTTTGTTATGTCTAATACATGATCATGCCACTTGTTTTGTGATGTCATATTTTTATTGGTCTTCATGGTTTTCTCTTGTTTGCTTCTCAGTCTTGCCTTTATTATTTTGAGAGCCTTGGGAATTGGTTGGGAAAGAAGGTAGTTAATGGATCTTGAGAGGAGCTGAACGAAACCCAACCAGTGAAGTAAGACCTGGATGAATCTCGGTGCATGTATAAGGGAAGTTGAAGGCAAGAGTATGACAGCCAATTGGACTGGTTGGGTCCATTGGTGTAAATGGATGATGGCAGGACAGTCATGGGAAAGGTAATCAAGAATGTAAGGTGAATGAATTTGGAGCATCATATGCCTTGGCTATGCTTGGAACTTTTGTTCTCGATGTTGTGAATGTGTTGCACAGATAAAGGGAGTTCTCTTAACCTTGACCTTATGTTATCTGGTAATTATGTTATGATCATGATAATTTATGCTAATGTTTTGTTTTAGCGGTTAAAAACACCCTCCAAAATTTTGGCTCGCATGAAAATTTTGGAGCCTACCTTCGATCCTGTGATCGATCATCCTTGGTCGCTTGTTGGTAAGCTGATGATTTCAAGCTCCCCTCCTTGATCTTAAGAATTGTCTGTGTTCTCATCTTTATGCAGCATGTGTCATCTTTGGGCATAGAGGTTATTGTTTTTCATGCAAAGGGAATGTTGTTTTTCTTCAAGGGAATTGTGTGCGTATGAGTGGTGTTGGCTTATAATGGCCTGACCCAAGTTCAGAGGTAATAAACAAACAAATCCTGGTACTACTGGCCCTTTTGGTAATATTCCGCAGAGCACGGACTGAGGTCTCACCCAAAGTAGTATGGGAGGGTGCTAGAACTAGGTTTCTGCACCCTAGAGATGTCTGATGATTTTCAGTGGTCCACAGGTTTGCCTTTATCACATCACTACTTGCATCTATCAGTACCTCGTAGCCTGCAATGTTGCCTTCGCACAGCCCTACTCGAGGCGTTATCCGTGTTATGACCCAATTCCTTACTACTAACCCAATAACTGTTAATCCCCTAGCTTATGAGTATGCTTCTAGTTATATTTAACATTGTTTAGTATTCATATAAGTGCACGTGATAAAGAAAATGATATATTTAAATAGGAATTAGCACAAGAACAGATACACAAGATTTGGAATCAAACTTCTCTTTATTATTCTTCTTCCTTGATTACAGACTCAACTTCACCCTGTGCACTCAGCTACAGGGGTCTGTGCACTTAGCTGCGGACTCTACTAGGCCTCTGCGCACTTAGCTGCAGATCCTCTTCCTTCTACTGTGACCAAGACACTTAGACCTTTTCTCTATGCTTGCTATCTTCTAGAATCTATTCCTTTTTCATCTATCTCCCCTCTTTACAACTTAGAGCCTCACTCTTATTTATACAATCCCATGGTCCACAGACCATGGGTAGGCCGACATTACATTACAAAACTTAGGGCAGACAACTCTATGACTCAACATACATTTCGTGCTCTGTGCCCGTAATTCGCAGAGTCTTACAACATTATTTGACCAAAACTTGGGCTTTGAGCCCCAAAACATGTTGTGGGGGGATTCTATGCCCAACAGGCCCCTAAAACAAATATTGTGACTCACCCTCAAGTTACTCTGGCGGCGTGGCGATCTTGGCACGAAGTCCCTCCAACTGGTCCCAAACAGACTGAATGTTTGCAGTGCATTGCGCTGTTGCTTGCTCAACCTGTTGCATTCTTGCTTCTGAACTCTCTGTACCGGCATCTACTAAGTATGTTTATAGTCCCGCGCCCTTGGCCGGCTCCTCGAGTTGCAAAGACTATGCTTTGGCCGGTTAGTCAAATAGTTGAGCCACCTTTGTAGGGCTTCAAGAAACTGTCATTTACCTTTCCTGGGAAGGGTTCTCCATTTAGTTTGACTAGCTGGATCGCGCCTCCGTCTGTGACCTCCTTAACCATGTATGGTCCCAGCCAATGCATTCTGTTCCAAGAATTTTTTCAAACTTACTGTCATACAACAACACTAAGTTGTTTACCTTGATGATGTGCAACTTGATATGGCGGTCGTTCTAGGCATTTTCACACTGCTTTTGTACCTACTGATAAAATCCAGCTAGAAATTGTTCTTCCTCGAGTTCTTCTAATTGCACAAGCCTTTCTTCGAGAGCTTCGCAGTCCGTCATGCCTGTGAGCGCTACTATTCGTAGACTAGGTATGATGTATTCCATCGGCATGATAGCTTCCATGCCATAGACTAATCGAAAAGGTGTATGTCCCATCAATTTCTTGCACATTGTCCTGTAAACCCATAGTACGGTAGGTACGTGCAGGTCCTAGTCGTTTCACTATGTGTTGCACACTTTGATCAGCACAGTCTCCTATATTTTGTTGAATGCCTCTACTGTCCCATTAGCTTGTAGGTGGTACGGTGTACTTTTCTGATGATACACTTGGAACTCTTCTGTGAGCGTGTTGATGGTTTCATTCAGGAAATGTGTTCCGCGATCACTCATTAATATTTTCGGATAGCCAAATCGAGTCAACACGTTTTCGAACAAAAAATTCACAGCCGTAGCGGCCGTGCAGTCTTTGATTGGCTGTGCTTCTACCCATCGTGTCAGGTACTCCGTTGCGATGATGATGTAGCACGCGCCCTTCTTTCCCTGAGGTTTGATCATTCCCACAAAGTTGACTGCCCATTTGTGAAATGGTTGCAGTGTCATTTGTGGATTTAATGGCATCTCGTCCCTCCATTATGGTTTTCCAGTCCTTTGACAGATATCGCAGGCCTTACAGTGCGCTTTCGAATCCTGGTGCAGGGTTGGCCATCATAACCTTGCGTGAAGAATCTTCTATGTGATTGTGCGTCCTACATAATGTCCTCCTGTAGTGCCCCCATGTGCTTTCGCGAGGATCTGACCTCATGCAAATTCAGGTACGTATCTTCACAATATCTCATCATTTCCCATTTTGTATAGGTGAGCCGCGATGACAGAAAAGTCTGCCGCGCACACCACCAATTCCTTTTTCTGTTGGACTAAGTATTCCTTCGATGTAGTCCCGGTTGTCAAAAAATGGATTATATTTTCGAAGTGTCTGTCTGTAACGCGCACTGCAAAGAGTTGTTCATCAAGTACTCCCTCCTCCAAATTCATGGGTTCCTCGCCCATCTCAATTCGTGACAAATTATCTGGTCCTACGTTCAGGCATCTCGGCTTGATTATGACCTCAAAATCATATTCTTGGAACAGTGAGAGCCATCTGCATATGTTCCCCCCCAACACAGGCTTGTTCACCAGGTATTTTAACACGGAATGGTCGGTGTACATATTGAAATGTCCTCCGAGTAAATAGTGCCGGTAATTTCAGAGCGCATACACCATCGCTAACCCCTTGCACTCGGTGGTGGAATAGTTCTTTTCTTCTTTGGACAATCTCTGACTTACAAACATGATCAGGTGATCCACGCCCTCTGCGCCCTCCTGTGTGAGTACTGCTCCCAACACAATACAGGACGCATCAACATGTACATGAAATTCCACATCCCACTTTGGGAAGACTAGGATTGGAGCGAAGGCCAGTTTCCCCTTCAGGTCATCCAAACTCTTCATGTAATCATCATTCCAAGAATATGTAACATCCATTTTCAATAGATTTTCCATCCGTGTTGTTATTTGGGCATAACTTTTGATGAACTTCCTATAGTATCCGGTGTGTCCCAAAGTAGCACGCAGTTGTTTAACACTTCGTGGTGCTTCCAAATTTAGAATAACGGAAATCTTCACAGGGTCCACCATCAGTCCTTGTTTGCAGACCACATGTCCCAGCAGGTTTCCAGAGGGAATGAGGAATGTGGACTTCTTAAGGTTTAGCACAATCTGGTGTCGGCGGCAAGTATCCAACATCAAGCGTAAGCTTGCTACATGGTGCTTAACTAATCCAAAGACAGTCCAATCATCCAGATAGACCTCTAAGAACTTGTGGATGTATTCTTTGAATGCAGCCACAATGATGCGCAAAAAGATGGCTGACGCGTTCTTTAGTCCAAACGGCATAACAATGTATTGAAAGCAACCCCATTCTATTACGAAGGTCATTTTGCTCCTATCTTCTGGCGTGATCTTGATCTGATGGTACCCTGAGAACCCATCCGTGAATGAGTATGCTTCCTGACCACCAACATTCTCCAGTACTTCATCTGTGAATGGTGTCGGGAATGGATCGTGTACATAGGCATCATTCAGCGTCCTGAGGTCCATGCATATTCTTATTTCACCCTTCTGCTTTTTCTCTTGTACTACCATAGGACTCACCCAATCAGATTCTTCCATTGCCTCAATAATTCTGGCTCCGAGAATTTTGTCTAATTCATCGTGGACCTTTTCTTTATACTTCGGATTCAAGCAGTAAGGTCGCTGCTTAACTGGTTTCGCGTCAGATTTCAGGGTGATCTTCATCATCCCTAAGTTTCCAACAATCCCTTTTAAGTCCGTAATTTTGGCCAGGAACAAGTCTTGGTATTCACAGAGTAACTCAACAACCTTATCCACCATGGCATCGTCCCAATAATCCCCAAGCGTTGTGTACTTCAGCTCCGCCTCCATTCCAATGTTTAACTGCTTTGTTTTTAGTGGCGCAATGATGTCAAGATCCTCAATTAATGGTCCTCGAATCTCACAACAGCCTTCCGTTTCTAGAATTTTAATATTTCGTGGGTCCTCATCATCCTCCTCAACATTTACGTTGTAACACTCTAGCACACAATTCAGTTGTGTCATCCATTCTGGCTTAAGTACTTCCATTGGCTCCAGGGGTATTTTGAAGATCGTTGCTTTTACTACCTGTAGCGCATTGTCAACAGTATCCCACCAACGATCTTCAAACATGAAATTTAACAGAAATTCCTCACGCAAGACATCCCATTTGCTCATACCATGGTTGAGCTCCATCTCAGTATACTAATTCATGGGTATGACTTCCAAGGTATGATAGAATAAACGTACCCATTCAGGCTATGGCTCTTCCCCGTAGACCTTGGTCCATTTCACTAGGTGTGTGTGTGGAACATCCCATCCGTCATATTTGTCTACTAGCCGTATCTGCGGTTTCCAAAATCATAGGTGCATCATCCTTCTGCATCCACGCTAGTCCTCAAAACTTCTCTAATGTGTACCCCACCACCTTGCGGGCATCGTGTGCACTGCCCATTTTATAGCATTGAACCACTACTATTCTGGTACTACACTTTCAAATTTGTTCAGGAATTCATCCACAGTTATCAACCCGTCATACATAGGTAGATCCCTTACCTTTGTTGTCACACAGCGCAGTCACCCAACCATCATGTTGCAATTAAGTGTTGTTACTTCGTGCAGCCGATTCTGCCAGCACTCTATTTCTTTGTCTGAATCCGAAGTGTAGGAGCTTTTGTGCTCCCACAAAATCCTACCATATGCAGTTGGGTTCACCCAATCCTGTTCTTGTGTGGTTATCTTGTAGATGCAATTGAGATCGTCATCACTATCATCGTCGCACACTAGTCAGTGTATCACGCTCCTTCGGCTGGATCGAGTGGTACTACTACGTGTAGTGACTTTTTCTCAAAAATCATTTTGTGCTTCTTCATATTTATGACTTCGTTCATATCAGTGGCCCAGTCTATTCCTAGTAGTCCGGGATAGGGATTGTTGTCATCGGCAATCTCTATCACTTCAAAATCCGCCTGTACGCTCACACCTTCAATATCCACCGTTACCCCTTGCAATCTTCCCATGGGCAAGATCTTTTGTTGGTTCGCCATTCGCAATATAATAGGAGACCATTGTAGCATGGGTCTACCCATGCGTTCCCATGTTTGTTTCGGTAGTACATTCGCATCAGATCCAAGATCTAGGATTACCTGATCCATTTCATACTTGCCGATTTGTGCAGTCAACCTCATTTCCCTTCCTGTGGGCAATGCATTCTTTCTAAATTTTCGGACCACGTGTGGTTCTCCTGACCCCGTGCACCTAGTGATAAGTTCCTGTAGTCCTTTTACTACCTTGCTATCGTGTAGCAGTTTCATGCATGACTCTAGGAAGGTAATGAGCATTGAAGGATCCATCCCTGGTTCTAGTTGATCCTTACTACCTGAAGTGGAGGCCTCCATGAAGCTCTTCTTAGCTTCCATGAATGTCTCCTTTGCGCATTCTAAATCAAATTTGGGTTCCTTTGTAGGAGCCTTGCGAACCCACGTACTTTCTTCTTACTTATTACCTTTATCATCGCTAGTGGTCATACCGCTCCTGAGCACTATGTTTACATTTGGGTCTTCTTCGCGTGGCTCAGACCTCATCATCTGCAAATTCTGATTCGGAGGAGGCTGTACTACCCCTTTTTCACACATCATCGCTATGAATGTAGGGTAGTCTTTTGCCTCATGATCAAACTAAGTACATTACAAACATGATGTCCTTGTCGGGTTTGTACAATTGCGAGCATAGTGCCCTGATCCTCCGTAATTGTAACAAATTAGTTGTCTGTGACCCCTTCTTGGTCCCATTCCACCTCGTCTGCGCCCCTGAAATCTAGCGTGCGCCATTCCTGCATTTGGTTCGAGGGCTCATGTTTCGGTCTGCATCCTATAAGTAGGAGTCTGATCCATCATTAGTTCGTAGCTTCTACAGGTGCGTTCATCATGGCCTATCGATTTACAGAAATTACAAAAAAATTGTTGGGGAATCTCCGTATACTTCTACAATATATGACAATTATCTGTAGTATGTTTTCATCCTATCTGACAGATCGTGCACCATAGTGTAGGTTCCGTGCTTGGTCCTGCTTGTGCCTCAGGTCTTAATGGCATTGGCCCTCCTCCCACCAAGTAATTCACGAACACTAGACAGTGGTCCTTGTCATGCCCCTGGCCTTTTCATTTTATGCACCATACCTCCTCGCGTGCCTCTGGCCGAGGTGTCCTGTCCTATTTCAAAATCTCCATCTCCAGACATAGATTTTGCAGTTGCGTGTGGATTTGTTGGACTCTTAGACCAGGGTCTTGTATAGGGTCCTCATGCAATCTCATTGCCATCTCCAAAGCTTCGACCTGGGTGGAAAGCTTTTGTTGTGACAACGTCATCCTTAAATGTGGTGTTAGTGATGCTACAAACCATGTGTGGTGTTGTCCATCCATCAAATTCATGTTGGCCTTGGGAATCATACTCTTAAGTCTTTGGTCTAGATCCCAGGGGGTCTCGCCCGAGAGCATCGCGATCTCCTTAAACCCTATAATTGATTTTGTCTCTGAATTTGGCCTACTAAATTCCCTGTTCAGCGCGGTCTGGATTTCTGTGATTCCTGCGTTTGGATGGTCATTAGAATGCTTGATGTACCATGTTAATGCGTGATCCTGCAATGTGCTTACTAGTGTAGCCTTCTTGATATTGTCATCCACGACTCCTTGTGCTTCCCATCCCACTCTTACCACAAACCAGAATTGGTCCGGATCTTCATTCCCTACTCCTCTAAATACCAGTAGTTTGATTGCACTTGCCATACTGCACTGTGGTGGTGGTGGAGATGGGGTGGGTGGAGATGGAGGTGAGGAGGGTGAGACAGGTGGCGGTGTAGGTGAAGGTGGTAAGCATGGAATTCGCTACCTTATCAAACTGATCACGCTTCTTGGAGAAACTCTCACGAGCTCTTCCTTGCTTTCCTGTGAGGGTGAAATTAAGGGACTAGTTTCTAATTCTTCACTACCTCTACTTCTGTATATCTTCCCACTTCGCATAGTCCCAAACATTAATTTATTCGCATAACCCGCTTTTCACACAATAGCATCTTAATCCAAGTGTTCAAAGATTTAATATACTTACCTTACGGTCCTTTGAGGAAGCATCATTCTGCCTCACTGTAGCTGACAGTCGTATCTACCATGAACTTGGTGATAAATCCTCCTATAATTCGATCGAGCCAATGGTCCACAGCTCGCGCGATCTTATCTCCTGACGCTTCTAGTCTGTGCACTAATTCTGGAGTCCACACGATTGGTTTGTCAAGCCTATACCTTCCCTGACTATCTGCTAGCTTCGCAATCCACTCATACAGCTTAGAAGGAAAGGATGTAAAGAAAATTTTGTGGATTTCCATATATAAGTAGCGCTCTAACCACTATTCCTTAGATACTCATGGATTCCTACTTTCCTGCGCCGCGAACTCGTGAATCTTCTTGTCCAACCACCCTTCAATTTATTTCTTTGTTGGATTCCAGTGACATGACATCAGACATCCTTATTCAGATCCCGGTCCTGGCAACGGAACCATTTATTGGCTTATGAGGGCCTGACCCAGGTTCAGAGTTTATTAGCCAAACAAATCCCGGTACTACTGGCCCTTTCTACAATAGTCCGCAGACCGTGGACTGAGGTCTCACCCGAAGTAGTATGGGAGGCTGCTAGAACTAGGTTTCTACACCCTAAAGATGTATGATGATATTCAGTGGTCCGCAAGTTTACCTTGCGCATGTTGCTACGTGCATCTATCAGTACCTCACAGCCTGCAATGCTGCCTTCACGTAGCCCTGCTTGAGGCGCGATACATGTTATGACCTAATTCCTTACTACTAACCCAATAACTGTCGATCACTTAGCTTATCAATATGTGTCTAGTTATATTTAACAGTGTTCAGTATTCATATAAGTGCGTGTGATAAAGAAAACAATATATTTAAACAGGAAGTAGCACAAGAACAGATACACAAGATTTGGAATCAAACTTCTCTTTATTATTCTTCTTCCTTGATTATAGACTCAACTTCACCCTGCCCACTCAGCTGCAGGGGTCCGCACACTCAGCTACATACTCTACTAGGCCTCTACACACTCAGCTGCAGAGCCTCTTCCTACTACTACGACCCAAGACACTTAGACCTTTTCTCTATGCTCGCTATCTTCTAGAATCTATTCATTTTTCATCTATCTCCCCTCTTTACAACTTAGAGCCTCGCTCGTATTTATACAATCCCATGGTCTGCGGACCATGGGTAGGCCGACATTACATTAAAAAACTTAGGGCAGACAACCCTATGACTCAACATGCATTTTTTTAGTGCCTAGATTTACCTCAGGCTGAGGAAGGTAGGATTCAGGGCCAACATCAAACCACACTTAACCTGGTAGCTAGCCCTACCAGGTCGGGAGAGGGCTCTCTCCGGGTCAATATCAGCAAATTATGATCGATAAAGGCTTGAGATGACAGATATAATTACTGATCTTAGGCTAGGTATAAGTGCAAAGAGTTTGATTGAATAAAATGATTTTTTTGTTGGCTCTAATGGAAAGGCAGATTTTGGGTGTGGGGAAAGAGGCTCAATCTTGCAGAGATCTCAATGGGGCAAGGTAGGCAATTGTTTTTGGCACTTCAAATTGAATGAGGTGGAGGGATTAGATAGGTGAGGATTTGAATAGGGCAAGAAAAGTCATGGATCCCCTCCAAACAGTTGAAAACATTAAGAAACTAAAGCAAACCTCAAGTAGAGCACTGCAATCTCAATGGATTCTACTTACACTCTTGTTTGTTTAGTTAAGAAGAAACAAGATAGGGAATGGCATACATAACACATAAGAAAATTAAAAATTACAAAATAAAGCATTGTACCAAGACAAATTTCCACATGAATCCCAAAGAGTGTTGCAAATCCTAGTCTCAATTCCTTAGCCAAAATGCTGATATGAATATACAATGAAGCTTCTTACTTTCTCAAAAGTCCAACCATGTTAATGACTGAAAAACAACATAATATAGACAACCATAGCTCATCCTTGCCTCTAGGGGTCTATCTCACATGTTTAGGAGCTGTTTCAACTAATTCTAAACTGAGAACGAGAAATTAGGCAACAGAATAGCATGCCTCTAGAAACAAGGGAACTGATTCATTCAGTTTCAAACAACTTTTAAACTGATGAATCTACCTCTACAAGTGAAAATTTGATACATTTACATCATGATCCATAAATTTAAATTAAATTACATCACAAATTTTCCATTAAGAAAGTGAAAAAGTCAAACTGGCCATAGCTGGGCGAACAACAGAGTAATACTTGGTCAAACTGGCAAAATTTCCTCTATGCGTCGCGCCTGATTCTCTATGCATAGGGCCTGTTTGGACCCACTTTTGGAGGCCTTCCTGGTGTCCAAATTAGCTCCAAGTGTGCTTGTTGGAAATATCTACCTGTCTACTTTCCAACCCAAGTGGAATTTTTCAATTTTTCCTCCATTTGCCCCTCCAAAATTCAGTTTTCCCAACACTACTTCATGTGTGTCAAAATAGGGGTAGTGAGGTCATTTTTTGAGTGTTTTTGACCTTTTTGAGGGCTCAAAACCTATCCAAATTTCTTGGCCATTGGTGGGAAAACATATTTTTCTATGCCAAATCCAAAAATGTTGAGTTTTTTTCATTTGGAGGCTCCTAGCAAAACCGAGCGCCACGTGGCGTGGTACATAGGGCAGAAAATTCTGTTTTTTGTGCCAAAAATTTCAAAAATGCAAAAAGTGCCCCAATTTTTTTGAAATTTGGGTTGAGTCTTCTCCATAAAACATTGTGTCCGAGCAAGGAAGCTTCATCCAATATCTAAAGTCCTTCATGCTCCTTTTTCCTCCTTGATGCTCTCTTCAACTTTACCTTTAAGCTCCTAATTCTAGCTTGGCACACCATGTTCCTCGACAAGTAATGATATGACAGGTTTCTAAGCATGTTCTTCTCATTGATGGCCTTTTCTAGCTTCCTCTCCAAGTGGATATTGGCTCTTTCAAGCCATGACTCCCGATCGGCATTAACCTCCTACTCAAGTGAAGTGAACTCCACCCTCCTCCTTTGGGCAACTTGGCGATTCTCCCGAATGTTTTGCAACTCCATAATCACTTGCTGGTCTTCAAGCTGCTTATTCCTTTGCTCCAGGTACTATATTGTCCATTGGGCTCTATCCAAGTTGATGGACAAGGCATCAATGTCCACCTGCTGCTCTTGAATGATTTCTTTTAGATTTGTGCTTTGCAGGCCCATATCAATATCATCACCCTCAATGAGAATGAAATCAGTCTCATGCTCACCTGATGGTCCTTCCTCCTGTAGTGGCCTCTTTCCTTTGTCCTGAACCTGTTGTGCTGATGACGGAAGCAAGGCCCCTTCCACCCCAGGTGGAGATAACACTCGCTTTGTTGCTGCAAACAACCATCTAGTGCCCTTATGATAAGTGATAAACACCGGCATGCTAGCGGTCTGTGTCTCATGACCCTCATGCTGATAATAAGGTTCACCTATCTCATGTAAAACCTCTGAAGGTCCTTGAGGAGCTTGTTTGGTGAAACTATGTTCATTTAATTTCATTGTAGTACTTACCCAACTATTTAATTTGTCAATCCGAGGTCCGTAGACTTACGAGACACATGCACTATATATGCAGGACTGAAGTGGAACTAATCTAATCTAATCTAATCTAAATTACTGAAATCAAATTAATCTAAGAAGGCATTGAAACATTAACTATGAAAGCAGGAAGTTGCATAAAAGAAAAGCAATACAACATGTGAAGAAGTGAATGACAAACAACATATGTGAGCTCACAACAATAAAACTATGTCAAATTATATTACAAGAACTAAATTACAAATCATGAAAGCATAACAATAAAAGAATATGAATCAAAGTTAATCTCCATTCTCTATTATTCATTATTCATCCCAATGAAGAGAGAGCACTCTCTTATATACATGAGGAAGATAACCTTTCCATAATTACATATCCAATATTCTCTCAAGCACTCTCAACTAGTTTCCCATTATTACAAGATATGATCGCACAAATCTCTCAAACATGATCCCATAAATCTCTCACATATCTTGGATAAGATATGCCAACCAAATCCTCCATGCTTTTCTCCTAATTATCTCCTTAGGAATTGGATAAGATATGTCTCCATGATTTTCTCCTTAGGATAAGATATGCCTCCATGATTTTCTCCTTAGGATAAGATATGCCTCCATGATTTTCTCCTTAGAAAAAGGCTTGCATAATTATCTCCTTGATATGGTGGAGGAGATATTAATTCTTCACATATTTCCTACACATCACAAAACTCACATATTCTTGAGATATATATAAAAATATGTACATTTTCTAATAATTAATCATAAATTCACTTATAATACAAAAATGAATAAAATGGAAAATAAGAAGGTGAAACCCAAATGTATGTATGAAAATGATATGATAAAAGGTTAATGGGATGATGAAATGTAAGGAATAGTGAAGAAAAAGGTGGATGAAAATATGACATTTCTGAGTCCGAACAGAGCTGTGAAAAACTCACGGGAGATGAAGTCCTCCCAAGTGATGCCTTATAAGCCAAGCTGATGAATGACCACAATTTTAATGAGAGCAAAATGGTAAATACTGTTGAACTGCAGCTGAGGAGTCTTGTGCTACACTAGAGTGGTCATCTTCTCGATATTTCAGCACATGAAGTAAGGGATGTTCATCATCCTTACCCTGGTAAAATGCATCAGCAACCTAATATGATAAGCATATAAATGGGAGAAGCGGCCCTCACAGCTGAAATACTTCATGATCAGTTTCATTAAAGGAGCATATGCATCTTTGAGGTACTGAAAAGGAAAAACTCTCCTGAGCTGTCTCAAATAACCAGGTTTGATGTATGGTTCATAATTTTTCCAATCAATTTGCTGCCACTTGTTCCATTTCTCTCCAATGTTAGGAATACTAGTTGCTAGTGAAATGGATTCTGGTGTTAATGTGAAAGTGACACTAGCTAGAGTGGCTTGACCATCATGTAAATGCAGCACAAAAAAGCGTGCCAACTCATGATGAAACTGAATGCTAGCAACTTTCTCACAAAATTCATAGCAGGATTGATGTTGGAAACAGGAGATGGCAAGAGGGCAGGCCTGTAATTCAGCAAGAGTGGTTGGTTCTTCTCGAATATGGTTTCCACCTCTATGAGGCCTCCTAGGTGCATGTACCTCTATAGGTGAGTCACTGTGGGTCTCCTCTTCATAATCATATGAGGGATCAGATGCCATCTTCGCTAGTGATTGAACTGTCTTGATGATAAGTAGGTGATGATGTGTTAAACTGTCTTGAACTGTCTTGATGATATGTTTGACTTTTTCCACCAAGGGAAAAGTGATACAAGGGACTGTGGAGGGAGAAAATAGTGAGGAATTTAGGGACTATTGGGGTAGGGTTTAATTAGGGAAATAGGGAATTAGAGAGTATTTGGGACTTTGGGAAAGGGGATTTGGGGTATGGAATTAGTGAATATAAGGGTGTGTGAATTTAGGGAATAGGGAAATCAAGGGAAAAATGGAGTAAGGGAGTGATTGAGGGAATAGAAGGACGGAATTGGTAGCAAAACAGTCAATACTAACCCTAGGAAGCAATTTCCTTTGAGAAATTTCAAGAGATAGGGTTTGGTTTCTTTTAAACACTCACCATACAACAAACACCACAAAACAACCACCAAATTTGGATGAAAAGCAGTGACAGAGAATCAACATACTTGGACAAGTGATGATCCACAAGTTTCGGGTGCTTTGGAGCAAGTTTTTGAAGTTTTCAGGGTTGCCGACTGTATGCGCCACACATCAAACCCAATGCACCATGCCCAGTGAGGGCGTCGTGCACGTGCAATTTTTAACTGGAGGTTGAAGCCCAGTGCGCCGCACCTGCTATGTGCGCCGCGCCACCTGCCCAGTGTGCCGCACCTCTATCTTGGAGCGATTTTCACCAATTTTTCTCACTTGCTCACCACCACGACTTTGCCTTGCTTCCACTTTGTCTTGGAGTGAAAATGAACTTTTCAAATTGAAGGAATGACTTATAAACAAGGAGCTTTTAAATTTTTGGCTCATAAAACCCATTTTTATAATGTTTTGAAAATGACTTTGTTTTTTACTCTGTTTTGAGCTTTTTCACCTTATTAGAACTTGTGATGGACTAAATGACTTGTGCTTTTTTTGTTTTGCAGAGGGTTGGAGCTACTGGGGCTAGGGAAAGATACCAGGGTTATAGGTGGAGTGATTTACATATGAAGAAAATAAAATTACATAAATTTGTACCATAAAAGCAAAAATACTATGTTTTTCCTCAAAACAGAGTTTTGAGGAAAGACACATCTCTGAGCACTTGATGATGAAATTTATTGATGCTGGAACCTCCTCATGTGCCTGTTGGTTGTTATTGGACACTTTGAAACACCTTTTGATGAAACCCTAATGAAACCCTAGACCTAAATGACAATGAAACCCTAAAACAAAACCTTTGCAATCTTTAAGACAAAAGATGACTGTATATGCTTTGTAATGAACAAACATGAGCCAGCAGGTAGATAACATGAGGGAAACTGTAGGAAAGCCACTACCGTCAGATGATCCATGCACCTAATGGAATGCAGCTGACTGAGCGGGACACCTAATATGCAATGCAACAAGAGGATTTGATCTCTGACGGAGGGATGAAGATACTGACACTAACACATTTCGCGCTCTACGCCTGCAATTCGTGGAGTCTTACAACATTATTTGACGAAAACTTGGGCTTTTAGCCCCAAAACATGTTGTGGGGGGATTTTATGCCCAACAAGTGGTTTTCATCACATAGACATGTTTTCACACTCACTTCATGAACTCTTGTCACGAAGGTTGTTGCATCAAGTAAAGTATGTCTTATGCATTATGGATGGTCTACGTTGTGTCACTAAGTGTCTGTGTGTGATCACAATCGAGTCCTATCATTTTTTAATTTTTTGTCACTGATCTCATACCTAGCCATTTCCCAAGAAACCTAGCCTCATTCAACTTCCCAAAAAATTTCACTTTCCTTATGAAACAATCAAGCTTCCTCACTTACTTATTGAAACCCCGTAACCGTAGAGACCCCAACTAGCACTACTCTCCAGAAATGCACAGAGCAGTCAAGCAGCCAGCACTACTCTCAAGAAATGCATAGAGTAGTCAGGAAGCCAACATTGATCTCTAGAAATGCACAAAGTAGTCAAGCAGCCAGAACTGCTCTCTAGAAATGCACAGAGTAGTCAAACTTCCTTGCATTCAAAAATTCCGCAGAGGTGTCCTACCAGGGCCACCATCCTACAATAGTGTCCTGTGCCTCAAAACTACGCAGTGTTGTCCAAGTTGTCATGTTGGTCTTGCATGAAGAAACTACACATATGGGCCTCCCATGGCCTCATCCCGGCAGTAGTCACTTCCTACTGAAACTGCGTTGATCCATTGCCCAATGACTACAGGAAAAGTTGACATGTAAATATCACTCCCAACGAGTCGAGGAGAAGGATCAAGAGACCAAGTAATGGAAAAAATCAGGACCGCATCCAAACTCTGTTGAATGCATGATCATCTCGAGGGTAACTATGGTAAGTAAATAACATCTTTCAAAGTACACCTCTTAGTTGAGTTTGCAGGACTGCTTGTCATTGTCATATGATCATGTCCTCAGTCACATGCATGTGCACAAACACAAAAAGTCATTTCATGTGTTTCCTATACATGTCTTGCCTCCTTTTCATTTGTTTTCCAACCTTTCATCTTCGGCATGTTGATTTCTATGTCATGCTTGCGACCTCATTATGGTGATGTTAAAGGTTTGTGTTTGAGCTGTATTCACTATGTAAACATCTATCGCACAATGTTATATACCTAGGGGGGATAATATGGGGTACCAAGGGAGGTACCCAAGATAATAATGTAATAATGGGATGGGCCATAGTAATAAATAAGGTGGTTAACCCATATCATGTAAGGGACCACAAGTAGTTAGTAATAATGTAATGGGCCCATGGTATTAGTTTGATGGTATGAGGGAACCATGGTAATGTATGTATGATACCTATATAGAGGCTAGAGACTCGTGTCAAGGGATGTGAAGGAATTGTGTCAAGGATTATTGTATGAACAGGCATATGTCTTGTGGAGTGTTCTCCTTCCTTAAGGAGTGAATGTATGGTGTTGCCCTACCTTAAGGGTTTGATATCAATAAAGAATCATTTCATATTATTTCTGGGTTTATTTGCATTGTCTTATATTTTCATATCAGATCTATAATATTTCTGGGTTAGATCTATAAAAAGTGGTATCAGAGCTATAACAAGTGGTATCAGAGCACTTTCTTAGGCAAAAGTGGAGAATTTTTTTTTTATTTTTGCAGGATTTCGGGGGCGGCGAGTTTGCAGATCAGATCTGTACATTTTGGTGTAAGCTCTACAAAATATAATTGTAGATCTGGATTCTATGTGAAAAAATAGCCGATTTCAAAAAAAAATCGGTCGAATCAGAGTCCGGATGAGGGAGATATAGCTGATTTAAAATCAGCTCTTTTTGCAGATATTTTGGTGGCGGCGGGAGAGTTGCAGCACAGATCTAAAATTCCAGTGCCTGGATCAAGATTTCTATCACATGGGTAGATGCAAAATGATTGTTCCATTTCTGAAAATAGGTCATAATAGGGATTCTGAGCAATATTGACTAAACTGTGACAATTTCAAATTTTCGCCAAGTAAGTGAAATTTTTCCAAACCTTCATGGCTTCTAGCAAGGAATTTTTTACAGGGAAAGATAATGGTCCTACTATTGAAGAATACATAAAAGAACAAAAATCATTATGGAAAAACAATTGGAAATGGTGGGTAGTGGAGCTATTTAGAGAGGAGGCAGCCACATGGTGGGGATTACTTAACAAAACGAAGTGTTACAACCTGCCCGATGAAGAATTTGAAAAATTACTTTTAGACAGATGGTCTCATGCCAGAAAACAAGATAAGGAGCAACATGTGGGGCTATTAAATACTGGTATATCCTTATTGCAGGTTCATGGATTGATTCAGAAGGAGAAGATCATTGTTTCTATAAATCATAGTTGCAAGCATAATTTTATCAATGTTAATTTGGCAAAAAAGTTGCAAGTTCTAGCAAAACACATTGAAAACACATAGGTGGATGATGAGGGTGTTCAAGTGTATAAGGATTTGAAGATTTCTATGGATAAGTATGTGTTGCATGGTGATTTTTATACTTCAAAGACGGATAATATGGATGTTGTTTTGGGATATCCTTGGATGGAATCTGTGGGTACTATCAATATTAATGTGCAGAAGAAATTCCTGAAGCTCTGGTATAAAAAGAAGAAAATTACATTACAGGATATTTCCATCAATAAACAGGTAGATTACATTGAGGTTGAAGTAGAATATGTTCCAGGGACTGACATATCAGATGATGAGCCTTTGATGATCGACAATCAAAACACAAACAGAGGCTGAAGCAGAAAAGGTTACAGGTACATCAGATGAGGGCTCAGTGGTTGAAGTCACATTGGAAAAGAAGACACCACCATAGCGGGGTGAATTAAAAAAAAAAAGGCACTGTGGGTTAAAACTTCAACATATCATCACCCACATCACCCCGCAAGAAAACAACCAACAAGATGGCAACCAATTAGCCACAAGGACAACAACCCCCTTATGATGGATAGCGAGGAGCGAAGATCCACCTACTACACATCAACACAGAAGAGCTGCCATGGTCAACTTCCATCTCAAGCGAGCGAGGCACCAGCAAGATCGAGGGTTCACCTTTCTCTTGGATGGCTAGATGCGCGTGCATGGTACCAGTGGACTACTCTTTTGAGTAGATCTTATTATTTGTGTTCTTCCCATGTTTCGAGGATGAAACATGCTAAGGGGGATGGAATGTTATATACCTAGGGGGGATAATATGGGGTACCAAGGGAGGTACCCAAGGTAATAATGTAATAATGGGATGGGCCATAGTAATAAATAAGGTGGTTAACCCATATCATGTAAGGGACCCCAAGTAATTAGTAATAATGTAATGGGCCCATGGTATTATTTTGATGGTATGAGGGAATCATGGTAATGACCCATGGTATTGTATGTATGAGGCCTATATAGAGGCTAGAGACTCGTGTCAAGGGATGTGAAGCAATTGTGTCAAGGATTATTGTATGAACAGGCATATGGCTTGTGGAGTGTTCTCCTTCCTTAAGGAGTGAATGTATGGTGTTGCCCTACCTTAAGGGTTTGATCAATAAAGAATCATTTGATATTATTTATGGGTTTCTTTGCATTGTCTTATATTTTTATATCAGAACTATAATATTTTTGGATCAGATCTATAACAAGTGGAATCAGAGCTATAACAAGTGGTATCAGAGCTATAACACACTCATGCACAATGTTGTAAGAACTATCGCGCAAGTGTATTTGTGGTCATCTAAAGGTCTATCTAAAGTGTCACACTGTCACTTTCACCATTAGACTGTCATACAGTCAGTCACACTGAGACATGTATTCTTGTTGGTTGGAGGTGTCTTGTCATCGAGTCATGTTGAGTGTGTGTTCGCAAGGTCATGTATTCACGAGTTCACTCGCTCATACACTTAGCCATTTTTTAGAAAGTATGTCGACTAGACTACCCTCCATTAGCGATACCTCCACTGAGTTGCACTACGCAGTCTCAGCCCTTAGTGACCAAGTACTACTACCCAGAATTATGCAGAGATTGAGGCTGCCACCCAGGCAGTTTGCACTGTGCAATCCTAGAATCGACTTGATTGACTTTCACTGAGAACAACGCAAAAGTTTCTAATCAAGCCATCTCAATTTGCGATGCCGACAAGAAAATATATCAAGCTTCCCACTGGTCAATCGGAGAGTTTGATGAAGCAGCGACCCTGGGCTTCACTCCTCCAAAAATTGCACGGAAGCTACCAGCATGCTTACCTCTGCTAACTGAAGAAATTGTGTAGACATGAAGGACAAGCACCTAATGCCTATCACTGCATTATCCTCTAAATTTGCACAATTCTATCAACCAATCCCCCTGTCAGCCGGCCTACTGCTCCTCCTGAAAACTGTGCAGTTTTCTTGGTATGTCCTTGAGCTTCTCAACACCCAAATCAGTGTAGAAAATACGCAGAAATGTCCTACAAGCCAGCCTCCCAGTTCTACGTAGTTTTGGCTAACAAGCTCCCGCAACCTGCTGCCAGCCTCCTCGAAGAATCTGTGTATTTTTTACTGCCAGTGTCCTCCTTGCTGCCTACATTACCTCCCTAGAAAATTTATGCAGTTCTACCCTCCAGCTGAGCCAGATCTTGCAGATGGTCACTGTTATTTGAGACTGCTCATCTCAGCCTCCCAGTGACCTCTGTGTAATTTTCCTTGATAGTGCCCCAGAGCTTGCATCCAAACCTGAAATGTGCTCTGCGCAGTTTCGAAGCCTTGTCCTATGTCTCGGTCACCGAATCCCTAAAACGAAAGATGATGCGTCATGGTAGACTAGGATATTTGTAGATTTGATGTCGTCTCGTCATGAGTGATTGTAGATACTGGTACATGGATGAGACATGGTGTGACGATGAATGAGATGAACAAAGGAGCACATGCTAGGATACTTTTTTGCAAACAGAAGAACACATGAAGCATGCCAAGTACCAACGAAGGGGATACATTCATGTGTAACATCAGGAAAACATCAAGACCACCAAAGGCTCTACACCCATTTCCATGCAGAGGTGAAGCTATGATACACCAAGAGCACAGTCATCACTCAGTAGCACAGTTGTTCGACAGGAATAGCATAGCCAGCATGTGCATACCTACAGCATCATGTCGAGTTGTGTCATGAGTCACCTCGGCCACATCACTATCTTGGTTCATAACTATGTAATAAATTTAATGTAACGTGGAAGTCCAAGAGACCTGTTATCTCAAAATCAGACCCTGGAAGGCTGCAGACCAGGAAGACTTCAAGTAACTGTTTCAAACCAATCTTTTGACGAAGGCTTAGCCTCCTTAGCCAGAGAGGGCTCTCTCATAGGGTTATTGATTTTGATTAGGAATAAGATGGCTAACTCTTGTGAAATAATAGTGATAAAAATGAATGTTGGAAATACATTAAACAAGTTTCCATTGGGCCTATGGAGTCAATAACACCTCAATAAACAATGATACTGCCTTTACATAGAAGTCAGGGCATTTAGCATTTGGATGTTCAGAACACAACTCATATAAAACCACAGTTCATAAATGCATACAGGAAATCAGAGCACAATCAGTGAATTCTGAGTGATTACACATCTATGCAACTGTAAAAGACATTAAGGAAAGAATAAAATCACACATTCTGAACATGGAAATCCTTCATGAATCCTGAGAAGAAAAGCAGCCAAATTATATTACTGAAACTCTGTCTTTACATAAGCCAAAACAGTACTCTGTTATAAAATTTCCAACCCTCATTACATTGTTGTTTCAGCTATATATAGAATCCTTATTCTAACTAATTCGATCTTCCTCCTCCAGCATGAGGGGAATTCGATAACTACCTCTAATGACACCTATCAGCTATTTAACTAACTAATAAATACAATAAAGTGCTGACTGGAGTTTTTAAAGAGTTCTAAATTAACTATGACTCTAACTCCATTTTCCATGCATAATGGCTTCTCCTTGTTCTTTGACACCTGGTCCTCTTTCGATTTGGCTGAGCTGGATGTTTAATACTCCATATTGACCTTGAACGCTGAATCTTTTAACTGCTCAGAAGTATTAGGAGATTTCCCTTGCTTCTCGGCTCCAGTTTTCCTCAAAATGCTCGAATGTACAGAAGCATGTTTTCTAGCCTTTAATAACCCAAAATATGGAACACTGCCACGTTCTTGATGTGTTGTAAGCTGCATCGATGGACATGTGTGCAGGAAAAAGTTCCTTGTATGCAAATCGTTTGATACCTCTTGAACGGTGATAAAGGGACTTTACAACAGAAATTTAAAATTGGGTCGAAATATTCCACCTTTTTAAAGCATCCACCTGTCTTGATCTGATTGACTATTGTTGTTCCAGCTGATGTCTTGCATACCCTTTTGGCGTTTCCCTTTCAAAATTCCCGCTCATAATACAAAACTGCCTGTCTGTGTTAAAATCATCACCTACAGCAGTTTCGTAGCGCGCTACGAAACTGCTGAATTATTTGAAACAGCTTGCCTTTGACCCGAGATCTTTATCACCCAAACATTTGATTGCCAAAAACTCCCTTCAACTTTTCATATGTATAACAGGGATGTACATTTCTTCAGAACAATAAGACTAAGCAAATTTGACAAAATTTGGAGCAAAACCTTTCTTGAAAAGAAAATTTATTTAGCAGGTAACTGGCCTAGCTGTGCCTTCAGGTCTTCAATTTTCTTCTTCATAGCTTTATTCCCAGCTCTTAGTTGCATATTTATCCTTCTAATGTACCTGGCCTCTCTGATTGCTGGTACTGTCCATGTGTGAAATTGTGCATGGCCATCAACTACTGAATTCAACTGGTTTTCTAGGGTTTCACTCCCTTTCCACACAGCTTTACGATAATTTGCATACACGACTGCATGTTCTCTAGCGGCTTTCTTCAATTTGGCAATCTCATATTTAGCTGCTTCTAATTGGCTCTTTATGGCTGCTATATTATCTCCTTGAGATGTGATGACTGTTCTGCTTGTATCTTTTTGCCTAACTTTCTCGGTTTCCTCTGTTCTTGGCAGCGCTTCCTTTACTTGCTTCCTTGTAATAGGTCTTCTGGGTTTAAAAATAAATTCTTCACCTGGCTCATCGAATTTAAGCCTTTTTGAGGCCTTAGACTTCTTGGTACCTTCTTGCGGTGACTGTGTCAAATCAATATGGACTGGTTCAGACTGCTCGAATTCAATGGCCTGTAATAAATCATTCAAACTTGCCTTAGACACTGGGCTCTCTTCAACTGCTATGGCTTTACCTTTTTCCTTATTTATCTAGCTTCTTGTCCTTACCCTTGAGACTGCTTCAGATCTGCTTGTTTCAGGTATAGTCTTCTTATCATGAGTTTTTTCCTTTGTTGATTGCTGAGGTTGATCTTGAATGATTAGTGGCTTCACTGGTTTTCTTAGCTGTGACTTGGTTTGCTTTTTAGCTCTTGCTTCTTTTTGGAGCTCAGCTATTGTGAATTCTCTGGCTGGTTGTGGAGTAAGGCCAGTCTTGCTTTGGAATCCAGCCATGAAAATAAACGAATTCCAGTCTCTGCCTATCTTTTGGAGGCCATCTAAAACTAGCAACTTGATCAAACCATGATGAAACAAAGAGGTTTCACAGTCCTCTTTCCTCAGCTGCACCTTATCACACATCTTACTCAAACTGCGAAACAAATAAAAAGGAATGTCTATGGAGACTTTCCCCGTGAAATGCAAAAGCAGTTTGAAATGGTAAGAATAAACCTTATTGTACCTTCCTTCACAGGTCAAATATTTTTGTATGCAGGTGAGAAGAAGAGCATAATGTTCCTTGACATAATTCCTGGGCACTGCTTTTGTTAAATCTTCGTTTACATATGCCTCCTTTAAAAACTCCTTACAAGGATTCATGTCAAACTTAAAATTTTTAAACCATTCTTCTCGTCCTCTTGGGATCTCTGTCACAGCAGATATTGCTTCTGGAGAAACCTGTACTTCTAACATGCCTACCTTTGAATTTAAACCAGTGAAGTTTAGCGCAAATTCTTTAGTTACCTGCGCATGTCCTCCTTGTAGCTTTTTACAAAAGTTCCAGCACCCGGCATCTTTGAACGCTTTCTTCACACCTTCATCCCTCAGTGTTATGTCCAAGCCCTCAGGTTCAGTCCTCTGGCATTTACGGGATCTGTGCTCTTTTTTCTTTTCTTCGAGATCTTCACACACAAAGTCTAACAGCTCTGGTTGAAATGGTGATTCAGCTCCTTTTTAATTCAGCCTCGCTTGAAATCAGCCTTGCTTGAAATCAGCCTCACTTGAAATTCAAATTCTTTCATTTAAAACGCTTCAATACATAATCAGGCAGATTTGTCACTCATGCAGCACTTACGACTATCATTAAGGTCTATGCATGGTAAAATCCCTTGGGAATGATATTTCTGTGCATATCAACAGATCTAGTGGTGGGGTAGTGGCAAATGAGCGTTCAAATGTGATACGAGAGGTACATAAACTGACATGAGTGGACACAACTGGTGACTCACCTAACGGACTTGACATTTCGGTAAAGATTCACTGCGGAATGCACGAATCCATGATTTCGCAGCACTGTTAGTTTTAAATTCTAATGATGCGCTGTGAAACGGCCTAATCATGACGCGCTGCGAAATTGCTTAACCATAATTGCGCTGCGAAACTGGCAAATGGGATTACGCTGCGAAATCACAAAAAGACACAGTGACTCGGATAAGACAAGATATGACTATGGAACAATGATAGGTGGAGGAGAACCAATGGGAGTCGAGTATGGTTTGAGTTAAAAACTTTTAAAACTCCAAATCCTAAGTGAGGCAAAATAAAATGAAATCAACTTAACACAGACCTTTGTCATCGGACTAGGACAGACAATTATATGCATCAAATTTTTAATTCTAAGTGATAACAAGACCCACGAATGAAGTGAAAGAGTTGTTAAACACACATGGACAGCGAACACAATAGGAAAGATAAATCATTGAGAGTCATTTTTTATTAACATAAGATACACATTTATAGTACAATACGTGACTCTTGGGATTCAGATCCCAAGGTCTCTTGGACTGCTTTTGTCCATTCGAATTCCACACTAACCCTTTAGGATTAGGTGTCCAACATTCCCCCCCTTAATCCGAAGGGTTATGTATGAGTCCAAGAAGAGAGCTGTAATACAAAATGTGCAAAAATGCATGGCAGCACTAGGCTGAATGTGCTCTATGAAATGTTGGTAAAAAGGGCGGTGATTTAAGGTTGACCACCAACACTGGAACGCTTAGTGCAGTTCCCGGAACTCTTCCAAAACTGGCAAGAAGCTGGAGTCTTCTGCTAGAGGAAGTGCTCCTATTGTTTTGAAGAGGGAAACCTTCAACCATGAAAGGGAGGCCTCACCTCGCATAAAAGGTAAAACTTCAACCTGAAAAGGGAAGTCTCAACCTGTGATGGTTTAAGGATAACCAACAACTCTGGAATGCTTAATGCAATTCCTGGAACTCTTCCAAAACTGGCAACAAGCTGGTGTCTTCTGCTAGAGGAAGTGTTCTCAATCTGTTCACGGGAATCTTTGTCTCTGGCTACAACTCTGAATCTGGTGTGGCAGGTTGTGGCTCAGGCTCGCTTGATGTGACTTTGAAGCTTGTAGATGACCATCATTTCCCCCCTGTCAAGTACAAGGTGAGAAGATGGAGAAAACTCAACTACAAGACTGTTCAATACTCTGGAACAAGTTCTGACATGTGTTTGGAATATCTTCTTGGTTGTTGATGCCCATTGCCAAGAAGCGATCCATCCTAGATGAATCTTTGTTCTTGCAGGATGTTTGTTTCTGAAGCATCTGTGTGAAGAATGACTGGTTTTATGACAGTGCTTACATGGATGAAGATAAAAACAGTGATCTTTCAAATGGCCAACTCGGTCACAGTGTTGGCATTTCACAATCTGTTGTTGTTGTTGCTGCGGTGGAAGAGGAGTAGAATCTGGAACAGCTGAAACTGAACTGTCATAAGGAGCAGGTGAACCGTCATAAATGAATCCAGCACTCTGAAACTGAATGGGCTTGGCATAGTCTGGAATATGAAAGGACAAGTCCTTTTCATATCCAAGACCAGTTCTGTGCTTGTTGTGGACAAGCTGTTCCCAAGGTCTGATGATGGGCTTGGGAAGTGCAGATTGAGTTTCTGCATCTGCATGTACAATTGCTGCTTTATTGGGTACTGGCTCTGAATGAACTTGAACAATATTAACATGCTGCTAATGGGTGGTTGTCTCAATGTTCTGAACAAAAACAGGTTCAGAATGGTGTCTATTTTGATGTAGCTCTTCTTGCTGTAGCTGTGATTCAAGCTGCAAAAACTCTATCTTTTCTTGTGCATATTGCAGACATGTTTGAATGTCTGAAAGAGAGGCTTTGTTAATTTTGACTGTGTTGTTAGCAGTGGACATGATTAGAGTTCTCAATAATTCTAATATTCTTTCAAGCTTAGCCATTTTTCTACACCTTAAAAATCTCCAAATCCCACAGAAAAATGTAAGCTGCTAAATATCTTCAAGTTGCACAAGAGAGCCCTATAGCTTAAAGGGAAAAATCAACCAGAGATATCTTGAAACTGTCAAAATTATACAAATATCACCAGACTTTCAGAGATTCTGTTCTTTAAATTCAGCAAATGTTAGGAAGAACAGTGGCTGTAGATAAGTGTAACCAAAGAAAATACAAGTTTGTAGCCTTGGGGCTAGATCATTCTTTATGGAAGTCGCTGTAGAAAATACAAAGTTGGCCTATGCAGGTCACGAACCAACTTTAGAAAGATTGCTTTAGGCCTGGAACCAACTGTCTTCTCAAATTAAAGCCACAGGACTGAAACAAAGTTTCTGAAAATGAACAGGCAAGAACTCCTTGACTTCAATCACCAAAATCATTTAACCAATTCAACTTGGCATCTCTAAAAGAGTCTGCTACAGCAAAGATAATATGGACTTGTGCAAAATACAAAGCATTCGACTTTCCAACAGTGATTTATCAACCACCAAAGTATGCACTCGGTCTTTCTAATGGAGGAAATATATATCTTGCCAAAAAATGTGGTGCAGTGAACAGTGTATGAATTTCAAAACCCAAAAACGAGTCAGTTGATGGTTTCAGATTCATTTTTTGTAAGATACATGCACATCTTGGAGTTGAAAGTAAATTTCCTTTCCATGGTTAGCGGGCAGATACTCTATCGATAGATCAGAGTTTATTCTGATTTCTTGGAACATTCAGATGCTTTGGTAACATAAGAATGAGAATTGAACGTTCAGCTGCTATCAGTCTTAAATCTGTTATGCACAAAGATTTGATCTAGAATGAAATAGACTACAGATAATTGTACCTTAGTGTCATTGTTGCATTTACAAATATTAAAGTAAAATGTTTTCTTCAGTCCGCTGAGATGGTGGTCAAAACTCTATGCGTCGGAACCTACTTGCATTGATGACTTGTAGAAATCACATTTAATATGCAGAAGAACGAAGTTCAACATCTATATGCGAGTCGTAGATATGGGAACTTATTTCTGCCGCACACTGCACGTCATTCTTTCAGTACAAAGAGAAGATTTAGACCAGCATCAGCACATTCCTCCACAATTCTCTAAGCAACAAAATTACCAATTCCACTGTGCATCGAGAATACCAATAGAAATAGACATATCTGCGCGCATCATTAAGAGAAAACCATGAGCTCATCCTCCACGCTCCTCAAAGTCGAAGTAGAACGTCGAGAATCTTATGGCCAAAAAATTCCAGGAGTCATTTGAACTTGTTGATGAAACCTTCAATTGGGCCTTGGTATCACATATTGGACTCTTGTCACTGAATACGTCTCATTTGGTAGCTAAAATCAGAAGATAACACTTCCTTCCTTGTCAAATAAGTGGAAGCATACCCATACGCTATGTGCTCGTTCGGTGTGTTGGAAGGAAAGGGCGATAAGGTGGTAAGCTCAGCGCTGGAGATTGGAGATATTTTGGAACTACAAGCCAGAGGTGTTAGTTTTACAAAATATGTAGAATAGAGATAAAAGCATTCAGCGTGACAGAGCGGCAGAGGACAAACTGCGTTCTGGATATATTTCCACGAATAAACCCTCCTGCGGTTTAAGTCACCGTTTATATAATCAGCCCCGGGTATGAAGCTAAATAATGCATGTTGTTACGAAAGATAAAAGCAAGATTCAGAGCACTTGCCCTTGCTTTTGTGCTTTGCCTTTTTCAAGCGGGCAATTCCAAGACACCCTGTGATCTTAACTTGCGCGGAATCCTTATCTGACGTGTAATTGCTGGAAATATTTCCGAACATCACATAACATCCCGTGAGAATCGAACCAGTTCCGGGAATCTTCGCCTCACATTTACTTTCTATTCGTATGTATCTCTACCATGCACGGCATATTCGCTCCCTGTACTGTATCACAAAGCTCGAGACAGAGCGTCGTTGAACTGGGGTCCTACGGGCTATAGAAAAGGCTATCTCGTAATCCTCGCCAAGGACTGCTTGCGGTCCGCCATTGCTAAAACTCTGGCATCCTCTGATACTTTTTCCAATAATTATTTGGCGTTACATCGACCACACCAGAGGAATCTGCCTTCTTTCTTGAGCGCTGTAAAGTCGGGTTCTCCACTGAGCGTTATCAATATCATGTCAAATTGAATGCATTATTCTGGGTAAAGAACACGGTAACACATGAAAGTGGAGGAGCGTGGGAGGCTATACCAGGAAAATTGACAGAGAGTCAGACTTCTGAAGAAATGGCAGAGGGATAATTTTCTGAAACCGCTGGATGCATGTAGGAAGTAGACCTGATAGACAGGGGTGGCAGCGAATAGCAGACAACCGTTATGGCAGAAAGCGCACAAAGCTTATTTTGGACAGCGCTGGTCAGGCAGACAAAACGCAGAGAAAGGAATATGGAGGAGCAGCGCAGGTATATGCAAGAGGTGGCAGCTAAATTATAGCTGAGAAAATATTCCTTAATAAGTGATGGCAGAAACCATAAAACAAATGGTTCAAAGAAATTATGCAGGGCTGCAGAACTGACCTGCACATAACAGGCCACAGAAAAACAAGTGGCTCCGATACCATGTTAAACACACATGGACAGCGAACACAATAGGAAAGATAAATCATTGAGAGTCATTTTTTATTAACATAAGATACACATTTATAGTACAATACGTGACTCTTGGGATTCAGATCCCAAGGTCTCTTGGACTGCTTTTGTCCATTCGAATTCCACACTAACCCTTTAGGATTAGGTGTCCAACAAGAGTCATGTAGGTTGAAGATTCATGAAAGTCAAACAGTCATGGGGGAAGTTGAACAGTCACAAGGGTCAATTTCACCCTTGGCTATATATATCCCTCATTTGTACATGAAAAGGACTTTTCACCTTGGCTCCTCCCACATAGCCTTGAGAGTCTGTAATATTTTCTTTGAGGAGTGAGTAGTGGATCCAATACCTCGATATCGGGGTTAGTGATGTAATGGTGTATGGATGTGTCTTGGAATTTTCACTTAATTCAGAAGCCTGTTGACAGGCCGACATATTTTCATACATGTATTGTATTCGTTTGTAAGACTATTCTTTGGACGCTTGTAATTCATATTGCTTTAACCTGTTTTAAGATAGTTGAACTATTTTGGTTATTTTAGTACATATGTTGTTGGAAATGTGTTGTATCAGTTGTAAATGTTATCTCGCCCATATGGACTAGTTCATCGGACACTCGACAGATTCATTCTCATAATCTTTTTATAACGACAGTCGCACTCATGTGGACTATTCCACTGGGTGTTGTATGTGCTATCTATTCAATTTGTGTTTGTGATTGCCACATCTGTGTGGAATACTCCACAAAAGTTGCGCGTGTCCTATTTTTGTGTGTGTCTCTAACAGAGTTGGGACTATTCCCTTTTGACTTGAGACTCACCTTCACCCTCTCCGTCTGTAGTGAAAGAACCTTCACACAAGCGATATTAAGCACTCACTAGGCACATGAACCTCATTGTTCAAAGACTAAGTAAACCACTCTCATGTACTGACAAGAAAGAGCTAAGGCATATTTTTAAGATAATGGCAACTCAGCCATCATACTAGATGGGACTCCTACACCAAATGGTGTGAGGTATAGTTGGGACTTCATACCGCGGAGATCCCCTGAATGTTGGCGGGTCCAGCACCGTCAATATTTCTGGCGCTAGAAGGAGGGCCAGATGACAAGATGAGTCCTCAAAGTCTTTTTTTAATCTTCGCACATCTTCCATGAATTATGTTACAGTTTATCCTCTGACATGTCTTTCTTATTGAGAATATTTTCAAGTATTAGAGGATCTCTAGAATGACTTGTCACGTAACATATATGATGGTGAAGGCGGATCGGCCTTGCTTAGACACACAGTTTCATTCACAAGCTTCTGTGAGTGGCATGCAATCCAAGAGGATTACGTTACTAGATCGCTATTCGCATCCACGCATCGAGGGAAAACACCACAATGATGTGTCACATTTCCCATGAAATCTATTCACTCTCTCTATCACTTCGTTGGAGAGTTGACACATGCTTTCTATCATTTTGATCGTAAGGCACTCAATAAAAAAATTATGGAATTATGGAAAGCACCTGATGAATCTGTTGAACAATTTCAGACACGCTTTTGTAATCTTTCATATCGATTTCCCAAAGATGAAATTGATTAGGAATTACTCGATGGAAGATTTAATTATCTTCTTTACATATCAAAAAATATGCAATTCTTGGAATCATTCGAACCCCTCCCAGCATACCTCGGCGTCAAAGATGCTAAATATAAGATGAACAAGGTCACTTTCATAAGTGACTGTCCGACCTCTTGTCATCAAAAAGCTCTATCTCAGCAGTGTGTAGTGGGAGGAGGTGTGCACACATCTGTTGAACTGTCACTTCCTCCTAACCCTCCTGCTCTTGATATCTGTGTAAATTTGGCTTGCAAGGCTACTGGTTGTCATGTGTACTTGTTACCTCAACATCCTTCCCCGTGTTCTATTGATCCTTTGGATTGTACAATCTTGTGTTCTTCCGTTCCGAGCTCCACACTTGTTGTGAACAAGGATCGAGTTGTCGACGGAGTTGGTGTTGTGCAACAAACCTGCACTATCATTCATGATGAGTGTGTGTGGGAATCTGAAGAAGAACCCAAGGTGAAGGATGACTCCCTTCCATCCGTGCCTCATCAGCTCTATCCTAACCTCCCTTTTGATTCTTCCAATTTTGATTCTCCTTGTGAAAATTCATTTCCAAATGTTTCTACTTCCGATCATTCACAGGACACATCAGATGTCAGCCTGTCATTACATTGCGGAGAGGACACATATTCCTTTGAAAATTCGTCACATTTGTCATCTGTCATTTCTGAAACCACAGAGGGTGAACATTCTTGTTTCTAATCTACCCCTCTACACGATTCATCAAATCATGAGGATGCCGAAAAACATCCTGAATTTTCTGATCATGGTTATCGTGATCTCTGTACTTCTTCATCTGATCATGATGTTGATTCACTCGTTTTTAATCTTCCTAAGCCACTGGTCTTCGATGATCTATCTATTGACGTATTGGAAACCCCACAGGTTGTCGAGGCACCTCAGTCTAGGCTGATGTTTATTTCAAGCCCTCACTGTCCTAAGGTTAGTTCCACTTCTGATCAAAAAAAAATTGAAACACCCAAGGCTCCTCATCACTCTCTACTTCGCATTGAAGATCAACTAAACACACATATTTCACTTCTTCCAGTCGAATCAAATGATCCCATCACTTATACACAAGAGGAATCATACACAACAAGCACGCTTGCAAGGTGTAAATTGTCTCTCTTTCTCATGTTTTCTTTTCTGTCACAGTCAAGAGAGTGTGCATGCTTATCATCTACACGCGATGTGTCACAACACTAGGTTAAGTACGCAGAATGTTTGACTTGTGCATTCACTCTTTTCTTTTATGTAGATGTTTTAGACCTCGGAGCTTGTTGGTCTTCGCTGATCAATATTTCATGTTCACTGGTTTACATGCATATTTTTCACGCCTTCACCAACATGGGCCAGCCAATGCGCCAGTGGCTACATTGGAAATATCACTTCATGTGAGTAGGCCCATACACTGTTTCGTGTAGGAGTAGGAGTAGTCTTTGCTTCTTTCTTTCCTTTGCTTCCTCATTTTCATGTATATTTTCTTACTAACTTGGTTTGGTTTGCTTGCTTTCTTGCTTTTCTTAATTGTTTTTTCTTTTTCTTTACTATTCTTTTTCATTTTGCTTCCTTTGCTTGCTTTTACCCGTAGGTTAGCCTCTCGTGAAACCGTGTTCAGCTCTTGAGAAAAGCTAGGAAAATCTAAGAGGACTTGTACAGATATCAACATTTCGTTTTATGTTGTCCTCACTCTTTATGAACTTCTTTTTGTCTTCAGTCGATGATGTCGTGATGGAAAATACATTACGTTCAGAGTGAGTCTTGGTGAAAACACAACACTTGCATTGTTAACTAGTACCGCCTACTCTACTCGGTTCTTTTGGGTTAACCCTTGTTAGCTCAATCAAGTAGAGCAAGGTGAGGGGGGAAACCTTAAAAACTATGTCAAGGGTATACATAACATACTTCTTTAAAGGAACAACCTCTTATATTCTCAATAAGTCGGGATCCCTCTTCTGCCTCTGAAATAAATAAGTGCCTATGCACAGTTCTTTGAAAAAATGAAAAAAATGAAAAATGAAAAAGGCAAAAGAAGAGAAAGGCTTCCTGCACAGAGAGGTGATGCAAGTAACTCCACCAGGGTACTAACTAGGCTCACTGGTAGTGAAGCGATACTTGTGTTCCTGTGTGACTCCATCAGGATACTATTGAGACCTCCTAGTAGCGAAGCAACACCAGAGATGAAACTTAAACTCTGACAGTTAGATTACATGTGCATCAATATACCCCTCATTCCTAATCGAAACAACTAGGTTGACTTGACTTGGAATGTGTGTTGACCGATCAAGAGAATGGTAGGGACTACATCTTTCATATAAGCTAGTGCAGAATCTGTCATGATCAAGGAATTGAACAATACTTTTGGAAGGGTTAGACTCGCTTTTCATGAAAAAAGGTCCATACAGAGAGCTGGAGCTCTACTAGTGTGTCACCAATGTTGTAGCGGCTACAACCACACTCCAAAATTTTGGCTAGCATGCAAATTTTGGATCTTTCTATCAATCATCCTTGGTCACTTGTTGGTAAGCTGATGATTTCAAGCTCCCCTCTTTGATCTTAAGAATTTTCTGTGTTCTCATCTTTATGCAGCATGTGTCATCTTTGGGCATAGGGGTTGTTGTTTGTCAGGCAAAGGGAATGTTGTTTTTCTTCAAGGGAATTGTGTGCGTATGAGTGGTTGTCATCAAATAGACATGTTTCACACTCACTTCACGCACTTGTGTCATGGAGGTTGTTGCATCAAGAAAATAATGTCTTATGCATTTTGGATGGTCTACGTTGTGTCACTAAGTTTTCGTGTGCGATCATAGTCGATTCCTATCACTGTTTACATCTATGTAATTGATCTCACACTTAGCCATTTCCCAAGAAATCTAGCCTCAGTCAGCTTCCTAGAAAATCTTCACTTTTCTTCTGCAACCATCAAGCTTCCTCCCTTGCCCGTTGAAACCCTGTAGCCCATAGAGACCCCGACCAACATTGCTCTCTAGGAATGCACAGAGAAGTCAGGCAACAATCGCTTCTCTCCAAAAATGCACAAATCAATTAGGTAGCCAACACTACTCTCTAGAAATGCAAACAGTTGTAAGGAAGCCAACACTTCTCTCAAGAAATGTGCAAAGCAGTCAGGCTACCTTGCACAGAGGTGTCCTCCTAGGGCCCCCATCCTGCATCAGTGTCTCATGCCTCAAAACTGCGCAGTGTTGTCCAAGTTGTCCTAACGGTATTGCATGCAGAAACTACTCAGGTAGGCCTAATTAGCATCATCATTAGGTAATTATATGGGCCTTAATTCACCTCCTTGCTATTCAAATCAACTTTTCTCACAATTTATTACATGTTTTGATTATATTGTTTAATGAGATGAGTTAAAGTGAGATATTATGCCTAGTGGATTAATATGCATTGAATGCAGGTTTGGAAGAGAAAATCAAGTGATTTTGGCAAGAATAAGGTTTGAAACTTGAATGGGACAAGGGAGAGAGAGATGTAAACTACACCCATCCATCTAAAATTATCTCTCTAAGAGCTCCATATCGAGTAAAAAATTCTTCAAATAATAAGTCCTAGACAACCTGTTCTATTGCTTTCACAAAAGCCTTGACCTCTACCCACTTTGTCACATAATCCGTGCAAACCAGGATGTGAACTTTCTGATGTGAAGGCAGATTGAATGGCCCAACCAAATCAATAACCCATTTTTCAAAAGGCTTAAGAACTAGTTGAGGTTGTAGCGACATCTCATCTACCCGACCAGGATGACCTATCCGTTGGCAATTATCGCACCCTCAAACATATTTCCTTGCATCACGAAAAATAGAAGGCCAATAATACCCCATTTGCAACACCTTATGTCTTGTCCGTTTATCTGAAAAATGTCCCCTGCAGGGGCCATCATGAGCAACTTTCAAGACATCATAGATGTCATCCTCACTTATGCAGCGCCAAATTTGTTGGTTAGGTCTTGTGTAAAAGAGATATACTTCTATCCATGAATAGTGGGCACTATGATGGATAATATTTCACTGTTCTTTATATGGTAAGTGTTGAGGAACTTTTCCCGTAGCAAGATCATTAACAATATCTGCATACCACAAAGTGTGAGTAGAAATTGAAAAAAGATGTTCATCTGGAAAACTATCCTCTATAGGGGTACCTTCATCACTAGTATCCATCCTAGATAGGAAATCTGCAACTACATTATCTTTCCCTAGCTTATCTACAATGGTAATATCAAATTATTGAATTAACATCAACCATCTTGTAATATGATTAGGGGTTATTGCATTATTCATTAGATACCTGATAGTTGTATGATCAATGTGCACGAAAGTAGGATTCCCTATAATATAGTACCAAAACTTATTAATAGCATAAATAACAACCAAGAAATCCTTTTCAATTACCGTATAGTTCACTTCCGCGGGAGTCAAGTTCTTGCTAACATAATAGATCGCATATGATTTCTTATCCTCCTATTTCCCCAAGACCACCCCTACTATTGTTGGAGAAGCATTTGTAGAGATGTGAAATGGGAGTTTCCAATGAGGACCTTCTAATATCAGAACTTTACAAACTATTTCTATAATTTCCTTAAAGGCTTCTTCAAATTCATCTGTCCACACAAAGTTTGCATCTTTAGGTAATAATTGAAAAAGTGGGAATGTTGTCTTAGAATTTTTTTTCTATAAACTTCCTGTAATATCTAGCATAAATAATAAAGCTACGTACCTGTGTCACTGTCTTAGGTGTAGGAAAATTCAATATTACCTCTACCTTATTAGGATCAACCTGAATTCCTACAGCTGAAAGCAGGTGCCCGAACAGTATTCCTTCCTCCATTAGCATATGACATTTTATTGTACTAAGAGAAACATGTGTCTATATACATATTTTAAGTACTTTCTCTAAGTTTTCTAGACCTTCTTCAAAAGAATCCCCATATGGGGTGAATCCATCCATGTATATTACAACAATATCATTGATTAGATAAGAACAAATTCCTAATATTTCCCTTTGAAATGTAGTGGGCGCGTTATAGAGACCAAATGGGAGGACTCGGTAGGCAAAGGTCCCCCAAGGAGATGTGAAGGTGGTTTTATCATGATCCTCAAGAGCTATTTGTGTCTGGTTGTATCATTGAATCCATCCAGAAAGGATAAAAACTTCTTTCCAACTAATGTATCAAGGACCTGGTCAATAAAGGGTAAGGGAAAATTATATTTTGAAGTTGCTTTATTTAATTCCCTGTAATCCACACAAATCTCCCACTTTCATTCTTCTTAGGAACAATAACCAATGGGGAACCCATTGACTGTCCGATATCGGATAAGTAAAAACCACGTCTAATAGCTTCCGTAATCCATCTATGACAATGTTTTTTAAGGTAGGATTCATTCTTCTTTGTGGCTACATAACAATTCATCATTCTTCTTTAATGTATATGTGATGAGTGCATAAATTAGCAGGGATCCCTTTCATATCTGTATACTCCCAAGAAAAGGCCTCTTTACGTTCCCGAAGGACCTTTAGTAACCGTTCAGTTTGGGAAGGGGAAAGGTCAGGATTAATATTCAATGTTTTCCTTGGTTCAATTTCTACAGAAATACTGAGAAGTGTCTTGAGGCATACCTTGATTCATGTTTTGTGGTCGTGGTTTCCATGGTTCCCTGAAAAACTGCCTTCAAGAAATGGACATGTGCTAGTGGAATGACTCTGTTCACATATCTCACAAGTCTCGATGGAATTCAATGGGAATTCCTTCAGTGGATGCTTCTTCCTTCATTGAGGACGAAAAATGGACATAGCCTTCTCTATTTCTATCTAATTTTGTTTCGCCTGTAACACGTCCAGTTGTGATGACAGTGTGCTCAGAATATCAGTTCTCAAAATGTCCAGGAAGTTCCCAATCTTTGCTTTTGTAACTCCACCACTAGATGTCTTGATAGTTTGGATCCCCTGCTTATTCCTTGCAGCCTCTCATGAGCACTTGATCCATAATTCACATATGGCATCAAATTACTCTTGTGATATTTATCCTTTCCCTACTACATTCAATAGTTCCAAATATTACTCCCACAATGCCTGGAGAAAGATTATTTTCAAGATATTCGTATCCAGATCATGACGGCCTGATCTTTGCAAACTATATTGAAAATGTTCCACAACGTCCTCCATGTTCTTGTTATCTTTTTGCATAATCTTAAATATTTCTTCCTTCACATCTCAAAATTTGTAGTAGTCTTGATATTTCTTGAGGAAAATCGTCTTCATATCGCCCCATGTAGTAATAGATTTTCCCCCTAAACCAATAAACCATCTCAAAGTTGTGCCCTTCAAAGTAACGAGGAATATATTCAGTTTGTGAGTGTAAAAAATATAATGATACCCCCAAAAAACAAAGTCGAATTAAAAAAGGAATGTGTTCGGATCCTCAAAAAAAAGACCATGGAAATTAAGTAATGTTGTCAAAGGAATAGGCTTCATAGGCACATCACCTCTGATATCTCCAATTGGGAATTCAATCGAAGAAGTTGTAGGAGCCATGAATAAATTCCAATATTCACTTGGAATCTCAATATTTTCTAGCTCTGTCTATTCTATAACAAGTATTTGTGGTTTTTAACAACACTCCCTCGATCAAAGGGTGCAAAGAATTCTCTCAAATATTCTTCCTCTAAACTTGCAATGCACAGTTCCTTAGATCCTCTACTTTCTACTTCTTCTTCCCTGAATTGAAATTCTATTATTTGGGAGGTTCTGGTTGTGAAATTAATTTCCCTCCAGACCTCATATGAGATCTCACCCTAACAACAACTCATGGTGATTCTCCTGACCCAGCTCTTGAAATTATCTCTTAGATGTAGATATTTCTTCCTAGATCTCTCCTTGTTCTTTTTGACGGTCTTCCTTTGCCCCTTTTATTTGTATCTCTATTTAAACAATCTCAAAATAAAAGGAAAACATTTAAACAAATCAAAATCTTAAGACTTGGAGCAGGGCATGAAATTCCCTCTCTAGGATTAGAGAGTGGCCCCTAAAAATAAATCAAAGGAAGAAAATAAATCAATCACAAAAATTAAGCTCAGGCCTTGAAACAGGGGTGATATAAAAACTTCCCTTCCTAGGATGAGATAGTTATTCCTATGAAAAAAAACAAGAAAATCAAAGAAACAAAAACGATCTAATGCTTAGGACCTTGAGCAGGGTGAAAAATTCCCTCCCTATGAAGAGATATCAGTCTTATGGTCAATACTAAGTCGTACTTTCGTGCCTTCGATAACCTCCCCGGAAACAATGCCAAAATTTTGGTGTTCAGATATGAATCATCCAATTCACCCAATTCCACATTAATTTTCAACCCATGGCTCTACAAGTTATTTCAAGGATCTCATGAAAAGTATATGCAAGCCACAGTTTCCCTACCCAGTACTAAACATTCAATTATAAATCTCAATGTCTAATAACAAGCGATAACTGTATCATCAAATAAGAGTAACAACAAGTAATGATTGTAACAACAATAAAAGAAACAACAAATGAGAGTCACAGCAACACACTGATAATCATTCACAACAATAAATAAATTAAGTGAAAGAAACCTATGCACACATCTATTCAACAACACTTGGTTAGGAGAGTGGGCCCAACTCCCTGATCAAGGTTGTGGTAAGATCAAGAAGCCTTGAAATGCTTAGAAGATTAGACTTTCATTAATGAAAAGGGTATTACATCATATGTTGTTACATACTCAAAGTTAACTTAATTCTCTGCGATCTTAACTACCAGAATTCATAGCCCTATAACTCTACTTATACAATTTGTTAAAACTAACAGCTCCTAGAATTATGGTAGTTGTCTGCCTACAATTACATAGTTTCTTCTTAAGCAAAACATAATATAAAGATAACAATGCATTGATTGAAAGGTTGATCCACCGTTGCAGCTAATGTCTCAAGATAGCGCTGCCACCTTGATGGTCACCATTTTTTGAACCACGGTCTTAATCATACTCCCTCCAAATTTGCAAGAATAATCGAATTAGAAAGCCACTTAGGCAACAATCCCCTATGACTATGATTCATTTGTTAATGATTCATAACAACATGACAAGAGGTATACCTATGCGGTTTAGAATGTAAATTGACCAACAATTGTATAAAATGGATAAGGAAATAGGGTAAAAAGGTGGGTAAAAACATGCAAAATAAACCACTAATAGTTTCTGTGGAGTAGGTAAATCCTCTCTGCAGACGAAGACGATCCCTCTAGCCCAGGAGTGGGTCTAGCCGCAAACAAGACAATCTAACGTAAACTTCCTTAGATTAGAATCGAATAATAGGGCCTACCTATTATAGCGCTAATCCACTTGATCATGATCTTGTTTCCTTGCTCCAATTTCTTTTTGTTCTCTTCGCTCAAATATCTGAAACAAACATGCAAGAGACAACAACAAACCTGATAGCAAATAATCAAATGCAATCTAGTTAAAAGGTCAAGGATTTTTAAGCTATCAAATGCAATATAACACACGATATAGGAAATAAACCATTAGTTGTATTAATATGAACTTCAAAGAGAAATACAACCAGAGCCTTGACGTTGCAGGTTCCCTTTGGCATGTCCAGGTTCCAGCACCACTATAAGCATCTCATGATTCACCCTCAAAACAATGAAAGTTCAAGGCCTCTTTCCTTTTACTCCAAACCAAACACTATAAGCTAATTCTCCCTTCACACACAAACTAGAAGGCTAAGGTTCTCAAGATGGCTATCAAGATTTGCAGATAATTCCAGCCCTTTCATTAGCTAGCTGAGGGTGTGAAATGAGGAGTTTATATAGCTTTGATAGAGGGGAAATGGATCCTCTTATGATGGGAGAGGCCTTATCTCTTTGGTTTGTTCCATTTCAATAGGGGAAAGGAGCCCAAACAGACTCTCTCGGCTCTATCTTGCCCAACCATTTACCAGACTTCTGTTCATGAAGCTTCTAGACCTGGAAGCTTTGACTCCATTTTTAAAAACTTGCCAAAAGAGGATCAACATGGGGGATGAATGGCTCACTTGCATCGTTTGGTGCTAGTCCTAGTTTTAAACTCTGCAAATCGGTGCAAGGAATGAACTGAGCACTAGCATTGTTCTTGAAAACTGAGCTTGAAGGAAGATTCTTGGGAAATGATGTAAGATGGAAATGTTCTGTAGATGAAGAGGGATGTAGGGACATGTTCTTCATGGAAGGGAAACATAAGAGGGTCACTGTAGAGGTCCTCCAGGATCAAGGAACGGGGAGTATAGGGACAATGAAAAAATGTTGTGTAACAGGTGCCCCAAAAATGTTGTGTAACAGGTGCCCCCTAAAGCATGAAGGCCGAACAAGAGTGACAGGTGAAATGATTTATCAGTAGATGCATAGAACTAGAGAACACCACCGGAAAACTTGCAAGCAAGCATAGATACATATACATCACTAAAATATTTGATACATGAATCATGGTATGGGCACAACCATCCAAAGAAGATCATGTAAACGGATCTAAGGTATGGGCACAGCCATCCAGTAAGAAGGATCATATCAAACCCAAGGCATGGTCGCAGCCATCCAATAATGACAAGGATCACATGTAACAGACTCATGGTATGGTTGCATCCATCCATCTGAAAGAGACATGTATGTAAGCATGATCGTGTCACATTTCTATGCAATCTGGACATGTGTAATCTAAGCCCAGGGTCTTGCGCTCCAACATGACCCGATCAAAGTACAAATTCTAGCATGTGAATAGATGTGTTGATGTCAAACATGCTATAAAATTGCTTGATTACTACCTAATGAAGTGAACTATTAACAAGCATGAGAGAAACCACCAATAATGAAAATGGCTCTCAAGGTACCAATAGCACAATTCACAGAGTGTGAATAAGGAACTGAAGTCAAACACCCATGAAATCACTCGATCAAAAGCCAGTGATGAAGACTTGTCTTCGAGTGTGAAGAAATTGCCATTAGTGCATGCAAGATTTAAGGTACTGGAAGGGAGTCCCTCGGCCAACTTCCCGGATAATGAGTTGAAGTCGACAAGAAGTGACCTCATCAAAGGAGGGCCATGATGTACCCACATCGTCGACACAAGACATGGGATGATTATGAATGATACAGAGAATCAAGAATGAGTGTAAACTACAGAAGGATTAACCCTTGAACATATTGGTGACATGACTCTAGAGTTTGGCTTCTTTTGGATCCATAGGATCAAAGGTCATGATGATGTGGCAGAGATAAAATGGAAAGCCAAAAATGGCGGCCCAAACCCAGGAAGGTCAATGATAAAGTGGGGATAGCCCAACCCGACATGAAGCAGAAGAGTGTCAATGTTCAAGAGTGACATGCTGCCTCAAGTGAAGAATACAACTAATGAATACTTCCAATTTCCTCGCACCATTTCTAGCAGGTACCCCAATTGTTTTTTATCAGAAGCTTGAAGTGGATAGCATATGCTTGCAGTGTAAGTCCATCCTTCGAATGAAATGGACCTAGTAAGATTAATGAGCCCTAGGAAGCAGAAGCTCATGTTCGTCATGGTGACAAATCTGATGTCATTTAAAGTTTAAAGAGTTCGACAAAGGAAAAACTTGGTATCTTTTTCATGTTTAGAGAGTTTGAAAAAGACACAGAAAAGAAAACTCCAAAAGGTCCCTTTTCGTAAAGTTGTCTCTCAGGCCTGAAAAGGTAGAAAAGAATACTCAAAAGAACCTCTTGACCATGTCAGTCAAGGAGTACCTTTTTCGTAAATAGTTCATCCCAGCTTGGAAAAGGGGTAATGATGTTTCAGAACCGTTTTATGAGGTCAAAACAAGAGCTCAACAATCTTTTCGTGTTTCAAGAGTCGGAAAAGAGCTTAAAGCAAACTCCCCATTTTATTTTCTTTAATGAATCAAAAAGGGAAAAATACTCAGTGATTTGAATTTTTTACGAGTCAAGAAAAGAGCTTAAAGACGACTCCAGTTTTGCATCATCATTCTCAAACCATCACCTGTCACTGCACAAGAAGCAAATGTATTATCCGTTTCTAAGGTAAAAATGGCAAAAAATGCTTTTAAAACCCTAAAACATGATGAAAAGTTTATAAAAAAGGGAAAAAGTAATTTTTTTTACCATTTACCTCTTTTACCTCAGTTGGAGCATTTTTACTCATTTGTGCCCTAAAACTTCAGGAGTGGATTACGGAAAATCCAGGACGTTGATTGACGACCCATCTGTTGCAGGTAAGAGATGAGGCCCTAAGCTTTATTTTCATACCTGTTTTTTAAGCATTTAACCTCTTTTTCAAGTTTTTGAGGGATTTTTTGCAACAAAAAAAAAAATCACCCTTGGTCAATGCAAGATCAAGGCACATGATCACGTCAATCGAGGGTTTATAACTTGGGAACTTGCACCTTCAGTGCTGCTATTTTTAAAACAATCACGCCGACACCAAGAGATGAATTTTTCACTTTTCCGCTCGATTTCATTGCTCTTAATCTGAATTTCCTCTTGCAAAAAATGATGATTGGATAAATGCATGGTGTTTGCAGGCAAACCACAGCAGGAAAGATGGCGATCAAATGGAAAGAATATGAGCAGGAAGGAGTTGATGCATTGGAATTGGAAGATCAAAATTGCCTGGATACATTGAGGAATTGCGGGCTCCTCAAGTTCTTTCATACATTGGGCCTTTGGGCTCAACCTGAGCTACTATAATACTTGATTAGTTGTGGGATGTTGGACAGGAATTATTTGTGATCCGTGATCAAGAGTTAGAGCTAGACACTTTAGACATCTACATAATTACTAGACTATGCCACAGAGGGGAACCGGTCCAATTGTATGGACCCAGGCCCATTAGGGCGAGTGTGAACACACTCCTTGTAGAGCATTGTCTAGAAGCTCTGAAATCTAAAAGTGGAAAGGTTGACATCATGACCATAGATGACCTTTTACTGAAGGTGCTACTCTTGACTATTAACAGGGTAGCTGGGGCTCAACATTACACGAGTCCAACAAGTCTAAGTTCTAGTATGCCATAGACTGCACGACACCCACTGTGTTCAACTGAGCGGAGGCCATGAAGGTGAATATAAAGCCCCAATTATCCAAATGCAAGGTGGAAAACCTTAGGCAATTTGGATATGGTTCCGTTCTAGTGACTTTCTTCTTGGCACGGATCCCATTGTTCCACTATCAGTTGGCAGAGGTAAATCCCCCAATGCCACGAGATTCACGGATGGTCCAATGAAGTGAACTGATGCTAAGAACTAGAGGGGGCCAACACATGTCATATAAGCCCGCCTTCTTTGCATGGTTGAGGTGTCAGCTGATTTTGGTAGAGGATTGGACATATAGCGGGACTGACTTTTATAGCAATCCTGACATGCCACTCCTAGAGGGGGAGGATTTTGATGATGGAGGTGAGAAAAACAGTTTTTGTTTTTCATTTTTTATTATTTTTGAAATATATGCATTCGTGAAACTTTGATTTTGTAATCATAGATGTGGGACCAAAGCTACCAGCCGAGATGTCCTCGATCACTAGACGCATTGCTCGACAGTTTGAGATCGCTCCTTATGAGGAAGGATTCGACAATGAGGAGGAGATTGTGCAGAATCTCGATAACCTGTCCAGAGGCATCCCAGAGTATGCCCGGATGGAGGAAATTGTTGGACACAGATTGTCATTGATGTCAATATGGCAATATTCAAGAGGAGGAGACAGAGCATATCGGAGCCAAGAGGAGCAAATGGAGCCAAGAGGAGCAGACCAAGCCAGAGGAGCCACATTGGAGCAAAGAGGAACATATCGGAGGAGCCATATATATATATGCCATATATATGCCAGAGAAGAGAGGAGCGGGTGCCGAAGCATTATTACTTAAACTTTTCTCTCGGTCTAATGGCCTTCTGTTAATTGAATGTGTATGCAAGCCTCATAAGCTATCTTATAAATTATCGTGTCTACTCTGTTTACACAGAGGATCCACAACTTTTTCTTTAAGCGGGCCTTTATAGCGGACGTGAAGCATTCTTAAGATTAGTTCATACCCCATCGGGTCCGAACCCAATATCGCGTCGGAGAGGGCCTTTTTAAGCTCTTAACTGTGCGCTCTGAAATCCCAGAGCCGAAGTATTATAAAGTGCAACGGATAAGGATTTCAGGTCCGAACCCAATATCGCGTCGAAGAGGGCCTTTTAAGCTCTTAACTGTGCGCTCCGAAATCCCAGAGCCGAAGTATTATAAAGTGCAGCAGATAAGGATTTTGGGTCCGAAAGGAACCTTTGATATGGCTACATGCGAGAGCTCCGATATCCTGGAGCCGAAATACTATAGATTGGAGTTAATGGGTATCGTGTCCGCAAAGGCTTAGACTGTACGCTCCGATAATCGGAGCCGAAATATTATAAAATAGAGCCTAAAGGAGCGTCGAGTCCACAGACCCATTACATCGCAAATCTGCCGATAGGCCGGACCCAAAATCTCTTTAGAAGGGAGCTTAATGTGCGTCGGGTCCGCACAGCAGATTGGAAGCGTTGGTGTACAGACTCCACCGATAGCGATCGTCGATATCGCGTCGGGGGAATGGGAAAAGGGATATCATAAGGCACGAATGTATTTAAAGTCACTCTTTTGAATTACTGCCGATAGCATAAAGCCGCCGATAGAGTGTTGGGTGTATTATCCCTATAAAAGCCTCCGATAGTGTTTTAAAGTAATTCCTTTGGAATTGCTGCCCGATGGAAGAGTAAAGCACTATTTTTCAATTAAGCAAGGATTGTGGGCTCGGAGAGATCCATGAAGATATCAGTTTAATGACTGATAAGCCAAAAGAAGAAGAAAGGGAAATTGAGACTGATATAGGAGAAACTACTGCCATATTGGGAAGATTATCCCCAACGCCTGCACCCAGGCCATTAGGTTCTAAGGAAAAAATACTGTAAGGAACAGTCCCGATAGTGCGGGAGACCGAATCATGGCGATTATGATTGGGATAAGATGTGGCTATCTGTTAAATGAGACGGCTCCAGTGTATGCCTGCGATCATGAGCAAAACAGGAGTGTTGTTACAATTTTGATATATGTATCCTGTGAATATTGGAACGGTTGGATAAACAGAGGGAACTGAAGTCCAGGAAGCCGAAGAAGCAAGCAAGAGAGGAGGTTACTGACAGGGTAAGCAAGCGTTGAGGAAGCCGAAGAACCTGCGGAGAAAGGAAGCCAAAGAGCCAGCAAGAAAGAGGAAATGAATGGACAGAGGCATGGAATGTATAAAAGCAGCAAAAACAGAGAACTGATGTTGTCGTTGGTGTATGGCATAACCTGCGTATGAGATAGTGGAAGCAGAAGAGGTAAAGTGGGCAGCAGAAGCAGTGGAAGCTGAAAAGAGTGCAGCAGCACACCAGTGTATACCAAAGAGGTTGCAGCCTCAGAATTGAACAGGATTGAAGTCCTTGGGATTTGGTGCTCCTAAGTCCAACATTGGTGTCTTGGCAAAACAGAGTTGGTGCTCTGGAGGTTGGAGCCTCAATGAAGTCCAAGTTGGAGCTTGGCAACTGTTCACAATTAGATATATATTAATATTGTATTTATTTCATTGCACTGTTTTGCGTTTCTTTAATAAAAGCATTAATTCTAGCTGTTGATTTATGTGGTCTGTGTATACATATACAAATATATGTGTGTGTGTGTGTGTGTGTGTGTGTGTGTGTGTGTGTGTGTGTGTGTTTTTGGGAATCACTAGAACAATTAAAAAAAGGATTGTAAGAAACATTGATTCACCCCCCCCTCAGTATTCCCAACAGAAATTTCACACCGTTATTAGTGGCACACAGTGGGAGTGTCAAATCGGATCCGCTAATTACTGAATCGTGTAGTACGAGCACTGATGTGCTACCATGAGCACAATGTCGAGTAGTCCATAGTTTTAGCATTTACAATTTTGAGGCATGCGAGCCATAAATGTACTTGGAACACATATATTGTTTTTTGGTTTTGATGTATGACACTCAAACATTATCGACATATATATATTTGCTACATTTCCTATTTACTATGATACAATGTTTTGTTTTTCACATATTGCATAAATGTCTGTCTAACACATAATTAGCCAATGCATCTGTTAATTTATTCATGTGCCTAGGAATGTGATGATATGTGATATAATTGAAATTTCTTTCCAATAGACGAATATGCAAATGCATTCTCAATATCTGAGGGTTACTGAAAGAGTATTTCCCATTGAGCTGAAGGACAACAAGTTTCGAATCAAGGTTAACAACCATTTCTTGAATGTCCAAAGCAATGGCTTCTAATAAGATTTTGATAACTGCGCTATATTCAACAATGTTATTAGTTTTTTGACCTAAACAAATACCTTGAAGATCAGTCAACTCACCATGAGGGTCATAAATAGCTCATGCCGCGGATGATAGATTTCGGGTACTATGACAAGCACCATCAGCGAAACAGGCGTAAGGAGTCATAGACATATGCAAAGCAGGTGAAGACACAATAAGCAAGAAAGATGCTTGAAAAGCACACCAAACCAAAATGCAAAAAAATGAATAACACACTTATGTACAAAAGTAACCACACGCGATGACTCAAGAATACTACTTTTTGAGGTACAGCCCATTTCAGGGCTTGTCCAAGGGGTTTCCCTCATAATCAATTAGCTCATACGCCCCTTTTTGTAACACACACTTGACAATATAGGGCCCATGCCACATGGTTTTGAATTTCCCTGCCCCTAGCTTATCATTAGCTTGGTCATATAGTAAGAGCAGATCACCCTCAGAAAAGCACAAGGAGAGACTAAATGATCAAAATGGGAGTTAACATGCTTTTTTTGTGCTTCAATGACTAAAGCAATGAGACGGCGAGTTTCTGTTGGAATTTGTCCTTGATGGCAACTCACTCAGATGAAAGATCACAGTACATCAGGTTAACAGCAAAGAATTACAGATCAATCTACACAGAATGAAGAAAGAGAGGTATACGTAGGTTCACCTTGACCAAGTTGCGTATACACACAGGTTGACTGACCACAAGCAGTGTATACATACACACGCACTTTCACAAAAGGAAAAGCGCATATACCTTGGAAAACTAAGTTTCTGGTTCAAAGTATTTGGTCCATGGTATAGGTCCAAGGTATCTGGTACGAGGTATTGACCCTAGGTATTTGGTCCAAGGTATTGGTCCTAAGTGGTTTTGGTCCATGGTATTGAGAAAGGCCTAAAACAATAAAAGGAGGAGAAGATCATTAGGCCAAAGCATGCAAGTATCAAATATCTGATGAAGTGTGAGATCTAGTATGCAGGTTATTGGTGTATGGTGTTGTGCTTGATCTGAACCAAGGATGAACCTTAGTGGTTGATGGAGAATAAGATCTAATGATGGATCAGGATCTTAAGGCTTGAAATGAATTATCTTTATATGGTTTGATCATGTTTATTCTAGATCTGTATACTGATGCATGTGTTGTTCTGTAAATATTATGATCTGGGTATAACTGAAGTCTGGAATCGCTACAGAATTATGAATTAATATTTACAGATGTATACACTGGTTGGATTTGAGAAAAGCGTGTGTACACATAGGTTCGATACATAAAAGTAGCATATACCTTATAAAATATGTTTCATTTGTTTTTGTTTGCTGTTGCAGGGTTCTGGGTTCTGGTTTAGGTTCTGGTAACTGTATTCTGGTGACCGTATTCTGAATGAACAGATTGATGGGTTGTCAAAGTGATTGATTGATTTAGTTATGGTTGGTTCAGAAATTGATTGGTTGATGCAGATGTATTTGATGATTAAATTACAGTTATGATGTTGTTGATGGATCCAGTCTGAAAATTTATGAAATGTGGTCCATGGAGGAAGAAATAAGGTTGTAGCCTTCTGTAGATCGCATCCTATGTACTAGTAAACATATCGGATAGTACAAGAGTTAGGGGGTTGTAGCTCCCTTACAGGAGAAGCTGGAGAATGAGAGAAGGTTGTAACCTTTTGTGGTAGAAGCCTACGTGCTGGTATAAGATTGCACCAGTACAAAATTGTAAACAAATTTTCTTATTATTAAAAGAAGACAGAGTCAACAGTAGCAGGTGGTTTTCACCCACATTGGGTTTCCACCTTATATCTTGGTGTTCATGTGTGTTTCTTACGTGTGATGTTTTATTCTACTTTTACTACATTGTCTAATAAATATCTAATATATTGGTTAAAGTTCAATGCATGATAAATTGGGTAAATCAAAAGTTCTCTACATATACGTTGGTTGCCTTAAGTACAGTCACGTATACACACTGGTTCACTTAGTTGAAGTAGCATATACAAATCTGTTTTGAAAATTAAGGTATTGATCTGATAATACTGATTCACCCCCCCTCCCTCTCAGTGTTATTTCCAACAATTGGTATCAGAGCAAGTCCTTCAGAAGAAACTTGATCGCTTTAAGGGAGATCCATCATCATGAGTAATCAAGAAAGCATGGGATCCATCAGACTACCAATATTTGATGGGAGCAACTTTGTTTATTGGAAGATAAGAACCACAACCTATCTATAATCACTTGGAACAAATGTTTGTGAAATCATGGAAGGAGGATATACATTTTCATCAGCAATTCCTACAGATACAGCAGGTAAAAAGAAATATGAAACCAATGCCAGGGTTTTCAATATATTATTGGGAAGTCTGTCACAATTAGATTTTGTCAAAGTTATGAAGCTCAAATCAACCAAATAAATATGGGACAAAATCGTTTTAAGCTACGAAGGAGACTCTCAGGTAAAACGTGCTAAACTGCAAACTCTTAGAATTCAATATGAAACTCTTAAGATGCATAATGATGAAAGTATAGATAGTTACTTCTTACGCATAGATGAGGTTGTTAATTGCATGAAGAATCTAGGTGAAGAGATAAAGGAAGTTACCTTAGTTGAGAAAGTTTTAAGATCCTTGTCTGCTAAATTTGAATCAAAAGTATCTACCATAGAAGAAAAATAGGATCTACAAATTGTCAGTATGACACATCTTCATGGAATCTTAACTACCTTTGAGATGAGAAAAGGAGGCCCATCAGATATGAGAGAAGCCACATTTAAAGCTTCAGCAAAAGGAAAGGAAGAACTCAATGAATCAGGACATATTTAAGAAGAAGAAGATGAAGTAAACTCTGTCAAGAAGTTTCAACGGGATTCCAAAAGATTTAGAGGTAAACTACCTTTCAAATGTTTTTCCTATGGTAGAGTCAGTCATTATGTTGTCAAATGTCCTCATAAAGATAAATATGATAAAGGGAAGGAATCTGCAAAATGAAATAGAAAACAAAGTGTAAGTAAAAAGAGTTACTATACTCATGAAGATAGCGATGGTTTGTCAAATAGTGATGAAGATGAAAATAGTAATGACTATATACTTCTAATGGCTTATGAAGATGATAACTTGTGGGATGCTTTAGAAGAAGATGACCTTCATGAAGAAATCTCTAAACTCAAAATCTGTTTAGAAAAAAAGAATATGACTATAGATACCTTGACATACCAACTTGCTGAAAGATAAAAACACAATGAAAAACTAGAATGTGAAATTGTGGGCCGAAGAAAGGATCTTGAGAAAACAAAATCTCTCAATCTTAGATTTGCTAAAGGATCAGAAACCTTAAATGAAATTATCAAAGTGCAGCATCCTCCTCTAATAAAGACAGGTCTTGGATATACTGAAGAAGCATCTCAATCACAGAAGCCGTCAACCTCCACTAAAAGCTATCTTGATGCAGCAAAGAACAATGAACAGTATGACAACTGTTAGCAAAGGCATATAGCAGATCACCAGGTAAATCAGGCTCAATTTGCTTCAAGGATGAACAGAAGACACAACAAACCTCAGGTAAATCATACTCAATTTTCTTCAAAAATGAATATCAATAGAAATTACAATCACCAGGTCAATAGATTCGATAATTGCAGGAACTTCTTTAATGGTCAATATTTCTCATGTCATAATTTTGGACACAAAGTTGCTCAATGTGGTGCTTACAAAACCATCATGACTAGAGAAGCACGAAATCAAAGGAACGTGATGGGGATCAAGAAAAGTTCCTATAATAACTTTTCTCTTCTTGAAAATGAAATAGAATTCTCAATCTGTAACAACTTTGGCCATGAAGAATCTGAATGCAGGAGTAAATTTCAGCAAATATATCAAAATGAGAAAACTCCATTAAATCCCAAAATATGGAGAAATAAAGAACCACAAACAGAAAGATGCGGTATAGCCTTGTATGCAGAAGAACAAGAAAATTAGTGGTACATCGACAGTGGATGCTCAAAACACATCACAGGTGACAAATAAAAACTTCACTCATATAATGCCTTAGAAAAGGAAAGAATGTCTCATTTGGAAATGACACTCCTGCTGTCATAAAAGGTAAAGGTTATGTTTTCTTGAAATAAAAGGTTAAAGCTAGGAATTTTATGTATGTAGATGGTCTAAAGCATAACCTGTTGAGTGTCAGTCAAATGTGTGATCAAGGAAATGAAGTGGTGTTTCGATCAAAAGGATGTGTTGTTCGTGATCTTGATACAGGAGAAACCGCGATCAAAGGTACAAGAACTCCAAAAAAATTATACATACTCAAGGGAGGACAAAAACATTGCTATCTAAGCAAAAATGATGAAAAGTGGCTATGGCACAAAAGATTGGGACATCTAAGCTTTTCTCAAATAAGAAAAGCATGCAAATTCCAGGTTGTTCATGATCTTCCAAAAATCAGCATTCCTAAAAATATAATATGCAAACCATGTCAATTCAGTAAGCAAACCAGATCTCACTTCATTGAAAAAGAAGGGTCAGCTAGTAAGCCTCTTGAACTTGTTCATACTGATTTATGTGGACAATCAAGGAAAAATTCACCTCGTGGAGAAGAATACTTTATATTGTTCATTGATGATTTTTCTAGAATGTGTTGGATAGGTCTTCTAAAGCATAAAGATGAAGCATTTGAAAATTTCAAAGCCTTCAAAGCTTTGGTTGAAAATGAATCAGATCGCAAAATCAAATGCCTCAGATCTGATTGAGGAGGGGAATTTACCTCGGATGAATTATTTGACTTTTGTGAACAACATGGAATAGAAAGGCAATTCTCCACTGCAAGGACTCCTTAGTAAATTGGAGTGGTAGAAAGAGTGAACAGAGCTGTTCAACAAATGGCTTGAGCTATGCTAGATGAATCTAGAACTCCTGCAAGAAAATGTTACATCAAAAGGAATGATGAAAAACTTGGTAAGTTTGAACCGAGAGCAGATGAAGGTATTCTTCTTGGCTACTCTTCCCGAAGTAAAGGATATAAATGTTATAATAAAAGACGGGAAAATTATTAAAATTATTGATGATGTGGTTGATGAAGCATGCAAAAATCCAAAATAGATAAAAACCAAAGATTATGACAATGAAGAAGATGGGGATTATTTTCCCACATCAAATCACACTGATTCTGAAGAAGAAACCAATGAAGCACCAAAAGAAGAGATACCGGTAGAAGAAAAGACTCTGTCCAGGTATGTTCAGAAAAATCATCCAGAAACTCAAATTTTAGGGGAAAAAGAGGCAGGTGTATAGACAAGAAGAACTATTATAGAAACATCAAGCTATCTAGCATTACTATCCTCCACCGAACCTCAAAATGTAAATGAAGCATGCAAAGATGAATGTTGGGTCAAGGCCATGAATGAAGAACTTGAGAAAATTGAAAAGAATAATACTTGGGAATTAGTTCCTAGACCTCATGATAAGAATATCATAGGAACTAAATGGATATTCAAAAACAAGCTGAACGAAAATGGAGAAGTTATTAGAAACAAGGATAGACTTGTTTGTAAAGGATATGATCAACAAGAAGGTATAAATTTGAAGAAACTTTTGCAGTTGTTGCTAGACTTGAAGCCATAAGGATGTTTCTTACTCTTTCTAGTTTTCAGAAATTCAAAGTATACCAAATGGATGTAAAATCTGCTTTCCTTAATGGAGACTTAGAAGAAGAAGTCTATATTGAACAAGCAGAAGGATTCATTCTTGGAAATGATGCAAAACTTGTATGGATAATCAGAAAGGCTCTCTATGGTCTAAAATAGGCTCCAAGGGCCTGGTATTACCGTCTTGACAAATATCTCCACCAACAGGGTTTTTCAAAGGGGTTAGCAGATAGCAATCTATATACAAAGATTGACACTGATAAATTGCTAATAATTGTTGTTTATGTTGATGATATCATTTTTGGTAGCAATGAAGAATCCATGAGTCAGAATTTTGCTTCAGTAATGTAGAAAGAATTTGAAATTTCCTTGCTTGGTGAGCTTACCTATTTTCTTGGTCTTCAAGTTGAACAAAATAAAGATGGTATTTTCCTTTCACAAACCAAATATCTCAAACAGATCTTGAAAAAGTACGGCATGGAAGATTCTAAACCAGTATGTACCCCAATGGTAACAGGATGCAGCCTAAGCTCTGAATCAACAGTAGTACATTAACCAACTTACAGATCCATGATTAGCAGTTTGCTTCATCTAACAAGTACCCGACCTGACATCATACATGCAGTAGGAATAATTGGAAGATTCCAAGCAAATCCAAAGGAATCACACCTTCAGGCAGTCAAAAGGATTTTCAAATATCTTCAAGGAACATAGAACTTTGGTTTATGGTATCCTAGAGATACAGATCTTACTCTTCATGCATATATAGATGTAGATTGGGCAGGAAGTGCTGATGATAGAAAAATCACTGGTGGTGGTGCATTCTATATGGGTTATGGGTTAGTGTCTTGGTTCAACAAGAAACAAAGTTCAATTGCATTATCTACAGCTGAAGAAAAATATGTGGTTGTTGCATATTGCTGCACACAACTAATTTGGATGATGCAAACCTTGCAAGACATTCAGATCACATGTACTCCACCCATATCCATTATGTGTGATAATACAAGTGCCATCAGTATTTCAAAGAATCTAGTCATGCACTCCAAGACCAAGCACATGCCCATCAAATATCATTTTCTATGTGAACAAGTGTTTGAACAAAAGGTCAAACTGGAGTATGTTCCCTCCAAAGAACAGGTTGATATATTCACTAAACCACTGCCCAAAGAGACTTTTGAATATCTCAGACAAAAGCTGGGAGTAGTTGTTGCATCATCCTATTGTTAAATCCTATTTTTCAGAGAAAGGTTGTTATACATGAGTTTCATGAAGCGTAGTTGCATACATATGCAAGTTTTTGTGGGCACAATCACGTATATGTTGGTTTGAAGAAAAGAAGTGGACCAAACTCAGGAAAAAGGGGTCTGATATGGTTTTGTCAATTATCTACTCTATTTCATGATGGTTACAATCTACTGACAACATGTGAAAATATATTGGTCCTCATAAAGTTGTTGATAACTTGATTTATATCTTATTGATGATGGTTCTTTGATATTTCTTACTGATATATGCAATAATCAGATCTAATAGTAAACATCTAGCACAGGTTCAAGGGGAGCATATGCTTCTAATAATGCATTGTTGGCATCATCTTAGAATATCTTGGTACAGATCCACATAATTTTTTTGATTCAGGTGACCCTTTTGATGATGGAAATATACCGGTTGTTGATCATGATGTTGTTGATGGTGTAGATCATATATGGTGTATGATAGTTGTTGATGACTATCATGGTCTTGTTGATGTCCTTATTATAAATGTCATGCATAACATTTAATGTAAAGGTCATGAAAAGACATAATTTGTAACCCCACTATGCATGGGATGGATGATGTAATATTTCTTGTTTTTGTCATGTATAAACAATTGGTACATCCCCACTTCGTTGGGAGATGGATGTATGTATGAGTCATTGGTGATGTATGTATAGAGTCATGTTATTCTTTTAGAAAATATTTTTGCAAACTTTGCTTGTGTTCAAGGGGAGCATGGACTCAATAATGGGAGCTCAATCAGTACACTTCAGCATATCAGAGAATTCAGCATGTACTCAGGGGGAGCATGACCAGCATAATTTATGTCAGAGGGGGAGCATGACCATTTTCCCTTGATGTCAAAGGGGGAGAGTGCTTTGGCGTTGTTGTTACCATCAAGTCCAAAGGGGGAGATTGTTGGCATTATGATACAAGTATTGTCCTTGATGGAAACTCACTCAGATGAAATATCATAGTACAACAGGTTAACAGCAAAGAATTACAGATCAGTCTACACATAATGAAGAAAGAGAGGTATACGCAAGTTCACCTTCACCAAGTTGCGTATACAAGTAGGTTCACTAACCACAAGTAACGTATACATACACACACACTTTCACAAAAGGAAAAGCACGTATACCTTGGAAAACTAAGTTTTTGGTCCAAAGTATTTGGTTCATGGTATTTTGATCCATGATATAGGTCCAACGTATCTGGTCCAAGGTATTGACCCTAGGTATTTGGTCCAAGGTATTGGTCCTAAGTGGTTTTGGTCCATGGTATTGAGAAAGGCCTAAAACTATAAAAGGAGGAGAAGATCATTAGGCCAAAGCATGCAAGTGTCGAATATCTAATGAAGTGTGAGATCTAGTATGCAGGTTATTGGCGTATGGTGTTGTGCATGATCTAAACCAGGGATGAACCTTAGTGGTTGATGGAGAATAAGTTCTAATGATGGATCGAGATCTTTTCGCTTGAAATGAATTATCTTTATATGGTTTGATCGTGTTTATTCTAGATCTATATACTGACGCATGTGTTGTTCTGTAAATATTATGATCTGGGTATAACTGAAGTTTGGAATAGCTGCAGAATTATGAATTAATATTTACAAATGTATACACTAGTTGGCTTTGAGAAAAGCATGTGTACATGCAGGTTTGACACATGGAAGTAGCATATACCTTATAAAATATGTTTCAGTTGTTTTTGTTTGTTGTTGCAGAGTTATGGGCTCTGGTGATAGTATTCTAAATGATCAGATTGATGGGTTGTCAAAGTGATTGATTGATTCGATTGTGGTTGGTTCAGAAAGTGATTGGTTGATGCAGATGTATTTGATGATTAAATTACAGTTATGATGTTGTTGATGGATCCAGTCTGAAAATTTATGAAACGTGGTCCTTGGAGGAAGAAAGAAGGTCGTATCCTTTTGTAGGTCGCAACCTACATACTAGTAAACATATCGGCTAGTACAATAGTTAGGGGGTTGTAGCTCCCTTCTAGGAGAAGCTTAAGAACGAGAGAAGGTTGTAACCTTCTGCAGGTAGAAGCCTACATACTGGTATAAGACTGTACCAGTACAAAATTGTAAACAGATTTTCTTATTATTAAAAGAAGACAAAGTTGATAGTAGCAGGTGGTTTTCACCCACATTGGGTTTCCACCTTAATACTTGGTGTTCATGTGTGTTGCTTATGTGTGATGCTTTATTCTGCTTTTAATACACTATCTAATAAATCTTTGATATACTGGTTAAATTTCAATCCATGATCAATAGGGTAAATCAAAAGTTCTCTGCATATACGCTAGTTGCATTTATAGTCGCATATACACGCTGGTTCACTTAGCTGAAGTAGCATATACAATTCTGTTTTGAAAATTAAGGTATTGATCTGATAATACTGATTCACCCCACCTCTTAGTATTATTTCCAACATTTTCATCCAGTCATTCCAAATATAAGGAACACTCTTCTTGAGGCAAGGTTTCGGGGAGTAATTCGACAGCCAGCTTGATTGAGCGAACTTCACATTCAATCGGTAAGGTAGCTTCCAGACTGTAGACTAGCTGAAAAGGGGTGAATCTAGTCATGTCTTTAGTTGAGGTTCGGTAGGCCCACAAAGCTAAACAAGAATGAGATGCCAATTGGAAATGTGCATCCCAATGGTGCGTTGAAGCATAGTGACTAACACTTTGTTTATAGCTTCAACTTGGTCGTTAGCCTGAGGATAATATGGAGTTGAGTCGTCATGACGCAAGCCCAATGTAGAAGTTAGCTCAACCATCATGTAATCATGAAAATGGGAGCTATGGTCGGTGAAAATGGATTGAGGCACTCAAAATCTAGAAATCACATGATTGAATAGAAATTGCACCATCATTTTACCGTGACATGAATATGTAGGCATTTGTTTGGCCCATTTGGTGAAGTAATCCATGGAAATGATAATATAACCATGCCCCCCGGCCAAATGAGGGTTACATGTCATAAAATCAATGCGCCATTTGGCAAAGGGACCAATAGTAATAACGAGGCGAAGGAGAGCAAGTGGGGTGCACATTTTTCACTGATAAATCTGGCACTCGTGGCATTTGCGAAAAACAAGAATGAAATCCTTAAAGATAGAGATCGAGAAGTAGTCAATGTGGAGTATCTTTTGAGAAGTGGCATAGCTAGAGAAATGACCACCACATGCACCATAATGGCAGTCATTCAAGACTCTTGCAGCCTCATTGAGATTTTAACATCGACGAAGAATCGAGAGTTCTAATTAGAAAGAGAGTCTCATCCGGGAGTTGCTCATCTGCACCAATACGAAGAGAAGCAGAGGGAAGAGAGCAAATGAACTGAGAAAATACAACTGATTTCTTCGATTTGGAAGTAGTGAACACGAAACCAAACTCCTAGAGGATGAAAATCCACTTAGAATACTTGCCCCTAAGTAAATGGTGAGTCAGAATGTAAGTCATGGGGTTACACTCGGAAATCGCAGTTGTACTGTGGAGGAGAATATAATGCCGAAAGCGTTGAACAACAGCCAAAGCCAACTTCTCAACATGAGAATAATGGGTCTTAGTATCAAGTAGGTTGCAGCTGAGGTAATAGATGACATGTTCATGACCTTCATCGTCATCTTGCACTAGCCCCATAGAAATAGTGTTAGAAGCTACAGCTAGATAGAGGAAATAATCGCAATGATAGTTCGGAGGATGCAACAAAGGAGCATTAATGAGGACAGATTTCAAGTCATCAAAAGACTTTTGGGTAGACTCATCCCAAATGAGTGGAGTTCCTTGCTTAATCAATCAAGTGAACCCTAAAGCTAACTCAGCATAGTTAGGCACAAAGCGATGAAGGAAATTCGCTTTCCCTTGCACTCTGTAACTAATGCAACGAAGAGGGAGGGGGTAGATTAACAATAACCTCGAATTTGAGAGAATCGAGGTGAATTACATCTTTAGAAACAATAAAACCAAGGATTCGTCTGGATTCGACGCAAAAGACACACTTGTGCGGATTCAACCGAATGTTATAGTGTCTACAACGAAGAAATATTTGTCGAAGATGCTCGGGATGGTCATGACGCTTACGTGAATGAGCAGGAAGATCATATAGATAAGGCTTAACAATGTTTTTAATGTCATGGAAAGCATAGGACATATCTCTTTGAAAAGTAGCCCCAACATTCTTAAGGCCAAAAGGGAGATTTTTATATGCAAAAGTCCCTCACGGACAGATAAAAGTTGTCTTATCTTGATCAGCCAGTGCAATGTTTATTTGGTTAGAACTAGAAAAACCATCCATAAAGAAAAATCTATCACTCCCAGCACATTAATTTATGATCTGATCTATAAAAGGAGTGGGATAATTATCCCTTGGACAGGAACAGTTAAGGCCATGGTAATCAACACAGACTCGAATGGTGCCTTGTTTCTTAGTCACCGGTATGATATTGGACACCCAATCTGTCAGAGGGATAGGATAAATAAATCCAGCTTTAAGTTTTTCAACTTTCCCTTTAATGGTGGCTACTTTTCTAGGGTGCACTTGACGAAGTCGTTGACGAATGGGCTTCGCATTAGGATAAGTCGGAATTTTGTGCATGACTATACTTGGGTCAATGTCAGGCATTTCTTCATATGACCATGCAAAAACATCTCGAAACTCTTGAAAAATACGAGTATAGAGCTTGATCTCATCAATGGAACAAGTCACCCCAATATGAACGTTTTCAATGATACCCCGTTTAACAGAAATGTCAATAGGCATCGTTTGGTTAATATGACCCATGTTCCCTTCTGACCAAATTTCATGGGTCATGATAAGTGTTTGAAGTGGTTTTGTTGGGAAACGAGAAGAGAACTTCTCAAGATAAGTAGACATGACTGCCAAGTCAGTTAAGAACGAGGAAAGATGAAGAGTATCATTCCACGATGCTTCCTCCAGAGACATGATTTCCATGATACTTTCGTCAGAAGGAAAAGTCTCGGTTAATGGATCGGGAGAATCCAAACAACCAAGCCACAGGGATTGAGAATACTAATCAATAGATGTACTCGAAGTAGTATGATCAGTAGGTATTGAAGCTGAAGTCGAAATAATATCCACATAATTGATCTTGGCAGGGCTTAATGGCATAATATCACCCCATGTATCAACAAGATCAGGAGAGGGAATGACCCAAGGATCAGACTTAACCGATATCATGTTGACTGAGGCAACATGTGGAGGTGGGAGAGGAAAAATACCCATTAAGGCCGGATCTTCGAAAAGTCTAGCCACCACACTCTCATATGGAGCATCGTTTGCTTCATGTAAGGAATATTTCCATCTGAGGATGAAGAGGCAAAGAAATACAACTAGTCGATCGTGATGATTTTCCCTTGATGAGGAAATCAAAGCTTGCAAAACAGAGAGGAGGCTACATCATACATAGCATGGGTCCAACTCCGCTCGAGTAGAATATTTTAGTTAAGATTTGCATCAACCATTTCTACCTCGACATTGACTGTCTTTCCTTCCAAGTTAATGGCAAGATTAGGAAGGACATCGAATGGTAGAGCACCGCATCCATCAAAGGCTTCCAACATGTTAGGTGATAGGTTTAAAGTAGGATAACCAATTGCCTTCCAACGAGAGACAAAAATGATGCAGGTGGAAGCACCTTCATCAATGACGATCCTGTGAATGATATTCTCATTAATGATCACCTGAGTGAGAAAGGTAATCTGATGAGGTAAGTGCGGAACATGGTTTTCAAGATCAAAACAAATGAGATTGGAGTCATATGGATCAATGCCTCCAGTAGCTGACAACAATTCTTTCCACTAAGAAGCACAACTTTGAAGGACCTTGAGAGAAGATATAGATGATGGTGCTTGAGCCAACTCTTGAACAATGCTATAATGCTAAGCGGTTCAAGTGTTTGGATTATACAAGGACTTTTGAAGCACACCCCGAGAGGGTGGTTGAATAGCGGAATCAAGATTAGGTTGCTCTATAGGGAGAGGACCAGAGGTAGACGGGATAGAGGAGGAAGGGGTACTTTCTTTCTCTTTCCTTGCCATCAGAGTGGGTGTTTGATAATATTTTGATCTAGTAGCCACATTTATAGGCGTATTCATCATGAACACTTAGGAACCCATGGAAGCGAAAGATTGAGGTTGGTCTACCATTTGGGTCTGCTGGGACAGAAAGGGCTCTTTCAAGATAGTTGATGTCCCTTTGAGCAAGTGACTAACTTTAGATCCTCGCGGAAAATCTTTAGTGTAGTGATCCTCCTTGCAGATGAGGCATGGATACTTGGTCTTTCTTTGAGAAGCATTGCCAACAAATGACTTAGGAGGGCCCTGTTTTAGGGCATCGGCTTTGGCCGTGCATTTTCCCTTCTTTTTCCCCTTAGAGGATTTGTCCGTTGTGGTAGACTAGACAGCGTGAACCTTAGAGGTTTTACCAGGACCAGGTGAATTTCAAGAGGGATTATTAAAACCAGTGTTTGAGACTGATTTCTTCTTGGAGGAAGATTTCACGGGGGTCTGAGACACGGAACCAATCACTCCATCAATAGGTGGGGTAGTCGGAGACTTCGATGCTGTTATATCTAATGTTGGTCTTGGAGCATTGGGTAACATATCATATAACGTGCCAGATTGCAAGTAGAGGAGGTCTAAATACTGGGAACGAGCGATGGCTTGCTCCTCAATAACGCATCCCCCCATAGCTATGTCCTTAGCAATTTTGCTAACGAATGATTTGGTGAACCATTCTATTAATAACTGATCATTAATTTCAAACTTGATCAGCATACGCTGACGTCTCGATTCATGGATGTGCTCGGAGATATGGGTCACAGTGTCTTGCATAAGTGACATAAGCAGATGGGTGCCAGTTTGATAGCAAACCAACAGCTGGAAATGAGTGAGGAAAGCCATAGCGAGAGTGTTGAAGTCATTGTAGGTACTTCGAGGCAATTCGATGTACCACTTTGCTACAACACCTGTGAGAGTTCATTGAAAAAGTCAGAGACGAATGGAATCATCAATGTATGAATTGGAGGAGCACCAGAGGTGATATGTCATCACGTGGGCTTGTGGATCCTCCTTCGCTTTTCCCTCAAAATTTGGACAATCACTCGGAATCTTGGATGGAACTGGAGGCCAGTATGGCGAATGAAGAATGGGATCATTCGTAAGTCTAGAAACATATGGCAGCTCCAATGTGGCCAAGAATGGAAATTGCATATTAAAAGGCATGTAGGGCCTTTGAGGAGACCCATATTGCGGAGTCCATCCTTGTTGGTAAGGATTTTGCCCCCATGGTGGTGGATTCTATCCATATGGATTTTGATTCTGCCCCCATTGGAGGTTACCCTACCCATAAGGAGGATTTAGTCCAGGGTAGGTTTGATACGGTCTTGCCATAGGCTACTGATGAGAAACATACTGGTTAAAAGGTTGTTGATCCTATTGACCTTAGACATAAGGATTTTGAAACTGCTGACCCTGGACATATGGATTTTGCACCTGCTGCCCCTAGACATAAGGGTTTTTCACCTGCTGCCCCTCAACATAAGGGTTTTGAGCTTGCTGCTGCAGGACTTGACCTTGACCTTGCAAAGGTTGACCTTGCTAATATGAATACAAGGGTTGCTACTGCCCGGGTTGACCTTGTTGTTGTAAAGGCTAGCTTTTATGCTGTAAAAGTTGTCCCTGTGGCTATAGAGGTTGACCTTGTGAGGACATAGGTTTGGGAGACTAGTGAACAAACACGTTTGTGGCTGCAAAGTTTGTTGCGGCTGTTGCAAGGTTTGTCCCTATGGTTGTTGCAGTTGTCCTTGCTGCTACACTACCTGCCCTTGCTGCTACAAGGATTTCCACTGGTGCTACAAAGGTTGACCTTGCTGCTGCAAACGCCACCCCTGCTACTGCAATGGTTTTCCTTGTTGCTATAAGGGTATCTGGATAGTTCCCGAGGTGCCACCTTCAAAAGTTCCTGAATTTGATCTAGCCGTATCCACCAGGGACAACAGATGGACCAGGATGAACATAGAGCCCATTTTGAAGGATGTAAGGTGTATTTACCATCGCTTGTGAACTGTATGGAACATAAGGAGGTTGGAATGGATCCTAATCCACATATGGAAACTGGTATTGAACGTTACTTGACACAAATGGACCAATAGGGTTCAACGCTAGTATCGGACATTACTTGACCTAGATGGACCAGTAGGGTTCTGAAGAGTACTGTAAGAGGGATGATTCATTCCAACCATGTGATTTTATGAGTTTCTCACATTGTTTGCATTAGACATCATGGAGATATTCGGATCTTGTGCCCCAGCTGGTGGTATAGTCTATCCACTTACTGGAGGGGTAGAAGAACTTACTGAGACTTGACTTGAGACTGTCGGTTGAAACGACGAAACAAGTGGAGTTGGAATAGTAGGTTGCACCGGAACTAAAGTGACTCCAGTTTTCACAATTGATCGAGAGGTCGGGTTTTGAACAAATGGACCTGAGGTAAGAAGTGCACAAGAAGACCAGATAGGGTTGTGATATAATGACGAAGCACTAGGAGTGCCCGAAACCAATTGAGCTAGAGAGGTATAACCATGTGGCGAAAAGGCTCACTATACTCAGGGTAAACACTGGTTGAAATGCCTCCCTTGTAATTTAAACCTTTTGGAGGGAACAGATATCCCTTCTCATCAATTACGTGAGGAGTGTGTGTAGTAGAAACCTTTGAGTGACCCGAAGAGGAGATTGGGATCTCGCCTTCTGATTCCATTGTGGAAAAAAACGACTATGGACAACCGAAGACGTTCGAGGAGATAATTCCAAAGTAATACCAGGTTGATCGTATGGACTATATGGACGCGGCAGTGATATCACAATAGGATTGAACAAAGGATTCAGAGGGTAAAAAACCAGTCCTTGCTGACCTTTAAGAGTTGGCAGACTCTCAGGAGTCTGGATAGGATTATTCAAAGATTGCAAACCAAATTCGTAAGCTGACCCAGTATATGATGGAGGAGGACAAGATGAAAAAGGTTACAATTCCAATTTCAACACCTTGATCCTCGAGTGATTGTGGGATTTTAGGGAGAGGCTCCTCAGAAGATCTTTTAGATGGAGGAGTGGAAGAGGAACTAGGCAAACATAATGGTTTTGCCACAATGACTTTGTCTCAAACAACAAAAGAATAGAGATTAATTCCAGGGCTTCTTTAAAATATATTAAGGGTATACTCATGATGTGTTCAATAATAAGACTATCAGGAATGTGATGTGATCGTGGGAAATTTTGTTTTAAGATGCTGAAATAGATTGATGCCTTTTCATGTTTTAAGAGTCGAGAAAAAGGCAAAGATGACTCTAGTCACTTTCGATTTGAATGAGCTCAAAAGGACAAGTGCTTGATTATCTTTTAAATTCAAAGAGTCAAAAAGACCAAAATGACTACTCGGGATAATCTAGGCAAAAGGATTACTAGGTAACCGTGAACTGCAGAATACCTCCCAACAAACTGAGAAGTACAGGCAGACAATCTCCCCGAATGTTATGTTCGGTGTATCACGTTTACAAGGCAATAGACTCGGCTTCCTACGAATAAAGGATTGCAAACCTAGTGGGGTCTCCCCTTATATACGTGATGGTACGGAGAGCACAAGTCCGTACTAACACTGTCTAGTGATGAAGCGAATGACAGCTACTAGGTTTAAAGACGTCTAAACACGTCTCTAGCCTAAACCTCTAAATGTGAGTGTTTAGTTTCAAATGTGTCTTAGGTTAATTGAATACATTTTAAAGGTTTATCTTGAAATTAAGTCTCAGTTTTCAGGCCCTATCAATGTCACTTGAAAAACTCCTATATGCAGCTATATGAGACAAAACCCTTTCAATTTGATGAATGTTTACACTAATTGAGAGTAGAGAAAACAACCAATGCAACAAACAAGCAACTGAAAGCAAGATGACTCTTCACTACTTCACTTTTCAAAACAAAATAATGAAAATTCTTTCCACTTCCTATCTTTCCTATCAAATGCACTTCAACTAGTCCTTTCAACAGTAAAAGAAGTTCATTTCATTTCACATGCTCATGATGATGCAATTCTAGCTTTCAATGATGCTACTTAATGCAACATATCAATTTAACAAACTAGAATGATGTATTTTTTCAATGGAATGATAAAATGAATCTTTCACATAAACATTTCAATGAATTTTTTTCAAAGAACCAACATCAATCATATACCAAGCAAGATAAGAATAAACTCCTCTCAAACCAAGTATGCAAAGAATCAATCAAAACAAAACAAGCAATCTAATCTATGCTCTAAAAGAGATGTTCAATCAAGAGAAGAGCAAATGAAACTTTTACTTGTTCAATTGAAAACAAAGCAATACAAGGACTAAAACATGAAATGCATGGGGAAACTAACCAACAATTTGACTTGATGAGTAGACAAACAGCTGAATGGACAATGACCTAGATGCCCTATGGACACAAGCAATCAAAAACTCAAAAAATCAAGTAAGGAAAACTCAAACCAATCAAGCTAATGAAGCTTTCTAGCTAGGGAGAATACAGGCAAACAAGCCAAGAAACATGACTTATGAGGACAAGACACATTGGCAATGATTCAGGAGAAACCATGATTTTAACCTACAGGAATCGGTGCGACCACCTAACTAACAAAAAGTGCCACATGGGGGTACAGCTCGACTATTCAAGGGTAAATCGTGTTGGTCGGCATGACTGTCAGAAAATAAATAGCGCTGATCGAGTATTTCAAAAAAAAATCTTTTTTTTCTTTTTTTTCTTTCTTTTATTTTTTTTTTTTTTTATTTTTTTTATTTTTTTTCTTTTTTTTTTCTTTTAGAAATCAAAACCAGGCCTGTCACTCTAAATTCAAGAATCCAGGTAGCAGACAGTGTAAAGCATAGAAAACCAAAAAGAAAGAGTGATACGATAAAATTCAACACAAATCATGAAATACAAACAACCCAAAGAGAGGGATGGATCCGCAGTGGAGTCACCAATTTGTGGAGTAGGTAAATCCTCTCTGTGGATAGAGACGATCCCTCTAGCCCAAGAGTGGGTCTAGCCGCAAACAAGACAATCTAATGTAAACTTCCTTAGATTAGAATCGAATAAGAGGGCCTACCTCTTATAGCGCTAATCCACTTGATGATGATCTTGCTTCCTTGCTCCAACTTCCTTTTGTTCTTTTCACTCAAATACCTGAAACAAACATGCAAGATACAACAACAAACGTGATAGCATAAAATCGAATTCAATCTACTTAAAATGTCAAGGAGTTTTAAGCTATCAAATGCAATATAACACATGATATAGGAAATAGACCATTAGTTGTATTAATATGAACTTCAAAGAGAAATAGAATCGGAGCCTTAACATTGCAGGGTCCCTTTGGCATGTCCAGGTTCCAGCACCACTATAAGAATCTCGTGATTCACCCTCAAAACAATGAAAGTTCAAGGCCTCTTTCCTTTCACTCCAAACCAAACACTATAAGCTAGTTCTCCCTTCACACACAAACTAGAATGTTAAGGTTCTCAAGATGGCTATCAAGGTGTGAAATGATGAGTTTATATATATAGTTTTGATAGAGGAGAAATGGATCCTCTTATGATGGGAGAGGCCTTATTTCTTTGGTTTGTTCCATTTCAATAGGGGAAAGGAGCCCAAACAGAATCTCTCGGCTCTATCTTGCCCAACCATTTATCAAACTTTCGTTCACAAAGCTTCTAGACCTAGAAGCTTTGACTCCATTTTTAAAAACTTGCCAAAATAGGATTGGAGCAGGGGATGAATGGCTCACTTGCACCATTCGGCACTAGTCCTAGTTTTAAACTCTACAAATCACTGTAGGGAAGGAAATGAGCACTAGCGCTAGTCTTGAAAACTGAGCTTGAAGTAAGATTCTTGGGAAATGATGTAAGAGGGAAATGTTCTGCAGATGAAGAGGGATGTAGGGACATGTTCTTCATGGTAGGGAAACATATGAGGGTCACTGTATAGGTCCTCCAAGATCGAGGAACAGGGAGTACAGGGATAGTGACAAATGCCGTGTAACAGTTTCATTATCACTTTAGCTGCATTATCATCCATTAGGCCATAGATACATTGTTCATTCATATACAAGTAAAAACATGATGGGAGCTATACATTTCCACTGTCATAATACATATTCATAACCAACATAACAACAACAAAAATACCAAGGATACAATAACCATAGAATCCACAAATAAACCAATATAATACTCATGAGATAATGAGGAGAAATAACCTCATATTAATGATGCAAAAGCCAACCCGGTATGGGACTACCATGTCCCACCCAACCATAGATTGGCTAAGCCAAATATCTCTTCTGCCAATCACCCCCATACCATATTCCAAGCATGAATGTGGGACTCATAACCAACCAAAAAGAACCAAACAGACATGGATGTTACCAAAGTTTTCCACCTACACCGTGAGGAATTTGAGTGCCTCCTAGTCTCTCAAGCTTTACTGTAATCTGTAGTCCGATCCAGGGATCACTAGGCCCTACACCAAGACCCTTTCTCTAGGATTTACCATACATCCCATCCCAGGAGTACTAGGCCTAACGGAGAGAAATCCACCTCTTTGATTTACCGTATATCCCTCCATTCATGAGAAAGGATTCCTAGGCCCACTAAGGCACACAATCCTGTCTTTGCTGCAACCCACAGTCTGGCTTTGGGGTTACTAGGCCACTGGCTTTATTGTGATCCATAGTTTGGTTCAGGGACCACTAGGCCATGTGTTTATCATTTTGGATATCCACCTCACTCAACTTTGAATCCATCCAACAATCCAACTCAATCGAAGTATGAGAACCCATCTCATCAAGGCTATCTAGAAATGGCAAGGCTAGGCTAAAAACGTTTTTAGACTTGGAAAAACCCATGCCATAACAACAAAAGAACTACATGTGATGCAGGAGCATTAGCTTGGGAAAATACCTTGTATTTTTATTAAACCTAGGGGTCTCATGTTTTTGAGAAATTGTTAATTTTATGTAAATATTTATGAGATTTTGTGAGGATTTGTAATGTTTCCAAATAATTGGACAACAAGAGAGAAATTAGCCTTGAAATATTTCAGAATTAATTATAAGCCTAATTTAGATTTAGTTTCAAGAGTTTTAGGGATGAGAATCTATCCTTTAGGGATGTTGAGACATTTAGGGGTTTGTTGAGGAATTGAAGGGATTGAGCATTTAATTTATTGATATTTTTAAATTGTATAAACAGGAAGAAGTTTTAGAATAGGAGGAGGGATAGAGTGTGAGAGGTTTCTGGTTGGGAGCCTTCGGGCAATTGTAAGGGCCATCAATTCTGGTTATCTGGCCAAGTTTGTAAGTAGTTGTTTTGTTTAAATCATATATATATACAGATTTGATGATTGTGAATTCACTGTCAAGGTTGAGGATTTGCAATTGATTGATAGATATAACCTATGTGTTAGTACCTGCAAGCGTTGTTGATGTTGATGTGATGATATGGTTTGTGCGCGAGGCCATTTGCGACGTTTACTGTTGAAATTCATGTGATATATATATGTAATCTCTGTATTTTGCGTAGGGACTGTGGTAGTAAACGGTTTGAATCCGCGTAAATTTCCAGATCTAAAAGGAATCATCGGCGCCTTTTCATTGTGGACTTGTCTGACGACGGATATATTCATATGCTGTTATATTGACACATATGTGTATAAACTGTGTGCAAATACCTGTTCACAATCAATGAGGCGCAACTGATATGCGTGGTCTATAAGAGACTGTCTGTGCGCATGGATGGTGTAAGGTGAATTTGCAGAGTGTTGAGGAGCACGTAAGTTCCGGTGGGTATTGGAGGAATGCGTATTACAATGGGCCTTCAGGCGGAGCTAGAGGTAACGATTATTATCTTCCATGTTAAAATCGAATTTGGAAGCCATTATATATATAAACTGTGATAGTTATATGCAGACAGGCGTCGACTGTATCAAAGGCTGTGTGGAATCGTATTGGGCGAGAAATTGCATGGACAAGGCCGTTGATTGGTTGAACGCATCAAAGGCTCGGAGCGGAGTGAATTAATTAGAACCTCGCCACAAAACCAACCTATAACTAGTTGCTGAGGCGGTTGTTGCGTTCAAGAATTGCCATCAGTTACCACGCTGTTATTGTAAGGGGGATGAGATCGGCGAAATCTGAATTGAGTGTGAACGTGGCACGCTGGTAAGATTTGAAACGTGATGCTTTGAAACGTGGATACATCAAGACCATGTTTATTGAATAGGAATTTGTATGGAAAGGCCCGCGCATGTTCTGTGTTGATAATTTAATTGTATGGTGAATGCGCAATTGCTGTGAGAATTTAATTGTTAACTGATAACATGAATATATCTGGAGTTGCGCCATACCAAAGCAAGGACGAGGTTCAGAACTCAGAAACGAATATATAACTGGTGGACGGTGAATTATATAAGTCAGTTCTTGGTTGGGACTGCAATTTATGTGGCCTGTGTGCATTGACCGAACCTGGATAACAGAGGCAGAGGTATATATGCGAGTTATGTATACGCCTTATCGATGGATGTGCGATATTGGGATTTGCTTAAATAAATAACCCATGGGTTTGCGTGCATCCTCCGTCTTCTTGCTATACAATGCGTGGCAACTATTGAGGCTTCTACACATATAGCCATCTGGGTTTCTTCTTCAATCGGAGACAATGGAGGCCTACCGCTGGATGGAGGCAAAGATGCCAACAGCATTGAAGCTCTTTTATCAGTAGAGACAACGCTCCCATCGCCAGTAATAGATGACAGGAAAGAATTGGTGTTAGACAGAGGAGGGGAAGAACATACAGAATCTTTCCTGTGACCATAAAAATCGGTTGCTGCAACATGGTTGGTCAAAGCCATAGAAAAATCAGTGATAGGCTTAGATCCTTGGCTTGTGAATCCTTTGGAAGTAAGCTCTTGCATGGGTTTTAACTGGGTTGGCCCTGCGCCAGTCAATCCTTCAAAAGTAAGGTCCTTCGCTGGCTTTATAGAGGAATCGGGCTTAGATGAATTCAAAGAGAAATCAGATGCAACAGGCTTAAATGAATTCATTGAGAAATCTACAGCAATAGGCTTAGATGAATTCATAGGGAAATATGCATCAGGTTTGCTTGAGTTCCTCTTAATGAAAGGATGGGAAGAGTTGCTTGAGATCCGTGCAGGTTTAATGTGCGGACGCAGTTTGTAAAGGCTGCGCTGCAAAACCATATATGCAGGCTGTGGTAATGGAAAACTTCGAGTTGTTTTAAAACATTCCGAGCCATTGGTTGTTAAACAAGTTAGTAAGCAATCATATGAGTTTTATGTGTATTGAGATGATGGTATAGCGTATCTTCTATTGAGTTATGAATTGGGTCATGGTTTTTATAAATTATCTTTAAGGGTACACTGGCGTGTGTTGGATGCATGGTTTGTATGCATGGATGTTGGGATGATCCTGGTAGTTGCGGCCTAGGAGAGGCCTGGGCTGCATCATTTTTGGTATCAGAGCTTGGCTCTGTTGGGTTGAAAATTGTTTATTTTGAAAACTGAAATTTATTTTTGACTGTATGATGAATGATGATGAAGATCAGAGTTTTAAATTTGATATGCAAGCTACACAAATGCAGTGAACAGGATGGCAGAAGTAAATGGAGATAAGATCGTGCAAGATCTTAAAGGTGAGATGTTTTTTTTTTTATTAGAAATTTATGATTGAGGTTTATGGTTGCAGAGAAGACGATGGCATTGAACCTGGCATTCAGCTAAAGGCTGGATAAGGAGGACAATTGCAGTGTCCTAAAGAAGAACGTGAGTTGAAGAGACAGCCTAGAGAGTGAGCAGAGGAGAGTGCTCAAAGAGGTTCCAGAGGCAGTGAACCAGTACTTACCAAAAGACTGAGTGAGGAGGGCTTGGTGAGGTAAGTGACAGCAGAAGAGATTGCTGTCGTAGAGGCTAGTGCAACTCATGGCAAGTGAGAAGATGATCATGGAGGATCAAAGAAGAGGTTCAGAGGAATGCCACAGAGGTGAGATGACTGATGAGGTAAGAGAAAGAGAGATTGCAGTAATGAAAGTGCAATTGCAGGTTCTAGAGGAATGGCTGCAAGAGCAAGAAAACCAGAATAGAGGATGGATCTTTCCACTGAAGGGAAAGAAAGTGAAGTGGCAGAGGCTACAACAGAAAAGATATCGACAGATAAACATGCAGTTAATGGAAGAGCTGAAGAAGCTCGAGCAGATAATGGATGTACAATTGAGACGTGAAGAACTCAGAGCAGCTGAGTTGGAAGAGGAGGTTTCCATTGATGAAACAGAGGAGGAGATCATTAATGATTTCTTGAACTATTGGGCAAATCCAGATCAGTTGGATAATGTGAACTCTTGTGTTTTTATAACTGACAGTTGTGATGTGATTACAGGTTTTGTTGAAGAGGAAGTTCATGTGAATGAAGAAGATGATCAGCTGGAAGAGCTGGTATATGAACCAGTGATTAAAGCTGTTGAGACTTGTAGTTTTCAAACTGACAAGTTGTGTATAAATGCAGGGACTGTCAGTGATAGTGAAATGCTTCAGCAATGCTACAGTGAAATTGCATTGTTGGAATACTTGTTGGAAAATCCAGAGTATGACAGGGAAATGGCAGAAGAAAGAGTTCAGTACAGTGAACGAATGCAAAAAGATATCATGGAAGCAGATGATGTGGGAGAAAGACTGGTTGACAGTCTTGAGAATTCTTCAAAGGATTCTTTGGGTAAAGAGAAACAGCATACTGAAGTGCTGGAAAAGGAGGACAAGGCACTGATGCCTTCTGATTTTTATTCTAACAAGTGTTTTGTGAATGCAGGTATTGTTGCAGAACATTTGACTCAATTGAGAAGTCAAATGAAGAAAGAAGAAGTTTTTTGTTCTAGAAAACAAGAGGGAATGGATGATTGGGTGGCGGCGAAGACTGAACAAGTTAGAACAGAAACAAGCATAGAAGCAAGAAGTCAACGAGTGACAATGCAAACTGAGCAAGCAGTCTTAGCTCAGCACACAGCAAGAAACCAACAGCCGGGAGATTTATTAGACCGAGAGATTGAAAGTATCAGAAGACTGATGACAAAAGAATCCCGGAAGAAACCAGCAGTAGCAAGGAAGAGAAGCAGCAGAAGCAGCAAAATTAAAATAGAGACAGATTGTGAAAGTGCAGCAAGTGGAGCAAGACAGCATAAAGTGTGGGATCCAGGTGGACAGAGATTTAAAAAGCATGATCTGGAGATCATGGTCATTTTCAACCTTGGGAGTCTGATGCAGGAGCATTAGCTTGGGAAAATACCTTGTATTTTTATTAAACCTAGGGGTCTCATGTTTTTGAGAAATTGTTAATTTTATGTAAATATTTATGAGATTTTGTGAGGATTTGTAATGTTTCCAAATAATTGGACAACAAGAGAGAAATTAGCCTTGAAATATTTCAGAATTAATTATAAGCCTAATTTAGATTTAGTTTCAAGAGTTTTAGGGATGAGAATCTATCCTTTAGGGATGTTGAGACATTTAGGGGTTTGTTGAGGAATTGAAGGGATTGAGCATTTAATTTAATGATATTTTTAAATTGTATAAACAGGAAGAAGTTTTAGAATAGGAGGAGGGATAGAGTGTGAGAGGTTTCTGGTTGGGAGCCTTCGGGCAATTGTAAGGGCCATCAATTTTGGTTATCTGGCCAAGTTTGTAAGTAGTTGTTTTGTTTAAATCATATATATATACAGATTTGATGATTGTGAATTCACTGTCAAGGTTGAGGATTTGCAATTGATTGATAGATATAACCTGTGTGTTAGTACCTGCAAGCGTTGTTGATGTTGATGTGATGATATGGTCTGTGCGCGAGGCCATTTGGGACGTTTACTGTTGAAATTCATGTGATATATATATGTAATCTCTGTATTTTGCGTAGGGACTGTGGTAGTAAACGGTTTGAATCCGCGTAAATTTCCAGATCTAAAAGGAATCATCGGCGCCTTTTCATTGTGGACTTGTCTGACGGCGGATATATTCATATGCTGTTATATTGACACATATGTGTATAAACTGTGTGCAAATACCTGTTCACAATCAATGAGGCGCAACTGATATGCGTGGTCTATAAGAGACTGTCTGTGCGCATGGATGGTGTAAGGTGAATTTGCAGAGTTGTTGAGGAGCGCGTAAGTTCCGGTGGGTATTGGAGGAATGCGTATTACAATGGGCCTTCAGGCGGAGCTGGAGGTAACGATTATTATCTTCCATGTTAAAATCGAATTTGGAAGCCATTATATATATAAACTGTGATAGTTATATGCAGACAGGCATCGACTGTATCAAAGACTGTGTGGAATCGTATTGGGCGAGAAATTGCATGGACAAGGCCATTGATTGGTTGAACGCATCAAAGGCTCGGAGCGGAGTGAATTAATTAGAACCTCACCACAAAACCAACCTATAACTAGTTGTTGAGGCAGTTGTTGCGTTCAAGAATTGCCATCGGTTACCACGCTGTTATTGTAAGGGGGATGAGATCGGTGAAATCTGAATTGAGTGTGAACGTGGCACGCTGGTAAGATTTGAAACGTGATGCTTTGAAACGTGGATACATCAAGACCATGTTTATTGAATAGGAATTTGTATGGAAAGGCCCGCGCATGTTCTGTGTTGATAATTTAATTGTATGGTGAATGCGCAATTGCTGTGAGAATTTAATTGTTAACTGATAACACGAATATATCTGGAGTTGCGCCACACCAAAGGAAGGACGAGGTTCAGAACTCAGAAACGAATATATAACCGGTGGACGGTGAATTATATAAGTCAGTTCTTGGTTGGGACTGCAATTTATGTGGCCTGTGTCCATTGACCGAACCTGGATAACAGAGGCAGAGGTATATATGCGAGTTATGTATACGCCTTATCGATGGATGTGCGATATTGGGATTTGCTTAAATAAATAACCCATGGGTTTGCGTGCATCCTCTGTCTTCTTGCTATACAATGCGTGGCAAATATTGAGGCTTCTACACATATAGCCATCTGGGTTTCTTCTTCAGTCGGAGACAATGGAGGCCTACCGCTGGATGGAGGCAAAGATGCCAACAGAATTGAAGGTCTTTTATCAGTAGAGACAACGCTCCCATCGCCAGTAATAGATGACAGGAAAGAATTGGTGTTAGACAGAGGAGGGGAAGAACATACAGAATCTTTCCTGTTACCATAAAAATCGGTTGCTGCAACATGGTTGGTCAAAGCCATAGAAAAATCAGTGATAGGCTTAGATCCTTGGCTTGTGAATCCTTTGGAAGTAAGCTCTTGCATGGGTTTTAACTGGGTTGGCCCTGCACCATTCAATCCTTCAAAAGTAAGGTCCTTCGCTGGCTTTATAGAGGAATCGGGCTTAGATGAATTCAAAGAGAAATCAGATGCAACAGGCTTAAATGAATTCATTGAGAAATCTACAGCAATAGGCTTAGATGAATTCATAGGGAAATATGCATCAGGTTTGCTTGAGTTCCTCTTAATGAAAGGATGGGAATAGTTGCTTGAGATCCGTGTAGGTTTAATGTGCGGACGCAGTTTGTAAAGGCTGCGCTGCAAAACCATATATGCAGGCTGTGGTAATGGAAAACTTCGAGTTGTTTTAAAACATTCCGAGCGATTAGTTGTTAAACAAGTTAGTAAGCAGTCATATGAGTTTTATGTGTATTGAGATGATGGTATAGCGTATCTTCTATTGAGTTATGAATTGGGTCATGGTTTTTATAAATTATCTTTAAGGGTACACTGGCGTGTGTTGGATGCATGGTTTGTATGCATGGATGTTGGGATGATCCTGGTAGTTGCGGCCTAGGAGAGGCCTGGGCTGCGTCAACATGTAATACCATGCATGCCAAATCTAGTAAGGAAAATACACATGCAAATAGATACCTGAAAGAATATTGTTGTAGCTGCTTGATCCTGCTTTTCCTTGCTTGGTCCTTCCTTCCTCTTGCCTTCTTTTCCTTTCTTGATCTAATGCCAAAGTGCTCCAAGAAAATTCTGTGTCCAAGAGTGAGAGAGAGAGAGAGAATAATGAGATATCTCCAAAATGAAACTGCAAAATGTCCATGAACTAATTCTCAGAAGCCTTTTTATCAACGAGGACTCTATTTTCTTCATTTTCCATTATTTTCCTTCAATTTCCTCCTCACATGCAACCTATGACCTTTCACCTTCCTTTTCTCCTATCTTCCATGATTTTCATAAATAAATGCCAAATAATGCCTCTTTGCCTTTCCAAAGCCTTAGCCCTTGCCTTTTCCAATTTCCTTAGCCATAATAAACCAAATGAACACCCCCTAGGATGTCTTGCCCAACATTAAGCTTGGAATAAGTGTCCCATCAACTGTCATTATTATTTTTAACTTTTATTACATGGAATTTTCACCAGGGTTGTTACAGAACCCTCCCCCTTTGGCGACACCATCGTTGTTATTCAATCACATATATACCTCAATGAAACAATTGTAAATAAAACATAATGCTCATGGAGATTTATAACATAGCTTGATGCATTATTTACAATGACCATATGCTAAACATCATAAAATATAATTTACTGGAGCTTTATAACAAAACTCATTACGGTATTTACAATAATAACCACATATACAAACATACACATTTGTTTCACCCAACAAATAATCATAATGTTTGTGGAGCTTTATAAACCAACATGATACTATATTTACAATAATATACACATGTACATATATACACATTTTCTCAACCAACAAATAAAAGGATATGATTCCTGCATCCACAACAAGGGAATCCAGAGGTTCCCACCTCCACCCTCAAGTAATACCATGATTCACCTCCTTCCCAAGAATTCTATAATCCACTACAAGGTCAAATCTACATCCCATGTCCAACACTATAATCATGTGCTACTTGTCTTCTCAGTGAACAATTAACGACTCATTGTTCCAAGGCACACTCCCAATGTGCATCTGATTCCATCTGGCAATGTTAATGACCAAAACAAATCCATCCCTGACCTTCCCTTCTCTGCTACATAGTCACTCTTGAAATCCAATTACCTGTTCCATGCAGTCACACACCATCCAAGTTCTGCTGGCACCCCCATCTTAGGAATTCTATCCCTTGGCAAGGCTTCCTTGCATCAAAAGATACAAAAACCAAGGCATATCCCTGCCTTAAAACCATCATACCAGTCATAGCATGCTCATAGAAATCAATGGACATTATTGGGTACCAGTGTACCACAATGGCCCTGCTCCTGAATGGTTTAACAACATATTGTTGCTTGTCCCAATTCATTTCATTGAGGTTGCTAATTCTTGTAGTTGATTTCAACCACCCAACTAGGCATTTCTGTGCTCCCTGTACCAAGCACATAACGTCCATTAGATTTAAAATAAATTCACATCGTACTTCAATGGTAGCTCATCAATAAGGTACACTTGCAATCTTGTTTTCTCCCTGTCACAACAAGTCAAACTAACATCTTTGAACAAATCATCATGTATACACATATCATTTTAGGTTAGCTCAAAACACAACATGTAACCCTCATAAACCAAAATCACAAATCACATGTAATCATCATAGACTAGAATCATAAATACCATGCATAAAAAGCATTGATACTTATCCCTTAGTCGATCCTCAGCTTCTACAATTGTCCTTATTTTTTATGCACATAGAATCAATTGCCACACTTGACAAACACCCAGTGCATTCTCCTCAACCATGTGCACATACACATAGTGTGAATCACACACATATAACCACACATGACATACAACACCATGCACTACATGCATCTACACCTAACACACAACATAGAAACTTACACCCAATGTGCAACACAACACAATACATGTGCCTACACCCGGTTTACACTACCACACAATACATATATGTACACATAGTACAACATAACGAATACACATGTCATGATACCATGAATACACAATGCACATACATAGTAATGCATTCTATAACATAGCATGTATGACATGCACACAATACCACATGTACACTAGTACCATATGTACCACACGTACATAATACCACATGTACAAAGTACCACCTACTCAACGTGCACACAACATCACATCTACATGGCACCACCTGCACAACATGTACACAATTCCACATGTACATCGTACCACCTATACAATGTGTACACAACACCATATGTACAGAACATCACATGCATGACATGTACACGACACCACATGTATACAACACCATTTGCACGACATATAGACAACACCACCTCCACACAACACCATATGTACAACATGTACACAACACCAAATGTACAATCATGCACACAACACCATCTGTACTGTTGGCTTGAGGGGACTTGGACCCAGGTTTAGAGTTAGCTATTCTAACCAACAAAACCCTACACTACCGGCCCTTTTGGCAACAACCCACATAGCGTAGGCTGCACTATCACTCGAGGCAATATTGAGGGATGCTAGAACCAGGTTTCTGCATCCAGAGGGCTATGTGATGTGTTTTCTATGGATCTAGGTCTTACCTTGACCTTCACAAACCCTAACCCATGAAACCCAGGACTTAAAGTAAATAACATTTAACAAATTTATGTCCTTTACTGATTGCGCTAAACACTCATAACATCATACAAATAAGCATATATACATCTTCGTGAATCTATTAAGTACTTTTCCTAATTAAATGCATTCAATGGTTCATAAATACAACAAATTCTAAAATAAATAGTAATATACATTTACATAGATATCACTTCAAAATATGTCTTTATTATGCTCGGATTCTCAAATACAAACTTTTTCCAAACCTGCGTACACAATTGCAAGGGCTCGTACACTCAGCTGCGGACTTACCAAGGTCTCCGCACACATAGTTGCAAGAGTCTTCCCCTTCACCCAAGTAGAGAATAGACAAAATCAGACCCAACTCATGCACTTTTTTTTACTTCCTATCTTATGTATGACTCTTCTATGACTTCCTTTTATAGTCTTCTTCATTACAATACCATGGTCTGTGAACAATGGACGAGTCTCAAAAGAACTTGACTTTAACCAACTTAAGGGGATTTGACCTTCCTAAAGCCCCTTTGACTCCTATTGACCTGTGCTACTCGCGCTCCACTCCTTAAAATCTGGATCCTTTTACAATATCTTTACAAACTTAACAAAATCTGACCCAGGGGACCCCATCCCAACAGGGCCCCAACATAAAGTTGTGACTCATCTCGAGTCACTCTGTTGGTGTTGCCTCAACCTTTTCTTGTAGGCTGGTGAATTCGATCTTTAACACTTGAAGATCTGTTGTTGTTGAAAATAGCAACAAGAAATGCTAAAAATAACATTCAGAATATTCCAATTTTAATTTGTCCTTTAATTAAAATTGAGAATTAAAATTCGAATTTAGTCTCACCAGCTGCTTGAAAAATAATTAATTAATTCATTATGGATTAATTAGTTGGAGAAATTCAAGTTAGAAGTCTTTGTGAAGTCATGCAACAGTTAACCCTTAAATTAAGGAGATTATCCCTTAATTAAGGAGATAAGGATGTGTTGTATTTGAGTTGTAATTAGTTAGCTTAGTTAACTGAGTTAAGTCCAATTAAATTAGTTCCAAACAATTTGAGGAACTAATTGTGAGTTCAGTCAATTAATGCATGCATACATCAAACTAGTGTACTTCAGATAACTGAGGATTCTCTCATAAATAACTCATGCATGTCAGTTTAGACAAAGACCTAGTTGAGATTAAAGACATGGACATTGTACTATCAGTTGGAGGAATTTTCCTATAAAATAAACTCATCCATGCAAAAGGAAAAAGGTTCCTTGAGGACTGCGCAGTTTTACAGGGTGTGAGATCAGTGTGAGTGATCAGTGTTACACTTGGTAACTGTAGGATCACCCAAGAGAAATAGCACAAGAAAATAGGAGCTTGGAGGGCAAAAGAGAAGGCTTGTGAGAAGCTTTGATTGCCTGTGAGCATCCAAGAAGATTGTACTGAGGGCTAGCTAGTTGTGAGAGCTAACACTTTGTGTAATCTTGATGTATTTCCACCTTGTATGATAATACAGATACCGGGGGTTTTAGCTGAGGCTTTCCCCAGAGTATTATTCTATGTTTCATGTGTATTGATTCTTCTTCGCAATTATATGTGTTCTGCTTGATCTTGCTCTAATCGATTAAGCTTCTGTTGAACTAGGTTGTCATTGATGTCAATATGGCAATATTCTGGATACTAGAGGATGACATGAAGCCAAGGGGATGCAGAGCAGATTCATGAAGAGACGGGAGCAAGGCCATCAGGATAGCCGAGCCATATATATATATATATATATATATATATATATATATATATATATATATATATATATATATATATATATATATGCGGAAACAGACATATATGCAAGGAGGTCTTTGAAAGACACTGCCAGGCTAGAAGAGCAGATGGAGATGAGAGGAGCAGACAGAGTCACCAGAGGAGCAAATGGAGCCAAGAGGAGTAGACCAAGCCATCGGAGAGCCATGTCAAAGAAAGAGGAACGCTGCCTATAATATATATGCCAAAACAGGCATATCAGAGCAAGGAGGCATATCGGAGCCAAAGAAGAGGAGCAAATGGAGTAGACGGACCGAGAGGAGTAGATGGAACAAGAGGAGCCAAGAGGAGACGGACCGAGAAGAGCAGATGGAGCAAGAGGAGCCAAGAGGAGCCACATATATATATGCCATACATATGCCATAGAAGAGGAGCAAACAGGGGCAGATGGAGACGAGAGAAGCTAACAGAGCATGAAGCACCACCAGAGGAGCCATATATATGTATATGTCACATATATATGCCAAATCAGAGGAGCACACAGAGACCGATCAAAGGAGCATAGAGAAAGAGCAGAGGACATAGCCATCGGAGCAACAGAAGAGTAAACAGAGCTATCGGAGCCATAAAGGAAGCAGACAGCTATCAAGAGCCTATCGGGAGCCATCGGGAGCAGAACAGCTATCGGGCTTGTAAAACCCATGTATGCATGCTTTAACGTTATCTGCGATTAAAAACCATATAAACTATGCATATATGTGTTTAACACTATTGGGAGCCATCAGAGGAGAAAACCCAAAGAAGAGGAGCTATCGGAGCAAGAGGAGCAAGAGGAGCCATCGGAGGAGCAAATGCAGCAAACATAGCCATATATGCCATAAACTCATATATCGGAGGCCTAAACTCATAAAATTCATATATAGAGAGAGCTATATACACTATCGTTGCAACAGGGCCAAAGGATACTCTATCGGAGGAGTAGAGCTATCGCATATTGCGTATGACAATAGTAAGGTTCATAAGCGGAGCAATATATATATATATATATATATATATATATCTATATATATATATATATTATAAACAAAGTATAACGAAGGCGTACAAATTATTGAGGAGTATATATATATATATATATAGAGAGAGAGAGAGAGAGAGAGAGGCGATATAATAACATGGACCCCCAGATCCATTATAAACTGGCTAAATGTAATATCGCATCCGCTATGTCGCTAGTCTCAAAGGGCTATCACTCCCGAAACCCCCGATTGCGATATACGGTGGTGGACCTGACCAAGGAATTAAAACCAGTGTAATGATATATCGCATCCGTCATTTCGGAGCGGGTATCGCAACTGGGTTGGGCCTGCCACATTAAAAACGCCGATTGCGATAATAACACGGACCCGACGCGGGATTGTGTTATGGTTAAATGGTTTATCGCATCCGCCCATCGCATATGTTATGAGGCCCTACCACATGAAAACGCCGATTGTGATAGGAGCAGTGGACCCGACAGACTTATTATAAACAGTCTATATAATATCGCATCTGGTCCATCGGATCAGCCATCGGCCATCGGCGGAGTCAGGATGCTGATATATATATAAAGGACCTCACGAAACCTCCGATTGCGATTACAAGGTGAACCCGATGACATATTAGAGTTTGATTGAATAATATATCGCATCGGCCATCGGCCATTGGTGACTACAGTTATGTTGCGATCGCCAATAGCGATGAAAGGAACGGACCCGACGGGCATATGAAACAGGGTTCAATGCAATATCGCATCCACAAGTGGATTGGCCCATCGGCCATCGGCCCTTTACGATCGCTGATTGCAATGAATGTTGCGGACCCAATACATTATAGATACGGGTGCTATGATCCTTGAAGTCCGCCCTTTAGCATTGTCGCCTGTTTTTTCATATATTTCCTATGTAACTCAAAAATGTATTACGCCAGGCTTGTGAGGCAAAAATGCATATGATAACGGTCCCGATAGTTCAAGAGGCTTAATCATGGCGATTATGATTGCGATAGAATGTGGTTGTCCCTTAAATGAAGCGGTCCCTGTATATGTCTACAATCATTGGAGAAGCAGCGCTGTTACAGTTTTAACCGGGAAGATGTGTTCTTCGGTGGATCGCTTGAACATGTCCATTGATTGAACGTGTCCTATGAATATTGGAACGCTCAGATAGACAGAGGAAACAGAAATTCGGGAAGCCGAAGAAGCAAGCAAGCGAAGAGGAAATGACAGCGAGCGTTGAGGAAGCCAAAGAGCCAGCGAGAAAGAGGAAACGAATGGACAGAGGCATGGGTGCATAAAAACAACAAAAGCAGAGAACGGTAGAGGGTTGTTGGTGTGGTGAAGAACCAGAGTGTGAAATAGCAGAAGCAGCAGCGATGAATGTTGTTGAAGGTTGTTGAACATTGTGGAAAATAAGCTAGAGGAGACAGAGGCAGCGAGAGGATGCAGCAGAACAGAAAGAGGGCAGCAGGGCTAACAAGACAGCAGATAGTCGAAGGGGAGAAGCAGCCAGCTAAGATCATAAGCTTGAACAAGAAGTTGTTCTTTATGCAGAGCTTAGTTCAGCTAACAGTAGACTGACTAAAGCTGCGTGAAGACATTATCAGAAGTCATGAAGGGTACTGGACACTCTGTGTGGGCAGTATGAAGAATTGGGAAGACTACTTCAACAGAAGACTGGTTGTCATTGATACTGTAGTTTGGAGACTACAGTGAAGCTGTAAATAGACAGAACTCAGCAGAGAAGAGTTCTGAGAGCAGAACTGAATAGGATTGGAGTCCTTGGGGCTGGTGCCTCAAAAGCAAGAAGGATAGGAGTCCTTGGGGCTGGTGCCTCAAAAGCAAGAAGGATAGGAGTCCTTGGGGTGGTGCCTCAGAAGTAAGCAGGGTTGGAGTCCTTGGGGCTGGTGCCTCAGAAGTAAGCAGGATTGGAGTCCTTGGGGTCGGTGCCTCAGAAGCAAGAAGGATTGGAGTCCTTGGCGTTGAAGCCTCAGAACTGAACATGATTGAAGTCCTTGGGAGTTGATGCTCCTAAGTCCAAGATTGGTGTCTTGGCAAAATAGAGTTGGTGCTCTAGAGGTTGGAGCCTCACCAAAGTCCAAGTTGGAGCTTGGCAACTGTTTGTGACCATCTATATATTGTATCTATTTTACTGCATAGTTTATATTAATAAAATAATTTATTCTTGCTGTTCATCTTGTGTTCTGAATATATATGTTTTAACTAGTAAAACAATAGTGGGAAAAAGAAATACTGATTCACCCCCCCTCAGTATTTCCAACAGCTTCCACAAGTTTGATTGTAGAAGTAGATTAAGTATTTTTTATTTAGTTATATTGCATTATCAGGTTAATCCATAGTGAGAATTTCTACATGGTCTCTATTAGAGCCTAGATTTACCTCAGGCTGAAAAGGTAAGATTCTAGGTCCACATCAAACCATGCTCAGCCTTATAGCTAGCCCTACGAGGACAGGAGAGGGCTCTCTCCGGTTCAATCTCAGCGAAAGATAATCGATGGGACTTGAGATGACCAATTTAACAACTAATCTTAGGCTAGGTATGAAGTGCAAGGATTGATTTGAGTTTTTGGGAGATTTTTGTTGGAAAAAAGGGACAGGCAAATTTTGGGTCCGGGGATGAGGCCTAGTTTTTGCAGAGTTCTGATTGGGGCAAGGAAGGAAATCGCTTTGATGCTTTGGATTGAATGAATGGATGGATTAGACTGGTGAGAAGCTAAGGAGGGCAAGAGGGTCTGAAGAATCCTCCTCAAACATATGAAAACATGTAGAATTAAACAAAATATCCAGGCAGAGCATAGCAGTCCAATGAATTCTACCTTAATCACTCTTTTGCTTAATTGCAGAAGACAAGAGAAGGGAAAATGATACAAATAAACATAAGTGGACTTACAAATACATGGAGAAACACACCATCAAAACGTAGAGCCACATGGATCCCAACAAGTGTTGCAAAACCCTGGTCTTTCCTTTGCCAAAATTGCAGAAATGAAATGTACAATAGAGTGCCAAGAAATCCCAAGTGTCCAACCCTGAAAATGACTTAGAAATTACATAATATAGACAATCCAAACCTATTCCCTTGCCTCTAGGGGTCAAGCTCATCATTCTAGGAGCTATTTCAACCAATTCTAAACAAGGAACTGAAATCTAGGTAGTCAAACAACTTACCCCTATATGCTAGGAAACTGATTCATTCATTTAATTTTCACTTTTTAGTGAATGAATCCTCTAGAACAAGTAAATATGTACCAAAATTACATCATGGTTATAAAATTACATCTTGGTGGATCAAGAGTTACATGAAAAAGTGAAACTAGTCAAAACTGGGCGAATTTATGAGCTGTACTGTGAAAAATAGGCAAAAATCCTCTATGTGTCGCGCCACTTTGGAGCTTATTTTGAGGCACTTCCCGAAGTCCAAATTTAGCCCAAGATAGCTTGTTGGAAAGCCCTGCCTGTCTACTTTCCAACCCAAGTGGAATTTTTTGATTTGGTGTCCATTTTCCCCCTCCAAATATCCAATCTCCCAAGACTGCTTCCTGTGTGTGGAAAAAGTGGCAAAAAGGCCATTTTCAAGGTGTTTTTGACCCTCTAGGCCACCCAAAACTTGATGAAATCTCTCGGCCATTGCTGAGCATGCATAATTTATCATAACAAACCCAAAAATATCAAGTTTTCCTCCAGAAGATGTCCCAATCATAAGCGCGCGCCAAGTGGCGCGGCACAATGGGCAAAAAACCCTGTTTTTGCTCAAAAATGTCTAGGTCCGTACTTTTTCTTCGCATTTTCTGCAGTCCCGCACCTAATGGTCATGTATCCAGTGGATCTGACCACACCTTTTCTTTGTGACAGGTGCGAACCCCTGAGTGCGCCGCGCCTTTTTGTAGAAGACTTTTGGAGGTCTTCTCGGTGTCCAAGTTGGGAGCAGGATAGCTCGTTGGAAAGGTATTTGAGTCGAATTTCAAACCCAACTAGAATTTTTCAATTTGGAGTTCATTTTCCTTGTCAAAAATCAAATCTCCCAAAACTGGTCAAAATGTGCAAAATGAGGCTGCCTAAAGGTAGAGTGTTGTTGCAGTCAATGTTTGAAGGGATTCCTCAACTCCAAATTGAGTTCATGATAGCTCATTGGAAAGATATTTATGTCTAGTTATCATTTGACTTATCAAGAAAGTCATTTAGGCAACCAAGCTAGGAGAAAACTTGATTTTCCCAAGGTCACTCTAGAGGTGCATCAATTCTCCCGAGGCAACTGTATTTTTGACATTTCTCTAACACCATGACACCTGTGTAAAATGTGAAGGAGTTTTTTCTTCCTTGGCATATTTTGGACAAAACCCTCTCTCAGTTTTCCAAAATTCATCTTTTATTGCTCAAAAACATCATTTGAGTAAAACCTACCCCAATGTGTGGAAAAGGGGATTTGTCGAAATGAAGCGAAATGAAGGGGATAGGGGGCTTATAAATTCTTGATGAAATTTTGAGAAGTAGGGAGGGAACAACCAAGTTTATTGGAGCAAAGTTTATCGGAGCAGTGAACAGTATACAAAGAAGAGAATTCAAAGTAAATAAAAAAAATAATTGGGTCGTGAGTTTGTAGAGCAGATCTGATATTTTTTTGTGAAAAATTTTCAGAAACAAATAGCAAATCTTGATGCCTTGCGAAAAAATACCCAAATTCAAAAAACAAATCGGCTGAATCGAAGTTCGAATGAGGGAGATATCCTTGATTTAAAATCAGCTCTATTTACAGAAAATTTTGTGACGGCGGGAAAGATGAAACAGATTGGTGTGCTAGCCAAGAACCTGTATGCACTTGAGGTACAAGATGCATGCAAAGCCTTGAGGAGCAAGGAAAAGGTTAGATACTTGGTGGTTGAGAGGGAGAGTAAATTACCGCTCAACATGCAATCCCAGAAGAATTCTCAGACAATTGTGGAGGAGCCACAATTGGAGATGCTAAGAGGAGACCAAGTGGAGGCATCCACTCATGAAAATACCTCCAGTAGGAGGAAATTTCGAGCCAAGTGGGCAGAGGGATCACATGCATCCATACCTCCAGGTGTGAGGTGGGGCGATGTGAAGTGATAGTCCCAAGAAGGCTGAAATTGGGCAGGGTTCGTTGAGAGGTTTTATCTCATGGATCGTACCTTGCTACGGGAGCCCAAAGTACATAGTAGTGGGAGGAATCAGTGGGATTGATGTAGTCAGAGATCAAAGTGACATAGGCTAGAGCAGTCAGATACTGAAGAGCGTAGAGTTTTCAGTTGACAGAGGCAATAGCAGTCAGAGACTTTGATGACAGAGGCATCATTCTTATTCAAGTTAGATGTTTTTTTCTTCTTTTTTTTCTTTTTTTTTCTTTTTTTTCTTTTTTTTCTGGAGTTGTTGGAGCTACAACACTAGAGAGAAGTGTTGCATGCAAAACATTCCAAAGTTTCAGGATCGGGATTGAGTTGAATTCCTTTCTTGTTGAGAGGGAGTGTTGAAAATAGCAACAAGAAATGCTAAAAATAGCATTTAGAATATTCCAATTTTAATTTGTCCTTTAATTAAAATTCAAATTTAATCTCACCAACTACTTGAAAAATAATAAATTAATTCATTATGGATTAATTAGTTGGAGAAATTCAAGTTAGAAGTCTTTGTGAAATCATGCAACAATTATCCCTTAAATTAAGGAGATTATCCCTTAATTAAGGAGATAAGGATGCGTTGTATTTGAGTTGTAATTAGTTATCTTAGTTAACTAAGTTAAGTCCAATTAAATTAGTTCCAAATAGTTTGAGGAACTAATTGTGACTTCATTCAGTTAATGCATGAATGCATCAAACTAGTGTACTTTAGATAACTGAGGATTCTCTCATAAATAACTCATGCATGTCAGTTCAGACAAAGACCTAGTTGAGATTAAATACATGGACATTGTACTATCAATTGGAGGAATTTTCCTATAAAGGAAACTCATCCATGCAGAAGGAAAAAGGTTCCTTGAGGATTGCGCAGTTTTACAGGGTGTGAGATCAGTGTGAGTGATCAGTGTTACACTTGGTCACAGTAGGGTCACCCAGGAGAAACAACGCAAGGAAATAGGAGCTTGGAGGGCAGAGGATAAGGCTTGTGAGAAGCTTTGATTGCCTGTGAGCATCCAGGAAGATTGTATTGAGAGCTGGCTAGCTGTGAGAGTTAAGGTTTTGTGTAATCTTGATGTATTTCCACCTTGTATGATAATACAAATAGCGGGGTTTTTAGCTGAGGCTTTACCTAGAGTATTCTTCTGTGTTTCAGGTGTATTGATTCTTCTTCTCAGTTATATGTGTTCTGCTTGATCTTGCTCAAATCGATTAAGCTTCCACAAGTTTGATTGTATAAGTAGATTAAGTATTTTTCTTTAGTTATATTGCATTATCAGGTTAATCTACAATGAGAATTTCTGCATGGCCTCAGAGCGAGATTTGTAGAGAATTTGTAGAAATTTCTATAGTTGTTCCCTGTGCGATGACCTGGAGAACTTCTTTGACCAAATTATCTGCCATTGGACCTTTGACTATAAGGTCCATGGTCCTCTATGTCTGTTGAAGGGATTTTAACTTGCTTTGGATGTTCTATGACAGTTGCCTTGCTTCGTCATCCCATGGCTGCGTCCTTGCAGAAATGATAGAGGCCTTCTGACGCAACTTGTTATTCTGAGTCTGGATGAATTTCCTTTCTTGGAGTCTGGTGAACCTTTACACAAGTACTAAGGTCTACTTTGTTGCCCTGATATCATTAAACTGCAGTTGCTTTTTGCAGATGCCATCTTTGATCGTCTGCAAGTGTGGGTCATCCTGTAGCAAGGACCACATTTCTATTGACTGCTCAAATAATTGGTTGCATTCCTTGACTGCAGGTGTCAGAGTTGTCATATATTCTTTAATGGCAGCTTCGCGCTGCTCTCTAACCTCTGGAGGTGTGGTTAGCTACAACTTTAGTTGAAGCTTTGAAATCTATAGCTGTAGCTCAAACCACACCTTTCTGATTTCCTCCTTGGGTTCCTTCACTGTAGTAGCTAACTTGTGAATTTTCTCTGCAGATGTCACCTTAGCTGGAATTTGGAGCTCAAGGAGCTCGCTGCAAAGGCTACCTCTAGTTGTTGATTATGTTGCATCACGTCATCGCAAGCCTGCAAGGCCTACGCTTTCTCTGCAAACATCTGTTGATTGTTAGTCTTTACTTCGTCGATAATCAACAGGGCTCTTTTCTCTCGGATGTAGAGCTCGTTTGAAATTCCTTGGTGCAGGTTATGCAAGGTCTGGATAGGCAGTACTGCAAGGTTGATACCCATGTTGGTCATATGCAGCAACCTGGCTTGCTCCTCAACTATTTCAACATGCAGGGAACCCTCTGGTAGCTTCATTGCGTGAAGGTTTGTAGTTAGTTCTTCCTTTGATGTCTTGCTCACCTGGCTGGAACTCGCTTGAACCGCACTCACTTTTCCCATGATCACTTGGATCACTCATGTCTAGTACCTAGTGGTACTAGTCCTCGATGTTCCCCCATATGTTTTCAGTTGAGGAGTGGACAACATCACATATCTCATCAAGGTACCCCTCCATGAGGACTAATGGTGTAGTACTTGCAGACTTATCCAACTTCTGCTTCTTGCGTGGTCCCTTCGAACTATGCTTCTATCACTTACTCATCCTCAATGGGGTCTCTAAGTCCTCTGATCCGACATAGGGGTTTGTGCCCCTTTCCTCTTCAATCGCTACTTCAACATTTGTGCGCTTTGTATCAAGCTCTTCGAGGTCAATGTTGACCTGCATTGTTTCTTCATGCACATCTTTTTCCTTCCGCACTTTCTTCTCTTTCTTAGAATCCTTCTATGCTTCTTTATTTTTCTCTTTCTTGGCCTCTGGTGTAGCTGCTTTTTTCCCTGTTTCTACTTCTGCGACCTTACTTGTGCTTGCGACTTCACTAGATGGGGTGAGACAATCGCTTGGCCATTAGCTAATGACCCCCATAATATCATCCTCCGTGACTAAATAAGGCAACTTATTCCATGTTCTTGGGGCATCCTTCTTCATGTGCATGGACAAATTATGAAAATATGATTTTAAGTCTGCTACATCTTTATACTGTGCATGCAGACTGGGTGACAATTGTGGACGTTGGTTGATCACCATACGCAATTCTGATTCAAACAGTACCCATAACATCTTGTTTTCAATGATACAGTCAGGGTCCTTCATTTCCCACAACGAGGTGAATTTTTCAGCCTCGCAAAAGTTTGGATCCAGTGTTGAGAACTGGGAATTGTCGAGTGTCCTCCAAGCTACCAGCGTGATCAATAACAGTAACCATGTGTGTTGGAACACTTTTCTGTCCTCCTGGGCTTTGAATCAATCTTGCAAGAATTCTTGGTAGAGGTACTTTACCCAATTAATTAGACCCCTTGGATGCACTGCATAGCTAAGGATACCACTAGTGTCGGTACTTCATCAACACGACACTTTTGCATTATTTTTCCTACCAAAATCTGTGCAGAAAACTGCACAACTTCATCCGATATAGAGATAATTTCATAGCCTCGCGACTTCTTGACCAACCTGAAAGTTGCTCTTCATCTAATCCATGAGATTTTTCTCCTGTGACTTCCCCACAAAAGCATCTGCAGGGTTCATGCCCTAATAAGGTAGCGCTGTGATTCTGTAGGCCAACATCTCATTAATTGGGATGGGTCTGCCCAGCCAAAGGCACCCATCATGAACCAACGCCAAAAATGAACGCACACATATGGTATTACTAATGTCGCAGCTAAAATCTGGGACATACAGCATGTTGAACAACCTTGCATGCTCAATATCGACCACCCACTTCTTGGGTTCAAGCCTTATGATGCACGCCTCCTCATAGTAGACCAATTTCAAGAATTTACTAGGTTTTAACTATGGAAATTTCGCATGATCACCCAAATACCAATCCTCCATATTTAGAAATGGTACTCGGGCCAACAGGTCACCCTCAACAAGTACTTCCTCTGGCAGCAATGGCGTGAATAAATTGGATTTCAATGAGTCAGGGTCCTTAGTGACTTTGGTAGTTGATTTCCTAGGGGGTATATATGGCGGCAGCCAAGAAATTGGCTCTGCATCCTATGAGATGATATTTTCAATCCCCAAAGTTAGATCTTCTTCATCCAAGTCTTAGGGTTCTGTAGGCTGCTTATTTTTATCCATACGACCGTTTTGTCTCATTTCAGTTGGGATTTTGCGCGACGATTGCCGAACCGGGGCTCGATGTGGCTTTTTTTATTTTTCTCTCCTGCCGCGGAGGCAGTAGGTTTTGGCCTCGGCAACCTAGGTGTTGTGGAAGGGACTGGTGGTATTGTGTTCATCTTGTCAAGGCTCTCACAGAAGAGTTTCTTCTGCCACTCGGAAAAATATCCTTCAAACCCAAGCCTCGTCTGCAAAAACTCCCTCTCTACCTCTTTCCAATCTCATCCAGACTTACAACAATCTTCTATGCGCAAACTTAGGCACAAAATTTCAAGACAATCTCTTTGGAAGAAAAGTGTCCGAATGTGGAGTGGGATGCTTGTTGGCTTATTGGGGCCTGACCTAGGTTCAGAGTTGATTTAGCCAAACAAATACGGGTACTATTGGCCCTTTCGACAACAGTCCACGGACCGCAGACTAAGGTCTCACCCAAAGTAGTATGGGAGGGTTCTAGAACCAGGTTTCCGCACCTTGGAGATGTCTGATGAGTTTAAGTGGTCCGTGGTTTCACCCTGCATGCAAGTCGCTACGCGCACTTTCCTGTACCTCGCAGCCTAATATACTACCTTCGCGCAGCCCTACCGAGGGGTTGAACACTGCGCTTCTGCATTATTACCCAAGACTTTACTGGTATTCCAATGTTAGTTGATTATCTTAGCCCACTTGCATGCATTAATTTATGCTTAACAACATAAACCATTCATACAGGTGCGCACAATAAATAAACAGTATATTTGCAAATTATATCAAACATGCATTAACCCAAGAACAGATGCACAGAATTATGATAAAATTTCTCTTTATTAATTCCTTCCTTGGTTACAGACTCGACTCCACCCTGCGCACTGAGATGCAAGGGTCCGTGCACTCAATTGCGGACTACTAGGCCTCTGTGCACTCAGCTGCAGAGCCTTCTCCTACTCTACGACCCAAAGACACACTTTACACTTGTGACTCAATCTCTTAGATTCTTTCTTTCCTATCTCCCATCTACACTTAGAGCCTCACTCTATTTATACAATCCCATGGTCCACAGACCATGGGTAGGCCTATCCAGCTAACATTACATTAGAAAACTAGGGTGGATAACCTTGTGACTCTATTATACTTTCGCGCTCCGCGACCGCAATTTTGCAGAGCTTTACAACAAAAATCGATCAAAGCTTGGGCTTTGAGCCCCACAACATGCCTTGGGGGGATTCCATGCCCAACAGGCCCCCAACAAAAACATCATGACTCACCCTTGAGTCACTTTGTCGGCACAACGATCTTTGCGTGGAGTCCCTCCAACTGTTCTTGAACTGCGTGGAGTTTGGCAATGCATTGAGTTGTTGCTTGCTAGATCTACTGCATACGTTGTTATTAGGCCTCTATGTCCAAACTTCTTCTCTGCATCTGTGTCGATATCCTTGCATTTTTTTATAGTCCCGTTCCTTTTTCTGGATCCTTGGAGTGCGAAGACTTTGCTTCCACTAGTTAGTCAGATAGTCGAGCCACCCATGTAGGTCTTCAAGCAGCTGCCATTCACTTTGCCTAGGAAATGCTCTCCATTAGTTTGACTAGCTATATTGTGCCTTCGTCTGTGACCTCCTTAACCACGTATGGTCCTAGCCAATTCATTCTGAACTTTCCTAGAAATTTTTCAAACTTACTGTCATACAGCAACACTAAGTCATTTACCTTGAAGGTGCGCAACTTAATATGGTGATCGTGCCAAGCCTTTTCACACTATTTTTGTACTTGCTGATGAAAACTAGCCAAGAACCGTTCCTCCTCAAGTTCTTCCAATTGCGTGAACCTTTCTTCTAGAGCTTCACGGTCCGTCATACCTATGAGCACTGTTATGCATAGACTAGGTACAATATACTCCATCGGCATGACAGCTTCCACGCCATAAACTAACCGAAAAGGTGTTTATCTCGTCAATTTCGCACGTTTTCCTATAAGCCCATAGTACAGCAGGTACATGCAAGTCCCAATCGCTTCGCTACATGTTGCACACTTTGGTTAGCACAGTCTCCAATATTTTATTGAAGGCATCTACTGTCCCATTGGCTTGTGGGTGATACGGTGTGCTTTTCTGATGATACACCTAGAACTCTTTTGTGAGTGCGCTGATGGTTTTGTTCACGAAATGTGTACCGTGATCACTCATTAAGATTTTCGGACAGCCAAATTGAGTCAGCATGTGTTCAAACAAAAACTTTGCAATCATGGTAGTCGTGCAGTCTTTGACCAGTTGTGCTTCCGCCCAACGAGTTAGGTACTCCGTCACGGTGTTGATGTATCACGCACCCGTTTTTCCCTGAGGTTTGATAGGTCCTACAAAGTCGATTGCCCATTTTTCGAAGGGTTGCAGCGTCATTTGTGGATTCAATGGCATCTCATCCCTCCGCAATGGTTTACCGGTCCTTTGACATATATCACAGGCCTTACAGTGTGCTTTTGAATCTTGGTGAGGGGTTGGCCACCACAACCCTGTGCGGAGAATATTTTGTGCCTTCGCTTGTCTTGCATAGTGTCCTCCTGTAGCACCCCCATGTGATTCCGCGAGGATTTGACTTCGTTCAAATTTAGGTACGTACCTTCGCAAAATCTCATCATTTCCCATTTTGTATAGGTGCCCCACGATGACAGAAAAATCCGCCGCGCACACCACCAATTCCTTCTTCTGTTGGACGGAGTATTCCTTCGGCACAGTCCCGATTGTCAGAAAGCGGATTATATCTTCAAAGTGTCCATCTGCGACGTGGACAACAAAGAGCTATGCGTCAGTTAATCCTTCCTCCAAACTAGTAGGTTCCTCACCCGTCTCAATACGCGACAAGTGATCCGGTCCTACGTTCAAGCGTCCAGGTTTTACCACGACCTCAAAGTCATATTCTTGGAACAAATAAGAGCCACCTACAGATGTGCCTCCCCAACATAGGCTTATTGACCAAGTACTTTAGCACAGAATGGTCTCTGTACATCTTGAAATGTCCTCCTAGCAAATAGTGTCGGTATTTTTGGAGCGCGTATACCATAGCCAATCCATCGCGCTCAGTTGTGGAACAGTTCTTTTTGAATTTGGACAATCTACGACTTGCAAATGCAATAGGGTGATCCAAGCCCTCTCCACCCTCTTGTGTGAGCATTGCTCCCAATGCGATACACGACGTATCAACATGGACATGAAACTCCACATCCCATTTTCGGAAGACCAGGATTGGAGCGGAGGCCAATTTCCCCTTTAGGACATCCAAGCTCTTCATGCAATCATCATTCCAGCAAAATGTGACATCCTTTTTCAATAGCTTCTCCATTGGCACGGTGATTTGGGCATAGCTTTTGATGAACTTCCTATAGTACCCTGTGTGTCCCAAGGTAGCACGCAATTGTTTAACACTTCACGGTGCTTCTAAATTCAGAATTACTGGAATCTTCGCGGGGTCTACCATTATTCCCTATTTTCAGACCACATGTTCCAGTAGGTTCCCAAAGGGAACGAGGAACGTGCACTTCTTAAGGTTCAACGCAATCTGGTGTCGTTGACAAGTATCCAACATCAAGTGTAAGCTTGCTACGTGGTGCTTAACCAATCCAAAGACAGTCCAATCATCCAGATAGACCTTTAGGAATTTGTGGATATATTCTTTGAAGGTGGAAACAACTATGCGCGAAAAGATGGCTGGCGCATTTTTTAACCCAAACATCATGACGATGTATTGAAAGCAGCCACATTAGTGGCAAAGGTGGTCTTTCTCCTATGTTCCAGCGTGATTTTGATCTGGTGGTACCCTGAGAACCCATCGGTGAAAGAATATGCTTCTTGCCCACTGACATTTTCTAATACTTCATCTGTGAACAGGGTCAGGAATGGGTCGTGTACATAGGCGTCATTCAACTTTCTGAGGTCCACACATATTCTTATCTCACCCTTCTGCTTTTTCTCCTATACTACCATAGGGGTTACCCAGTCGGATTCTTCCACCGCTCAATAATTCCAGCTGTGAGCATTTTGTCTAGTTCTACACGGACCTTTTCCTTGTACTTAAGATTCAAGCGGTAAGGCCCCTGCTTAACCAGTTTCGCGTCAGGTTTTAGGGTGATCTTCATCATCCCTAAATTGCCAATGATCCCCTTTAAGTCCGTAATATTAGTCTAGAATAAGTCTTGGTACTCGCGGAGTAACTCAACGATCTTATCCACCATGGCATCATCCCAATAGTCACCGAGCATTGCATACTTCGGTTCAGCCTCTGTCCCAATGTTTACCTGCTTCGTTTTTAGTAGTGCGGTGATTTCAGGATCTTCAATCAATGGTCCTTGAACCTCATGATAGCCTTCAGTTTTTGGAATGCTAATTTTCCATGGATCCCCATCATCCTCCTCAATATTTACATTGTAACACTCCAGCGTGCAACTTAGTTGGGTCGCTCATTTTGGCTGAAGCACTTCCATTGGCTCCTGGGGTATTTTGAAGATAGCTACTTTTACCACTTATAGCACATCATCAACAGTATCCCACCAACGATCCTCAAACGTGAAGGTTAACAAGAATCCTTTGCGCAAGATATCCCATTCGCTCGTGCCATGGCGGAGCTCCATCTCACCATACCAATTCATGAGTATGATATCCACGGTACAACAAAACAGGTGCACCCACTCAGGTTGTGGCTCTTCCCCGTATACCTTGGTCCATTTCGAGAGGTGTGCACATGGATCATCCCATCCATCATACTTGTCGGTTAGTCGCATTTGAAGCTTTCCAAGCTTCCTGCACATCATCCTTTTGCATTTGCTCCAATCCTCAAGATTTTGTTGTTGCGTACCCCACCACCTTGCGGGCCTAGCATGCAATAACCATTTCAAAGCATCTAACCGCTGTTGTTTTTGCACTTCTCTTTCAAATTAGTTTAGGAAATCATCCACCTTGGTCAATCTGTCATACACAAGTAGATCTCTTACCTCTGTTGCCACACAGCACAGCGACCTTATCGTCATATTGCAATTGAGCATGGTTACCTTGTGTAACCGGTTCTGCCATCGTTCTATCTCCTCATCTGAATCAAGGTGCAGAAGCTTTCATGCTCCCATGAAATCCTGCCATCCGCTATTGGATTCACCCAGTCCTACTCCCACGTAGCTATCTTGTAGATACAGTCTAGATTGTCGTCATTATCGTAGTCACGCACTAGTTCTGTGTAGCGCGATCCTTCTGCACAGTCTAAAGGTACTACCACGCGCAGTGACTTTTTATCAAAAATCATCTTGTGCTTCTTTAGATTTATCACTCCATTCATGTCAGTGGCCCAATATATTCCCAGTAGCGCGAGATATGGATTGTTGTCATCAACAATCTTTATCACTTCGAAATCTGCAAGCACGCTCGCACCTTCGATATCCACTGTTATTCCCTACAATCTTCCCATAGGTAGGACCTTTTGTTGGTTTTCCTTTCATAATTGAATAGGATACCATTGCAACGCGGGTCTGCCCATGTGCTCCCATGTTTTCTTTTGCAGGATGTTCGCGTCCGATCCTAGATCCAAAATCACTTGATCCATTTCATATTCCCTGATCTGTTCGGTCAATATCATCTCTCTTCCTATTCGCGTTGTGTGCTTCCCAAGCTTCCAAACTACATGCGATTCTCCTGACGTGGTCCCAGCACATCTAGTGATGATTTCTTACAGCCCCTTCACAGCCTTGCTGTTGGGCAACAGCTTCATGCATGTCTCCAAAAAGGTAGTGAGCATTGATGGGTCCATTTCCGGTTCCAGTTTGTCTTTACTACTTGAAGTGGAGGCCTCCATGAAGCTCTTCTAAGCTTCCATGAATGTCTCCTTAGCGCGCTCCAAATCAAATTTTGGTTCCTTTGTGGGAGCCTTGCAGACCCAGGCACTCTCTTCGGGCTACTTACCTTTGTCATATTCTATCGTGATACCACTTTGGAGCATGATATTTACATTCGGGTCTTCCTCATGTGGCTCAGACCTCATCATTTGCAAGTTTTGAGTTGGGGTTGGTTGGAGTGCTCCTTTATCGCGCAACCTCGCTACCAATGTGGGACAGTCCTCCATCTCATGATCAAACTGGGTACAATATAAGCATGATGGTCTCGTCGGATTTATACAATCGCGGGCATAATGCCCTAGTCCTCTACAATTGTAACATATCAGTTGTCTGCGATGTCTTCCTAGTCCCATTCCACCTCGACCTCGTCCGTGTCCCTGAAATCCAGTGCGCACCATTTTGCATTTTGATTGAGGGCCTGTGTTTCAGTCTGAACTCTGTAGGTAGGAGTCTGATCAATCATCAGTTCATAACTTCTACAGGTACGCTCATCATGTCCTATTGACCTACAGAAATTATAGAACAACTACTGGGAGCTCTGCGTATACTTCTGTAATAGATGGTAGTTATCTATAGCATGCTTCCCTCCTATCTGACAAATCATGCACCATAATGCAGGCACCACGCTCGGTCTTGCTTGTGCCTTTAGTCTCAATGGCATTGGTCCTCCTACTGCCAAGTAGTTCGCGAAGACTGGACAATGGTCCTTGTCATGTCCCTGGCCTTTGCACTTTACGCACCATACCTCCTCGCGCGCTTCTAGGTGAGCTGTCTTGTCTTGTTTCAAACTCTGTATCTCGAGACACAAGTTTCCCAACTGTGTTTGGATCTGTTAGACTCCTAGGTTAGGATCTTGTATCGGGGTCTCATGCAGTCTAATTGCGATCTCCAAGGCCTCGACCTGAGTGGATAGCTTTTGCAGTGACAACGCGTTCCTTAGATGCAGCGTTAGCGACACTACAAACCATGCGCAATGTTGCGCATCCGTCAAGGTCATGTTGGCTTCACGAATCATACCCTTCAGTCTCTGATCCAGCTCCCAGGGGGTCTCGCCTAGAAGCATCATGATTTCCTTAAATCTAATAACCGACTGTGTCTCTGATTTTGGCATGCTAAATTCCTTGTTTAGCACAGCTTGGATATCCACAATCCCTATGTTCAAATTTTCATTGGAGTGCTTAACATACCAAGTCAGTGCGCGATCCTGCAAAGTGTTGACCAGTGTTGCCTTTCTTTATATTGTCATCCATGACTCCCTATGCTTCCCATACAGCCTTTACCATGAACCAAAACTAGTTTAGGTCTTCATTCCCTACTCCTTTGAACACCATAAATTTGATTGTGCTTGCCATATTGAACTGTGGTGGTGCTAGAGGTGGTGTGGGCGAAGATGGGGGTGAAGATGGTGAAACTAGCAATGGTGTAGGTGGAAGTGGTATGCGCAAAATTCGCTGCTTTATCAAAATGATCGCACTTCTTGGTGAAACCTTTGCGAGCTCTTCCTCGCTTTCTCATAGAGGTGAAATCAAGGGGCTAGTTTCTAGTTCTGCACTACCTTCGTTTCTGTAGATCCTCCCACTTTGCGTAGCCCCAAACATAAATTTATTCGCATAACCTACTTTTCACACAATAGCATTTTTATCCAAGTGTTCAAATATTTAACGTACCTACCTCGCAGCCCTTTGAGGAAGTGTCATTCTTCCTTGCTATAGCTGACTAAAGTATCTACCGCAAACTCGGTGATAAATCCCCCTATAATTTGATCGAGCCAGTGATCCACAGCATGCGCGATCTTATCTTCTGATGCTTCTAGTCTGCGCACCAACTCTGGAGTCCATACAATAGGTTTGTCAAGCCTACACCTTCCTTGTTTGTTTGCTAGCTTCATGATCCACTCGTACAACTCAGAGGGGAAGGATGCAAAGAAAATTTCTTGGATTTCCGTATATAAGTATCACTCTAACCACTCTTCCTTTGATAATCATGGATTCCTATTCTCCTATGTCGCGAAATCATGAATATTTCTATCCAACCACTCTTCAATTCCTTTCTTTGTTGGATTCCAGTGATACGACATTATACATCTCTATGCCAATCCTGATCCCGGCAATGGAACCATTTGTTGGCTTATTGGGGCCTCACCCAGGTTTAGAGCTGATTTAGCCAAACAAATCCCATTACTACTAGCCCTTTCGTCAACAGTCCGCAGAGCGCGGACTGAGGTATCACCCGAAGTAGTATGGGGGGGTGCTAGAACCATATTTCCACACCCTGGAGATGTCTGATGAGTTCAAGTGGTCCATGGTTTGACCCTATGTGCAATTTGCTACGTGCACTTTCTCGTACCTCGCAGCCTAATATACTGCCTTCATGTAGCCCTACCGAGGGGCTGAACACTATGCTTCTGCATTGTTACCCAAGACTTTACTGGTATTCTAATGTTAGTTGATTATCTTAGCCCACTTGCATGCATTAAGTTATACTTAACAACATAAACCATTCATACAAGTGCGCGTAGTAAATAAACAATATATTTTCAAATTACATCAAACATGCATTATCCCAAGAACAAATACACAGAATTATGATAAAAATTCTCTTTATTAATTCCTTCCTTGGTTACAGACTTGTCTCCACCCTGTGCACTCAGCTGCAAGGGTCCGCGCACTCAGCAGCAGGCTACTAGGCCTCTGCGCACTCAGCTATAGAGCCTTCTTCTACTCTACGACCCAAAGACACACTTTACACTTGTGACTCAATCTCTTAGATTCTTGCTTGCCTATCTCCCATCTACAATTAGAGCCTCACTCTATTTATACAATCCCATGGTCCGTGAACCATGGGTATGTCTATCCAGCCGACATTACATTACAAAACTAGGGCGGACAACCCTATGACTCTATTATACTTTCGCGCCCTGCGCCCACAATTCTCAGATATTTACTACCTCAGGTGAGACCTCAATCTGTGCACCACGAAATTTTGCCGAAAGGGCCGGTAGTTTCGAGATTTGTTTCGCTAAATCACTTTTAAACTTGGGTCAGGCCCCAACAAGCCAACAACTCCCCATTCAACTTCGCGAGCTGAAATGCACCTCTAACAGTAATCTCCTTGATGATGTATGGTCCCAGCCAATGCATCTGAAACTTTCCTGGGAACTTAGTAAACTTGCTATCATATATCAACACTAAATCTCCATTTTTAAAGGTGCACTGCTTAATGTGGCGATCATGCCACGCCTTTTCTCTAGCCTTCTGCACCTGCTGATGAAAACTTTCCAAGAATCAATCTTCTTCTAACTCAAGTATCTGCACGAGGTGTTCTTCCATTATATCCTGATCTTCCATCTCCATGACTGCAACAATCCTCAAATTAGGCACTATGTACTCCATTGGCATCATCGCTTCTTGTCCATAAACCAGTTGAAATGGTGTTTGTCCAATCAATTTCTTACAGGTAGTTCTATATGCCCAAAGAACAACTAGTATGCACACATCCCAATCATTCCTATTCACATTACAGATCTTTGTCAAATCATTCTCCAGGATATTATTGAAAGATTCAACTATTCCATTTTCTTGAGGATGGTATGGCATGCTTTTCTGATGATACATCTGTAATTCTTCTAGCAAAGCAACAATCGTTTCATTCAAGAAATGCAAACCCTTGTCGCTCATCAAAATCTTAGGACAAGCAAACCTAGACAGAATGTACTCAAATATAAACTTCACAACCGTAGTTGCACTGTAATCCTTCACGGGTTGCGCCTCAGCCCACCTAGCCAAGTATTATGTCGTTTTGATAATGTAGCACGCTCATGTCTTCCTTCCTAGTGGCTAAATAGGTCCCACAAAATCTATTGCCCATTTTTCGAATGCTTGTAACGAGACTTGCAAGTTCAGAGGAAGTTCATCCCTTTGCAATGGCTTCCCTGTCTTTTGACAGACATCACATGCTCTACAATACTCCTTTGAATATTTTTGTATGGTTGGTCACTACAACCCAACTTGTAGCATCTTCTGCGCAGTTTCTCTTCCAGCATAATGTCCTCTAGAAAATCCTCCATGTTCTTTGGCGAGGATACTTTGTCTCTCATAATCTGGCACATATCTATGTAGAACTTCATCTGTCCCCATTTTATACAAGTGCCCTGCAATTACGGAGAAATTCGCACCCCTGACCACCAATTCCTTCTTCTAATGCATCGCATATCCTTCAAGAGCTACACCTGTAGACAAGAATTGGATTATATATGAAAAATGCTCATCTGCAACGTGCATAGCAAAGAGTTGTGTGTCAAGCAATCCTTCATCAAGATTTGTAGGTTCTTTGCCATTCTCAATCCATGAAAGGTGGTCCAACATTTAATCTTCCTGGCTTCACAATTACTTTGAAGTCATACTCCTGAAATACCAGTAACCACCTAAAAATTTTCCCCTCCAACACAGGCTTGTTGACCAGGTACTTCAAAGCTGAGTGGTCTTTATATATTTTGAAGTGTGCACCCAACAAATAATTCCTGAACTTTTGGAGTGGATATACCATCGCTAACCCTTTGCTCTCCGTGGTTGATTAATTCTTCTTCGCCTTAGACAATTTTCTGCTCGCAAAGGCAATTGGATGGTTGACATCTCCTGTGCCTGGTTGGGTTAAAAATGTTCTTAATGTTATGCAAGACACATCCACATGTATATGAAATTATTTCTTTCAATCGAGGAACACTAGAATAGGTGTTGCAACCATCTTTTCCTTCAAAACATCTAATATTTTTTGGCAATCATCATCCGAGAAAAATGTCACATCTTTCTTCAATAATTTCTCCATGGGCACAGTGATATGTGCATATGCCTTAATGAAATTTCTATAGTATCCTATATGGCCCAATGTTGTGCACAACTATTTTACATTCCTTGGGGGATCCAAACTGATAATTACCATAATTTTAGCAGGGTCCACCATCAACCCTTGCATACAAACAACGTGTCCCAAAAGTATTCCATATGGTACACAAAATATACACTTCTTTAGATTTAGGTAGATTTGATACTTCCTACAAGTATCTAGCATTAGGCGAAGAATTGAATCATGCTTTTTAACTAACTTAAACACCATCCAATCATCAAAGTAGACCTCCAAAAAGTTGTGAATAAATTCCTTAAATGCTACGACTACCACCCAACAAAATATCACAGGGGCATTCTTAAGTCCAAAGGGCATAATTGTATACTCAAAAGAGCCCCATTCTATGGCGAAGGTAGTGTTACTTCAATCTTCTGGTGCAATATTGATCTGGTGATATCCAGAGAATCCATCTATAAATGAGTATGCTTCTTGACCACCAACATTTTCCAAGATTTCATCTGTGAATGACATATGGAATGGATCACGTACACAAGCATTGTTCAACTTCCTTAGATCTACGTAGATCCTGATTTCGCCCTTTGTCTTCTTCTCTTGAACCACCATAGGACTAGCTCAGTCTGATTCTTCTGCAGGCTCAATAATTCCTGATGCAGACATCTTATCCAACTCTTCACACACCTTTTATTTGTATTTAGGATTCAATCGGTATGGGCGCTGCTTTATGGCTTCACATCTAGCTTCAGATTGATCTTCATAACACCTAGATCACCTACTATCCCCTTTAGATCAGAGAACTTTGTTGGAAATAAGTCATGATATTCACGTAACAACTCCATGACTTTGTCAATTGTGTCCTCATCCCATTAATCGCCTATATTCGAGAACTTTGGCTGTGATTCCGACGCAATGTTCACTTATTTGGTATTCAATGGTTATGAAGTGTTAGACACCTCTACCTCAGGTCCATCAACTTTGCCTTGTCCCTCTGACTGAGGGATACTAATATTATTTGGATCTTCCTCACCTTCCTCTATGGTAACATTTTAGCACTATAGAGCATGACGCAGCTGCACACCCCAGTCAGGTTGTACCCACCCGATAGGCTCTACAGGTGTTATGAATATTGTAGCCTTGATTTCTTGTAATGTTTCATCAATACATTCAAATCCATCCTCAAAATTGAATGTTAGCATAAAGTTCTCCTTCAGAACATCCCACTCCGTGGTTCCATGTCACAACTTTGTTTCTAAGTACCAATTCATCATAATAGTGTGATGCAGGTAAATTCTAAGTGCGGACACAAACAATTCCTCTAGCCAGAGAGAGTGGGTCTAGTCACAAACAGACAATCTATGGAAGATTTCCTTAAGCTAGAATCAATTAAGAGGTCCTACCTCTTAGAAGTCTATTATGTTTGGTGATGATCCTGCTTTCTCACTCCAGCTATCTTTAGTTTCCTTCCTTCACACACCTGAAACAAGCAAACAACAATAAACAACAAACTTAATAGCATACAATATTTTATTCAACCTACTTAACAGGTCAGGTAACATTAAGCCATAAAGATATAAAATGACACTTCATGTAGGAATTAATCGATAATTGTATTTATATAAATCAAGAAGAGATTACAACTGATGCCTTGACGTTGTTGGTCTCCTCTGACGTATCCAGGTTCCCACACTTATACTAGCACTTCATGGACAAACTCAACAATAGAGATTTTAAGGCCTCTTTCCCTCTAGTCTCAAATCACACCCAAGCACACTATTCTCCCTCAAACATACACTAGAAAACTTCAAACTATAGATGTCTTGCTGATTATTCTAACTCCAAACTAAAAACTAGCTTTTTCATGGGAAAAAGAGAGGTTTTTATAGCTTGGATGGATGGGAGATGGTTCCTCTTCTCATGGGATCGACGTAACTGAGAAAGGACTCAGTTGATCGGATTAGTGCTATGGACAGTTTTAAACCCTACATATCAGCGCAAGGAGGACATGGGTCATTAGCGCCAGTCTTGTAAACTGGGATAAACAAAAGGTTTTTGGGAAATGATCCAAAAGGGAACTACTCATGAAGATGGACACAATGGGAGTTTCTTCATGATAGGAAAGCATGTCGGGTACACCGTAGAGGTCCTATAGGATTGTAGATGCGGAGTACAGGGACAGTGACAAAATGCTATGTAACAGATGCTCCCTAAAGCATGAAGGCCGAACTAGAGTGAGGATTGAAATGCTTTACAAGATACAAATACATCATTGAAAACTCTAAGTAATAATACTTGAATCATGGTATGGACGCAACGATCTAGAGAATGATCATGTAAATGGATCGAAGGCATGGGTGCAACCATCCAGCAGAAAGGATCATAACGAAACCAAGGTATGGTCGCAACCATCCAATAATGATAAGGATCACATATAACAACTTGTGATATTTTCACAGCCATCCAATAATGAGAAGGATAACATATAACAAATCATGGTATTGTCGCAACCATCCATCCGAAAAAGACATGATCATGTCACATCACCTCGCAACATGGACTTATGTAATCTTAGCCCAGGGTCTTGTGCTCCAAATGACTTGATCAAAGTACAAATCCTAACATGCGAATGAATGTGTTGAAGTCGAGCACGCTAAGAAGTCACTTGATTACCGGTAAATGATGTGAATCGTTAACAAGTGCGAGAGAAACCACCAATAATGACAATGGTTCTCAAGGTATTGGAAGCATAATTCACGGAATGTGAATAATGGAACTGATTTTGAACAGCTCACCCAATCAAGTGTGAAGAACTTGCCATTAGGGCATGCAAGCTCTAAGGGACTGGAAGGGAGTCTCTTGGCTAGCTTATTGGATAATGAGCTGAAGTTGATAGGAAGAAACCATGACATTCGAAGGAGGGCCATGGTGTATCCCACATCATTAACACAAGAAAAAGGGATGTAAATTATTTCAGATGGTCCAGAGAATTAGGAGTAAGTGTAACTACAGAGGGACTAACTCTTGAACATATCAGCGAAACAATTCCAGAGTTTGGCAGCTTTCAGATCCATGGGATCGATAGTCAACCCAGGAAGGTCAATGATGAAAGGAGGATACCCCAACACGACACAAAATAGATAGTGTCATGTTCAAGAGTGAGCTTCCAACACGATTGACTGAATTTTCAAATTTCCCCCCACCATTTATGGCAGGTACCCCAATTATTTTTTGTCACAAGCTTGAAGGGGATAGCATATGCTTGCACTGTAAGTTCATCCTTCAAACGAATCTGACCTAGTAAGTTTAATGAGCCCTAGGAAGGAGAAGCTCATGTTCGTCATGGTGACGAACCTCATGTTGTTTAATGTTTTAAAGAGTCTGACAAAGGTGTAACTAAGTATCTTTTTCATGTTTAGAGAGCTTGAAAAAGACACAGAAAAGAAAACTCCACATGGTCCCTTTTTGTATATTTGTGTCTCTCGAGCCCAAAAAGGTAGAAAACGATACTTGAGAGAACCACTTGACCATTTCAGTCAAGGAGTACCTTTTTCATAAATAGTTTATCCAAGCTCGAAAAAGGGGTAAAGGTATACTAGGTAAACAACGTTTCGCATAATTTAACGAGTTCAAAACGACAAGAGCTTGGCAATCTTTTCATGTTTAAAAGTTAAGAAAAGAGCTGAAAGTAGACCTCCCCATTTTATTTTCTTTAACGAGTCAAAAGGGAAAATACTCGGTGATATTTTCATTTGAGTTTTACGAGTCAAGAAAAGGGCTTAAATGAGACTCGAGTATCATCATCAACAATCTGTCACCTGTCGCTACACAAGAAAGGTAAATGCATTATGTAGTTCTAAGGAAAAATAGGTCAAAAACACTTTAAAAACCCTAATATTTTCAGAAAAAATGAATAAAAAGGGGAAAAATTAATATTGCAGGAGGTAAATCCTCCTCATTTATTCCTCCCCCATTTGAATATTCCTCCACTAATCACACCAGCTCAAAGTGCAATCAGCTAAATCATGAAGATCAAAAGGTAGTCGAGCAAGTGATAGACACAGAGTTAGTTCATCTCGATTTTGGGAGCCGAGCCACCCTAGATTTAAGGAAGTTGTTGGCGACTCCAGTTGTATAAGTAGAGAGGCCTAGATCCTCATTAGGGTTCGATTTTTTGTTGTAAAAACACTAGTTATTTTCAAGCTCCGGACTTGTGGAAGACATTGATGTAATTTTCTGTTTTGATAATGAAAATGAGGTTTTTCTTGATCCAACACTGAGTTAACTCAAAGGGCTGATGCTCTTGGGTTAGGGCCCAACCCTAGCAGAAAAGGCTCCTCTTCTTGTATCTCTATGCTTGGCTTAGTTTCATAGATTCATGGTTAAATTGTCTTTAGAAGTATTTCATTGCAAGTAATGTAGATTTGATTAGTTGTTTATTAGTTTTCTTCCATTTGTGCTTTACTTTAGTAGTAGGTTAGAAGGGATAAAAGGAGCACCACAAAGATTTCAGTAGGTGTCTTGGCCTCACCTCTTCCCTCAAGGATCATGATTTGAGGAAAAGACCCTTATGCAACCCCAAAAAGACAAATTTCCATTTTCTCATAAGATTTAGAGTTTACTGTACTTGAACCAGCATTTGATCAGTTTTACAAGTGTAGGATTTAATTACCATCTCTTCCATATTCAATCTTACAGTAGATCTCATCCATGATTCCATTTTATTCAGCAATTTTCCTCATGCATGAAGTAGACAGCAAGTTCATTAAATTCTGCTTTTCTAGCTTGTTAGAATTATTCTTGTTTACATGAATTTTGGAAATTATAAATGTTTGATTCAGAGCAGGTACTTCAGAAGTATAAAGAGATCTCATAGTAGACAACCACCTTCCAACTTCATCCATCCATAATCATTCCTTGCTTTCACCAAGACCTTCACCAATCTCATCATTTTACATAGAAATTCCTCCAAGCCTGTTGAGAAAATCCAACCATCTCCTAACCTTGGTTTTGAGTTCTGAGTGATCCTAGGCATGTTCTCACTCCATTCCACCCATCCACCACCTTCCCTAAGCCTTCCATCACCTCTAGCAACCATCATTTTTCTTACGGCTGTATGCTGTAGAAATACAAGGAATCTTGTAGGTTTCTAGTACATCCTGCAGGTTTTCCTGTAGTGGCCTCTTTTGAGGCCGAATTGAGGGAAAACCTCTAGGAAGCCACACCAGGTCACCCATGGGTCTCCCAAATATTCCAACCATCTCCTAAACCTCCCAACCATCCACTAGCATTACTAAGCCACCTGCCACATCACCAAAAGAGATTAGGGTTTACACTTGATTTTCCATAAAAAGAATAAAAAGAGAAAATAGATTTATTTCAGTCCTTTACATGCGTAACAATAATGTTTGATGTTTTGAACTTCCATGCTTAGGATAGTAGCATCTCATACAGTTATATTGGCATTACTGTAAAGTATAGTTTCTTAGCATTTAGTTAGGAAATGGTGTGTTTTAGCATTGAGTTTTGGTATTTTTCATTATTGCAGTAGATAAGGTTTCTCATAGAGTAGATTCCTCTTTCTTTCATTAGTTATCAAGATTCTTCTGAATCCATAGAAGTCTGGCATGAAAACCCTAGTGGTCTCTCGCCAGCTGAATAGTGACAAAAAGCTGAACCATCACTTTTACTTGTGTATATAGCACTATCACCTCCAAGTTTGTACGAACCCCGGGTTGATAAAGTAAAGTTGGTAGCCCCAGGAGTTGCAACATTCTTGCTACAATATGGTGCTCATCAGGGCATCCCATGGCCTCATCCCAGCAGCAGTTACTTCCCATTGAAACCATGCTAATCCATCGCCCAATGACTATAGGAAAAGGTGACATGCTGAGATCACTCCCAAGGAGTCAAGGAGAAGAACCAAGAGACTAAGTAATGGAAAATATCAGGACCGCATGCAAACTCCACTGGATGCATGATCATATCAAGGGTAAGTATGGTAAGTAAAGAACATCTTTCAAAGTACACCTCTTATTTGAGTTTGTAGGACTACTTGTCATTGACATATCATCCTGTCCTCAGTAACATACATGTGTGCAAATAAAAAACGTCATTTCGTGTATTTCCTCTACATGCCTTGCTTCCTTTTCGCTTGTTTTCCTAATTGTCGTCTTCAGCATGTTGATTACTATGTCATGCCTATGACCTTGTTCTGGTGATGTTGAAGGTTTGGGTTTGTGTTGTGTTCATTATGTAAACATCTATCGCACTTACGCACAATGTTTTAAGCACTTTCACGCAAGTGTCGCCATGTGTCATGCGGAAAGAGTCAATTTTGCGGACAAAACCGACCTCCCTAGAAGCTAAGGCTTTCTAGTGACAAACAAAACAATCAAGCACTATCTTTCCCTAAATATGCATTTAAAATAACAGCAACCAGGTGTTTAAGGCTTACCTCTAGTTCAATGCTTGTTTGTAGCAGCCAAGCCTCTCCGATCCAGATGAGCTCCTCCTTCTCTCTGAAACCTGCATTCACTAACAAGAAAACGATTACATAGCACCTGAATAACTCATACAATAAAACATATTCATCATAAAGACCAAGGAGTTTATGAAACAAATTATATATAACAACTTGTTGAGAAAAATGAACTTAATTGTATTAATTGGAAACAAAAGAAACCATTACAACCAGTGCCTTGGTGTTGTGCAGGTCCCTCCCAGGGTCCAACAAGAGTTCTCCTTTACTTTGATCAGCTCACCCACTTCCAAATGAAGCTAAGAAAGGATTGGAATCTCTCCTCTCAAGCTCTAAAAGGGAGTCCTAATTTCAGCAGCATCTACCCTTAGCAATGTTCAGCTTTCAACCTCCCCTCCCTCTGGCCCAATGCCTGTATTTATAATGCTTTGGAGGAAGTTAATCAGGTCCACCATCAATGGGATAAGCCCCTCTTTCAATGGGATAGATCCCCTCTTGATGGGATAAGTTCCTCTTTCTTTGGGATGCATGAACCATCTGGAGGCGCTCAATACACATCAAACCATCTTCTAGAATGCTCTAGAATCGACCACAAGTAACTTTTTTAAAGTAAAACTTGCGCCTTTTGACCTTTATAGGAGTACGCACCCACCCCTTTACATACAGAGTGTACAAGTACGCAGGTATTGTGAACTTGAGGTGCGTACACGCAGGTAAGGGTAAGAGAAACTGCGTAACCAGAGTTAATTGACTTTTAAGGACTTTCTCCCTTTCTTGGAGTTTGACATGAGTAGCAGAGGTATAAGACTTGCCAAGGAGGATAGTATGACAATTGATGGAGCCATACTGACTGCAAAGAGTCATGGTGACAAATTTTAGTGTAACAGATTGCCCCCTAAAGTGCAAAGCCTGTAGTAGATTAGGGTTTCATATCATCTAGGAAGGGTGAAGTACTTTATCATTTCAAGGATTATCTTGTGGAGAGCCCAGTCGGAACCTGCAAATATTCAACACAAAATACATATATGAGATCATATCATCGCTGAGGTAGGCATTCCCATACTCAGATCAAAAACTTTAACTAACAAACTAACTACTGCTCTGATACAGGAATGATTTCGCAGTACATCATAATCATAGACTCATGTAGACACAGTATGGACGCAGCCATCTGTTTATAATTAGTCTACTATATAATGAATACAAAACTCCTCGCAGCCTGGATGGCAGAAACTAGATCCAGGGTCTTCATTTCTACTTCCCGAAATAGTACGATTCTATCCATGCGAATAAATGAGTTGATGTCGAACATGGTAGAAACCACTTGATTACCAGTCAATGATGTAAACTGTTAACAAGTGTGAGAGAGACCACCAGTGATGTCAATGGTTCTCAAAGTACCCAGTACAATCCATGAGATGTGAATGAATGTGTTGATGTCGAACATGTCACGGAATCCTTCGATTGAAAGTCAATGATGTAAACTGTCGTCAAAGGCGAGAATCCTGCCATTGATGCATGCAGACTTCAAGGTACTGACGATTTCTAGATAATGTGCTGATGTCGATAGAAAGCGATCCGTCGTAGGCAAGCCCACAACACGAAATCATAGTTCAAGTTGAAGAAATGTAGCTGTAAGGACTGACTCAGGGATGGTCAAGATGGATGACAGGTATTTTGCAGATGAATGGTTTATTTGCAGTGACCTCTTGAACACATAACGACACGACAGATGGTTTGGTGACAATTGACCCAAAGTTAATACCCGACTGAAGACTTTCAATGTGGTTTGATCAACTGTGAGGCAAAGGATTTCCCAACCCAGGTGAATGAAAAGTGTCGTGTTCAAGAGCGGTGATAAGGTTTCTCTGAGACAAAGGATAACAAATAGGCTCACTTTTCTCTCTTTTCCCCCACCATTTCTGGCAAGTACCTCTTTATTTTTTACAAGCTTGAGGAGGATAACATTTGCTTGATTATAAGCTCATCCTTCGGATGAGTCCAACTTAGTTTAGATTCGAACCCTAAGAAGGAGTGGTCCGTTCCTGTTTGTAATCGAACAGGTCCTTTACTGTGAAATTTTAACGAGTCCAGTATAGGAGAAACTCGGCGTTTTTCAATTTTAGAGAGTCTGAAAAAACTTAAGAAGACTCCAGGGTTGAACGTTTTCGTAAATTTGTGTCTCCCAAGCCCGAAAAAGTATAAAATAATACTTGAGAGAACCGCTTGATCTTTACGACCAAGGAGTACTTTCATGATTAGTGTCTTTGACCTGAAAAGTAAAAAGCGATCAAGGACACGTCGTTTTATTTCCAATATCGAATTTGAAACGACAAAAATCCGGCAATCTTTTCATGTTTTTACGGTCAGAAAAGGGCTATAAGAGGACCGTCTTTTAATTCTGTTTTAACGAGTGTAAAAGAAACGCTCGGCAATCTTTTCATGTTTTAGGAGTCAGACAAGGGCTTAAAGATGACTCTGGTATTTTTGTTCGTGAAAAATGACAATCTTCCCGGAAAATCCTTTATCCTGCACAAAAACCAACACATTACTCATACTTGTTTAAAGATAGATAAAAATACTTTGAAAAATACCTTTTCATGGTGAAAAATAAACAAATTTACCATTTATTTACCCAAAAAACCTATAAAAAGGGCTTTTACCAATTCATTTTTACCATTTTACTGTTGAGGAGAGAAAAAGGGCTTTTGGCAAGAAACTTCCCGTGGACACTGCGGAGAATCTGACCGTCGAAACCGAACGCCGTCTCTTTCAGGTATTCTACAACATCCTCCTCTTCATTTTCATCCATTTGGAATTCGTTTTTAGGCCCTAGTTTCATTTTTTGGAGGCTTTGGGGTTTCAAGATCCGCCTTTTGGGGTACGCAGGTGCTCCACTGGGGACCCGCGTACCCCGACATTTTCCTAGTTGGGAAAATGACTGGCGTATGCACCTTGCCTTAAGGGAACCCGCGTACCCACGCCCTGTTCCTAAAGGTGGGGTGCGTACTCCGCGCAAAGGGTTTACAAACCCCAAATTCTCCAAATTGGACCAAAAATTTTTAATTTCATGGATTCTAATGGATGTTTTCTGGTGTGTAGATCGTTCACCATGCTTGATTGGCGTGAGAGAGAGCACGAAGATGTTGATTTGGATACCATTAATCATCAACCGTCAATTGATGCTTTGAAGGCATGCGGCCTTTATAAATACTGGGCCATACCTGGCATGAGGGCCCAGGTGAGATTTCTAGAGTGGCTGGTAGAAAGGTGGAATGTTCAGGATCAGTGTTTTTATATCGGAGGGCACCAGCTCGAGATAGAGCCCTCAAATATTTACTTTCTCACTGGTTTGCCCAAGAGAGGCGAACACTTGACTCTATTCGGGACTAGGCCGGATGGCCAGTCCATCGCTAGTCTCCGACTAGAGTGGTGTAACACTCAGAACCAGGAGAAGGGGATAGAGATAAAAACTATATCCCGACCTGAACTTATGGTGATTGCCTTTACAGTTACCAGACTTTGCGGGGCTGCCGCTTTGCACATTGCCACTGGGTCCCAGATGCGGATGGCGATTGATTTCTATCGAGCTACCATTTTTAACTGGTGTGATGCTGTGTTGGCCAATGTAAAAGGCCAATTGACTCGAGCCAAAAACAGACAGCTGAAGACTTTTGGTTATGGGCCTTTAGTTGTCAGTTTTGGCTTAGAGAGGGTTCCAATGCTGATCCCACAGCAGCTCACTGTTGGTGTTGGGCTTCCTCGAGAGCCCAAATTGATGCGATGGGTTGCGGTTATGGCTCGTCATCCTGATGAGGGAACGGAGGTTGTTCGATTTACTCCGGAGTACTTTCACTGGTTAGAGGACCAGGTCTTTTCGATACAGGATTTTCCTTATGCCGGAGTTGATTTTCGTGGAGATCCGGACATGATTCTTCCACCGGGAGAACAATGGGATGACACAGGTAATTCATTTTTCACAAGTTTTTAAACTATTTATTTTTTTTGTTTGTTTTTATATCGTCTCAAAACTGACAGGTAACAATTTTCAAAATGCAGATGTAGGCCCACGTCGTCCAGCCAATCTGCGGCCTTTCGAGAGGAGACTACCAGTTGCAACAGCGCCGGCCCCACAGGACAAGGCCACAGAGACTTTAGCTGAGTTGGAACAAGACCTAGAGCGTCTTACAGCAGATATACCCGAGACTACTATAGATGATATTCCTATCAGGCTTCAGCGCTATGTAGTCGCAGTCCCGGGACCTTTTAGAAGGTTCTTGTGTAGAGTAGCCCATGCAGTGGTGTCGTATAGAGAGCATCACCAGTGATTGGATGGTCGTTTTGTAGACACATGCGACATTTTGGTTTTTTGTACTTATCATTTTTGCCGATCATAAGGTGTTTTTCAACCTATGATCGAAGACGATGTATTTTTTGACACACTCCTATCTATATATATCATTATTACCGGCTTATCTTGTTAAACATGTGTGATGAAATGTTTTTAAATTTACATGTATGATTATTGCAAATGTCTATTTAACATTTGAGAAGCAATTGCATCTGCTAATGTATTTAAAGACCTTGGAATATGCTGATATTCAATGTAATCAAATTCACGTTCCAAGAGACGCACTCTCAAAAATAACCTTAATAACACTGGATTTCTAATGGCATACACTCTATTAAGTTGTAATACAACGAGTTCAGAATCTAACCTCACTATCAAACTCCGAATCCCAAATGAAATAGATTCAGACAATAACTCAATCACTACACTGTATTCGGCAATGTTGTTTGTTGTTTGACCGAGGCTCACCCCATGCATAGAAACTAACTCGTCAGAGGGTGAATAGATAACCCAAGCTGCGGAAGAGATATTCTGTGTACTACGACAAGCACCATCAGCGAAACCAATGTATGTTTGGAGAGGCATCGACATCTGCAAACATCAAGAGTAAAACCAAGATAAGCAGAATAACGACAAAAAACACACCCTCTAAGCTAAGCACACTTGTCTAAACTAACAAACACACCAGCTAGAAAGAAAAACTAACCTAGAAAGAAAAACTAATCTAACTAAAAATCTCCATACCCATCTTTTAAGCATAATACCTCTTTAGGTAAAGTCCATTTCTGGGTTTACCCAAAGAGTCCCCGTCAAAGTCTACCAGCTCATAGGCCCCTTTTGCTAGCTTTCGCTTGACAATATAGGGCCCATGCCACATAGGAACGAATTTTCCAACACCTAATTTATCATTAGCTTGATCATATAACAACACTAGGTCTCCTTCCGAAAAATTTCGAGGGTCACATTTCGATCATACTGAGCTTTCATCTGTTTTGCATGAGTCTCGATCGCTAATGCAGCATCACATCGAGTCTCATCTAATTGAGCTAAGTATAATAAACGCTTTTCCTCTTCGGAAGTAGCTGGAAGTAACTCGATGGCCATTTGCAGTGATGGGATTTCGCATTCAATGGGTAGCACAACTTCCAAACCATAAACTAGTTGGAAAGGAGTGAACCCTGTTGATGTTTTCACTGAGGTTCGGTACGCCCAAAGCGCGGAAAATAACATGTTGTGCCAATTCGACCGATGAATACCAATGATTCGTCGGATCATGATAACTAAAACTTTGTTGATGGACTCAACCAGACCATTTGCTTGTGGATAATAAGGAGTTGAACTATCGTGACGCAAACCAAGCTGGCCTGTAAGTTCTGTCATCATAACGTTTCGAAAATGGCGCCCATGGTCAGTTATTATCGCTTGTGGGACACCAAACCTAGCAATAATGTGATTGAACACGAAAATTGCAGCTGTCTTGCCGTCTGCCTTGAATGTAGGCATCGCCTCGGCCCACTTAGTAAAATAATCTACCGCAAGGATGATATACGCATGCCCCCCGGCCGAGTGAGGGTTACATGTAATAAAATCGATACCCCATTTAGCAAAAGGACCAACGGCAATTATAGGGTGGAGAGGAGCAGGTGGAGCGCTTATCTTTCGATCAAACACTTGACAGTTGTGGCATTTTCGGACCGCAGTAATACAATCTTTAAACAAGGACGACCAGAAGTAGCCAGCGCGCAATATCTTTTGGGCTGTGGCATACCCAGACATGTGACCACCACACGCTCCAGAGTGACAGTCATTCAGAACCCTTTCAGCTTCTTCGTGAGTTAAGCAACGTCGGAAAACCAAGTCTGCCCCACGGCGATAAAGAGTATCTCCAATAATCTTGTACTGTTGGGACTGGAATCGAATTTTCCGACGTTGCGACTTTGAAACTTTGGGCCGAAAGGATTGGGTCTGGAGATAGACGATGATATCCCCATACCACGGATCTAAAGTGCTGATTAGAAACAAAGATTCGTCCGCAATGGGCTCCTCCGCCACAGTTTCCGTGTCAGCACACGAGAAGTCACACATTAACTCTGCAAAAACTAAAGATTTCTTAGACTTAGATTTCTCAAACTCCAAGTCGAACTCTTGCAGGATAACGATCCATTTAGAGTACTTGCCCCCTAGCAATTGTTTTGTCAAAATATAGATCATAGGGTTGCAATCCGAAATGGCTGTAGTTTTACGGAGTAAAATGTAGTGACGAAAACGTTGGACAGCTTGAACGGCTGCCAATGCCAATTTCTCCACATGTGAATATTTGAGCTCAGTTGGGTTTAATGTCCGACTAAGGTAATATATCACATGTTCCATTCTGAATTCATCTTCCTGTACTAAGACCATCCCGATGGTGGAATGGGCGGCGGCGAGGTACAAAAAGTAATCCTGGTTGTAGTTGGGAGGATGCAGCAACGGTGCATGGGTCAACGCGTGCTTGAGTGCATCAAAAGATTTCTGAGCTATCTCATCCCAAGTGAATTGAGCGTTCTGTTTCAACAACCGTGTAAAACCCTTTGTAACCTCAGCGTAGTTAGGAATGAATCGTCGTAAAAAGTTTGCTTTCCCCTGCAAACTTTGGAGTTGGCGAAGACTCGAAGGAGGAGGCAATTTGATGATAGCTTCGACCTTCGAGGGATCGACGCGAATGCCGGCTTTTGAAACTACAAATCCCAGCAATCGTCCCACTTCTATACAGAAGACACATTTGTGTGGGTTCAACCGAATTCGATAATGCCTACACCTCATGAAAATTGCTCGTAAATGGACAAGGTGGTCAGCTCGATGTAATGAATGAGCGGGCAAATCATCGAGATACGGTTGCACAATGTGTTTGATGTCATGAAACGCATAAGACATTGCCCTTTGAAAAGTTTCTCTAGCATTCTTTAACCCAAAAGGTAATTTGCAATAAGCAAATGTCCCCCATGGACAAATGAAAGTCGTTTTTGGTTGATCGGCAGGTAGAATATTGATTTGATTGTAACCGGAAAAACCGTCCATAAAGGAAAATATTTCACTGCCGGCACAATCGTCAATTATTTGATCGATATAGGGTGTTGGGTAGTTGTCCTTTGGACAAGCTCGATTAATGTCCCTATAGTCAATACATATTCTTATTGTTCCCTGTTTTTTGTTAACCGGAACAATATTCGATACCCAATCCGTTAACGGGATCGGATAAATGAACCCTGCTTTCAACAGCTTCTCAACTTATGCTTTAATTGCAGCCGCTTTTCGTGGGTGAATCTGACGCAAATGTTGCCGGACGGGTTTAGCGTCCGGGTAAGTCTTGATCTCATGGACAACAATTGCGGGATCAATTCCTGGCATTTCCTCATAGAACCAGGCAAACACGTCGCGGAATTCTTGAAATAGGGCCTTGTATATTTGAATTTCGTCATCTGTACACGAGGCACCTATATGAATGTTCTCAATAATTCCGGGCTTAACTTAAATGTCAATGGGAATAGTTCGAGAAATATTTCCCAAATTCAACTCTGAATCAGGATGTTTCATGGGATTCTGAGCTTCCTTGACATATTCAGCTGTAAAGACTCATGAGAAATCATTTTCAAAACGATCATCCTCAGGTAGAAACGAAGATCTGTGATGGAGATCTTCCCATGGTAAATCGTCTACACACAGGACTTCACGAAGTTGCTCGTCAGATGACACAACTTCGGGAAATGCTATTAATTCTGAGGTTGATGTGAAAAGTGACTCCTCACAGACCACATTCATTTGGTCGATTTTGGTTGAATGCGGGTCGGTAAAAGACTACACGGCCTCATAGGCAATTTCATATGGACTCAAAGGCATAGCATCACCAAATGAGTCTATCTCAGATTCAGAAGGAACGATCCAAGGATCGTCATAAACAATGGTCTCTGATGTAATCATATGAATGGATGCAAATGAAGACAATGCGTTGATTGGAGGAAAAGGAAAAGTTCCCAGTAAACCGGCATCTTTAACTAATCCTACTCCAACATCCTTATAAGGGATAGTCATTTTACCGACATGCTGAATACTCTCTGAAGAGGCTGGGTCGGATGAAAAGTAAGCCAGCTGGTCTATTGTTACGATCTTGCCATTATGTGGAAACTTTATTACTCGGAAGACTGATGAAACGACCGCTGTCATAGCGTAAGACCAACTTCGACCCAAGAGAAGGTTGTAGTCTAGAGGGGCATCAACCACCTCCACATCCAGACTAACGGTTTTTCCTTCAACCCCTATAGGCAAATCCTGAAGAATTCCAAAAGGATGAAACCCACGGCCATCAAAGGCCTTAAGAATTTTCGAGGATTGATTTAGTGAAGGAGAACCAAGCGATCTCCAGCACTGTATCGACATAATACACGTGGAAGCTCCCTCATCAATTACAGTCCGATGAATAGGCCTGTTTTTTACTATCACTGGGATCTGGAAAGCCATTTGATGAGGTAAACACGGTGTACTATTTTCTAGATCAAAGATTATTAGGTTCGGGTCCTGAACATCAACAGCTCCTATAGCCGACAAAAGTAATTTGCGTTGTGCTAGGCATGATTGCAGCACTTCCAATGCCGACATTGCTGAGGGTGAAACAGCTAAGTCCTCAACAATGTTATAATTCTGGGCCGCTCTCGCATGTGGATTGAAAGCAGACTTTCGAAGTATACCCTTGGCGGGCGGTTTGATTACTAAGTCCGGGTTAGGTTTCTCGATCTGTAGTGGATCGGAACCGGGAGCTGAGGTTGATGGATTAGAATGAGAAGATTCTACTTCTTTGCCATCAACAGGACTTTTACTACCATAATCTTGCGATCGAGTCGCAATCCTTACATGAGACATCATCAATATGGGTTCTTCACCGGCACTCGAGGAAGAACCTATCATCTTACTCTCCTGCTTTGGAAATGGATCTTTCAAAACAGCAAGAGTTGGGGAACCTTTGACAATTTTCACAACCTCTGCCCGATGAGGGCAATCTCTTGTAAAATGATCCTCTTCACAAATAAGACAAGGATAACAAGGTTTGCGCTTTTCGTCATTGGTTTCCGACTTTTCAGTTTTCTCCTTTGGAGTTTTGTCTGCTTTATTCTTCTTCTTGCCTTTCTTTTTCCCAACGGATTTTGATTTAGCCGTAGATGACTCTACAGCGTGAATATCGGCGGAAACTTCAGCAGAAGAATCTCCTGTCAGGGAGTCTGGTAAGGTTATAATAGGAGAAGAATTCTTTGAGGATTTCTTCTTGCTTTTAGTGTTCACCGTACCAATCATGCCATCAGCAGCATGAGATCCCAAAGGAGCAGCAGCGATTTGATTTGACTTAGGAAGATCTGGGATCTTTTCGTGTAACGTACCTGACTGAGTATAAACTAAGTCAAGGTACTGCGCTTGAGCAATCACTTGCTCCTCAGTAACTACTCCGGCCTTAGCTACGTCTTCAGTAATCTTCGGTAACAATGATTTAACAAACCATTCAACTAAGATCTGGTCCGGGATAAAAACTTTCACTAACCGCCTTCGACGTCTCCATTCATGAATATGATCGGAAATATATGTGGACGTCGATTGTTTTAATGAAGTTAATAACTCCGTGCCATTATCATATCTGACCGGCAACTGAAAATGAGTTAAAAACGAGGTAGCTAACTGGCTAAAATTATAAAAAGAGGCCCGTGGTAACTCAATGTACCACTTGGCCGCGAGACCAATGAGAGTACGCTGGAAAAGACGTAAGCGGATCGAATCATCCGAGATGGAATTAGAAGCACACCAGAGGTGGTAAGTCATCACATGATTCGACGGGTCCTCTCCAGACTTACCTTCGAACTTGGGAATGTCACTGGGCAACTTATTTGGCATTGGCGGCCAAAACGGAAGATAATTTATTGGATCGTTCGTTAGGCACGACAAGTCTGGTAAATCCAAAGTTGCGATAAACGGTAATTGCCGATTAGGATCCCTAAAACTCTGGGTCACAAGACCAATCCCAGGAGGAGGATATCCAGGATAACTAGGAATAGGAATTGCGTTCGGGATATTGTATCCTCCTGGAAAACCAGGATTAACCAGACCGTACTGGGGTTGCCGTGATTGTTGATAAGTGTACCCAGGATACGGTTGATACTAGTGGCTGGACAGCAGGACCGAATTGGTACTGTCCCTGGTACGGTTGATAAGTGAATTGTGGTTGACTAGTGACAACCGTACTTAAACCAAGTTGTCCTACAGGCATCTGAACCGTAGTTTGAATTGTAGATCCAGACGATGGTAAAGATGTCTGAGGAGTAGTTACAGAGACAGTAGAAACCGGAGCTGTCGATACTCCAGAAGTAAGTGTGGTAGATGAAACAGATGTTGCGGTAGTTGCAGCAGTCGTTTGAGATGGAGTACGAGGCGAAATAGGCCCGGACTGAGAAACTACCGAAGGTACAGAAGTTTGAATATTAGATTGGACCGGTTGCTGGGGTGAACCAGAAACTAAGGGTTGTCCAGTTTGAGATGACAACTGTATGCTTGGCTGCAATACCTGTTGAACTTGTGATGGATCCCACACTATGTTCATTCCGGGGTATTGACCCATAACAGGTTGAGGATATTGAGATCCATAACCGGATTGAGGGTAGGATTGATAAATAAAAGGTACATTTCCCATACCTTGAACATAAGATTGACCTTGGGGTGGTTGGAAACCTTGACTCGAGTACTGACCTTGGGGTAGATACCCTTGAGATAGGTACTGATACTGGGGTTGACTTTGAGGTATAAATTGATACTGAGGTTGGCCTTGGGGTACATATTGAGGCTGAGGCTGACCTTGAGGAATGTACTGCACCACGGGTACATACTGTCCTTGAGGTTTCCCCCCAGACACAATTTGTGTACCTTGAGGTTGCCCCCCAGGCGTTAATTGAGGCTGCCCCCCAGGCGGTAACTGGCCACCTTGAGGTTGAGAACTGGGAATTGAACCTGACATCATGTAAATGTCTCCTACGCTCAACGGTTTATTACCATTGTTTCCAGTTAATAACCCATGTTCAATGGGTTGAGGAGATGCTCCCGCAAAGGTACCAGAAAGTGACTGATACCCAGAGGGAACAGAAGGACCGCCGTACAAAAAGGATTCAGGCGATTGAGTAAACATGGACGACTGACCAGACATATTTACGAGAGTATAAAGACCTCCAGGTGGATAAGGAGCACGAGGTGGAGAAAAACTTAACCCTGAGTTGTCCAAATAATTAGTTAAAGAAAGATACCAAGTAGTACTTCTAGGTGGACTGTAAAAAAATGGATTCACGCTCCCTTAGATCAATAGTAGGTTGATTTTCAGGGATAGGGATGCCTATTTCTTCTTCTGGAGCAAGTTCTTCAATAGCTATCAAACCAGAAGGAAGATTTTCGGTGATGACTCTTTCTACCCTAGGTGAATCAGGAGCACTAGAAGTTGGAGAGACTAACCCCGATGTTGGAGTAACAGGTTCATATATCTCAGGTTCTTCGCCTATATCACTAGTAGATGAAAAACTACCAGTAAGCTCGGAAACTACAATAGCTTCAAGATTATAACCTGTTTCTAAAGCTTGGTAATCAGGATGAACAACCAATGACGACTCTCCTTCTTCAGGTGATCCTACTTTACTGCCACTAGGAGTTACAAGGACTTTTAAACCTTCGTAATGGCTCGGGACGTCTTCAGGAGGTTGGCCCTGAAGTCTACGCGACTTCCTCAACAAATCAGCCACGGTTACAACCTCAGGAGACTGGCCCCGAAGTCTACGGGACTGCCTCGGTAATTCAGCCACAGTTAAAACTTTTAACTACTGCACACGCAAACAAAGTAAAATCTCAAAGCAAACCGCCTAAAGTCTCTAAAGAACCAAACAAATTCGAATCACACGCCTAAAGAATCTAGGGCGTCAAACCAAACACAAACAATAACCTTTCGGGCCGAAAACACTAGTTGGTGATGAAATCCAACATCACCGAATTCAGTACAGAAGTGGCGGGTGGAACAGTTACCCCGGCAACCTGCTTAATGAATAGACTGGACCAAGTTCCTCCACTTAAACAGTCTCGAGTGAAGTGAACCCCCCAGAAAATCCAAGTGAGTCTAGCCAACGTCTACTCCAGGTACAGTGGGATCTTCCCTCCACCGTCACCTTGGGTAGAATCCTAAAGATAATAGTCACTAAGGTTACCAACAGCAACAAATATACCTGGGGGAACAGTCTACGACCCGATAGCACGCAAGGGCAGAGTAACAAGCTCAATCCCCTTGCCGGCTCCTTGACAATAATCCAAGGTTTACCGACAAGTGACCCCAGGCTCCTCGACAATGGTTAATCCGAGGTTTACCGTTTGTAGTACGTGCATATCTGGCGTCGTTCCCAATGAAGGAGGATTGATTCCCTCACTGGTTCGGACACGGTCTCGTGCTTCTCCTTTAAGAGGAGCTTTCCCAGAGTACAAATGAAACAGTTGGATTTATCCTACCACAAGATAAGCTACTTGTTTGGTTTTACTGTCTTGGAGAGTTAATTACTCTCCTACTCCAAGACACTAGCCTGATCTATATTGGTGTTTCAGAGCCCTAGTAAATAAAAAGTTACTAAGTTTATTTTACTTTAAGCGTTAATTTTTATGGCTTTTCTTTAGGAAAAAAGGTAGCGGAGATGAAACTGATGGTGTGTAGACTCGACTCAAATCCACTAAAAAGATGCACCTAGGATGATTTAAACTACCTTTCCTTTTCAATGAATTCCCTAGCTAAGAGAGTTGGAGAATGCAAAATTTATAAAGACAACTTTCTTGGCAATGAAAATCAAAGAAATAATCTCTTTTATCTTTTCCAAAGCACACAACACATGACCACTAATTATTTCACAAAAACTTCCTTTCTCTTTTCAAAGACTTCAAATGCTACTAAAACAAACTTTCCTCAAAAGAGATTTTTTGTATTTTTCCTATTTAACAAAGCATGTAAAGCTACTTAACAAAAATCAATCTTAAAAAAAACTATGAAAATCAAATCAATTTTACCTAAAAGCAAATCTAAGAGAAATTTACCTAAAAGCAAATCTAATGAGGTAAAAGCCTACAAAATATAGTTCCAGGATGTTTTACTCAGTTACAATCCAACCAAGGACTAATTCATGCAGAATCATAAACTAGTCAAAAACAAAATAAAAAGTTTTTGTTCTTTTTCTTAAGAATGAAATTCACAGCTTAACCAACAAGCCTTCTCGAAATTCCGCAAAGAGACAACACAAAGGTAGGTTTCTCACAAAGGTGAATTTTACGAAAGGTCTGACTCCTAAGAAGACTGAAAAGACCAGGGAGATCCAAGGTTTTTACAACTTCTAAAGCCAAAGTCACTACAAGACCAATGCAAAAATCAAACCTAGGGCTAGAATCTCTATGAAATTCACTAAAACCCTTGACGCTAATGAAACAAGCTTAGATGAAAACTTTTGACAGGTAAACAGTGGATCTGGGCAGCAAAAACAAGCTATAAACAAAATGTAATAGGAGAAAAGGAAAAAATGGAAATTTTCTAAGCTTTTGACAGGGGTACGCAGGCAGCCTGTTTGCACAGGTGCGGCCACTCTCTGTGTACACAGCAAAAGTGCGTACAGGTACGCACTGTGCTTAACGCAGAGGGTGCGTACTGCTCTCAAAATCAAGAAAAATAAAAAACTAATTCAACCCTAAACTATTCCACCCAAATTCACAGTCAATCAGTCAAAAACCAGAAAGAAATAAAATTTTCTCAAATCAAAGTATCAATCAAAAGAGAAATCAATCAAATCCATGGATTCCCCAGTATGGTCGCCATTTTGTCATGCAAAAATAGTCAATTTTGCGGACAAAACCGACCTCCCTAGAAGCTAAGGCTTTCTAGTGACAAACAAAACAATCAAGCACTATCTTTCCCTAAATATGCATTTAAAATAACAGCAACCAGGTGTTTAAGTCTTACCTCTAGTCCAACGCTTGTTTGCAGCAGCCAAGCCTCTCTGATCCAGATGAGCTCCTCCTTCTCTCTGAAACCTGCATTCACTAACAAGCAAATGATTACATAGCACCTGAATAACTCATACAATAAAACATATTCATCATAAAGACCAAGGAGTTTATGAAACAAATTATATATAACAACTTTTTGAGAAAAATGAACTTAATTGTATTAATTGGAAACAAAAGAAACCATTACAACCAGTGCCTTGGTGTTGTGCAGGTCCCTCCCAGGGTCCAGCAAGAGTTCTCCTTTACTTTGATCAGCTCACCCACTTCCAAATGAAGCTAAGAAAGGATTGGAATCTCTCCTCTCAAGCTCTAAAAGGGAGTCCTAATTTCAGCAGCATCTACCCTTAGCAATGTTCAGCTTCCAACCTCCCCTCCCTCTGGCCCAATGCCTGTATTTATAATGCTTTGGAGGAAGTTAATCAGGTCCACCATCAATGGGATAAGCCCCTCTTTCAATGGGATAGCTCCCCTCTTGATGGGATAAGTTCCTCTTTCTTTGGGATGCATGAACCATCTGGAGATGCTCAATACACGTCAAACCATCTTCTAGAATGCTCTAGAATCGACCACAAGTAACTTTTTTGAAGTAAAACTTGCGCCTTTTGACCTTTACAGGAGTACGCACCCACCCCTTTACAAACAGAGCGTACAAGTACGCAGGTATTGTGAACTTGAGGTGCGTACACGCAGGTAAGGGTAAGAGAAACTGTGTAACCAGAGTTAATTGACTTTTAAGGACTTTCTCCCTTTCTTGGAATTTGGCATGAGTAGCAGAGGTATAAGACTTGCCAAGGAGGATAGTATGACAATTGATGGAGCCATAATGACTGCAAATAGTCATGGTGACAAATTTTAGTGTAACACCATGGTCATCTGAAGGCCTATCTGAAGTGTCACACTTGTCGCTTTCTCCAATAGAAATTCATAGTCTTTCACACTGAGACACATTGTCTTGTTGGTTGGAGGTGTCTTATCATTGAGTCATGTTGAGTGTTTGCTTGCAAGGCCATGTATTCACGAGTTCACTCGCTCACACACTTAGCCATTTTTCGAAAAGTTTGTCGACCGGACCACCCTCCATCAGTCGGACCTCCACTGAGCTGTAATGCACAGTATCATCCCTTAGTGACCAAGTACTGCTACTGAGAATTACGCAGATCTTGAGGCTACCTTCCAACCAATCTACACTACATTATCATGGAATCAACCTGGATGATTGTAACCCAGAATAACATAGAATTAGCTTAGCAAACCATCTCAATCTGCGGTGCCCATAAGAAAATCTATCAAGATTCCATTGGTCAACCAAAGAGTTTGACTGGCCAGTGACCCAGGGCTTCACTCCTCCACAAAATTATGCAGAAGTTTCCAGCATGCCCACCTCTGCTAACTGGAGAAATTGTGCACACATGAAGGAGAACCACCCCCTGCCTATCATTGCACTGTCCTAGAAATTTGCGTAGTTTTGTTAGCCAAACCCCTTAGGTGTTTGAAGTTCTCTTGGGTTTTCCTCCAGCTTCACAAGACCTCGCTCAGCCTAGAAAATGTGCAAAAATGTCCTAAAGGCCAAAATCCTAGTTTTGCGTAGTTTTGGCCAGCAAGCTCCTGTTGCCTGCTATCAGCCTCCCCAAAGAATTTGCGCAGTTTTTACTGCTAGTTTCCCCCCTGCTTACCGTGTTACCTCCCAGGAAAATTTGCACATTTCTGCGGTCCAACCAAGCCATATCCAGCAGGTGGTCACTATTTTTCCAGACTACTCATCTCAGCATCCCAGTGACCACTATGCAATTTTTCTTGACAATGCCCTCAAGCCCACATCCCAACCTGAAATGTGCTCCGCACAGTTTTAGAGCCTTGTCCTCTCTCCCACTCACCTAAAACCAAAAACGAAAGATGATGCATCATAGTATATTAGGAGGTTTCTAGACTTGATGTCAGCTCATCATGAGTGATTGTAGATACAGATCCATGGATGAGACATGGCGCGATGACGAATGTGATGAACAAGGAGCGCATGCTAGGAGACTTGTTCATGAATGGATGAAAACATGAAGCATGCCAGGTACCTATGAAGGGTATACATGCACGTGCAACATCAAGTGAATACCAAGACCATCGAAGACTCTACATCCCTTTCCATGTGGACGTGAAGCTATGATACACCATGTTCACACTCATTACTTAGCAGCATAGCAACTCGACACGAGCAACACAACCAACATGTGCATACCTGCAGCATCATGTTGAGTTGTGTCATGAGTCACCTCAGACACATCACTAATTTGGGTCATAACGGTGTAATCAATGTAATGTAACGTGGAAGTCCAAGAGACCCATGGATGAATTGAAAGAGTCATGTAGGTCGAACAGTCATGTAATTCGAACAGTCATAAGGGAATTCGAACAGTCGCAAGGGTCAGTTTCACCCTTGGCTACATATACCCCTCAATTGTACATGCAAAATACTTTTCACCTTGGCTCCTCCACATAGCCTTGAGAGTTTGTAATCTTTTCATTAAGGAGTGAGTAGTGGCTCCAACAGCCCGCTATCGAGTTAGTGATGTAATGGTGTATGGATGTGTCTTGGAACTTTCACTTAATTCATAAGCCTATTGACAGGGCGGAACATTTTCATACATGTATTGTATTCATTTGTAAGACTATTCTTTGGACGCTTGTAATGCATGTTGTTTTAACCTGTATTAAGACAATTTAACTATTTCGGTTGTTTTAGTACATATGTTGTTGGAAATGTGTTGTATCAGTTGTAAACGTTGTCTCGCCCATGTGGACTATTCCGTCGGAAAATCGACAAATTCATTCTCGTAATATTATTATAATGATCATCGCACTCGTGTGGACTATTCCACTGGGTGTTGTATGTGCTATATGTTCACTTTGTGTTTGAGACTATCGCATCTGTGTAGACTACTTCACTGGAATCTGCACATTACTGTTGTGTTGTGTGTCTGTAACAGAGTTGGGACTATTCCCTTTCAGCTTGAGACTTGCCTTCACCCTCTCCCTCTTCAATGAAAGAACCTTGACACAAGCAACACTAAGCACTCACCAGTAACACGAACCTCGTTGTTCAAAGATTAAGTAAAACACTCTCATGTGTTGACAAGCAAGAGCTAACACATATCTTTAAGATAATGGCAATCACGCCATCATACTAGATGGGAATCCTACACAAAAATGGTGTGAGGCCATCTTGGAACTTCATACCAGGGGGATCCTGTGAATGATGGTGGGTCCAGTACCATCAAAATTTTTGGCACTAGAAGGAGGGCCAGATGACAAGGTGAGTCCTCAAAGTCTATTTTCAATTTCCACATATCTTCCATGAGTTTTGTTACAGTTTATACTCTGACAGGTCTTTCTTATGGAGAATAATTTCAAGTATCCAAGGATCTTTGGAATGACTTGTCGCTTAACACATACGATGGTGAAGGAAAAGCATCCTTGCTTAGACATGTAGTTGCCTTGACAGGCTTCTGTGAGAGGCATGAATTCCAAGAGGATTATGTTGCCTACTCGTTGATGGCATCCACGCTTCGAGGGCATGCACTACAATGGTGTGTCACATTGCCCACGACATCTATCCACTCTCTCTATCACTTGGTTAGAGAGATAACACATGCTTTCTATCATTTTGACAGTAAGGCACTCAATAAATAAATCCTGGAATTACGAAAAGCACGTGATGAATCTGCTGAACAATTTCACACACGCTTTTTTAATCTAGCATATCGATTTCCCAAAGATGAAATTGATTGGGAATTCCTCGATGGAAGATTTAACTATCTTCTTTACATATCTGAAAATCCACAATTCTTAGAATCATTCGAACCCCTCCCACCATACCTTGGCATTAGAGCTGCTAAATCTAAGTCGAACAAGGTCATTGTCACAAGTGATTGTCCAACCTCTTCTCATCAAACAACTCTATCTCAGCAGTGTGAGGTGGGAGAAGGTGCACGCACAACTATTGAACTGTCACATCCTTCTATGTCACCTACTCTTGATATTTGCGCAGGTTCGGCTTGCAAGCCTGCTGGTTGTCATGTGGACTTGTTACCTCAACCTCCTTGCCCATGTTTTATTGATCCTCCAGATTGTATTGTCTTTTGTTCTTGTGTTCCAGAATCCACACTTGTTGTGAACGAGGATCGAGTTGTTGATGGAGTTGGTGTTGTACAGCCAACCTACGCTATCATTCATGATGAGTGTGTGTGGGAACCTGAAGAATGTTGGAAATAATACTGAGAGGAGGGGCGAATCAGTATTATCAAATTCTTTTCAATATACCTTCCAGATTTGTAATTTAATTTATTCTTTAGATGTTGACCATTAATTTGTATGTCAGTACCATATAATAATGAACAGGAACAAGAAAAACAGACAGTCACACCAAAGAACACTAGATATAAGGTGGAAACCCAATGTGGGTGAAAACCACCTATTGCAATATGTCTCTATCTTCTTTCAATTAGAAACTTCTTTTTACAATGATTCTATACTGGTGCAGTCCTTTACCAGTACACAGGCTGCAACCTGTAAAGAGCTACAACCCTCTCTCGTTTTCCAGACTCTCTTGGAAGGGAGCTACAACCCCCTTAGCTCTTGTACTAGCTGAGCTACTAGTACGTAGGTGTTCACCTACTGAAGGTTTCAACCTTCTCTTTTCTTCCAGGGACCACGTTTCATAAATTTTCAGACTGGATCCATGAACATCAAACAAAAATCAAGTACATGTGTATCAACCAATATCCTTTCCATAATCAACTACTGAATCAACCACTATCTTCTCAAAATGCAGTAACCAGAAAACAATACCAGTAACCAGACACTTATTCTGAACCCAGAACACAGCAGTAATAGACAAAAGTAGCTAAAATAAGTTTCAAGAAAAGTCCGCAACTTCGCCAATATAAACCTGCGGATATCCACACTTTGTCTGTGTCGATCCTGAGGACCTCCGCACCTGCACCTGTCACTGAACTGCGCACCGTCGCACCTGAACCCATGTCTGAACTGCAAACCTCTGCACTAAACCCGTGTCTGAACTGCGTACCTCCGCACCTTTTCCTTGATAGACCTGCAGATCTCCGCACTTTCTCCTTCACTGGCCTGCGGACCTCTACACCTGCACCATGTTGCACCTGTGGTCCTGCGGTTATAAATTTTTTCAACCTTAAAGTATACCGCAGACTATCAGATTTACAGATCTGATCATGCGCCAAGGAGATCTCAACCCATCAGTAGATCCGCCTTAAAGCTCAGGTTTCTCCTTGATTCAGATCCAGCTATTACTCACCAGCCGATCACCAGAATTTCAAATCTTGCTCACCTTTAGATATTCAATGCATGAGTGTGCCCAGCCAAATGATCTCCTTTCCTTTTTATAGACTAGCCCTTACTCAAACCATGGTCCAAAACCATAGAATTCCAATACAAGGGACCCAAAACCTGGGTTCAATACTTTAGAAGCAAAACCAAAACCATAGGATCAAAAACGTCGAACTAAATACCATGGATCACCCATAAATTTTCCCACGTGCGTGCGCTTTTCTCTGCATGAAAGTCTGTGAACTTTAGGTCCACACCTTTTGTTTGGAACATCTACGAACATGTCCGCACCTTTTGAACGACATACCTTCGGACCCAGCCTAAGGTCGCATCTTTGTGAACAGGAACCTGCGGGTCTTTCATTTTCTACATTCTTTGTAGACTGATCATCAACTTTTTGCTACTGCCCTCCTGCACTATGATTTGTCATCTGTGTGAGTTGCCATCAAGGACAATACTTCTATCATAATGCCAACAATCTCCCCCTTTGGACTTGATGGCAACAACACCAAATCACTCTCCCCCTTTGAAATCAAGGGCAAATGGTGAACCAAGATATTCTCTTTCCTTGATAACCAACCTGCTAAAACCTCTTCTTCTGCTGAAGTGTGTTGAACATGCTCCCCCTGACTGTAAGCAAGTTCTGCAAAAAGATGATCTACAAGAAAGAACATGACTTCATACATGATAAGAGACCTTTCTAACACCTAAGACTCGTACATACAACTCCCAATCAAGTGGGAATACATAATAAGCACATTACATTATCCATCCCAGGCATAGTGCGGCAACCAAGATAGGCCATTACATGAACTTGAGAAAAGAAATATAAGACATAGAGACAAAACATTAGTAGCATTATTCAGATCAGCATCCATGTTCTTCTTCTGTACTTGCTCCTCCAAGATCTTCTACCATAATGCCAACAATGCATATTTAAGAGAATATATGCTCCCCCTGAACCTGTGCCAACTGGTCTCTGACCAATCCATGTACGCGTATACCCCATATGAAATTCGCATACAACAGACAAGATTCAACAGCAAGATGATGCATCAACTACTCCCAGCTTTTGTCTGAGGTATTCAAATGTTTCCCTGGGCAGTGGTTTGGTGAGTATATCAGCAACTTGTTCCTTAGAGGGAACATACTCCAACTTGACCTTTTTTTCAAGCACTTCTTCCCGAAGAAAATGATATTTGATAGGTATATGCTTGGTCTTTGAATGCATGACTGGGTTCTTTGAAATGCAGATTGCACTTGTATTATCACATAGGATGGAGATAGGTGGAGTACAAGTGATTTGAAAATCCTGCAAAGTTTGCATCATCCAAAGAAGTTGTGTGCAACAAGATGCAACATCCACATACTCTACTTCAGCTGTAGATAATGCTATTGAACTCTGTTTCTTGTTGAACCAAGATACTAATATGGAACCCATAAAGAATGCACCACCACTAGTTCTTTTTCTGTCATCCATGCTTCCGGCCCAATCTGCATCTGTATAAGCATGAAGTGTGAGATACATATTTCTAGGATACCATAAGCCATAGTTTTGAGTTCCTTGAAGATACTTGAAGACTCTCTTAGCTACCTGAAGATGAGTTTCCTTTGGATTTGCCTAAAATATTCCAACTATTCCCACTGCATGCATGATGTCTGGTCAGGTACCTGTCAAATAAAGCAGACTTCCAATCATGGATCTATAGGTTGGTTGATGCACTGCTACTGATTCATCATTTTCACTGAGGCTGCATCCTATAACCATAGGGGTACATACTGGTTTGAAATCTTCCATGCCATATTTCTTCAAGATCTGCTTGAGGTACTTGGTTTGAGATAAAAAGATACCGCGTTCATTTTGTTGGATTTGTAGACCAAGAAAATATGTCAGTTCTCCAAGCAATGACATTTCGAATTCTTTTTGCATTACCAAGGCAAAGTTTTGACTCATAGCTTCTTCATTGCTGCCAAAGACAATATCATCTACATACACAACAAGTATTAGCAATTTGTCATTTTCAATTTTTATATAAAGATTGCTATCTGCTGACCCTTTTGAAAAACCTTGTTGATGAAGGTATTTTCCAAACGATAGTACCAAGCCCTTGGAGCCTGTTTAAGACCATAGAGAGCCTTTTTTAGTCTACATACAAGATTTGGATCATTCCCAAGGATGAAACCATCTGGTTTCTCAATGTACACTTCTTCTTCTAAGTCTCCATTCAGGAAGGCTGATTTCACATCCATTTGAAATACTTTGAACTTCTGAAAGCTAGAGAGAGCAAGGAACATTCTGATGGCCTCAAGTCTAGCAACGGGAGCAAAAGTTTCTTCAGTCTATTCCCTCTTGTTGAGAATACCCTTTACAAACAAGTCTGGCCTTGTTTCTAATCACTTCCCCATTTTCATTCAACTTGTTTTTGAAGATCCATTTTGTCCCTATGACATTCTTATCTTTTGGTCTAGGAACCAACTCCCAAGTGTTATTCTTTTCGATCTGCTCAAGTTCTTCATCCATTGCCTTGACCCAACATTCATCTTTGCATGCCTCTTTTATGGTTTGTGGTTTAGTGGAGGAGAGCAATGCCAAATAGCTTGAGGCTTTAGCAATTTTTCTTCTTGTTTGTATACCTGCCTCTTTCTGCGCCAGAATTTGAGTTTTTGAACGATTATTTTGAACGTATTTGGATGGAGTCTTCTCTTCTATCCTTATCTGTTCCTTTGGTGCCTCTTGAGCTTCTTCTTCATTATAAGTCTGATTTGATGTTGAAGGATAGTCCTCATCATCTTCGAAATTTTCAGAATTTACTTGCCTATGAACGTTTCCTTCTTCATCAACTACTACATCAATGTTGTCAACAATTCTTCCAAGTCTTTTATTGTAACACTTATATGCTTTGCTATGGGGAGAATAACCAAGGAGAATGCCTTCATCTACTCTAGGTTCAAACTTGCCAAGATTTTCGTCATTATTTTTAATATAGCATTTTCTTCCAAAAATTTTGAAATGTTTTACCGTAGGAGTCTTACCATACCAAAGCTCAAGAGCAGTTTGAGTGTTGTTCACCCGGACATTTGTCTTATTGAGAATAACAACTACAGCAAATGCAGCTTCTCCCTAGAAAGTTGCAGGAGTTCCAGACTCATCCATCATAGCACAAGCCATTTGTTGAATTGTTCTATTCATCCTTTCCACTACTCCATTTTGCTGAGGAGTCCTTGTAGTAGAGAATTCCCTTCTTATTCCATGTTCTTCACAAAAATCGAAAAATTCATTTGAGGTAAACTCCCCACCTCTGTCAAACCTAAGACATTTAATTTTGTGATCTGATTCGTTTTCAACCAAGGCTTTGAAAGATTTGAATTTTTCGAAGGCCTCGTCTTTGTGCTTCATAAGTCCTATCCAACACATCCTTGAAAAGTCGTCAATGAATAATATAAAGTATTCTTCTCCTCGAGGTGACCTTTTCCTAGATGGACCACATACATCAGTATGGACAAGTTCAAGCGACCTGCTAGCTGATCCTTCCTTCTCAGGGAAGTTTGTTCTGGTTTGTTTACCAAACTGACATGATTTGCATATTGTATTATCTGGAATTTTGATGTCTAGAAGACCACGAACTGTCTGGTATTTGCATGCTTTCCTTATCTGTGAGAAGCTTAGATGCCCCAATCTCCTATGCCATAGCCAGTGTTCATCATTCTTGCTTAGATAGCATCGATGTTGTCCTTCTTTGAATATGTATAAATTATTTGGAGTTCTTATGCCTTTGATCACTGTTTTTCCTGTATCAAGATCACGAACACTACATCCATTTGATCGAAATATTACCTCAGTTCCTTGATCGCACATCTGACTGACGCTCAATAGATTATGCTTTAAGCCATCAACATACATAACATTTCCAGCTTTGACCTTTTCTTTTAACTGAACAGAACCTTTACCTTTTATGAGCGCAGGGGTGTCATTTCCAAATGGGACCTTCTTCTCCTTCTCTAAGGCACTATATGACTGAATTTTTTCTTTATCGCCCGTCATATGTTTCGAACATCCACTGTCGATGTACCATTGATTTTCTTACCCTTCCGCATATAAAGCTATACCACATCTCTCTGATTGTGGTTCCTTCATTCTCCATGTTTTGGCACTTGAGGCTTGCTCCTTCTGAGTTGTCTGCCGAAACCTGCTCCTGCATTTAGAATCCTCATGACCGAAATTGTTACAAATAGAACATTCTATTTCATTTTCAGGAGAAGAAAAGTTATTGTAGGTTCTTTTCATGATCCCAGACATACTCCTCTGTTTTTGAGCTTCTCTAGTCATGATTGCCTTATAGGTAACACATTGAGCTGCTTTGTGACCAAAGTTATGACAAGAGAAACATTGGCCATTGAAGAAACTCCTGTGATTATCAAATCTACCAGCCAAATGATTGTAGTTTCTATTGACATCCATTCTTGAGGAAAATTGAGAAGGTTTTACCTGAGGCTGGTTGTAGCTTCTTAAAGTAGATTGCCCCCGATTTACCTAGTGATTTCTATTAGGCCTTTGCTCGCTCCTCCTTGCTGCATCGAGATAACTTTTGGAGGTGGATGGTTTCTGCACTTGAGATGCTTCTTCATTATATCCCAGACCTGTCTTGATTAGTGGAGAACGCTGCACATTGATAATCTCATCTAGAGTTTCAGATCCTTTAACAAATCTAAGATTAAGAGCTTTTGTTTTCTCAATCTCTTTTCTAAGACCCACAATTTCACATTCTAACTTTTCATGATGTTTTTCCCTTTCAGCCAGTTGGAATTGCAGAGTATCAATAATCATATTTTTCTCTTCTAAACAAATTTTGAGTTTAGAAATCTCTTCATACAGACCTTCTTCATCTATAGCATCCATGAAATCATCATCTTCAAAAGCCATTAAAAGTCTATAATTATTACTTTGTTCAATCCATCACTATTTGACAATCCATCACTGTCTTCATGAGTGTAATAGCTTTTCTTATTTACATTCTGTTTCTTGTTCCATCTAACAGGTTCCTTACCTTTGTCAAGCTTATCTTTATGAGGACACTTTGCAGCATAGTGACCGACTCTTCCACAAGCAAAGCATTTGAAAGGTAACTTACCTCTGAATCTTCCAGCACCCCGTTGAAGGTTCTTGACAAAATTTAATTCTTCCTCTTCTTCTGATATATGTCCTGACTCATAGTAATCTCCTTTGCCTGAAGCCTTGAATGCGGCTTCTCTCCTGTCTAATGGTCCTCCTTTCCTCATTTCGTAAGCAGTTAGAATTCCATGCAGTTGTGACATGGTAAGGTTTTGTAGATTCTGTTTTTCTTCTATTGCAGAAACTTTTGATTGAAACTTAGAGGACAAAGATCTTAGAACCTTTTCAACCACAACAACCTCTTTTATTTCTTCACCCAAGTTTTTCATACAATTAACAATCTCATCTATATGTAGGAAATAGTTAGCCACACTTTCACCATTTTACATTATGAGATTTTCATACTGAATTATGAGGGTTTGAATTTTTGCTCGTTTTACCTGTTCATCTCCTTCATAGCTCAGAACGATCTTATCCCATATTTCTTTTGCAGATTTGTACTGCATAACCTTGATGAATTTTGATTGAGATAGACATCCTAATAGAGTATTGACAGCCTTTGCATTTGTTTCATATTGCTTCTTACCAGCCGGATCTGTAGGAGTTGCTGAAGGAAAAGTGTATCCTATATCTATGATATCCCAGACTTCTGTACCAAGAGATTGAAGATAGGTTGTGACTCTTACCTTCCAATAGACGAAGTTGGTCCCATCAAAAATTGGTGGCCTGATCGATGCTTCTCTCTCATAGTTGCTCATGATGATAGATCTTCCTTCAAGCGATCAAGCTTCTTCTGAAGGACCTATTCTGATACCAATTGTTGGAAATAATACTGATAGGGGGGGTGAATCAGTATTATCAAATTCATTTCAATATACCTTCTAGATTTGTAATTTAATTTATTCTTTGGATGTTGACCATTAATTTGTATGTCAGTACCATATAATAATGAACATGAACAAGAAAAACAGACAGTCACACCAAAGAACACTAGATATAAGGTGGAAACCCAATGTGGGTGAAAACCACCTGCTGCAATATGTCTCTATCTTCTTTCAATTAGAAACTTCTTTTTACAATGATTTTGTACTGGTGCAGTCCTTTACCAGTACGCAGGCTGCAACCTGCAGAGAGCTACAACCCTCTCTCGTTTTCCAAACTCTCCTGGAAGGGAGCTACAACCCCCTTAGCTCTTGTACTAGCTGAGCTACTAGTACGTAGGTGTTCACCTACTGAAGGTTTCAACCTTCTCTTTTCTTCCAGGGACCACGTTTCATAAATTTTCAGACTGGATCCATGAACATCAAACAAACATCAAGTACATGTGTATCAACCAATCTCCTTTCCATAATCAACTACTGAATCAACCACTATCTTCTCAGAATGCAGTAACCAGAAAACAATACCAGTAACCAGACACCTATTTTGAACCCAGAAAATGGCAGTAATAGACAAAAGCAGCTAAAATAAGTTTCAAGAAAAGTCTGCAACTTCACCAATATAAACCTGCAGATATCCGCACTTTGTCTATGTCGATCCTACGGACCTCTGCACCTGCACCTATCGTTGAACTGCGCACCGCTGCAACTGAACCCGTGTCTGAACTACGCACCTCCACACTAAATCCGTGTCTGAACTGCGTACCTCCGCACCTTTTCCTTGATAGACCTGCGGATCTCCGCACTTTCTCCTTCACTGGCCTGTGGACCTCCGCACCTGCACCGTGTCGCACCTGCGGTTATAGAGTTTTTTAGCCTTCAAGTATACCCCAGACTATCAGATTTACAGATCTGATCATGCGCCAAGGAGATCTCGACCCATCAGTAGATCTGCCTTATAAAGCTCAGGTTTCTCCTTGATTCAGATCCAGCTATTACTCACCAACCGATCACCAGAATTTCAGATCTTTCTCACCTTTATATATTCAATGCATGAGTGTGCCCAGCCAAATGATCTCCTTTCCTTTTTATAGACTAGCCCTTACTCAAACCATGGTCCAAAACCATAGAATTCCAATACAAGGGACCCAAAACCTGGGTTCAATACTTTAGAAGCAAAACCACGGACGAAAACCATAGGATCAAAAACGTCGGACTAAATACCATGGATCACCCGTAAGTTTTCCCACATGCATGCGCTTTTCTCTGCATGAAAGTCTGTGAACTTTAGGTCTGCACCTTTTATTCAGAACACCTGCGAACATGTCCGCACCTTTTGAACGCCGTACCTGTGGACCCAGCCTAAGGCCGCATCCTTGTGAACAGGAACCTGCGGGCCTTTCATTTTCTACATTCTTTGTAGACTGATCATCAACTTTTTGCTACCGCCCTGCTGCACTATGATTTGTCATCTGTGTGAGTTGCCATCAAGGACAATACTTGTATCATAATGCCAACAAAGAAGAACCTACAGTTAAGGATGACTCCCCTAAATCCATGCCTCATCCGCTCTATCCTGATATCCCTTCTTATTTTACCACTTTTGATTCTCCCTATGAAAACTCATTTCTGGAGGTTTCTAATTCTGATCATTCACAGGACACACCAGATGTCAGGGTATCATTACATTATAAAGAGGACACATATTCCTTTAAAAATTTGTCCCATAGGTCATCTGTCATTTCTGAAAACACAAAGGGTGAAAATCCTTGTTTCTCATCTACCCATCTGCATGATTCATCAAATCATGAGGATGGCGATGAACAACCTAAATTTTCTGATCGTGGTTGTAATGATCTTTGTACTTCTTCATCTGATCGTGATGTTGATTCACTCGCTGTTAATTTGTCTAAGCCACTAGTCTTTGATGATCTATCTATTGACAGAGTGGAAACCCCACAGGTTGTCGAGGCACTTCAATCTGGGCTGTTGTTTATGCTAGGCCCTCACTTTCCTGAGGTTAGTTCCACTTCCGATCAAAAAACTTTCGAAACACCCAAGGCTCCTCATCACTCTCTGCTTCACATTGAAGATCAACCGAGCACATAGATTTTTCTTCCTCCACTCGAATCACATGATCCCATCGCTTATGCACTGGAGGAATCATACACAACAAGCATACTTGTAAGGCGTGATTTCATATACATATACATTGATGAGACATGGCGCGATGATGAACAGGATGAGCAAGGAGCGGATGCTAAGAGACATGTTCATGAACAGATGAACACATGAAGCATTCCAAGTACCAGCGAAGGGGATACATGCATGTGCAACATCAAGTGAATGTCACCAATACTATTGAAGACTCGACACCCCTTTCCATGTGGAGGTGAAGCTATGATACATGAAGAGCACACTCATCACTCAGCAACATAGCAGATCGACATGAACAACACATCCAACATGTGCATACCTGCAGCATCATGTCAAGTTGTCATGATTCACCTCGGCCACATCACTACATTGGGTCATAACTATGTAATCAATGTAATGTAATGTGGAAGTCCAAGAGACCCATAGATGAAGTCAAAGAGATATGTAGGTTGAACAGACATGTAAGTCGAACAGTCATGAGGGAAGTCGAATAATCACAAGGGTTAGTTTCACCCTGGGCTATATATACCCCTCATTTGTACATGCAAAAGACTTTTCACCTTGGCTCCTCCCACACAGCCTTGAGAGTTTGTAATATTTTCTTTGAGGAGCGAGCAGCAGCTCCAATGCCCCACTATCGAGGTTAGTGATGTAATGGTGTACGGATGTGTCTTGGAACTTTTGCTTAATTCAAAAGCTTGTTGACATTGCCGACAAGTTTTCATACATGTATTGTATTTGTTTGTAAGACTATTCTTTGGACGCTTGTAATGCATGTTGCTTTAACCTATCTTAAGATAGTTGAATTATTTCAGTTGTTTTAGTACATATGCTATTGGAAATGTGTTGTATCAGTTGTAAACATTGTCTCACCCATGTGGACTATTCCACTTAACGCTCGATAGGTTCATTCTCGTAATATTTCTATAACAATCGTCGCACTCGTGTGGACTATTCTACTGGGTTTTGTATGTGTTATATATTCACTTTGTGTTTGTGACTGCTACATCCGTGTGGAATACTCCACTGGAAACTATGCATGTCTTGATGTGTTGTGTGTCTCTAACAGAGTTGGGACTATTCCCTTTCAACTTGAGACTTGCCTTCACCCTCTCCCTCTGCAGTGAAAGAACCTTGACACAATTGAAACTAAGCACTCACCAGGCATGCGAACCTCACTATTCGAAGACTAGGTAAATCACTCTCATGTGCTGACAAGCAAGAGCTAAGGCATATCTTTTAAGATAATGGCACTCGGACCATCATACCAGATGGGACTCCTACACCAAATGGTGTGAGGTCTAGTTGGGACTTCATATCTGGGAGATGCCCTGAATGTTGGAGGATCCAACACCGTCAACATGTTTATATATACATATGTATGTATGTTGACTGACTAGATCATTATTATTTTATGTTGATTTTTATATGTATGTATGTGTATATATTCATATCGTTGTCTGACAGGATCACGATTGTTTATGCTAATGTTTATGCATATGTATGTATGTATCCATGCATCTATGTCCCTATCTGATAGGGTCATCGGGGATCATTATTGTGGAAGAATGATTTCTTATGTGGGTGAATGGAATGAAGAGGTTCCTGGTATTATGAGGAATCAATTCGGAGGAGTAGCCCTGAAAAATATATGAGGTTAGTATCATGTTGTTATGAGTTGAATTATTTTATTATATTATGTCTATGTTATGGGAAAGATATATTGAGGGATACATCAGCGAAATGAAAGCGGTGTGATCTGTGACATGCTAGGACAAGCATGGATAAGATAATGAAAGCAAGGTTGCTAGGTAGAGACAGTGTGGTTTTAGATGTGTCGTACTATTGTTGTGCATATGTTGTATATGTTGTACATGTTGCATATGTGATTTTGTGCTCATGCAGTGTCATGTATATATAGTGTTTGTACATGTTATTTATGCAATCTTATATACAGGGTGGTACAGATAGTGTTGTGTGAATATTGCATATGCAATGTTGGGTAAGATGGTGCTATGTACATGTTGGATATGCAGTGTTGTGTACATATTGTATTGTGTGCATGATTGATATGTCGTGTTGTGTGCATGTGGTGTTGTGCACATGTTGGATATGTAGTCTTATGTGTATAGGGTGCCATGTACATGTTGTATATGCAGTGCTATGTACATATGGTGTTGTGTGCATGTTGTACATTTGGTACTATGTGCATGTTGGAACGAGGTCCCCTGGATTAGATTTTGTTAGTCTTGTTAAGTTTTTAAAGATATTGTAAAATTCTCTACATTTTGAGGAGCAAAGCACAAGTAGTGTAGGTCAATAGGAGACAAAGGGGCTTTAGGAAGGTCAAAGCCCCTTAAGTTTGTTAAAATCAAGTTGTTTTGATACCCGCCAATGCTTCGCAGACCATGGTATTCTAATGAAGAAGAGTATAAAAGGAAGTCATAGAAGAGTCATATATAAGCTAGGAAGTAAAAAAAATTGCATGAGTTGAGTTTGATTTTGTCTATTTTGTACTTGGGCGAAAGGGAACGCTCCTACAGTTGTGTACGTAGAGACCTTGGTAAGTCGGCATCTAAGTGCGCAGGCCCCTGCAGCTATGTGTGCAGGGTTGGAAAGAGTTTGTATCTGATAATCTGAGCATAATAAAGACATATTTTGAAATGATTTCTATGTAAATGTGTATTACTGTTTATTTATGAAGTTGTTGTATTTATGAACTATTGAATGCATTTAATCAGGAAAAGTACTTAATAGATTCACCAAGACATAGATCTTCATATTTGTATGATGTTATGTGTGTTTAGCGCAATCGGCGAAGGACATAAATCTGTTAACTGTTATTTACTGTAAGTTCTGGATTTCAAGGGTTAGGTTTCGTGAAGGTCAAGGTAAGCCCTAGATCCATAGAAAACACACCATATGGCCCTCTATATGAAAAAAACTGGTTCTAGCATCCTCCAATACTGCCTCGGGTGAGATTATAGTCTGTGTTATGCATTTTGTTGTCGAAAGGGCCGATAGTGTAGGGGAAGAAGGAGATTGAAAAGTGGATAGATAGGAAGCTGCACAAGTTTGCATCACAAGGAAATAGGAATACGTGTCGAAATAAGAGTGGTTGTAGAGATATCTATATACAAAGGAACACAAAGTTTTCTTCTACTCTTTTCCGTGTGAACTATACAAATGGTTGCCTAAATTGGCGGATGGTAAACCTACCTAGAAGCTGAATAACCCCATTGTGTGGACTCCAGAGTTAGTGAAGTGCCTGGAAGGATCACAATACAAGGTTGCGAAGGCTTTCAATCACTAGATCGATAGTATTTTGGGTGGATTTATAATTGAGTTCGCGATTGATATGTCTGCCAATTATAGCGAAGCTGAATGCTGGTTTTTCAAAGGACCAAGAGGTAAGTATCTGAAGCCTCTGAAAAACCTGGATTAAAATGTTATTGTGAGAGAAACAATTCATGCCGCTGAATTGATGTTTAAAAGAGGCTCGACGGGAGCTACGCGAAGTGGGAAATAATTTAGAAAATATCTAGATACAATTGTTGAGTACAGTCCTCTGTTGGGAGCATTTGATAGACAAGGATAAAGTAAGAGTCCAAAGATGCCCAAAGGTGCACTGCAGTCGGTAGATCAGGGCACTATGGGAATTCCACATCCATCCACTCCACCTCTGCCATCACCTCCACCTCACACACCTATGCCTCCACCTCTGCCTCCACCTCTCTTGTTTAGTATGGAGAACACTATGAAGATGCCTATATTCAGGGGTCTAGGGACAAAAGACCCTGTTCAATTATGGTTTATAGCAAATGCTGTGTGGAAGTCACGACAGATAATGAATGATGATATGACAAAAGCGCAGCTAGTCACAAGACAAATGTTTTATCTTGTGATTTACGTCGAAGAATTTCTCTTAAACAACTAATCTAGCTGTGTCATTGAAAGACACAAAATATGCGCTGAATAATGAATTTAGAAAGCCAAAGTCTCAAGACCAGTATGTGACTTATGTCAAAGAAATTAAGTAGAAGGTGAATGAATCTACATGGTATATTGATCAAAGGCTGAAATGTCTGCTACAACAAGCTAATTTACAAATTTCATACGAGAAATATAAAGACTAGTATATTTTGACGTTGTTGCCTCATTTGAGATTACCATTATCACAACAAAAGCTTGGATCACAGGCTGAAGCATTGGAAATTGCTATGAGGTTGGAGGCTTCACCTATTCAGGATACGAATCTGGGAGTATAGTAGATTCAGATGCAGCTAGCTAGTCTGCATATGGAGTTGCAAGATCTCAAAAAGGGAAAATAGGTCAAAAATGAGACCCATTCTAAAGTGTGGTGCTTAAAGTGCAAAGGAAATGGTGATGACAAGGAAGATTTCTCGGTATATCAGAATTATCTAATTGGGGGAGGTCGTAACCCCTTGAAGCCAGAAACTTCTGCTAGATCAAGTAACGGTGTAATTCCATGGTGTGCTATTTGCCAAATAACAGGAAAACACTACTAACAATTTCCAATTGTTGTAGAAGTTCATACAGACTCCCCAACAACTATTATGCAATTTTTGTAACATTTTAGGTCATGATTAGCGCAATTGTTGAAGTTATGTGTTAATGATGGACAAAACTCTGACATATAGAGTACATGCTGAGACATGTCCATAGCTGGATCAAGGCGTACCTGTAGCACGCAAAGGATTCCAGGGACGAGGTAGAGGACAAGGGGGAGGAGATGGAAGAGGTCACGAACAGGTTATTTGTTACAATTGTGGGGAACCAGGCCACTATGCGTGAGATTGTCAAAACTCGTCACACCCCTATTGTCAATATTGCCGATAGTTTGGCTAAGTAATATAATATTATCCTATACTCATCGCAAAGACGAAAGAAAAGAAGAACCAACAACCCACTCAGAACATCCAGATGATGAGGTCAGAAACATGTGAGAATGGCCCAAGAGTTAATATAGTTATGTGAAGCGATATATCTACCAAGGAAGATAAAGCCACAAAAAAACAACCAAAATAAAATTTGTGGGTGCACAGGGTTTCTCACAAAGATACTAAATTTTATTTGCATAAGGAAAAAGAAACATTTATGGAGGCGAAGAAGATATTTGTGGATTTAGGGGCTTCCACATCAAAGAATCAGAATGCATGAATAGAGAATCCTGAAGAAGTCATTGTTGTGAAGGAGACTGATCCCTCAGTATTGAAATCCTTCTTCCAAAGCTGCATGAAGCTCTTAAGGGACCAGAAAGCAGTCGAGGGACTCTAAGAGTTAATAGAAAACTACACTGGCAAAGGTAAGTCGCCACCTAAATAATGTGCAATGCATAAAGTAGAAAAAAGTAAGAAAAGGACTGGTCGGGAGATGAGATTGACTACATAGATCAAAGAATTTGAAATGGATCAAGTGATCTTAGATTTTGGATTTGATGAAAATGAGTTACCTAAGAATACCTAGGAAATAATGGGAAATTCGATGCTACAGTGGTCCCCAATTCAGTTGCAAATGGCAAACCAACAAAATATGATTCCTATGGGACACCTACATGGAGTAACTATAGACATTGAAGGGGTGCGTGCTATAGCTGATTTTGAGGTAATCAAAATAGTGGATGTTAGTAATCCCTACCCAGTTCTGCCTAGAATCGATTTGGAATTTGATATGAATGTGGTCATCAAACTGAAGAAGCGTAGCATGACGTTTCAAAAGAAGGAACTCGGAGTCATTGTTCCATTAGATCCAGCCGAGGGTGCACGGTATACTGAACCAGTCTAAGATCACTGTGAGGAGGATGATATCAAACATATCTATAAGCTTACTACGTGGAAAAAGGATTGGATAAATCTTGTGGTAGATGGAAGAATTACTTGGGAAAAGGACAACTCTCGCAACTCAGATTCAGATGAGGACCTCGAGCTTTGGAAGAATAGATTGCATGAAGTATCAATGTTGTGATCCAATAAACTTACTAAATCACTCCAGTGTATATCCACTGAGGTACGCAATTTACCATATTATGATGGCTTAGAAGATGTAAATTTGTTTCTTAATAAATTTGAAAGGGATGTACCAGAGGAGCATCGGTTTCAGGCACTGGACATCACGCTGAGAGCTACACCTGCCAGATGGTGGGGCACACATAAGGAAAGATTTGAAGACTGGAAGGAGTATCGAAGGATGATGAAGTTGTGATTTGGCTATGCAAATACCTGCATTACTGAAAAATATATAGGGAAGGATGATCTGCATAAGCTTCTGGCTCATTGGTCAAAAGCATGGGGAGAGGAACCACAGCCTGAATGGGTACATATATTCTACCACACCTTGGATACTATTGTTACACAACATTTTGTCACTATCCCTGTACTCCCCATCTATGATCTTGGATGACCTCTACAGTGTACCCAACATGCTTTCCTATCATGAAGAAACTCCCATTGTGTCCCTCTTCATGAGCGGAACAATTCCCTTTTGCATCATTTCCCAAAAATATTTTGTTTATCCCAGTTTGCAAGAATGGCGCTAATGACCCATGTCCTCCTCGCGCTGACATGCAGGGTTTACAACTATCCCTAACACTAATCGGATTGACTGAGTCCTTTCTTAGTCGCACTGATCCTGTTTTGGAAAGTTTTTTAAATATGGAGCTGAAGCTTCTAGCTCTAGAAGCTTCGTAACGGAATTTTGGTAAATGGTTAGGCCGAATGGAATCGAGGAGGTCAATTTGGGCACCTTTCCCCTATTAGGATGGAACTAATCGAAGAGATAAGGCCTTCTCCCATGAGAAGAGGAACCATCTCCCATCCATCCAAGCTATAAAAACCTCTCTTTTTCCCAAGCAAAAGCTAGTTTTTAGTTTGGAGTTAGAATAATCAACAAGACATATATAGTCTCAAGTTTTCTAGTGTATGTTTGAGGAAGAATAGTGTGCTTGGGTTTGATTTGAGACTAAAGGGAAATAGGCCTTAAAATCTCTATTTTTGAGGTTGTCCATGAAGTTCTAGCAGAAGTGTGGGAACCTGGATACGTCAGAGGAGACGAGCAAAGTCAAGGCACTGGTTGTAATCTCTTCTTGATTTATATAAATGCAACTATCAATTGATTACCTACATGAAGTGTCATTTTATATCTTTATGGCTTAATGTTCCTTAACCTATTAAGAAGGTTGAATACAATATTGTATGCTATTACGTTTGTTGTTTGTTGTTGTTTTCTTGTTTTAGGTGTGCAGAGGAAGGAAACGAAAGATAGTTGGAACGAGGAAGTAGGATCATCACCAAGCGAAATAGCATTCTAAGAGATAGGCCCTCTTAGTTGATTCTAGATTAAGGAAATCTTCCATAAATTGTCTGTCTTTTACTAGACCCACTCTCTTAGGCTAGAGGAATTGTTTGTGTCCACACTTAGAATTTGCCTACATCACAAATTGGTGACTCCACTGGGGACTCTATCCTTTTATTTGATTGATTGTAATTTCATGGTTTTGTGTGAACCTTTCTAGTATCACCATTTCCCTCTAGTGTTTTCTTCTTTGCCTGGTTTACTGCTCTAAGTCTGAAATTTATAGTAGCAAGTTTGGTTTTTACCTGAGGAAGTTTTTATTTTTTCCTTTGAATCGTTGGCCAGCGCAGTTTTCTCTAAAACAGTCACGCCGATCGGATCGAGTTTCTCTAAAACATTCGCGTCGACCCCCCTCCAGCACTCATTGTCAATTAGGCAGTCACACCAATGCTTATAGATGGAGATTATGGTTTTCCCCAGATCTCGACCAGTGTGGCTTGCTCTCCTAATTTCTACCTCTTAGCTTGTTTTAGGCTATTTCTCCCTGACTGGAAAGCTTGATTTGGCTTGGTTTATGTGCTTGTTGGTTTGCCTTCTTTTGCTTGATTTCTTGAGTCTTTGGATGGTTAGTGGCTCTAGGACATCTAGCTTGTCATCCATCTCGCTGATTGTGAACTCAACGAGTTAGGGTGTTGGTGAATTTACTCCTTGCATTTCATTTGTAGTCCTCTTATTTCTTTGATCTCCATCATTCAAGTTTGAAAAGTTTCGTTTGACTATTTAAACATCTCTTTTCTAGCATAGATCACATTGCTTGTCTTTTTTTTGGTAAGGTCATTATGTCATTAGTTTGGAAGAAGTTATTTTTGTGTCTTTTCATCTGTTTCGGGATTTATTGTCTCGAAAAATTTTCCAGTGAAGTGTTTTACGAAAAAATCATTTTTGTCATTTCATGAAGAGCATAAAATTCTAGTTTGTTGCATCAATATGTTACATTAGTTAGCATCATTTAAGAGAAGAGTTTCATTTTCATTTGAAAAGAAAAAGAATTCTCTTTACCTTTGAAAGGACTGCTTGAAGTGCACTTGTTAGGAAAATAGGAATTGGGAAGAGTTTTTTCATTATTTTGTTTTCAAAAAGTAAAGTGGTGAAAAAAATCATTTTTCTTTCAATTGCTTGGTTGTTTGCATTTGATTGTGTTTTCTACCCTCTCTAGTATAAACAATTCATCGAATTGAAAGAGTCTTGTCTCATTTAGCTGCATACAGGATTTTTCAAGTCACATCGCTAAGGCCCAAAAACCGAGACATAATTCAAGATAAACTTTAAAATGAACTCAATTAACCTAAGGTGCATTTGAAACCTAATGATCACATCTAGAAGGTCTAGGCTAGAGACGTGTTCCAACATCTTTAAACCTAGCAGATGTCATTTGCTTTGGAACTAGACAATGCTAGTACAAACTTGTGCTCCTCATACCATCGAGTATATGAAGGGAGACCCTACTAGGCTGAAATCCCTTATCGATAGGAATCTGAGTCTGCTACCTTGTAAATGTGATACACCAAACACAAAATTCGGGGAGATCGCCTGCTCCTACTTCTTGGTTCGTCAAGAGGTATTATGTAGTTCACGGTTACCTAGTAATCCTTTTTACCTAGATCACCCTGAGTAGTCATTTGATCTTTTTTACTCTTTACGCTTAAAAGATCATCCAAGCACTTGTCCTTTCGAGCTCGCTTCAAATCAAAAGTGATAGAGTCACCTTTTCTTCTTTCTCGACTCTTAAAACATGAAAGAGAACCAGTTTGTTTATGTATCTTAAAAAATTGTTGCCCACGATCTCATAACATCCCTGTTAGTCTTTTCTAGACCAAATCATGAGTATTCCTTTTAAAGTATATTTAAAGCCTTGAAATTTATCTCTCTGTTCCTATTATTTGAGGCAAAGCCATCGTCGCTGAACCATCCGATTCACCTAGTTCCTCTTCCTCTCTTCCATCTGAAAGATTGTCTGAGAAGCCATCTCTTGAATTACCACAGTCACTTGAGGACCAAGGTGTTCAACTTGGAATTGTTTTGAGCATTCAACCTTTTTCATCTCATCCTCCACCTCCCTCAGATACTGGGTCACTTTCTGATGTTGACCCGTAATCTCCGGATAATCCTATCCAGACTCCTAAGAGTCAACCAACTCTTAATGGTCAGCCTGGACTGGATGTTTATCCTTCGAATCCTTTGTTCGACCGTGTTGTGATATCACCATAGCATCCGAACAGTCTGTACGATCAGCCAGGTATTCCTTTGGAATTATCCCCTCAAACATATTCGATCGTCCGTCATCGCTTGTTTCCACCCATCTAACCCGAAGGCCAATTTCCAGTCTCCTCTCCGGGTCATTCGGAGGTTTCCACTCCACACACCGTCGAAGAGGAAGAAGATCCGTTTCCTCCTGAAGGTTTCCCCTACACGAGAAGCATTCCCATCAGTGTTTATCGGAACTTACCTCCCAATTACGTGACTTTAGCATAGTTGGTCTCAGGTACACCTAGTACCTCTTCATTTTATCATAATCTTGTTTGGGCATCTAGCACTCTGCCTACCACAAGTTTCTTCATTTAGAATCTGACCCCCCAACAGACGCTGATTTCTACAGTTACTTTAGTCCCAGTGCAGCCCACCGTTATGAACCCTCTTGTCTCGTCAGTCCAAGTCACCTGTCTAGTGCAACTGACGGTCTCGATTCCTACCTCTATCAGTTCTTCGGTACCTCCGGTAAGTGTACAAGCTATGCCACCACCTAGGGGGCAGAATCTGAATGTCTCTATGGTGTCAGGCATAAATAATGTGAGAGTTCGCATGCTCACACGGTTGGGGTGAACCAACCTTCTTCTGGTGTTATTCAAAACCTTGTTGGTCCTATTGGATCAAGCAATGTCCAGTACCAACAAGTCCAAAATCCAGTTGGTCCGTTTGGGCCAACAGTTTCAAAACCCGTATTTCCATGGCCAGCAGGTGCAAAACCCATATGTCCAAGGTAAACAAGCTCAACAGCCTTTTAACCCGTATGTTTCTTATCAACAACCTATGGCTGGACAATTTCAAGGCTTTCAAGGTCAAAATCCACCCTACGGGCAAGGTAACCTACAATGGGGGAAAAATCAAATGCCCTATGGATAGAACCCTCCACTATGGTGACAAAATACTTACCAGCAGGGATGGGCTCCTCCAGTTGGACTCGCTTATCGACCTCCAATGCCTTTCAATACTCAATTTCCATTCTTGGCTACATTAGAGTTGTTAGATGTGTCTTGACTCACGAATGATCCAATTCTTCATTCACCCTATAGGCCTCCGGTCCCATCCAAGATCCCGAGCAATTGTTCGAAGTTCGATGGGAAAGAAAAAGAAGATCCTCAAGCCCATGTGATGACATATCACCTTTGGTACTTTTCGAATTCTTAAGTTGATGATTCTATTCATCTCCGTATTTTCCAACAAACTCTCACAGGCGCTGCAGCCAAGTGGTACATATGAGTTCTCTTGAAGAAAATTTTTCTTGGTAGGGTGGTTCTTTAATTCCCCAAGCCACTTGGAGTACACAGACTCTTGTTCTTCCTACCAGCTCTGTGACCCTCAGTCTACAGTGGAAAGAGCCAACTGTGATGCTCGATTCGGACAGATTCCTTTATGGGAAGGCTTGATTCCTCAAGCTCTCAGGTGCTCAATGTTGCCTGTGGTCAGCTCAGCCCTTTGTCTCCTCTGCTTGGCTTTACTACTCTTTGTGCTTAGTCCTCCTCTCAGGGTTCACTATTCATTGTCTCTCTTGGTCGCTTGGACTCTTCGCTCTCTCTCTTCTTCAAAAAAAACTGAATTCGACTGTCTCTGTTCATGGCTTTAGCCATTCGACCTCCATGCCTATTCGGTTCCTCTCCTTCCTGTGTCGATTCTCCTTCCGCCTGTATGCTGGGAGTTTCCTGTTCGGCGTCAGCAAGAACGCTCAAGAAGTAGCCACGTGTCCCCATCGAAATAGCGCCAGCCTGTTCGTTGATTCGTTTCTTTCTCCACCGTGGCGGTCAACGGATTCTAAATCTCCTTAAATCGTGGCTTAATCCCCTGTCGATTCCACTTCTATCTATCGGGCGCAACCTCAGTCGTCCGATCTAGGCTCCTCCAGATCCAACATGATTCACACGTCGAGCACGGTTGACTTGCTTGACCGATAGCGCATGATCACGGCAGTTTTTCTCTCACCTCCACTGCCACGCGTCGATCGCTGAGTGTGATTGCTCCGCTTTCTCCAAAATTGCTTACCGTTCAAGGGCACCCCGATCAATACCACTGGTTTCCAGGGCGTGGGTCCCGCCTTTGTACTTTAGCGCCTTTACCTTTTTCTGCCCGCGGTCCTCTGGTTCCCCCATGCGACCGAGTGCTTAAGGCTCCTCCTTTTCGGCCCTGTTTGCCCAGCGATGCGCGTTAGCACTAACGCGCATCGAAAATCAGCTCCTTTTCCCGATCCGGGGCTCCCAGGGGCTATTTTGACCTCCTGCGCAGTCTCCATGGGCCTCGATCAGTGCGCTTTGACCGAGGTCCTCGTCGTTCCGCGTCGGCTGCCATGGCCACTGGTTCAGGGTGTTTTCGATTGCTATTTTGGATTCTTCAAGGGTTTGTTTCATCCCGATATAGTCATGGTTCTATGACAGTCATTTATGGATCCAATTTGGATCACGACCTCCCAACTGAAAAGATTTTGTACCACCAAAAGTTGGTTTTCTTCAAGCATCGACTAAGTGAGGAAACTATTGTCTCACTTATCCAATCTCAATCCACTTCACACTACTCAGCTTCGAACCTTTAAGCCCAATTCTGAGGTATTCCACCTGTCCACAGCGTGTCGTCCTTACCTTCCTGTCCAGCACTGTATCTTCCTGCAACTCATTAAGATATTCAGGTAGTAGGTCATCAACAGAAGGCAATTGACTCTGCTCTTGAGGGTCCTCAATCATTGAAGGTTCAAACAACCTCAAGAAATCTGCATTCACGACTGAGTAGATGTGCATGTAAGCTGGCAGATCAAGGCAAAAATCATTTTCACCAATCTTCTCAAGTATCCTAAAGGGTCCATACCTGATAGGTTTTAGCTTCTTACCTTCACCTTGCATCCTTTCCTTGCTGATATCTAGCCAGACTTGGTCTCCAACTTGAAAACTATGCTCCATCCGATGCTTATCATGCCTAGTCTTGTACTTGGCCTAGCTCTTTTCCAGCTATTCCTGTACTGCCTGGTGGATCTCCTGGATCTATTCAATGAACCTAGTTGCTTTGTCCACATCACTGTGTCCATCAACCATGGTATCTTTACCAAAGACAAAATCCAAGGGAGACCTTGGTATGAAACCAAAGCAGGTCTCAAGAGGAGATCTCTGGGTAGAAGAGTATTTGGCTCTATTGTAAGCATGCTGCACATAACACAAGTGTTCATCCCAAAGCTTAGGATGTTTGTTGCAATATCCTCTCAGTAACTGGATCACTGTCCTGTTAACTACTTATGTCTGGCCATCTGTTTGTGGATGAAAAGCTGTGCTTTTCTTTAATTTGGTGTCCATTAGTTCCCACAGACTAGACCAAAACTTTCCCACAAATCGGGTGTCTCGATTAGATATAATAGAAGTGGGTAATCCAAAATGAACCCATACATGTTCAAAGAATAATTTTGCAGTTTGTTCAGCTGTAATCTGTTTACTACAGGGTATTAAAATACACATTTTGCTGAACCTATCCACAACAAAATATAGATAATCATGACCTTTCCTAGATTTAGGCAGTCCTCCAACAAAATCCATGGAAATGCTTTCCCAAGGGTGAGAAGGAACTGGCAATGGAGTGTACAAGCCTAGTTTTTTGTTGCTGGGCTTGCTTTTAGCACACATAGAACACCCCTTTACATATCTAGAAACTATCTCACTCATTCTTGGCCAATAGCAGAACCTTTGCAGTTGTGCAACTATTTCACTTACTCCAAAGTGACCTGATATCAGAGAAGTGCGTGCTTCCCTAATTATCTTTTCTCTCTCAGTTTGTGGAATGCAGAGTTTTCCACAATGGTATAAGAGTCGGTCCTTCACATGATAGTCCAATTCTTCTACTCTTTTGCCTTGACTCAAAGTTGCATATACATATTTAAAGTCCATATCCTGAGCATACTGTTATATGTAGCTTTCATGTAGCACAGAATTATGCTTAAGTATGGTTGTCTGCAACCTTGTTATGTATGCCCTTTTTATATCTGATGACTAAATGAAACTGCTATAGGAAACCCATCCATCTGTAATGTCTTGATTGTTGCAACTTAGTTTGGGAGTGTAGATATTGAAGTGGTTGATGATTAGTATGTATTACTGTTTCTTTACCCATTAAGTAATGTTTCCACTTTTTCACACTCTGAACTAATGCATACAATTCTTTATCATATGTAGGATAGTTAACTACTGCAGGATTAAAAGTATCAGAATGATAACATATGGGTTTACCATGTTGTGTCAGCACTACTCCCATGGCATAGTCACTGGCATCAATTTGGATCTCAAATGGTCTTTGTAGATCTGGCAGTGCTAGTACAGGTGCTGTAGTAATTTTTTCTTTCAAGGTGTCGAAGGCTTTCTACTGTTTGCCTCCCCACTAAAACACCTTGTTCAATCCTGTCAAAGCATGTAAGGGAGTTGCAATTGAGGAAAAATTTGAAATGAACTTCCTCCAATATTGTGTTGCTCCTAAGAAGCTTCTCATTTCTATAGCAGACTTGGGTTTAGGCCAGTTTACAATGACTGCCACTTTAGAGGGATCTATTTTCAATTCACCTCCCCCTACTATATGACCCAAATAATTTAGAGAGGTTTTGCCAAATTCACGTTTGGAGAGTTTAACATAAAGTTTTTCTCTTTTCAAAACATCTAATGTCTGCTTAACATGCTTTAAATGTTCTTCCCACGTTTTACTAAAAATCAAAATGTCATCCAAATACACAATAACAAAATCATCAAGAAAAGGTCTGAGTACATCATTCATTAATCTCATTAAAGTAGCAATGGAATTGGTCAAGCCAAAAGGCATAACCAGCCATTCATACAGTCCCCGCTTTGTTTTGAAAGCAGTCTTCCATGCATCTTGCTCTGCAACTCTGACCTGATGGTATCCACTGTGAAAATCCAGCTTGGTGAAATAAAGAGCTTCCTTCAATTGATCTAAGAGATCATCTATGTGAGTAAGGGGATAACGATTTTTTATTGTTATTTTATTCAGTGCTCGATAATCAATGTACATTCTCCACGAGCCATCTTTCTTTCTCACTAAAATAATGGGTGACCCACATGGTGATGTGCTAGGCCTGATGAACCCTTTCCCGAGCAACTCCTGCACCTGCTTCTTGATTTCAACATTCTCTAAAGAAGATAACCTGTACATCCCAATGTTAGGCAAAGGAACATCTTGCTGCAAAATAATATCATGTACTATTCCCTTTTTTGGTGGCAGACCTTGAGGTTCTTGAAACAAGACATCATACTCTGAAACAATTTTTTCTATATCAGCTTGTTGATCAGAATTACAGCCCTCAAATACATTGGTTTTATCAGTTTTATTTTCCTTTACAACCATTAGTAAGAACTGTTTGCGGGAATTTATCATTCTTTTCATCTGTCTTGAGTTTATGAGAGTATAATTATTCTTGAGCTTATGAGCTCTTACAAAGTATTTGATTCCATCTTTAACAAGTAGATACTTGTTCTCAGCTCTATAGAAAATAGCCTTTCTATCATACAAGTAAGGACTTCCTAAAACAATTCCACATATATCCAAAGGAATTATATCTAACTCAACCTCATCTACAAATGCTGACCCAAAAGAAAACTTGAGTTTGCATTGTCTAGTCACTTGTAGTTGTGTTTTATCATTCAACCATCCTAATGGGTATGGCTTCTTATGAGGTGTAGTTTCTAATCCCAATTTCTTTACAATTGCTTCAAAAATCAGATTTACTTGTGAACCACTATCAAACAAATTATCAATCTTCTGATTTTTGGAAACAACTCGAATATGGAAAAGCTCATGCCTTTTTCTCTCATGTTCTTCATCAATAATAGATTGAACAATATTACTAGTAGATGCTTCAGAATTCTTACCTTTTATACCTGTGGCTGCAATGATTGTTTCATCTCCCGAGTCTGACCCCAAATCTTTCTGAATAGCTGCAGCAATCTTCTTCTTCTTGCCCTCGGGCTTCTTAGGTCTCAGCTCTGGATGTAGAATCCAACAGTGCTCATCACCATGCCCCTCATTTTTACAGTGATTGCATGAGGCTTTTCCTTTCTCTGCAGTGTTAGCCTTCCTTGCTTTCCACTTCTGCTTTCGTTTCTCCTTGCTCTTGCTTACAATGGGTTGGGATGGTCCCCCAACTTCTGGATTTCCATTCTTTCCTCTAGCTTCTAGACGAGTAGCTTGTACAGATACCTCATCTATACTAGTGGGATTAAACATGAGGATGGTATGCCTCATGTAGCTGTGTATACCACAAATGTACTTCAAAAGGGTTTCTGGTGAGTCTAATGAAATACCCAACATCAATGCTCTCTTTCGGAAATCTTGAGTATACCCTTGTACACTTTGCCCTTTCAACTGCCGAAGAGTTTGCCAACTCATCATGGCTTGTTGCATGTAGGCCAATGGATAGAACTGCTTTTTGATTACAGTAACAAATTCACTCCAGACAGAGATGATCTTACCGTGCTTCCTCATATCAGCTTGGGTTCTGCCTTCCCACCATACCAAGGCAGTGCCCCTTAGGCAAAGGCTTGCCAGCTGAATCTTGCTCTTGTCTGAGTCTATATTTTGTACTCTGCAATACACATCAATTTGTCTAATCCAGTTGTCCAACTTTTCAGCATTTAGCTCTCCATCATATAGAGGCAAATCAAAGCTAACATCTAACTTAATCAAAGATGCCTTCTTATTATGCACAGGGCTACTAGGAGGTGTAGGGAAGCTTTCTTCTTTCTCCTTTCCTTTGTAGTGGTCATGGGAATGAGATTCATCTTCTTCTTTATCTTGATTAGAGCCCGATGAATCTTCACCCTTATGCTTTCTAAAGTCCCTATACATTTCTTCTACCATGGACTTTATAGCTAGGAAACTTTCTATGAATTGAGAGTCTGGCCCTATAAAACCTTCTTCTGACATTGTCTTTCGAGAATAGACTCTCCCAATTTCGGGATTAGTTTCCACCAACTCTCCTTCTCCTAGTTTGAGCTTTGATCTAGTGAGCATTCACAGCTAAACCAACACAAGCTTTTCTAACCTTACAGCCTAGAGCTCTGATACCACTTGATCTGAAAATCACCCTATGAGTGACCTCATTGAAGATTTATTAAACAAAAGGTATTATAGACCCATGTGCTGGTGTGTGTGTGTTCTGTGTTATTGAAACAACGGATCGATCAGATTGCCAATACACAGAAAATAAATGGAAAGATAGCAGAGAAATACAGTAAGCATTACAAAGACACAAACATTTTTTAATAAGGAGTTCACCCTATTCTCTAGGGCTACGTCTCTGATCCAGCTTTAGTGGTGGCCTTGTTTTATTGTGTCTTTTAGCAGATTAATTACAATGCAGGGACCCAACATGAGTTCTCCTGAAGCAGATTTTGCTTGGCAAGGTGGTTCTTGGATTCCCCAAGCCACTTAGAGTACACAGACTCTTGTTCTTCCTACCATCTTTGTGACCCTCGGTCTACAGTGGAAAGAGCCAACTGTGATGCTCGATCTGGATAGATTCCTCTATGGGAAGGCTTGATTCCTCAAGCTCTATGGTGCTCGATGCTGCCTGTGGTCAGCTCGGCCCTCTGTCTCTCTGCTTGGCTTTACTGCTCTCTGTGCTCAGTCCTCCTCTCAGGGTTCACTATTCACTGTCTCTCTTGGTCGCATGGACTCTTCGCTCTCTCTCTTCTTCAAAAAAAACTAAATTTGACTGTCTCTGTTCATGGCTTTAGCCATTCGACCTCCATGCCTGTTCAGTTCCTCTCCTTCCTGCATCGATTCTCCTTTCGCCTGTATGCTGGGAGTTTCCTGTTCGGCGTCAGCGGGAACACTCGAGAAGTAGCCACGTGTCTCCATCGGAACAACGCCAGCCTGTTTTTCGATTCGTTTCTTTCTCCACCGTGGTAGTCAACGGATTCCAAATCCCCTTAAATCGTGGCTTAATCCCTTGCCGATTCCGCTTCTGTCTATCGGGCGCGATCTCAGCCATCTGATCTGGGCTCCTCCAGATCCAATGTCATTCACACATCGAGCACGGTTGACAAGCTCGACCGTTAATGCACCATCATGGCGGTTTTTCTCTCACCTCCGCTGCCACGCATCGATCGCTGAGTGTGATCGCTTTGCTTTCTCCAAAACCGCTTACCGTTCAAGGGCACCCCGATCAATACAGTTGGTTTCCACAGTGCAGGTCCCGCCTTTGTACTTTAGCGCCTTTACCTTTTTCCGCCTGCGGTCCTCTGGTTCCCCCACGTGACTGAGCGCTTAAGGCTCCTCCTTTTTGGCCCTGTTTTCCCAGCGATGCACGTTAGCGCTAACGCGCATCGAAAATTAGCTCCATTTCCTGATCCGGGGCTCCCAGGGGCTATTTTGACCTCCTATGTAGTCTCCATGGGCCTCGGTCCACGCGCTTTGACTGAGGTCCTCGTCGTTCCGCGCCGACTGCCATAGCCACTGGTTCAGGGTGTTTTCGTTTGTTGTTTTGGATTCTTCAAGGGTTTATTTCGTCTCGATATATTCATGGTTCTATGACAGTCGTTTATGGATCCGATTTGGATCAAGGGGCATACATACTAATAGAGTCGGATGGGACTTGCCTCAAAAATCTTGTCAATGGGCTCTACCTCAAAACATTCTACCCCTAAGCACATATGTACAATGACTTATTTTTTTATGATGACCACCTCATCATGAATGTACATCAAAATCACTCTCTGATCTTGTGTAACAGATGGATCACCCGTCGACTTACCATCATGGGTTCACCGATGGTGCTTATCTATGGTCGCAAAACCTCGCCGCAACAGCCTGGGCCATATACTCTCCCGACGTAACACCCGTTCACCACAATGGGCTATATATCAAGACAACCACCAATAATCAAGTTAAATATGATGTCATCATAGGCCTTTTGGACAATGCCTCCTATCTAGGTATCAGTCACTTACATGTGTTCCTTGATTCCCAACTTGTTGTATCATAGTTGAACAAAGACTTCAAAGTACATGATCCATGCTTGTTTAGGAAATACATGCATGCACAAAGGTTAGCTTGTGGTTTTGATCATATTACATTTTCACATATACCAAGAGATTGAAATCATATAGCTTATCACATAGCTAATCAAATCCTAGACTGGCATGCATCACATATATACCATCATCGAGACACATAAACCATAGACATCATATCCATCAAATAAATTCATAAATACATCACATGTATAGAAGCATATGCATCATAACACATCATGAGATCAACAAAAAATACATATCTCGTATATATATGTGTGTGTGTGTGTGTGTGTGTGTGTGTGTGTGTGTGTGTGTGTGTGTGTGTGTGTGTGTTTGTGTGTGTGTGTGTACAAAAAATAGATACATCCATTAGGATGAGCCAGAAAAATAAGTCATAAAATAGGGGAGCATCATCATAATGGGTGCTTGCCCTGGTACATACATCCAAAAACATCAAGGGCTGAGACCCACCACCCCCGGTACCCCCCACCTGAGGTCCCCCAACCTCATATAGTACTAGGATTGGATGAGTAATCACCACTACCATAACAATACGACGAAGAGTCGGATGTCACACTCTATCTTGAGCCATATCTGTCTCCACCATATCATCCCCCAACCCTACCCAACCATCCTCAGACATCCCCCTCAGTAGGGTGGCCACTTGACCCCAGGCATCCTATGCCTCCCTTAGTTGTGCCTCTACAACCTCTGCCCGAGCCTCTATCATCTCTGCACGCTCCTGCAATTTGGTCATCTCCACTGAGGTGGAAGAGTTTCCTCCCTCTCCAGAGGGACAACCTATCTCCATCTGTCGGCATTGAGCTGGCCTCTTAGGGTCCTCTTGAACCCTGTCATCCCTCCATCACTGCGGCACAGTTGTTGCACCAGCTATACCCAACCATTGAGGATTGTTTCCCACCAAGTAGGCCAATGGTTGTCCGTGGGACCTAATATCTACAAGAAAATATTCATGGTATTTGTATCATCATAAATACATGAAAGCAAACACAGCTACAGAAAAACATAAACCACATACCTGTTGGCCCCCAAGCGCCTCCAAGAGGAATTCCCATGTCTGGGTCACCCCTGAAGTCCACTCCATGTTATGGGTACTCCAGAATCATCTAAGGGTTGGACCTAAACCAACCATCCACCATGGGGTTCCAGTAATGTCCCACCTCGCCTCCACCATCTCAGAGCATCATTGGAACCCACCGTTGAATCTATGGGTCTCTCGTCAGCCTTGGTGGCACCGCTAATATAAGACATAGCATCACCTCTCTCTCATATAGGATGCTACACCAGATGCTCTCACAAAAGAAACTCTAAGACTAACCCTGTCATACCTGTGTGAGTTGGGATGTCATCCCTATGTGTAAAAACTTGGCCTCGTCGAAGAAATGGCCCACATGCATTCTCTCTAAGACAACAATATGTGACCCAGACACTCGTTGAGGGGCTTCCGACCCAACAAGGCGTACGTTCATCTCCAAATAAACCTCGAATATATCTGTAATAGTCCTAACCTCGACAATCCCCTGATCAACAACATGGGGCCTATAATGAGCTCTCGCCCACTCATGAATATCTACCAGCCCTGTTGAAAGTGGCATTCGCAATACCTTTCCACAAGGCACCAGTCTTGTAACACAATAGATATCAACGGCTACAATAAAGGGAAACTCTTTGCCTAGATTTAGAACACCTCACACTCTGGGTTCCAATACTATATCAAAAAGTGCAAGAACTCATCCTACAACCTCAGTAGGGAGTTCTGAGCAAACTTCAGTAACCCCCATCACGCTAAAGTAGCGCTTGCCCCAGCATCACTAGCAATCGCAAGACAAAGAGGATCCAAGTCGTGCTCTCTCTACACCATGCCCATTCTGCCAAAAAGGATGCAAAAATAATAATAATAATAGCCTCACAGGCTCAAATTTCACCCATTTTACACTCCCACGCGTTTGTCCCCATAACATGTGTGCGTCCACACGTCCATTTTTCATACATAAGTGCGGTTCACCATGCCATCCAGACGCGTGGTAATTTGGATTTAAACAGGAATGCAACAACTTACATATATAATCATAAACACAGAGATGTAGCAGAAAAACACTTCATTTCATTAATAGAAACATACTGAACTATGCTTATAACAGAATGGAAATAAGATAGCTTGGGCAATGGTAGCTTATCTCTGAGAAGAGATGTGGCGGCTACATGCCTATGAACTGAGTTACAATGAGGCTCAAGGGCATTTTTATTATTGAACAATAAGAGAAAACCCTAAAGAACCAAAACCCTAACCTGAGGAGATGTAACAGCAAGAGTTTATGGGCCCCGTTGGGGTTAGTTGGGCAGCCAACTTCCAAGGGTCATAATTTGGTCATATTATCTTTGTTTGATGCATACGATACCTCATTGGAAATATCTCTTTGAGGACTACAACTGCTACCATAACAATTTGAGAATTGCTATTTTTCCAAAACAAAACATCGTTTAAGGCCTCAAAACATCTCTGGAAGTTTAGGTTCTGAATACCTGTCAAAATTGTAAAATGTGCTACAATTAAGGAAACAAATAAAACTGATTGGGGGGTCTAGGTGGAATAGGTGAGTGGCCACCAATATCCACCTGGATAATTCCTCCCCCCTTAAGAAGCAATGATCCCCATTACGTGCAGAGGCTCCATGAGGTGAGGAAATTTCTATTGAACCTGGTCCCTGGTGAGATTCTTTACAATCTCTGACATGTAAAGTAATGGTGGGAAGCATGGTCAAGGGCGGTCCACATTGAACACTCGATGCAAGCCAAGGAATGGGGGAATTTTGTGCTCCAAATCATTGTTTCCCATAGCCTTGGTAATGGTGTAAGGACCATATCGAAGTGGTCTGAGCTTCCGATGGGCTCTTGTAAAGCGTTATTTATGCAAATGCAACCAGACTTTGTCACCCACTTGAAACTTGTGTGGCACCCGATTTTGATCATGTCACTACTTGTACTTGTAATTTTCCACAATGAAGCAGCGAGATATCAGCCTGTTGGGTAGAGGTGCTCCGGGAGTCAGATCAAACGAATGCTTGACCTGACAGTGCAACGGTACTCCTATGGGTGAGGAGAAGATGTCCCTATATTCTTTCATTACCGTATCCACCTGCTTCTACTGCGTGGAGAAACCCTTCCTGAGGGCCATGGATGTGGCTACAATCTTCCCCTTGCTTTGAGAGCGAACTAGAAAGAAAATAAATTTCCTAGTCTGGGAGATGATCTTGTTGCATTTTTTAAAAGAGATCAAAGAAGTGGCGGTAGGTGGGGCTACCTCTGGTATCCTCTATAACATATTACCCAAAGAAATAATCATAGAGTGAGGTCTAGACTCATATACAGCATGTCACTTCCACAAGTATGTTTTTCCTAATAATACATCGCAAACATTGAGAGGAGCAACATCACACAATACCTTATCTGTGAAGGGCTTTGTTGGAGAGGTAAATCCCCTCTACGGATAGAGGCGATCCCTACTAGCCCAGAATGGGTCTAGCAACAATCAATCAATGCTACTATGCAAGTTCCTAATTGCAATTAAAAGATAGGCAATAAACACCCACTTGGATTCCAACGCTATTGTTTGATGAAGAGATGTCATCCTCGCTCCTTCGCTTTGGCCGGTCACGATCTTCCACGATCCCCGTAGATAGATACCTGCACACACGAAGAGAAATGCAAACACAAGCGTGAAATCTAATAAATGCAATTATACATCAGTCAGAAAGGATGTAATTCACATTAGCCATTACAAAGACAAATGAGAATGGAACCATAACAGTAGTCATCTATTATTATTCAATAACAGAGAAAGGTACAACCAAAGTTCTGACATTGAGTCCTTCTCAAGAGGGTCCAGCCAGCAAGTCTCTTAAGCATTCACCCTTGGAGGTAGATCTCCCAAGACAAAACTCTCTCTCACACAAGCAATACTCACAACCTTACTTAAGCTCTCTAGCAAATCCACACTTGTCACACCAACTACCTACTAGCAGCAGCACTCTAAGCACTATGAGTTCCACACTGTCCAAACTAGCTGCTCATGGCAATGGTAGAGGTTTAAATAGGAGAAGGAGTCTCCATGAATGGTGGGAGGATGAGCTTTTCTCCAAGGAAGGTGGCTCAAATGACGAACAGACATGCCATAGAAGGGAGGGCGACATTCACAAGGCAAACAACCAGGTCTGGAGTCATCTGGAAGGCTGGCTGTTAGAACAAACTCGCCCAAACTGGATCAGCGCGGATGTATAACTGCACTGGAGCGCTGACATCGCATCTGAATAACGGAGAAGGTTGTGTCAGCGCAACTCAATACAAACATAGGATGCGCTGTCTCATGAAATTCGACCAGCGCGGAAAACACGTGTGCTTCCGCGCTGGCAGCGCATTCGTTGCACTATGAGGCGCCAGTTAGCGCGGTTATTTTAATAACAGTCGCGATGATGGAAAAAACTTTGGCAAAGTGGGTCATTTGGCAACATTAGAGAGCATGAGCATGATTAATTTGAACTCATGACACAGTAGAGAGACTGACAGGGAGACAGTGACAAATTACTGTGTAACAGATGCCCCCTAAAGCATGAAGCCCGAGAGAGTGGGAGGGGTGAGATGCTTTACAAAACTCGCTGAACTGGAACACCACCAGGAAGAATCTGCACGTATGTACAACTGATATCTCTATTACATGTAGTCTAGGCATGGGCGCAGCCATCCAAAAGACATACGAAGAAGGTCTGTGGTATGGACGCAGCCACCCAACTGAAGAGACCATGATGATAATAAGGTATGGTCGCAGCCATCCCAAAAGACTCAGGTATGGGCGCAGCCATCCATCAACGAGTCATGTAATAATAATCCACAAAATCGCAACCTGGATTGCAACAGACAAAAATCCAGGGTCTTGCGCTCCATCCCGACCCGAACAAAGTACAAGTCCAAGCATGCGAATACATGAGCTGAAGTCGAACATGCATGAACATCGTCTGATTACCAGCCAATAATGAAAACTGTTAACAGACGCGAGAGGTACCACCAATAATGACAATGGTCCTCAAGGTACTTATAGGTACAATCCGCGGCGTGTGAATCAATGAGCTGGTGTCGAACACCCGCAGAATCATTCGATCGGAGGCCAATGATGAAAACCTCATGTTGAACACGAAGAACCTGCCATTGAGGCATGCAGGCTCTAAGGCACCTGAGGGGAATCTCTAAGTCACCTTCCTGGATAATGAGCTGAAGTCGACAGGAAGTAACCTTGATCGAAGGTGGGCCATAATGCTTCCCACATCATCGACATGAGACAGAGAAGGATAAGATATTTTGTGTGAGGTATCAGAGGGAGGTTGTAAATTGCAGAGATCAACTTCTCTTGAACATATCAGCGGCACGACAGTGGATTTGGCAGTATCTGACATCAAATGAGCAGAGGTCATGGTGACAAGGCAATGAGCAGATGAGAGGTCAAATAGGATAACCCAAACCCACGGAGGCTAGTGCAAAAACAAGATGAGATGTCCCCACCTAGACACGAATGCAGACAAGTGCCATGTTCAAGAGCGACATACTGCCGACACGACAATAATTATGACTCCATTTTCCCCACCATTCCTGGCAGGTACCCCAGTTATTTTTGGATGACAAGCTTGACGGGGATTGCATATGCTTGGAAAGCATCATTTCGACGGAGTCCGATGTCATTAAGTTTTAACGAGTCTGACAAAGAAAGAACTCGGCGTCTTTTCCTGTTTAGAGAGTCTGAAAAGACAGCAGAAAAGGAAACTCCAGGGGGGTCCTTTTTCGTAAAGTTGTGTCTCTCGAGCCCGAAAAAGTATAAAACAATGCTCGAAAGAACCGCCCAACCAGTATGATCGAGGAGTACTTTTCGTAAGTAGTGACTTCGACCCGAAAAAGTAAAAAAGCGGTCAGAAGTACGTCGTTTTGGAGCCAATAACGAGTTCGAAACGACAAACACCCGGCAATATTTTTAGTTTAAACGGTCGAAAAAAGAGCTTTAAAGGCGATTGCCTCTCATTCCTTTTAACGAGCCGAGAGGGGGACTCAGCCATCTTTTCGTCTTTAAACAGTCGGAAAAGAGCTGAAAGCAGACCTCCATTTTTATTCTCTTTAACGAGTCAAAAAGGGGAAAATACTCGGCAATCTTTTCATATTTTACGAGTCAGAAAAGAGCTTAAAGGAGACTCGTCCTAGAGGAATGAGTGGCATAAAGGGCAGCAACTGGTTCTGGTAATGGTGGAACTGCTCAAAACATGTAATGGTCAAGAGGCTGGCTAACAAAACCACTCATAACTGCGGTCCCTCAGGAAAGGTAAAACAACCAAGTGAAAGCATATGATCGGCCAAAGAGATGGTGGTGATGGAATGAAAACAACCAAGGCTCATCTAGCAGAACTTAGCGGATAAAAATGGCAATCACGAGATGTAAATTGGGTATGGGTTCATTTTTACACAAGCTTGAACCATGGAGAACTTTGCTTGGATTTAGTTTCATGTTTACACAAGCTTGAAACGAAAAACTATGCTTGTTATACGTTCGCATGCCCCCAGCATAATGACGCAAATCGAGGTACATGCCCCCCAAGCTTCATTGCATTCAACAAAGTGGATGGAATGAAGGTTCACTCTCGAGATCGATAAAAGACTCGACTTGTATTTTACGAGATCTTAATCAAAAGACCCGATTTGGAAAGGGAGGTGTTTCATTTTTTAATGAGGTTGACACAGTAAAAGAACTATCCTCATAACCCTTGTTTCATTTTTTAACGAGCTTGGCACAAGATCAGGAACTATGCTCCAACCAGACCCAATTTCATTTTTTAGGGAGCTTGACATAGGAAAGTGAACTATGCTCCGACCGAACTGCATCATAATGAACAGGAAGTCGGTGCTTCCAAGAGTGTTACTCTCGGTGAAAGGACCACATCTTGGAAGTCAGGACCTAATGCCCCCAGGACACTATGCACGACGGTGTCATCACTGGATACAGGCACGGGGTAGGTGGCCACGTAGTTGATCTGCGGTGGGGCAGATACAACTGGTGGATAAAAACTAGGAGGGGACGACAACTGCACAGGAGGCATTGGGGGACTAACGAACGACAATTGATCGATAGTCACAATTCTTCCATCGTGTGGAAAGAAAACCACACGAAAAAGCAAAGAAACGAGGGCCCCCATGGCGTAAACATAGTCGCGACCAAGGAGAAGACTAAAGTCTAAAACACCTTGGGTAACCAAGACGTCTATATAGACGGTTTTGCCTCCCAAAGTAATAGGGAACTTCGGGAGAACTCCTAGAGATGGACAGGCTCCTCCGTCGAACGCCAACAGATTCTGAGTGACTGGCCCAAGCTGCGGGGAACCTAAAGCTTTCCAAGTAGTGTACGGCATAAGACTGACAGACGCCCCTTCATCCAAAACAGTGCCAGGTACTGCCTTAGCACAGGCATGTACTGTGATCTGGAAAGGCATATGGGATGGAAGGCGACCGGCGATCAGGTGATTCCAATCAAAGGAAGTGACCAGACTACTTGGTGGGGGAATCGTATGATTGCCCCCATGTGCTAAAGGAACCGAAGGAGAACCTTCGGGAGCAGCTGGGTTAGGAGAGTCATTTCGGGACTCCGGAGAATCTGAAGAGACGAAAAGAACATGGGCGTGATTCTCTTCCGAAACAGAGTGAGCGAGCGGCGGACTTGAGTCGACACTCTTTCCGACCAATGGTTGGTCTGGAACAGGCTGGACACAGCCGGGTTCGGGAAGAGGGGCCTGGACAAGAGAAGAATGTGAACCAATCTCATTGTCGGGAGGCGGATGATCTGCAGCTGCAGAAAGACGTTGATATCCAACGGGGAGTTGGGGTGAGGGAGCTGGGAGACTTTCCAAGACACTGGAGGCTTTATCCATGAGTGGACAAAGGTGAAGGGGATGATTGCCTTCACAAAGTTTACAGGGGATTCGAATCTTCCCTTTTCCCTTACCATTCCCAACTGATAAGGTAGCATCGCCGTGAGCTTCAGAGGACGATGAGGGGTGGGCCGGATCACGAGACCATACTTCTAGTACCCTGGGAATACCAGGACAATCGCGAAGAAGATGGTCTCCTTGCATAATCGACAAGGAAACTTAACCTTCCGCGGAGGAGCGGAAGGTGGCCCGACTTCAGGGGGACTCGAAGGAGTAACAGTTATACTTGTAGCCTCTCCCTTAGGAGACTTCTTCTTCTTGGTCTTCTTCTTCTTCTTCTTAGCCACCTGGTTACTCGAATCGAGACTTTCACCAGGCGAAGTACAAGAGGAAGACGTAGAAGTAGGCGTCGAAGGGGAGAGATCCACCTTAGGATCAACATGATGTTGTTCAGGTGGAGGGACTGAAGGACTAGCAGCCGATACGGCAGGGACCAAAGAGGTTGAGAACAACCAAACAGGCAACCCGACAGTTAACCCCGGAAGGGATAACGTTGCCATATAAGGAGCACCAACATTCCCGAGAGGAGGGAAATGACCAGGATTCCCGTCAGGAGGGGAACTTGGGTTGGTGAACCCCGGAAAAGTTGCCATGGCAAACAAAAGAAAGCCTACTCAAGCTAACGCACACAAGATCTAACCAGGTAATGTTAATCATGGCCAAATAAACTTTTAAGACACAGGAACTAAACTTGACCTTTTCATGTTTTAAGAGTCGAGAAAAGGACGAAAAGATGACTCTAGTCTCCTTCAAATGTTTAATGAGCACGAAGTGACAAGACGCTCACTGGCACCTTTTCTTTTAAGGAGTCCGAAAAGGATCAAAAGTGACTACTCTAGAGACTCTAGGCAAAGGGTTTACCAGGCAATCCGTAAAACTGCTTATACACCTTGGCAATCGTATGAGAACCAAGGACTTTCCGTACTGCAGTCAATCTTCCCGAATGCTGTGTTCGGTGCATTACGGCTCGCAAGGCGGCAGACTCGGCTTCCTATGGATCAAGGATAAAATCCTAGTGGGGTCTCCCCATATACGCGACGGTACGTGGGAGCAAAATCCATGTTAGACCACTATCGAGTCACAGAAGGAGGAATCACCCAACCGTAATGTGAAACAATAGTGACTATGTTTAAAGACGTCGAAACACGTCTCTAGCCTAGGCCTCTAAATGTTTGCGTTAAGTTCCAATGCGTTTTTAGGTTTATTCAGTTTATTTTATGGTTGATCTTGAATTAAGTTTCGGTTTCAGGCCCTATTGTGTGATGTCTCACAATTACCTAGATGAAAACTACATGCCAAAGAATATCATTTCGTTCGATGAATTCTAACTATGAGAGGGTTAAGAGTTTTCAACCAAACAAAATGAACTCAATCAATCAAACAATCTAATGTAGCTAATGGCAAAGAAATGAAACTTTTTCTTTTGAGAACACAAATCAATGAAATGCTCTTTTTCCCATTAACTATTGAATGCAAAAGATATTAGTTTGATTCCTTTTTCAATGGCACTGTGCACTTAAAATGAATTTTGAGAGACAGCAACACCGAGTAAAGGGAAATAAAATCACTCAATGAAAAACACAACAGGCGTGAAAAGAGCCGATTGAACCCAAGCAACCGTGATCCGTGTCTGGGTAGTGAGAAGTAATCGAAACAATCCGAGAACTAGTTCAATGACAATCACCTAAACAACCAAGCAAAGAAAGAAAAAAGAGGAAGGTTTTCGCAATAGCAAAGGCAAGTAGCAACGAATCTTTGTGAACGAGTGATAAAACAAGGTCAATCCAGCGAAAACGGGATGATGGCACTAGGTCACAGGACATAAAACAAGATTCGTCCGACAAGACTTCGCAAGCAAGTGCTTCACAATTCAAATAATAAAAATCAAGTCATAAACCAGGAAGAAAGAGTAGGAGATAGTCAAACCAACAGGCTCAGGAGGCAAAATTGAGACAAATTCAATTCTACAGGATCAGCGCGGGTAACCCGCAGCAACAATGCGCTGACCAGAAAACATGCGTAGCAACAAAGCGCTGTCAGCGCGGAAGTACACGACTTAAGCGCGCTGGTTCGATTTCAGAACCGTCGTGATTGTTTAACGTACAAGCGCGATGACCACGAAGTCAAAGAAACAGCTAGGCACTGTCAGCGCGACTGTTTTGATATAAACCGCGCTGATGCTAAAAAACAGGCAGAATCAAGCCAAAAGCTCCCAAACCAAGGCAAGAACTCTTTAAACAATTAAGACACCTCCCAGATTGAACCAGGAAGGTTAAAAGCAGAGGACTAACCCCTAATTTTTGAAAAGAGAGTAACAATCAAACTCAAAACAAGAATGAACAAAAGGAGACAAAGGCCAGCTCCCCAACGGAGTTGCCAAATTGTTGGAGAGGTAAATCCCCTCTACGGATAGAGGCGATCCCTAATAGCCCAGAATGGGTCTAGCAACAATCAATCAATGCTACTATGCAAGTTCCTAATTGCAATTAAAAGATAGGCAATAAACACCTACTTGGATTCCAACGCTTTGTTTGATGAAGAGATGTCGTCCTCGCTCCTTCGCTTTGGCCGGTCACGATCTTCCATGATCCCCATAGATAGATACCTGCACACACGAAGAGAAATGCAAACACAAGTGTGAAATCTAATAAATGCAATTATACTTTACTCAGAAAGGATGTAATTCACATTAACCATTACAAAGACAAATGAGAATGGAACCATAACAGTAGTCATCTATTATTATTCAATAATAGAGAAAGGTACAACCAAAGTTCTGACGTTGAGTCCTTCTCAAGAGGGTCCAGCCAGCAAGTCTCTTAAGCATTCACCCTTGGAGGTAGATCTCCCAAGACAAAACTCTCTCTCACACAAGCAATACTCACAACCTTCCTTAAGCTCTCTAGCAAATCCACACTTGTCACACCAACTACCTACTAGCAACAACACTCTAAGCACTATGAATTCCACACTGTCCAAACTAGCTGCTCATGGCAATGGTAGAGGTTTAAATAGGAGAAGGAGTCTCCATGAATGGTGGGAGGATGAGCTTATCTCCAAGGAAGGTGGCTCAAATGACGAACAGACATGCCATAGAAGCGAGGGCGACATTCACAAGGCCAACAACCAGGTCTGGAGTCATCTGGAAGGCTGGCTGTTAGAACAAACTCGCCCAAACTAGATCAGCGCGGATGTATAACTGCACTAGAGCGCTGACATCACATCTGAATAACGGAGAAGGTTGTGTCAGCGCGACTCAATACAAACATAGGATGCGTTGTCTCATGAAATTCGACCAGCGCGGAAAACACGTGTGCTTCCGCGCTGGCAGCGCATTCGTTGCACTATGAGGCGCCAGTCAGCGCGGTTATTTTAATAACAGTCGCGATGATGGAAAAAACTTTGGCAAAGTGGGTCATTTGGCAACATTAGAGAGCATGAGCATGATTAATTTGAACTCATGACACAGTAGGGAGACTGACAGGGAGACAGTGACAAATTACTGTGTAACAGGCTTAATGTTGTAGGGAAGGCAGAACTGCTGGCTAACTCAGAGATCTCATCCTTGGTGAAGCCACCCGATGTTGTACGGTTGCAGGTGTGGTATGGTCAGTAGTCCCAACCGCTTCACAACCTCTATTGAAATGAGGTTCTTTTGGCTGCCACTATCTACAATGAATTGTAGTGGAGAACCCTTCACCCACATTTGCGAGTGGAAAAGATGCTCCCCTTCCTCTGGATCTTGGCAGTGGCAACAATGTCACTGAGCTTCGCATCAATAATCTGCTTCCCTTTGTCATTCCCCTTGTCGGGTTCTTACTCAGGGTTGGAAAATGCATCTGATTCTAAAGCCTTCAACTCGGCCACTAGCGACTACTTAGCCCGACAATCACTTGTGTTGTGAGTGGGGCTCTTATGGAAGTCACACCACTTTCCTGTGTCCTTCTTTGACTTCATGGTGGCGTTCTTTTCTTTTAGCTTCAACAGGTTGTCTTGGGTCACCCCACCTTGGATTTGTCCTTTGTTCTTCATATTCACAGATCCAAAGTCTTGCTTCTTTTGTTTAAACTTCTTCTCGATCTTGATAGTGTATCGGTACGCCATGCCAAGCGAGGAGATGTCTAGGAACTCCATCTCATCCTAGATGTACCTATTTAGGTAGCTGCGGTATTTGAGTACCAATTGTTGCTCAGAATCCTCGATACCCAGCTTCATACGAAGGGTATGGAAAGTATTTGTGAACTCTACCACATCTTGGTCCCTTCCCTGCCGTAGCGTGGTCTGCTTTATGTATTTATCTTCATAGCGCCCGACAGGGTAATACTGTTCCTTGATGGTGTCTCAAAAATAATTCCAAGTGGGTGTAGCTGAAAACAATGAGGGTTCACTCTCATCCTTTTATTCACAGTAGGTTTCCCACCAGTCCTTGACATGTGGGGCAACTTTGAGAAGTGAAAACGGAATCTTTTCCTGACTGTAAAAATCATGAATAGAAAAATATCCTTCTAGCATATTTAATCATTTATCTACGACATCCGCATCTATCTGACCCTCAAATATGAGAATGGAAAATTTAAGTTGTACCTTAAAGGGTGTGGCGCTTCCAAAGTAACTGCTGGAAATAGATGTGTCACCCCTCGGTAGCCGTTGAAGGATCTGGGCAAAGTTGTCCATCATCGCATCCCTTTGTCACTCAAGGGCTTCTTCGAGCAAGATTTTGATAGGATCTCCTGCCCCCTAATCTTTCTTTTCATCTGCCATGGGAGGCAGTCAAGATTTGCGAGGATGGTCTTGTAAAGGTTCAACCAGTTCAAGCCCTAACTCCTTATATCCCGATCTTGTTGGGGACATGCAAAGAAAAACAAAGAAAGAGAAGACCGCTCTAATACCACTAATCCGAACTTAAATAGGAACACAACAACTTACAGATATAATCATAAACACAAAGATGCAGCAGAAAAAAAAAAAACTTCATTTCATTAATATAAACATAGTTAACTATGCTTACAAATAGAATGGAAATAAGATAGCTCAAGCGATGGTAGCTTATCTCTGAGAAGATATGTGGAAACTACATGCCTCTAAACTGAGTTATAATGAGGCTCAAGGGCATTTTTATTATTGAACAATAAGTGAAGAACCATAAACAACAAAAACGCTAACCTGAGGAGATGTAACACCAAGATTTTATGGGTCTCATTGGGGTTAGTTGGGCAGCCAACTTCCCGAGGTCGTAACTTGGTCATATTATCTCTGTTTTGACGTGTATGATACCTCGTTGGAAATATCTCTCCGAGTAATACAACTGTTGATGCAAATGTCATAGAAATCATCGAATTTCTATTTTTCCAAAAAAAACGTCGTTTAGGGCCTCAAAACAGCTCCGGAAGTTCAGGACCCGAAAAACTGCCAAAAATAGTAAAATGTGCTACAATTAAGGAAATAGATGAAACTGACTGGGGGGTCTAGGTGGAATAGGCGGGTCGCCACCAACATCCACCTTGATCATGCAGTCGGTGCGTCTGTCAGCCATCAATATATGGGGACGTCTACCCCACAGTGGCACATGTGTTCAGCACACAAAATGCGCGGTTGTTTCATTAATATTCGCACGTATTGCATGTCTATCACCCTGAAAGTCATGGTGTTGTCAGTTTGATGACCCTGTGACTATTTCACCCATAGCCACACAGAATGTGTGACTTCATTTCCTATACCCGTGTGGAGCCCACGCCTAATCGTCGGTCGCCCGCAGGGACTAGGGACAGCGCGACTGTCTCGTAGTTGCCCACACGGTCGACCTTTTTAGCCTAAAAGTAGGTCCGTACAAGCCACCCTATACGACCTACCTAACCTAACCTACCAAAATCATAGAGATGGGATTATGATCTCTTACATATCTCTCCTCGTGTGCTTCCCAGGTGCGCAGGCTTACCAGAACATGAGAAAACAACACCTGGAACCACTCAACACTCCATAGCAACAAGTACAATGAGGTGGAATATGGCTCACTTTTCCCTATATATCATCCTCTTTTTCATCTTCTGGAGCCTATTACAGGAGCTATGTACCTCCATTCTCAAAATTGTCAAAGACATAAGGATCAGGACCATGTCAACTTCATCGCCAAACTCATTTTTTGGGCCTGAAGCGGGCTCAGAGTAGCCATTTAAGTGTGCTTTCTCATGTTCTTCAATTCATATTCTTCAACACGTTTCAACTTATATATGTTTTTATCAAGATGTTTTCACTTGAGGTATTGGTTGTCAAGGTCGCAGGTACTTCAACAGCTTCCCGTCAGAACCAATACCTCAGCGGTCATCAATAGTGAAGGTATCATTCTCCACCTAGCATGATAGGATTCCTATAAAGCTTTGCATATATTGACATCATTTCTCTGAAATGAACAATAGGGTCCATCATCTCGACCATGTTTACTTCCACCTCCCATTACACATGGTAAACGTCCATGTTAGTCGATAGAACCTTTCCATTCATGGATCACCCCATGTTGTAGACCCCTCACACCATTGGATCCATGACAATGCACTTAGTCCTGGAAGCCACCTCACTTGCATGCCTTGAAGATTAACCTCATTCTTCTATTCTTCACTTATTTCTTACCAACCCCACTATCTGGCCACCTCATTTATTTATGATGTATCAAATCGAATGCACTACCACGTTCTACATTTGGACTATCATCCCTCCATTGGCATAACCCATTTGCATCACTTCATCTGCCTCATCAACCCCACACCGAGACCAACAAATGGGGCCCTCACCCTCTACACAAAACACCTTACCTTTATCATCATGTAAGTCACCGTTTTTATGGGACACCCATCTCCATGTTTATACATCCCAAATCACCTTTCCATTCTTTTGGAAAGTGTACAAATATATTTTAGGAATATGGTTCCCACCCATTTTTCATGTCTCATACTCGATGACAGTCCCTAGTCGCCCCTAGTTGGAGCTCGTTGATCAACACCCCATCCATTGATCATTCACCACGCTAATCAAAACATGCTCACATCTACCCCAGATGTCTTATTGACTCCAGGGATCTCCCCCCCAGAAGAATCGGTTGACTGTCACCACTTGCATTATAACTCCAACCTCGAGCAGTTGGCAAAATATCATTCGTATTGTTTGCTTTCAATACCATACCTTATTGACCCACCATATGACAGTCATATTTCTCCATCATGATTCCCCGAATCAACATTTTGGGCGATTGATGCCTCTTTCCTGTCGACTTCAACACCCATCTTCCAAGATCAAGTCAGTACCTTGGGTGCTCCCCCCCTTAAGGGACATCCACAAGTGGAATAGTGGGAATCACTATTTCCCATTGATGTCATCGATCCCCCTGACATTCGACACCAACAAAATATTTCCTGCCAAGGTGGTATTGTACTTCGTGACCATTGCAGTTCTCTCAATTAGTCGAAAACCCACGCATTGCTTAGCACCTCATTCAACATTGCTTACATTTTTATGTGTGGGGGGTACCCAAAGTCAAAAACCCATGCATCAATGAGCACCTCACTCAGCAGTGCTTCACCTTTTTTATGCATGGCGGCACCTAATTCAATATATTTTCCAAAAGCACCCTTTAGGGTTATCATCATCATCCATCAACATGTCAACCACTACAACACTCACTTGATAGGAATATTTCATGTATGATTGTAATAGATAGTCACTAGTCATCATAAAAATCATGGGAAATCCCCGCCTTGTATAGGCACTTTTTTCAGAGCATGGTTATATTGATCCTCAGTCAAGGTTTTCCCCTACTCATCTATGCAACAAGTTATTCTCTCTCTCAAGCAGTTGATTAGATTCTCAGTCAGAAAAGAAAAACATGATGTATTTCGGCTATACTTATGCTCCTAACCTCATACATCAAGGGGCAACTATTAACACCCAAAAATCATACACACATTTGTATAATCCAAATGGCACCCAAAGTCATCTAACAGAAGGTATAGGTGAATATTTTCCAGCTAAAGACATCATGAAAACTCAAAAACTTAAATTCTCCAAAGGTCTTATATATAAAATTGAATTGTGTGGCCTATCTATAGGCCAAAATTGACAACGCGCAACATTTCCTTCAATAATCGTGCTAAAAGAAAAGTGTGACTCAAAGATTCAAGACCACTTCACACACTTAGAAGATGAGATTCCCTGACATGTTCCAGTCAAGGACAGCCAAATTTGAGTCACCCTGAAGATATGTAGCCCCCAAGGGATCCTTTAGTCCTATTCATGGGTCATTTTATCATTGATGGACCAAGAAAGGGAAGAGGGATTCAAAATTCTATATAAACAAGCCATTGGAAGACCAAATACAAGGCAATGTTATGTTGGCAAAATTGTTCTCATGCAATCCTGCATTCCATTGTTGAAGAAGAAGTAGAGCATTATTGTGTCGGCCAAATTATTTCTCAATAATCCAACACTCTAGTGTGGAGAGTATTTCACCATTAGGAGAGCCTTGACACTTCTTTGAGAGAGGAGAAGCTTGCAAAGAGAGTGAAGAAAGGAACTTCCTTGTTGAGGATTTTGAGCACCATTGTTCAAAGAATTCTCTCCAAGTGTTTAGTATTCATCTATTGTATTCATCTTCTACTTTCAATAGTCAATAAGAGGAGCCCTTTTCCATTATTTTGTTGACTTGTTTTCTTTAATCAAGCATTACTTATGTGTTTTGTTTATTAGTTTTTAGTTTCTATTATGTATGCATTGTTTCCACCATTTGCAATGCTATGTTTTCTCATGTCTTTCCACTAACAACAACCAATTCTATCTGTGATTTCTTTGCAGTGAACAACCAACTACTAAGAAGGTGTCTTTTGGTACCCCATTGCTACAAAAACACTACCATAATACTAGAACATCTCTATGAATCATTAGATCATCATGAACATGTCATTGTTGATCTGAACTTAAACAGGAATGTAAGAAATTAAATATATAACCATAAATGCAGAGATGCAGCATAAATAACACTTAATTTCATTAATATCAAATACTGAAATATGCTTACAAACAAAATGGAAATAAACTAGCTCGAGCAATGGTAGCTTATCTCTAAGAAGAGATGTGGTGGCTACATGCCTCTGAACTATGTTACAATGAGGCTTGAAGGTCTATTTATTATTGAGAAACAATGGAACACCCTAAACATCCAAAAAGCTAACCCTAGGAGATGAAGCGCCAAAAATACGGACCCAGTTTGGGTAGACTAGCACATCAACTTCTCGGGGTCGTAACTTTGGCATACGATCTATGTTTGATGCACAAAATACCTTGTTAGAAAGATCTAGTTGAGGAATACAACTTTAAAATGGAAAACATCAATTAAAAAGTCACGTTTGCCCCGGTTTTCCCAAAAAAACACCTTTTAGGGCCTCAAAACAGCGTCGGAAGTTCACGACCTGAAAAATTGCCAAAAATAGTCCAATGTGCTACAATTATGGAAACTAAAAAACTGAAAGAGATAGTGGTGGGGGTCCAAGTGGAATAGGTAGGTGGCCACCAACATCCACCTAGATCAGTCCTCCCCCACTAGGAAGTAATGGTAAGCTTCTACTAAACTTGGTCCCTCGTGAGCCACTTGCCTTGGTGCAAGAGTTGACCAGCTTTTAAAACCCGATATAGTTGGATCTTCTGCTGGCGAGTGTTCTTGATATGTGTGTCCATAATCTGATCAGTTGTGGCATGTTCCATGTTGTCTGGATTTAACTTTGGCCTCCATGAGATGGGTAAGCTTCTACTAAACTTGGTCCCTCGTGAGCCACTTGCCTTGGTGCAAGAGTTGACCAGCTTTTAAAACCCGATATAGTTGGATCTTCTGCTGGCGAGTGTTCTTGATATGTGTGTCCATAATCTGATCAGTTGTGGCATGTTCCATTTTGTCTGGATTTAACTTTGGTTGTGTGAGTTGTTCTGCAATGTATGATGTGTCCAATAATGGTGGGAAGTATGGTCGAAGGCGGTTGATCCAAGTAGATCTTTAGATACAATGGCATGGAAAATCTCAAAATTCAAAGTGGTAGAAAAGCAAGTATCTTGACAACAAATCGAAGTGCTCGTCGCCCTGATTCCAACGGTGTGAACGGCACTCCAATCTGAGTCCGTATGATGAAATTATGGCAGAAAGAAGGTCACCTTGTTCCTTTGGAAAATGAGGGTTTTTTTTCCCTAAAAATGGCTTTAAGCCTTTAAAAGGCAAAATCGCAATCGGAGAAGGAAAAGGGGCAGACTTAAGGAGGCACAGCGGAACCCCCGATCAGCGATCTCTGATCAATCGGAGTCGGGGGCCTGCTACGTGCGATAGCGACTACCGATATCAGCATCGATGATCGGCATTGGCGGATGCCAAAGGCAAGACCCCTGGGCCGATGCCGATGCGACAAGGCCGATGTGATACACTGATATCGGCGATCGGTAGATCTGCATATTTGCAATTGGCAATCCCCCGATACACCGGGCCTTTGGCATCAGCGATTTGTGATTTACGATCAGCTCGGACCCGACAGGCAAATAGGGCCGATTTAATATATTTTGAATTCTGGATTTATAGGCTTTCGATCGGAATTTTCAATGTTACCATGTATTGTCTGTTTTAACAGAAAAAGGCTATTCCGAGGTTTTTGATGCACCTGCTGATCCTTCTATGCAAACGGCTTCTATTATAAACAAAACAGACCCCGATTTTTAAGCGGCGTTGTATTATAAAACCCAATGCACGCAGCAAAGCACAGGGAGAGGATTTTCGGGCACACAATTCAAGGCAGCATCTTGTAGGAGGGGTGATTGATCATTTTGTCTGAATTGGGCAAATTTTATATGGTTTCTACCCTTCTCGACACCACAGATGCAGTGGTGCTATCCATTTCTTCATCTGAGTTCTCCTTTTCACAGCCATTTCCCATAATGGAGGTATAAGCCTCTTTTTATGTAACTGATGAATGTATTCTCTTCTTTTCATGCCATTTAACGAATGAAGGCCTCCCCATTGATTGAGCAAGGCCCGGAGACATAGTCCAAGTTGGACGAACTCCATTATCAAGTCTTGTTGTCTTCTTTTCGTGCTTGATGTGTTTCTTTCTTCTTTCTTATGCGCACATTAAATTCCTGTGTTAAGCTGCAATTTCTACATGTGATTCTTTTCATATATCTATAAGTAAAAGATCGTCTGGATCAAGTGGTATTAGAGCATGGCTTTTTAGATGTGAATTGCGTGTTTTTTATGCTAACAAGAAACAAGCTCCAAAGAGGCGAAGGGGAGCTAGAGCCTTTCGATCTCGAAGCAGGGTGTGCACATCGAAGGAGAAACATGGCAGAAGATGAAGCTCATCTTGAAGAGGAGCGCAATTTCCGCAAGACCTTCTATTCAATGGCAGAGAATATTAGTCAGTTGGTTTTAAGGCTTGAGAAAGCATAAGAGAGAAACCCAGAAGAACAAGGTTTAGCACATGGAAATGGTGGAGAAGAACCCCCTCCTTCTCCTTCCACAAGTGAAAGTTCTTCTTCCTCTCACCACCATAATCGTAGAAATCCCAGGGATGCATCTAAGAAACCTTTCTTTTTATTAGATGTTAAATTTGATCTTCCCATGTTTAATGGTGAAAGTAATGCAGAGAAGTTTCAATAATTGGATTAGGCAAATTGAGCTATACTGTAGGATTCAACAGATCATGGAGGATGAGGCAAAGATTCAGCTAGCCTCTCTACGGCTGAGCAACACCGCTCTCGTTTGGTGGGAGAGCAAATTGCAGAGTAGTAAGAATGTGGGTAACCTCTTTTCCTCATGGCCTAATTTTATTTCTGCGTTAAAGGAACAATTTTATCCCTTGGGATACAAGCAAAATGCTTTAATGAATTGGCAGTATTTGAGGCAAGGCAAAGGCCAGGATGTTCAGAGTTTTATAGACAAGTTTAGAAAGCAAGCACTTAATCTAGGTATTGCACTTGATACACCTGAAGTTGTAACTAAGTATATTGGCTCATTGCATAGCTACATTAGGCATTCATTGTTGTTGATTGAACCAACCACTATTGACTCAGCCAGCGTAAAGGCAATTCATATTGAGAACAGGGGAAAAAATGAAAGAGATGATCAATCCAGAAAACCACCGTTCAAACCGCCCAATGGCAAATCTAAAGCGAAATGGAAAGGAATGGAGAAGAAAACGGCAGTAGCCAAAGAAGGAGAAAAGTTGTATTGCAATCACTGCAAAAAGGAAAGCCATAATGACGATCACTATTGGAAACAGCACCTAGAAAAGAGACCGAAGAAGTATGGAGGAAAGGGCAAGCAGAAGATAGTGGCAACTGCGCAGCAAGACCTTGGATCAAATTCCGGAGATGAAGCTTTAATCACAGCCGCGAGAACAAAAGGTACTCTTACACCTCATGTTAATTCTGAATCGCATGAAGGCACTAGTTCAGTAAATGAGTCCCTTCCTAATGATCGAAAGAGAATTGAACTGTTTCATATCAAAGTTGTTGTAAATCGTACTAAATTAGAAATTCTGTTTGATACCAGATCCCAAGAAAATTTAATTGTTGAATCCTTGGTAAAGAAACTCGGCTTAGAGACAAAACCACATCCGAAACCTTACCCGCTTGGATGGATACATGATAAAGCAAAACTGAATGTAACCAAGCAGTGTAAAGTAAAATTTGTGATCACTTCTAAGCTAGTGGATGAAGTAGAACTTGATGTGAAACCATTGGATATCTATGGCATGGTGTTGGGGAGTCTGTATCTATATGATAGAAAAGAAATATTTTTCTTTCATGAAAACAAATACCATATCACAAAAGATGGGGTAGAATATATAGTAAGGGCTCATCAAAATAAAATCAATGCCAGCCTTGTAAGTGCTGGACAAATGAAAAGGCTGGTGAATTCCAGTAAGGGTTGCATGCTTATGGTTGTAAGGGAAAAAGAGGTAGAATTAGCTGACACTTTCCAGGGTTGTGATCAGGAACATAAACAGGAATTATCTGAATTAATTTCTAATTATGATGAGCTGTTTCAGGAATCGAAGGGATTACCTCCGAAGAGGGAAATCCAACATGAGATCCATTTGTAGCATGACGCTCCTTTACCAAATATTGGCATGTACAAGATGTCGACCATTGAGATGGAGGAAATCAAGAAACAGGTGCAGGAATTGCTAGACCAAGGGGTCATCAGGCCGAGCACTTCTCCGTGTGGCTCACTGATTGTCTTAGTCCCAAAGAAATATGGCACATGGAGGATGTGCGTGGATTATCGCACGCTAAACAAAATCACGGTGAAAAATCGCTACCCCCTTCCACGCATTGATGACTTATTAGATCAGTTAAAGAATGTTGTTTATTTCACCAAATTGGATTTGCGTAGTGGTTATCACCAAGTTTGAATTGCAGAGCAAGATGTGTGGAAAACCACCTTTAAGACCAAATAGGGGTTGTTTGAATGGATGGTGATGCCATTCAAACTTTGCAATGCTCCAGCCACTTTTATGAGAGTCATGAATGATCTCTTTCGGCCTTTCATTGATGAATTTGTTCTTGTATATTTAGATGATATACTTGTCTTTAGTAAAAGTTGGGTTGAACATGTGTGTCATGTAAAGAAAGTGCTTGATGTATTGAAAAATGAAAAACTCTATGTAAAGTTGTCAAACTGTGAGTTCGAGAAAACCTCTTTGGGTTACCTAGGTCATGTTGTTGGTCATGGTCAGTTAAAAATTGATCCTTCTAAAGTTGAAGTAGTTGTAAATTGGCCTAAGCCTACTAGTGTAACCGAGGTCCGCAACTTGTTAGGTGTAGTCGAGTATTGGAGGAGATTTATTGCTAATTTCTCTGTTATTGCAGCACCTTTTCACACATTGACAAGTGTGAAACAGGTCTTCCAATGGGGAGGAAGACAGTAGAAGTCCTTCAAAACATTGAAGGAAAAGATCAACACCACGTCGGTCTTAGCCTTACCTGGTCTCCAACAGCCATTCGAGATCGAAACCGATGCTAGCGGTTATGCCATGGGAGTTGTACTGATGCAGCAAAAGAAGCTGATTTGTTACCATTTTGAGAAGTTTTCTCAGGCTATGATAAATTATCCCACTTATGACAAGGAGCGTTATGCCTTGGTGCAGAGTGTGAAAAAGTGGAAACACTACCTGATTGGAAAGGAGACCATCATCTATATGGATCATCAGCCCTTGCAGTACCTTCAATCACAGACCAAGTTGCAGCAATCTCGTCATTTCAGGTGGATGGGTTTTCTTCAACAGTTTCATCTGGTAATAAAGTATAAGAAGGGCACTAGCAATAAAGTGGCCGATATGCTATCTCGCCCTCCTATTTCTGCTTCTGTTATTTTGCATAATGCTTCGTTGCCTTCTGAGAATTATGCTGAACAATATGCTAACGATGATGACTTTAAGGAAATTTATGCAAAACTAACCCATGGTTCCATGGTGGACAACTATCACTTGCAGGGGAAACTGTTGTATCACCTTGGCAAATTGTGTATTCCCATAGGGGAAAGAGTACATGTAATTCAAGAGGCCCACACCTCTCTTGTGTTTGGACACTTTGGTGTCGAAAAGACTTTATGTCATGTACAAAGATTTTGTCTTTGGCCTCATATGAAAAACATTGTGACTCGCTATGTAAAGGTTTGTGTGATGTGTTCTGTTTCAAAGTCGTCTAATAGAAAACTCGGGCTCTACACACCACTCCCTATTCTGAGTCGCCCATGGTAAAGTGTGTCAATGGACTTTGTAGGAGGTTTTCCTTTGTCTAAAAAGAGTCACGACTATTTGTATGTCGTCATTGACTGTTTTAGCAAGATGAGTATTCTTATGCCTTGTAAAAAGCAGATCACTGCAGAGCAGATTGCTTCTCTTTTCTTTCAGCATGTTTGGGTCCATTTTGGATTACCCACATCGATTTTGTCAGATTGGGACTCTCGCTTTCTTAGAGAGTTTTGGACCAGCTTGTGGAAGATGATGGACACTAAATTGAAAAGAAGCACAGCATTTCATCCATAGACTGACGGACATACAGAGGTTGTAAACCATACTGTGGTACACTTGTTACGAGGCTATTGTGGGATGAGAATCTCCCATATGTGCAGCATTCCTACAACCGAGCAGTGCATTCATCTACGCAGCATTCACCATTTGAGACATGTTTTGGTTACCTGCCAAAGGACCCTTTTGATATGGTCTTTGGAAGGGAAGATGGCTCCAGTGGACGTAATGATAGGGACAAAGCTCAACAGTTCATTCAGCGAATCCAATTGATTCACCAAGCAGTACAAGAGCAGTTGAAGAAAAGTCAAGCCCATTACAAGGCTCAACATGACAAAGACCAAGTCGACCATCAATTTCAAGTGGGCAAAAAAGTGTGGTTCCACATCAGCAAGGACAGGATGAAGGGAGAAGGGAAGAAGTTGCGACCAATCCGGTATGGTCCATTCACCATTCTGGAGAAGATTGGAAACAATTCCTTTCATCTTGATTTGTCGATATATATGCAGATGTACTCAGTAGTGAATGTGGAGAACTTAAAGCTGTATGAACCACCATTGATCATGGACACCGATGAGGTGGGCACAGTTCCTACAGTTGATGATTTTGCACTAGAATATCTCGATGAGTTACCTAAAGACATCATCCTTGACCGAAGAACCAAGACTTCACGGCGAGGAGAAGTGGAATACCTTCGAGTTGGTTTCAAGGGAATGCACCCTAGCAAGGCCAAATGGCTGGAACAGGAAAGGGTGAGGAAACAACTCCCTCACTTTCCAATTGACTAATGAAAGCTTTTGGCGGTCCAAAAGCTCCTTAATGGGGAGGATTTTTCTAGGTAGATATTTAGATACAATGGCATGGAATAGCTCAAAATTAAAAGTGGTAGAAAAGCAAGTATCCTGACATCAAATCGAAGTGCTCATCACCCTAATTCCAACAGTGTGAATGGCACTCCAATCCGAGTCTGGATGATGAAGTTATGGTAGAAAGAAGGTCACCTTGTTCCTTTGGAAAATGAGGGTTTTTCCCTAAAAATGGCTTTAAGCCTTTAAAAGGCAAAATCGCAATCGGAGAAGGCAAAGGGGCAGACTTAAGGAGGCGCAATGGAACCCCCATTAGCAATATCTAATCAATCAGAGTCAGGGGCCTTATATGTGTGATAGCGACTACCGATATCGGCATCGGTGATCGGCGTTGTCAGATGCTAAAGGCAGGACCCCTAGGCCGATGCCGATGCGATACGCCGATATTGGTGATTGGCGGATCGGCATATTGGCGATCAGCAATCCCCCGATACACCAAGCCTTTGGCATCAACGATTTGTGATTTTCGATCAACGCGGGCCTGATAGGCAAATAGGGTTGATTTAATATATTTTGAAGTCTGGCTTTATAGCCTTTCAGTCGGAATTTTCAATGTTACCATGTATTGTCTGTTTTAACAGAAAAAGGCTATTCTGAGGTTTTTGATGTGCTCGTCGATCCTTCTATGCAAACGGCTTCTATTATAAACAAAACAGACCCCGATTTTTAAGCGGCCTTGTATTATAAAACCCAATGCACGCAACAAAGCGTAGGGAGAGGATTTTCGGGCACACAGTTCGAGGCAACAACTTGCAACAGGGGTGATTGATCATTTTGTCTGAATTGGGCAAATTTTATATGGTTTCTGCCCTTCTCGACGCCACGGACGTAGTGGTGCTATCCATTTATTCATCTGAGATCTCCTTTTCACAGCCATTTCCCAGAATGGAGGTATAAGCCTCTTTTTATGTAACTGATGAATGTATTCTCTTATTTTCATGCCATTTAATGAATGAAGGCATCCCCATTGATCGAGCAGGGCCCGAACATGTAGTCCAAGTTGGACGAACTCCGTTATCAAGTCTTGTTGTCTTCTTTTCGTGCTTGATGTGTTTCTTTCTTCTTTCTTGTGTGCACATTAAATTCCTGTGTTAAGCTACAATTTCTACATGTGATTCTTTTCATACATCTATAAGCAAAAGATCATCTGGATTAGTGATCCACATTGAAAACTGGGCATAGAACAAGGAATGGGGTAATGTTGAGTTGAAAAGAATTGTCTCCAATAGCCTTGATAATGGTGTAAGAACCATATCATTGTGGTTTAAGCTTCCAATGGGGTCCGGTAAGGCGTTCTTTCTGCAAATGCAACCAAACTTTGTCGCCCACCTAAAACATGTGTGGTAATCGATGTTGATCATGTCATTGCTTGTACTTGGCATTTGACTTTTCCAAGATGTTGAGAATCTCTTGGCGGATGTGATGGATACGTATAATAAATCGGGTCGCTTTATCAGCCTCAAACAATACATGTGTGGATTATGTCTGTGTAGCCGAATGAGGCATGGCAACATCATTCAGACACAATGGTTGAAATCCTAGACCCACTTGAAAGGGACTACAAACAGTTGAGCTATGGAGAGCTTTGTTATAATTATGTTGCACATAGGGAAGACTCTCATCCTAGGTTCATGGATTCTTGGAGTTGTACATGCAGAGTATGTGCACTATCATCCTATTAACGACCTCCGTCTAACCATCAGTGTGGCAATGGAAGGCAGTTGACTTGGTGAGATAGGTGTCCAGTACTGTCCAGAGGCTTGACCAGAATGTGCTCATGAACTTGCTATCTTGATCTGATGTAATGGTCTCTGGGATCCAAAACTATACCCACACTCGTTAAAAGAAGATTTTGGCAGTGTCCTCTACTATGATACTCTTCTTACAGGCCGCCAATATAGCCATCTTAGAAATATGTCCAAAACCACAAATACACAGTCATTACCATGCTTGGTAGAAGGGAGGCCAAACATATAGTCCATGGAGATGGATTCCCATAGCTGGCTAGGAATAGGCAGAGGAGTATACAAGCCTTGCTTCTTGATGGTTGGCTTGGTGATGGCAAAGACAACACAGGATCTAATATATTTCCCAACATCCAGTAGGATTTTTCGCCAATAAAATTACTTTTGTAGTACAACTACAGTTTTCTCCACACCAAAGTGTCCTGCGACCCGACTGTAGTACGCCTCCTAAATCAGCTTGGTACACTCGCTTGAAGGAACACAAAGGTGGCCCAAGTAGCATAATAATGTGTCCTAGAAGTGGAAATCAAGAACTTGCTTTCCATCTACTAGCATCTGGTATGTGGAGGCGAACTCTAGATCATTTTTGTATAGTTGCAGCCATCTAGAGGTCTTATGGCCACAAGATTTGAGAACAGTAATCAGTGTTGCAACTGGGGGCTGACTGAGGAAGTATGCAACATGATTGGTGCTTCCCTTTTTGTATTTAATGTTTTAAGTGGAATTTTACAGTTATGTAGACCACTTCTAATGGCAATCATTCTGCAAATTCGCTTATGTCAGTATAAACTGAAGAGGTCGGTGATCTGTGTGGATGACCATCTCCTTCCCCATAATGTAATGCTTCCATTGTTGGAAAGCCTACAAGATGGAATACATCTCCTTATCATAGGTGGTGTACTTCCAAATTGTATCAGAAAGTGTCTCACTATGATAGGCCAATGGATGCCTGTGCTGGGTGAGGACTACACCAGTAGCATAGTCAGAGGCGTCTGTCTCAATTTCAAATGATTGTTGCAGGTCTGACAGTGTGAGTACCAGTGCAATTCAGAGGTGGTGCTTCAACTCAACGAACACCTTCTATTGGGACTCAGATCAGGAAAACTTTGCTTTCTCCCCTCCCTTAGTAATCTAACTCAAAGGCCAAGTGATATAGGAGAATCCCAACACGAACCTCTGATAAAAAATTGCAAGGCCCAAATTTATGCAAGGCTCTATTAGAGTGGTTGGGGCTAGTCAATCCAGAAATACTTTGATCTTAGTCAAATCCACATGCACACCATGCTCATCTATGATGTAACCCAGATATTGGACTTGACTCATGCCAAAGGTGCATTTCTCCAATTTGGCACACAGTTTATGCTTCTGAAGGGTTTGAAGGACCCGTCGAATGTGTCGCAAGTGTTCTTCCAAACTCTTGTTGAAGATGAGGATGTCATCCAGATAAAAAACCACAAATGAGTTGGTGAAGGGCCACAAGATGCCATCTATTAGCCTCATAAAAGTAGCAGGGGAATTTGTCAACCCAAAGGGCATAACCAACAATTTGAAAAGGCCTTCCTTGGATTTGAAGGTGGTCTTCCATACATCTGTGGCCCTATTGGAACCTGGTGATAGCCAAACTTCAGATCGATCTTCTTGAAATACTTGGTCCCCTTGAGTTCGTCCAGAAGTTCATCAATCTATGGGATTGGCTACCTGTTCCTGATAGTAATTTTGTTTAGTGCCTAATAATCAATGAAGAGCCTCCAAGTCCCATCCTTCTTCTGTACAAGTGATACAAAATGGATCTAGAATAGACCCCTAAGTCTAAATTGTTCCTCATAGAGGAAAATTAAAGTCAAGGGATGCTCTTGGAAATAGCCTTATTGCATAGATTGTTTCATTCTGAATCCAACGCAATTTGAATGGGCCAAAACGAACTCCGGACGAAGAAGTTATCGTAGAAAGAAGATTGCCCCTTAACCTTAGAAAAGGAGGCATTTCTTACTAAATATGCCCTAAAGGGTTAATATTAGCCTTATGCGCTAAAAACCCTTGTTAAGCGCTAAACTTTTATAAAGCGCGTTCGCATTGAAATTCGAATAAAGCACGTGGACAGTAGCGGCCAGACGGACCCAAAGAATTTATAGAAAATAGGCTAAAACCTTTGAGTTCTGAAAGGAAAGCAGTAAGCGGTATTTCGGGCGGGCTTCAAGCAGTAAGTGGTATTGGATGGGCTCTGCCCGATCCCATACATTGGCCGACATGTAGCACGCAGGAGGAGAGAGGAAACCACTTTTTCAGGCTGTTAATCCCTGTGTAAGTTATGCGTTCGAAATGGACTGTCAGTCGTCGGATTAGAGGTCGCGGCACGCCAACCGTCGAATCGATGAGCAAGATCAACAGTCAGGATTTGATCGGGGTGATCAGCGATCGGGTGATCGGCGGATCCCTGATACAAATGGTCGTTACATGTGATTGTGACTTGCGATTGCAATAAGCGATAAAGGGCCAGACCCTATGGAGTTTATAAGCATGATTTCATAAGTTTTGAAATCAGGATTTTCGGATTTTCTGTGTATTATCCAAGTATTGGGTTTTTTGGCCATTTCGCCATGTGACTTGCAAATGTGATAAGATGACAAACCCAATAGGTTTATAGGGGTGATTTTATAATATTTGAAGTTCGGGTTTTCGGATTTTCTATGTATTCCTTTGTATTTGGGTTTTTTGACCTCCCACCTGCGTGATCGTGATTTGCAATGACAGGACAGACCCGAGAGGGATATTGATGCGATTGAATCCATTTTGAGATCCGGTTAAACGCTCCAATCATGTGTTTTCGATAGTTTTCTTGTGTATTTCATTATTTGGCTATTTCTGCAGGAGGAAGGCCGAACGTTTGGGTTACTTGTGCCCGTCGATTCATTACAATGGGAAACTGATTCCTTTATGGCAACACATAGTTTTTCTATGATGGAGGACTGCAACCGATGTGTTACAAATAGACAGAGAGCACAGAGGTGGAAGGTTGCTGAGAATACACACAGAGGCAGAGAGATAACACAATGAGCAGAATTTATAGAGGGTTGCTTGGAGGTCGAGCGAACCCAGAAGCTCGTGAGAGCTAGAGCCAAGAGCCAGAGCCAGAGCTAGAGAGCTCACAGCAGACTTCTAAGAGCCATGGAGCTGTAATGAAGCTATAAAATAGCAAAGAGATCAAATGATCAAGTTTTTGTTGGTGTCTAGAGTGTGTTGGAGACAGAAGAAGGAGTTCCAGAGGCAGTTAAGAGAATTCTGAGGGAGTCAAAGAAGCCAGAAGCTCAGAGCACTGACTGAAGGAGTCAAGTCTAGAGAAGCCTATATCTGTCTACAGAGTAAGGACATCTAGGGGTAAGATGGCATTCTAAACCCATAGGTTCAGTTGTAAACCAATGGATTTGAGCGTGGAGCTTGTAAAATAATTTAAGCCATAATCCTAGAAAGCCTAGTTGAGTTCACTAGAGCTCAAGGAGACGTAACCCAAGAGGTTTGGGTGAACTCCATATTATATTGTTGTTATGTGTGTTTGTTTAGTTTTTGCTTTACTTACTGTCACATGTATTTAAATATCAGCATAAGCAACAGAACTTAAAGCACTTGACAGTTAAAGGCAAACTAAAGGCATACACCATTTTCAAGCACTTTTTAATTCTGCAATTGATTAATCATAAGGTCTTGGGAATATATAAGCTTTGGAGTGGGAGAGGTTCTTGTAAACTTGACAAGAAGCCTAAAGTGTTCCATTTTCAGATCAGGTGGTATCAGAGCCTAAGGCTGATTAAACCCACCTTCAAAGAAGGTTATATGAGAACTAGTTATACCATGAAGCAGGTGGTATCATGATGCAAGTGGTATCAGATAAAAATGCTTGATTAACACAGCAAAGATTTCTTGTCTGAAAGGTGTTTAAACAGTCAGAGGTTGATTCTATGCTTGTTTGCAAACTGACTATTGTTTGAGTTTGCAAAAGTGAAGGGAAAGTTATTGATAGCTCAGTTTAGGAGAGGACAAAAAGGAAGAAGGCCTGAAGGCATTCTTCTTATCCCAAAGGACCTCAATGTAGTCCTTGAAGCACAAGAGGTTTGTTGCAAAAGGTTACTTGTATAAGCTCTTTGTTAATCTTGTTTGAATTTCTTTGGTTCATTTTGATAATGACAACTTCTACAAGTGAGTCCTCAAATTCCTCCTTCATCACAAGATTCTTTGATGGAGACATGAAGCAAGACTTGTTCATCATGATGGACAAGGTGAGAGAAATGCATGAGGATGGAAGGAAGAGAAGCATACTTAGATAGCAGTTGAATTCCGTGGAGGAAGAGAAGCAGTTACTTTCTGACAAATTGCAGGAAATGGAGAGGCAACTTCATATTGCAAATATGAACCTGAAAAGGATGCATGAGTTGGAGACACAGCTCTTTGTTTCCAAAGAAGCCTTGGTCAATTATCAGCTTGAAGAAGAGGTAAACAATTCATGTTTGTCTTCAAATTCCTCTAAGAATGTTTATGTTGGTTCTTTTGAAAAACATACCAGAGGCATAGGTTCCAAGTTAATGTCCAAGATGGGCTATGAAGGAAAAGGCTTGGGCAAACATGCACAAGGTATTGTTAAGCCAATAATGGTTGAGGAAAGGCCTAAGTATTTGGGTCTTGGCTATGGACAGTCTTATGGATAAAGTTCCAAAGCTGCCATGAAGGCCATTGAAACAGTTCCAAGGAGTTTCATTTCAGGTCTTCTACCTCAAGAGTGTGAAGATTGTATTATTGGAGAATGCAATAGATTGAAACATCATTTGCAAGATGCAGGTGTTCATGAGCATGCACTTGAACTAGAGAGTTGTGGAAACTTTGAAACCATTGAAGAGATTGATGATGTTCCAAAGGGAGCCACTTCTTCATTCAATTCACCTCCTCATGAAGGCAATAAAGGTGAAAGAGGAAGGTATAAATCTGGTTCTAACCATATTCCTTTTGATTCTGTTCAGCATGATAAATTTCCATATAAATATGGGAAAAGAATTACATGTTCCTTTTGTGGTTTGGATAACCATAATGTTTCTAGATGTTGGAAGAGAATGGCCACATACAGGAAATTTTTGAAGGAAAGGAAGCAAGAAGCCAAAGGTCCATTGTGTTAGAGTCGGTCTGGTCATCCCTCCGTCAGAGATCAAAAATCTTTTTGCATTTCATTTTTAGGTGTCTCGCTCGTTTCACTCAGTTTCATTCCGCTAGGGGCATGCCATAAACTCTGTCGGAAGGGATTTTGTCATTCATTCCCCTCATGCTTTGCACTGCTGGCTCAGGTCTGTTCATCAAAATCTAGTTTTCATGTCTTTTGACCAGCAAGAGTTATTTTCAGTCACTAGGTCTAGGGTTTCACAAAATGTGTCTTCATAATGTCCAATAAAGTCAGCAGGCCAGAGGGAGGTTCTTTCAAAGTTTTCATTTAAAGATTTTCATCATCATATGGATGGATTATGACTCTTCTTCAAAACTCTGTTTTGAAGAAAATTCAAACATTTTGTCCTTTTGTAATAATTTTCAAAGTTTTCGGTTTTTCAAATCTTCAGGCGCAGCCCTGGTCTCCTTTGCCAAATTCCATGTCAGCTATTCCTGCAAAAAATTGCCAAGAATTTCATCATTTCAACCAAAAAAATCAAGGAGGAAACAAAAAGACAGAGTTGTATTAATTGTGAAAAAGTGCCAATTTCAAAACATTACAAAAAAGGGTTTTGAAGAACCAAAAATAAAATCAATGTCTTTATAAGGTTTTGCCATGAAGATGAATGTCATTCTACATGCCAAGGTCAAACAAAAGCATTTCAAAGTGAATTGGGTGAGCAAGTGCGTGTTTTGGGGTGAAATTGCTTGCAACTAGCCGGTGCGGAGTACAGAACAGGTGGCGCGGTGCACTGGGAGGAATTGTCTAGTGTTATGCTGAACGGGCGCGGCGCACTAGGAGCATGCGGCACACTGGGTATGTGGTGCAGCGCATACACCTGAAAGCCCGAAATTGTTTCAAATTTCACCAATTTGCTCATAACTTGCGTGGATTTTCCAGGGAGTGTTGCTATTCTGATATTTCATCCAGTTTTGTGATTAGTGATGGTGGTTTATGGATGACAATGGGCGAACACATATATCAAACCCTCCTTCTATAAACATAAGCAAACTTGCTGCCAGGGTTTCAGAACTCACTGTTTTGCCACCAAAATCATTTCTCCTTCCCATTGTTCCCTTGTCTTCACCAATCCCTAATTCCCTATCACCTAAGTTCATTATTCCATTCTCCTACATGCTCTGTCCCAAATCCTCTAACTTCACACCTCAAACCCTATACAACAATCCCAAACCCTAAACCCTATTCCCATACATAAATCCCTCAAACCCTCTCCCATATTTCCCTATCAAATTTCTCCCAACAATTCCCATTCCTCACTATTATTTCCCCTTCCTAACAGTCCCTGTTTCATTTTTTTTTCCTTTTGCTGGCAGACTTTGCACTCTAAAGAGCAGTTAAATACTTTTCATATATTAGCATCTTCATCTTCAAGATAGTTTGAAAAAATAGCAGTCATGGCATCTGAGCATTCATCGGACTATGAAGTGGAAACCCAAAGTGACTCACCCTTGGAAGAACAGGCACCCCGGAGGCCTCATAAAGGTCGCAGACACATTAGAGAAGAATCGACCACCCTTACAGAATTGCAGGCCTGCCCTCTTGCCATGTTTTTTTTTTAGCATCAGTCATGCTATGAGTTTTGTCAAAAGGTGGCTAGTGTTCAATTTCATCATGAGCTGGCTCGTCTTTTTGTGTTGCACTTACATGGAGATCAAGCTACCTTAGCCGGTGTCACCTTCACGCTTACACCAGAATCTGTCTCATTAGCAACTGGCATACCGAACATTGGAGAACCATGGCACAAGAAACAAAAGATTGACCGGCAGCATTATGAGCCATACATTAAAACCAGTTTCTTGAGGCAGCTCAAGGGAGTGTTCCCATTCCGATATCTGAAAGATGAATATGCTCCACTAATGAAGCTGATCATGAAATATTTCAGCTGTGAGGGACGATTCTCTCGTCTCTATGCTTATCACATCAAGTTGCTCATGCATTTCACCAGGGTACGAATGATGAACATTCCGTATTTCTTTTGCCGAAACATAGAGAGGATGACCACACTTGTGCAACATAAAACCCCTCAGCAGCAACTTAACAGTGACTATAATTTTGCTCTTATTAAGATTTTGGTGGTTCATCAGCTTGGAGTACAGGGCATCACTTGGGATGATTTCATCTCTCGTGACTTCTTCAAAGCTTCACGAGGATTATTAGAGGTTAAGCATGAAGGTGGACCTTCTCATCAGTATGACCGTCGTGAGACCGCTAGTGTGCCGGTATTCATCACATATCAGAAAGGCACCAGACATTTGTTTGCAACGGCAAAGCGAGTGTTATCTCCACCCGGGGTGGAAGGGGCCTCGCTTCCTCCATCAGCATCACAGGTACAGGACAAAGGCAAGAGGCCAATGCAGGATGAGGGGCCTTCAGGTGAAAGAGAGACTGACTTCATTCTCATTCATGATGATGATACAAATACGAGCCCACAAAGTGCCAAGCTTAGGGAGATCATCCAGGAGAAGCAAACAGAGATCCAAGCCTTATCCCTTGACTTGGAGAGAGCTCAGTGGACCATGAAGTACTTGGAGCAGAGGAACAGACAGCTTAAGGATCAGCAAGCAATCATGGAGCTACAAAACATTCGCGAGAATCGCCAGGCTGCACAAAGGAGAAGAATTGAGCTCACGTCGTTGGAGCAAGAGATTAATGAGGATCGGGAGGCCAATCTCGAGAGAGTTAACATGCACTTAGAGAGGCTATTGGACAAGGCCAACAAGGACCATGCTTTGCTGAGACACATAGCTTTTCACTACATGGCACGAAACAAGGTCTGCAAGGCCCGAATCAGGAATTTAAAGGCAAAATTGAAAAAGGCAATAAAGAAGCAAAAGAGGCAAAGGGAGCTCAATCGTCTTCAGATATTGGCTGAAGCCTCCTTAACCTAGCATAACACTTAATGAAGAAGCTCCAGCCCAAATTTCAAGAAATTTGGGGCATTTTTGGTATTTTTGCAAATTTTTGTACAAAAAACAGGGTTTTTCTCCCTGTGCGCCACGCCACGTGGCGCGCGCTTATGATAGGAGGCTCCAAATGCAAAAAAAAATTATATTTTTGGATTTTTCATGAAAAATCATGACTTCTGGTGCATGGCCAAGAATTTTGGGCAAGTTTTGAGTCCTCGGGAGGTCAAAAACACCCTAAAAATGACCTCTCTACCCCTAATTTCACACACAGGAAGCAGTCTTGGGAGATTGAGGTTTTGGAGGGGAAAATGGGCACCAAACTTAGAAATTCCACTTGCGTTGGAAAGTAGACAGGTAGGGATTTCTAAAAAGAACACTTGGGCTCAATTTGGACTTCAGGAAGTGCCTCAAACTCAGTCTCAAAGTGGCGTGACGCACAAAGAAATTGGCGCGGCACACAGAGGTTTTTTGCCCAATTTTTCACCTTCCAGCTCAGAAATTCAGCCAGTTTGACTAGTTTTGCTTTGTGATGTTATTTTTGATCTATCTTGATGTAATTGGATAAACATGATGTAATTTTGGCACTTATTTACTTGTTCTAGAGGATTCATTCACTAAAAAGTGAAAATTTAATGAATGAATCAGTTTCCTACCTTATAGAGGCAAGTTGTTTTGATTGCCTAAATTTTAGTGCTTTGTTTAGAATTGGTTGAAACAGCTCCTAGAATGATGAGCTCGACCCCTAGAGGCAAGGGAATTGGTTGGGCTAGCTATATCTTGTAATTTCTAAGTCATTTTCAGGGTTGGACACTTGGGATTGCTTTGGCATATCATTGTACATTCTATCTCTGGAATTTTGGCTAAGGAAAGACCAGGGTTTTGTAGCACTGTTTGGGATCCATGTGGCTTTATGTTTTGATGGTGTGCTTCTCTGAGTAATTGTAAGTTCATTAGTGTTATGTATATCATTTTCCTCTCTTTTCTTCTGAATTTGAACAAATGAGTGATTAAGGTGGAATCCATTAGCTGTTATGCTCTGCCTTTGAATTTGTTTAAATTTCCATGTTTTCATCTGTTTAAGGAGAATTCTTGAGACTCTCTTGCTCTCCTTAGCTCCTCACCAGTCTGATCTATTCATTCACTCAATTTAAAGCATCAAAACGATTTCCTTCCTTGCCCCAATCAGAACTCTGCAGAAACTATGCCTCATCCCCGAGCCCAATTTGCCTTTCCCTATTTCCAACACAAAACCCCTAAAAAACTCAAAACAAACCCTTGTACTTTATACCTAGCCTAAAATTAGCTTTTATTTCAGTCATCTCGAGCCCCATCTCTTATCTTTTGCCGAGATCGACCCGAAGAGAGCCCTCTCCTGTCATTGTAGGGCTAGCTACAAGGCTGAGCGTGGTTTGATGTGGACCTAGAACCTTGTCTTTTCAGCCTGAGACAAATCTAGGCTCTAACACATTGGACAAGGCAAATCATGCTATCAAGAGGATGCACATGTGTTGCACTTACTGCCATAGGCAAGGACACATTGCTGAAAAGTGCTCGACTCTGAATCCAACAATGCTTCCACGAAAGTTGAAGAAGGTGGAAAGAGAAAATGGCAGGAATGGAAAGGAAGTTTCCATGATTGATGTGTTTCAGGATGATTCACATGTTGATGCTGATGTGCAGACAAAGGTAGCACCTTTGAAATGGATTGGTAAGAAATGATTAGAGTTCTTATCCAATTAAAGATTGCATGTCTTTTGATTTGATGCATCTCTTTGCATTTCTTTATTAATGGAATGCAAGTTGCAGGATTTTACCAAGAAGGTGAATGGAAAAGTTGAGTAGGAGACTCACTTTGTTGCTGCAACATTATATTCATTTCAGCTTTGAAAGTACAGTGTGCTTTGTTGTGTGTAGAACATGATTGTTCAAAGATCTTTGTTTCAGCCGGATGTATAACCCAGGAAGTTTGTACACCTCTCCAAGCGGCGGGGTGCGGGGGGGACTTGTCCCCCCCGCGGGGGTCTGAGGGTCTGGGGGCCAGCGGTCCCTCGGCGGGGGCTCGGGGGCAACACCCCCAGAGCTAAAAACATATGTAAAATTGCCTTGTAAAAGTATAGTAATTTCTAGTCAATCTGGGCCATTCATTAGGCGGATGATCTGACGATAGAACTTATGTTTAGTTTAGGGTTTTTTTGCCCTAGAAGGCAACCCCTCTCTTTGTATGAGGGCATTGTATTTGAGGCTATGTAATAGATGTGTATTCTCTGAGCGAGAAATAGAGATGTGAGACTGTGAGAGAAAAAAGAGGATATTACAGCGGATCTACTGTAGGTTGTGTCTCTTCATTTTGCTAGATAATAGAAAGGAAGGATTGGCTGTTTGGGGTGGACGTAGCCCAAACTAGGTGAACCACGTATATCTGTGTCTCTCTTATTTTATGTGTTTTCTATGTTTATATTTTTGCAATATTTTATGTGTTCCATTGCTTTAATTTTCTAACAACTGGTATCAGAGTCAAAAGTCTCTTTGGCTTATAAACTCGCAGGAAAGAAGGGTTCCTGGTTCGAGTGGGAGCAATGACGAAAGATGGTAAGTTTAGGGTCGAGAAATTTAATGGCCAAAACTTCTCGCTATGGAAGATGCAGATGGAAGATTATTTGTATCAGAAAGATCTATACCTACCATTGGGCGGAGAAACAAAGATGCTGACGGGTATGACAGATGAAGAATGGAACCTTCTCGATAGAAAGGCACTTGGAACAATACGGTTGTGCCTCACAGCGTCGGTTGCGTTCAACATTTTGAAGGAAACAACGACAGAGGGTTTGATTAAGGCATTGGAGAAACTATATGAAAAACCCTCGGCCTCAAACAAGGTATTTCTTATGAAACGGTTATTTAATATGAAGATGTCGGAAGATGGATTTGTTGCAGACCATTTAAATGATTTTAATACTGTTACAAGTCAGTTATGCTCTATAGGGGTAAACTTTGATGATGAAGTTAGAGCTTTGTTATTCTTGTGCTCATTACCAAAAAGTTGGAATGGTTTAGTAATGGCCATTAGTAACTCTATGTCTGGATCTAGTACTTTAAAATTTGATGATGTTGTCGGTGCTATCCTTAGCGAGGAAATGCGATGGAAAAGATCTGGTGAGACATCGGGTAATTATTTGAGTGCAGAATCTAGGGGAAGAAAAATGGAAAGAGGAAAGAGCTCAGGATATCGCAGTAAATCAAGGAAAGCAGATCCAAGTCCAGATCGGGGATAGTGTGTTGGAAATGCGGAAAGAAAGGACACCTAAAGAAAGACTGTAGATCACGGAAGGGAAAAGAAGGAGATGCACAACAAGAAAACAATCATGAAGCAAATGTGACAGGTGAGGTGTTACAAGATGCTTTGATTCTTTCTTTCGAAAATATTAATGATTCCTGGGTGGTAGATTCAGGGGCCTCATTCCATGCCACGCCTGATAAGAAATACTTTCATGACTATGTTCAAGGATATTTTGGACAAGTTCATTTGGGTGATGATAAACCCTGTAAAATTATTGGAATGGGTAAGGTTCTTGTAAAACAGCAGAATGGAAACCAATGGCTACTAAAGGAGGTAAGGCATGTTCCAGATCTAAAGAAAAATCTGATTTCAACAGTGCAGTTAGGCGGTGAAGGTTGTGTGACAACTTTCACAGATAAAGCTTGGAAGGTCACCAAAGGAGCCCTCGTAATAGCAAAAGGTGAAAAGGTTGGTACATTGTATTTATGCAATGGTATTTCTAATTCTGTTAATGCTTTAACTTCCAAAAGAGCAGATGCAGCATTATGGCATCATAGGCTCGGACACATGAGTGAAAGGGATGAAGATTCTTCACTCAAGGAATTTGTTGTCGGGTTTGAAGAATGTTGATTTGGACTTCTGTGAGAATTGCATTTATGGAAAACAGAAGAGAGTCAGATTTCTCAGAGTTGTGAAAGAAAAGAAGAGTGAAAAATTAGAGCTTGTGCATACAGATGTATGGGGACCTGCTCAGGTATCATCTCTTGGTGGCTCTCATTATTATGTTACTTTTATTGATGATGCAAGTAGAAAAACTTAGATTTATTGTATTAAGAATAAATCTGATGTATTTGATACTTTCAATAAATTGAAAGCTTTGGTTGAGATTGAGACAGGAAAGAAATTGAAGTGTCTTAGATCAGACAATGGAGGTGAATATTGTAGCAAAGAGTTTGATAGGTACTGTTCTGAGCATGGAATTCACAGAGAGAAGACGGTTCCAAGAACACCACAAGAAAATGGTGTGTCAGAAAGGATGAACAGAACAATCATGGAGCGTGCAAGGTGCATAAGATTGCATGCAGGATTGCCTTTACAGTTTTGGGCAGATGCTGTAGATACTATTGTCTATCTAATAAATAGAGGGCCTTCAATTTCCTTGGATGGTGGTGTTCCAGAGGAAGCATGGACAGGTAAAAAGGTAAACTACTTTTTTTAAAGCCTTTTGGTTGTGAGGCCTTTGTCCATATTGATAAAGAAAATAGAACAAAGCTTGAGGCAAAGTCAAAGAAATGTACCTTTATTGGATATGGCGTTAATGATTTTGGTTATCGCTTATATGATTACGAAAATCACAAAATCATTAGGAGTAGAGATGTAATATTCAAGAATCAGCTCCAGGAAAAGAAACAAGAAAAAGAAAACAAGGAATACGCAGTCCTTGATGAGATCATAGAAAAAGTAAAAGTGCCTGAAAAATAATGTTAATCAACAACCACAATAGCAACAGGTGCCCCAAACCCCTGAGAGTGGTGTTAGAAGATCTACCAGGATAAGTAGACCCCCTGAACGATACTCTCCTTCATTATATTATTTATTGTTGGCTGATTCTGGTGAACTCGAATGTTATGAAGAAGCAATGCAAGTTGAAAGCAGGAAGAAGTGGGAGGTAGTCATGGAAGAAGAGATGGACTCCTTAATACATAACTAGACTTGGGACTTAGTCAGGTTGCCTGCAGGAAAAACTACATTGAAGAATAAATGGGTTTACATGCTGAAGGAAGAAGATGGAGGAAAACAGAGGTACAAAGCTAGACTTGTGGTGAAGGGGTTTACACAGAAGAAAGGTATTGATTTTGATGAAATATTTTCTCCTATTGTTAAAATGACTTCAATCAGAACTATTTTAATTCTAGTAGTAGTTGAAGATTTGCATCTTGAGCAGTTAGATGTAAAGACAGCCTTTCTCCATGGGGATTTGGAGGAAGAGATATATATGCAGCAGCCACAAGGATATGAAGTGAAAGGGAAGGAGAAACTAGTGTGTAGGTTGAAGAAGAGCTTGTATGGCTTAAAACAGGCTCCAAGGCAGTGGTATCTAAAATTTGACAAGTTTATGTCTGAACAAGGTTATACTAGATGTCACTCTGATCATTGTGTTTATTTGAAAAAGCAAAATGATGGCAGCTATATTATATTGTTATTGTATGTAGATGACATGCTTGTTGCAGGGTCTAACATGCAGGAAATAAATGTGCTCAAAAGAAAATTGGCAAATTCATTTGCAATGAAGGATTTTGGAGCTGTAAAACAAATCCTTAGTATGAGAATAACTAGAGATAGGAAAAATCGTAAATTAACATCGTCTCAGAATGAGTACATACAAAAGGTGTTGAAAGGATTTAACATGCACAATGCAAAACCAGTTAGTACACCTTTTGCTAGCCATTTCAAACTTAGTAAGGAAATGTGCCCAAAGACCCAAGAAGACATGGATTATATGTCTAAAGTTCCATATGCATCAGCAGTTGGAAGCTTAATGTATGCAATGGTCTGCACAAGGCCTGATATTGCACATGTATGTTAGAAAATTATATATTACGGAGCAATGGAACACATAAAATATTGCAGAAATATAAACACGGAGAACGCATAAAACAAGAGAGACACAGATATACGTGGTTTACCCAGTTTGGGCTACGTCCACCCCGAAAAGCCAGTCCTTCCTTTCTATTATCCAGCAAAATGAAGAGACACAACCTACAGCAAATCCGCTGTAATATCCTCTATTTTCTCTCACAGTCTCACCTCTCTGTTTCTCGCTCACAGAATACACATCTATCACACAGCCTCAAATACAATGCCCTCATACAAAGAGAGGGGTTGCCTTCTAGGGCAAAAAACCCTAAACTAAACATAAGTTCTACCGTCAGATCATCCGCCTAATGACGGCCCAGATTGACTAGAAATTATTATACTTTTACAAGGCAATTTTACAGCTGTTTTTAGCTTCGGGGGCACTGCCCCCGAAACCCCCCGCCAGGGGGGGGGTCCCAAAGGTCGCAACCGCCCCCCCTGGACCCCCCCTACAGCGAATATTTTACGGGCGGCATTGCCGCCCCCATTTCGAACTGGGGTCCTATGTGGCGATACCTTTGAATATAGAAGATAATCAAGCTCCACACCCAACAATGTAGTGGGAGTTGTAAGCAGGTACATGAACAATCCAGGAAAGGAACATTGGATGGCAGTGAAATGGATTCTCAAATATTTGAAAGGTACCACAAATCAAGCATTATGATTTGGTGGTTCAAACATTTCTTTACAGGGATATGTTGATGCAGATATGGCAGGTGACAAAGATAACAGGAGGAGCACTACATGATATGTATTTACTGTTGGTGGAACAGCTGTCAGTTGGGTTTCAAAAATCCAAAGTGTTGTTGCACTTTCAACAATAGAAGCAGAGTATGTTGTTGCTACAGAGGCTAGTAAAGAAATGATTTGGTTACAAAGGTTTATGGGTGAATTGGGTAAGGAGCATGATATGGGCACGTTATACAGTGATAGCCAAAGTGCCATTCATCTTGCAAATAACTCAACATTTCATTCCAAGACTAAACACATACAGCTCAAGTACCATTTCATACGATCAATGTTGGAAGATGGAGAGTTGAAGCTGGAAAAGATACACACTAACCAAAATCCTGCAGACATGCTAACAAAAGTTGTAACCAGGGAGAAACTGAGAACATGCTCAGTTTCAATTGGTCTTCAAGGATGACGATGAAGACGAGAAATAGCCAGGTCCAAAGAGGAGTCATTTTCCAGCAAATTAAGTAGCGGTGGAGTTGCTACAATCATTCTCCAAGTGGGAGATTGTTGTGTGTGGAGCATGATTGTTCAGAGGTCTTTGTTTCAGCTAGATGTATACCCCAAGAAGTTTGTACACCTCTCCATGCGGGGGGGTGTGGGGGGGACTTGTCCCCCCCGCGGGGGTTTGGGGGGGCCAATCCCCCCTGACTAGGGGGTCTAGGGGCCAACGGTCCCCCGGCGGGGGTTTGGGGACAACGCCCTTGAAGCTAAAAACATATGTAAAATTGCCTTGTAAAAGTATAGTAATTTCTAGTCAATCTGGGCCGTTCATTAGGCGAATGATCTAACAGTAGAACTTATGTTTACTTTAGGGTTTTTTGCCCTAGAAGGCAACCCCTCTCTTGGTATGAGGGCATTGTATTTGAGGCTATGTAATAAATGTGTATTCTGAGCAAGAAACGGAGAGGTGAGACTGTGAGAGAAAACAGAGGATATTACAGCAGATCTGTTGTAGGTTGTGTCTCTTCATTTTGCTGGATAATAGAAAGGAAGGACTGGCTGTTCGGGGTGGACGTAGCCCAAACTAGGTGAACCACGTATATCTGTGTCTCCCTTGTTTTATGCGTTTTCTATGTTTATATTTCTGCAATATTTTATGTGTTCCATTGCTCCGTAATATATAATTTTCTAACATTCTTAAGCAAAAGTTGAAGGATGAAATGCATGCATGAGAACGATGTGCATGAACACATGGATGTTGATGATTTCCTTGTATTTGAACATGTATGTGTAATTAACTTGGATGGTTGATTGCTTTGTTTTTAAACATGCATGTAATGCAATATTGACTTGAGAAAAGTTGATTTGGTCTCCAAGATGGAGATAATGATGAAGTGCTTCATCTTTGAAAAAGAGTCCTAGAGGTCTCTTTCTACATGCTTGACTTGAAGGGTCATTGTTTTAAAGGCATTTTTTGAGGGCTTGTTATGTAGTCCATCATTTGTATGCAGATGTAAGACATGCAGGTGTTCACAATATGTGAAATCTGTTTCTTTTGTTGAAGCAGGAGTTTAGGCCATCCAGTTGTTGTCTGTATTTCTATTGTTGTTGAAAGCATGTCAAACATGTACAAGTGAATTTTTTTGTGAAGCAGATGTAACTTCACATTTGTTTGATCCACCTTGGATCAATGATCAAGGAAGAGAAGTTCAAACTACCTTCTGTGACCTTATCAGCAGGAGTTCTACATGAAGTCGAGGAAAACAGTTCTTCCCACGAGGACCAGCACATCCAGGAAAGAAAGTGGTCAAAGGCTTTGGTTCAGAGGCACTATGCAAGGCAAGTCTATGGAGGCTGAAAGAAGAGGGTGTTGTTACTCTCACTTACTGTTCTGATTAGTATTTCAGTCTTTTGGGGACCAAAAGTTTTTTTTAGTGGGAAGGTGTGATCCAAAATGGATCTAGAATAGACTCCTAAGTCTAAAGTGTTCCTCACATAGGAAAATGAAAGTCAAATGATGCTCTTGTAAAAAGTCTTATTGCGTAGATTGTTTCATTCTAAATCCAACGCAATTTGAATGGGCCAAAACAGACTCCGGACGAAGAAGTTATCGCAGAAAGAAGATTGCCCCTTAACCTTAGAAAATGAGGCATTTCTTATTAAATGTGGCCTAAAGGGTTAATATTAGCCTTATGCACTAAAACCCTTGTTAAGTTCTAAACCTTTATAAATCGTGTTCGCATTGAAATTCAGATAAAGCACATGGGCAGTAGCGACCAAACGAACCCAAAGAATTTATAGAAAATAGGCTAAAACCTTTGACTTCTGAAAGGAAAGCAGTAAATGGTATTTCGGGCGGGCTTCAAGCAGTAAGCGGTATTGGAAGAGCTCCGCCTGATCCCATACATTGGCTGACACGTAGCACGTAGGAGGAGAGAGGAAACCGCTTTTTCGGGTGGTTAATCCCCGTGTAAGTTATGCACCTGAAATGAACTGTCAGTCGTCGGATTAGAGGTCATGGATCAACGGTCAAAATATGATCGGTGGATCGACGATCGGCATGACCAAAGGGAAGACCCCCGGGGCCATTGTGATAACGATATTGCAATATGTGATAAAGAGATGGGCTGATGTGCGATCGCACGCCAACCGTCGAGTCGATGAGCAAGATCAACGGTTAGGATTTGACTGGGGTGATCAGCGATTGGCGGATCCCCGATACAAAGAGTCGTTACATGCGATTGCGACTTGCGATTGTGATAAGCGATAAAGGGGCGGACCCGATGGAGTTTATAAGCATGATTTCATAAGTTTTGAAATCCAGATTTTAACATTTTATGTGTATTATCCGAGTATTGGGTTTTTTGGCCATTTCGCCATGCAACTTGCAAATGCGATAAGATGACAAGCCCGATAGGTTTATAGGGGCAATTCTATAATATTTGAAGTCTAGGTTTTCGGATTTTCTTTGTATTCCTTTGTATTTGGGTTTTTTGACCTCCCGCCTGTGCGATCGCAATTTGCGATGATAGGACAGACCCAAGAGGGATATAGATGTGATTGAATCAATTTTGAGATCCGGTTAAACGCTCCAATCATGTGTTCTCGACAGTTTTCCTGTGTATTGCATTATTTGGCTATTTCTACAGGAGGAAGGCCGAACGATTGGGTTTCCTATGCCTGCTGATTCATTGCAATGGGAAACTGATTCTTTTATGGAAATGTGTGGTTTTTCCATGATGGAGGACTCTAACCGATGTGTTACAAATACACAGAGAGCACAGAGGTGGAAGGTCGCTGAGAATGCGCACAGAGGCCGAAGATAACACAGAGAGTAGAATTGACAGAGGGTCGGTTGGAGGTCGAGCGAACCCAGAAGCTCGTGAGAGCCAGAGCCAGAGAGCTCACAACAGACTTCTAAGAGCCATGGAGTTGTAATGAAGTTGTAGAACAGCAAAGAGATCAAATGATCAAGTTGTTCCTAGTGTCCAAAGTGTGTTGGAGATAGAAGAAGGAGCTCTAGATACAGTTAAGAGAATTCTGAGGGAGTCAGAGAAGCCAAAAGCTCAAGAAGCTCAGAGCACTGGTTGAAGGAGTCAAGTCCAGAGAAGCCTATATTTGTCTGCAAAGTAAGGACAACCAGGGGTAAGATGGCATTCTAAACCCATAGGTTCAGTTGTAAACCAATGGAGTTGAGCATGGAGCTTGTAAAAGAATTTAAGCCGTAATCCCAGAGAGCCTAGTTGAGTTGACTAGAGCTCAAGGAGACATAGGCCAAGACGTTTGGGTGAACTACATATTATATTGTTGTTATGTGTGTTTGTTTATTTGCTACTTTACTTACTGTCACGTGTATTTAAATATCAGCATAAGCAACAAAAATTAAAGCACTTAACAGTTAAAGGCAAACTAAAAGCATACACCTATTTTCAAGCACTTTTTAATTTCGCTATTGGTTAATCATAAGGTCTTGGGAATATTTAAGCTTTGGAGTGGGAGAGGTTCTTGCAAGCTTGAAAAGAAACCTATAGTGCTCCATTTTCAGATCAACAAGTACAATTGGTCTCCCACAAGGCGAGGAACTTGGTCGCATGTGCCCTTTTTTTCAGAAACTTCTAGATTTGTTGCTTAATCTCTTCATTTTCCAGAATGGAGCGGTGATATATCAGACCGTTGGGTAGAGGTGCTCTGGGAGTCAGATCAATCAAATGATTGACCTAACAGTGCAAGCATACCCCTGTGGGTGAGGAGAATATGTCCCTGTATTCTTCCACGACCGTATCCACCTGCTTTTGTTGCGTGGAGGAACACTTCCTGGGGGCCATGGATGTGGCTACGATCTTCACCTTACTTTGAGAGTGAATCAGAAAGGAAAAAAAAATCCTAGTATGTGAGATGATCTTACTACATTTCCTAGCAGAGATCAAAGAGATGGCATAGGCGGGTCTACCTTCGGTATCCTGTACAACTTATTTCCCAAAGTAATAATCACAGAGTGAGGTCTAGACTCATATACAACATGTCGCTTCTACTAGTATGGTTGTCCTAATAATACATTGCAAACTTCGAGAGGAGCAACATCACACAATACCTCATCTGTGAAGGTGATCCGAATTTAAACAGGAATGCAACAAATTACATATATAACCATAAATACAAAGATGCAACAAAAATAACACTTCATTTCATTAATGTCAAATACTGAAATATGCTTACAAACAGAATGGAAATAAGACTATCTCAGGCGATGGTAACTTATCTCTGAGAAGAGATGTCGCGGCTACATGCCTCTGAACTATGTTACAATAAGTCTCAAGGGCATATTTATTACTTAAAAACATGAGAAAACACTAATCAACCAAAACCCTAACCCCATGAGATGTAACGCCAAGATTTAATGGGCCCCGTTGGGGTTACTTGGGCAGCCAACTTCTTGGGGTCATAACTTGGTCATATTATCTCTATTTGGCATGTATGATACCTTGTTGGAAAGGTCTCTCTGAGTACTACAGGTTTTGATGTAGGCCATTGCCTTTAGCTACAAACCTACAATTGACCTCAAAAAAATGTTGTTTAGGGGGTCAAAACTTCTCCGGAAGTTCATGACCCGAAAAAATGCTTAAAATAGTAAATGTTGGAATAAACAAGGAAACAAATGAAACAAACTTGATGTCTAGGTGGAATAAGTCAATGGCCACCAATATTCACCTGGATTATTCCTTCCCCCTTAGGAAGAAATGGTCCCCATTACGTGCAAAGCCTCCATGAGTTGAGGAAATTTCTACTGAACCTGGTCCCTGGTGAGCAACTTGCCTTGGTGCAGGAGTTGGCTAGCTTTGACAGCCCGATATAGTTGGATCTTCTGTTAGCGAGTGTTCTTGACATGTGTGTCCATAATCCGATCAATTGTGGCACGTTCCATGCATTCTGGATTTAACTCTACAGAAAGAGACAGAGGAAAAGGAGTGATTGCAGCTTCAGTTGCGAGCCATGGAAGAGGCCCTGGAAGAACTGAAGCACGACAAACATAATCTTGAAACATAGAACGCTGAATTGATGATGCATCTACATGAAGAGAAAGAGGATAAACAAAGTTTGCTACAATAGTTGCAAGCTAAGGACGAGGCCTTAGAAAATCTGCAGCGTGACCCATGTGAGGTAAAAAGTAATTCTCTGAATTCATGTATGTGTCTTGATGATAATTTCACTATTTTTGAAAATCATACCACAGGAATTGGCTCCAAACTGTTGAAGAGAATGGGGTATGAAGGAAAGGGCTCGGGCATTAATGGCCAAGGCATTGTCAACCCCATCAAAGTAGAAGAATTACCCCGTCAGATAGGACTTGGGTATATCAGGAAAGAAGTTTGGGAATGCGTCGAGACAGCTAGCGAACCACCAACAACAGATGATGAGAAGCCCTCATCAGTTATTTCCAAATCGACAGAGGAGGTAAAATATGTTGATTTCCTTTCAGTTTCGTCTTCACATAGTATGATTTCTGTTGGAAATGTGGAGATAGTAGAAGAAGTATAAAACTTCCGAATAAGTAGAATTAAGTAGATATTTTATTAATAATTGAATGATGATTACATTTTTGAGAGAGGCTCGGGCTATATACTACCTTAGGGGCCTCTTGGTGAATGGGCATGATCTTTGATCATGCCCTTTTGCCTAATAAACTACAACTAACTAATTTTTACATAACACATCCCTTCTACCATGATCCAAAATATTTTACTTATAGATGTGTTAAAGAATTACATGCATAAATTGTAATAATTCTATTTATCATACATCAGCAAAAATGACGCCATTTCAAGGTTTGTATGGATATGAACCCCCAAAATGGAAGGATCTAGCTATTGTCCAAACAAATCTACCTATTGTTAAAAATCAACTAGAAGAAACCCAAAAAATTGTCCAAATACTAAAAGAAAACTTGAATAATGCGAGGAATCATATGAAGCAACAAGCAGACCGAAATAGAACCGAAAGAGAGTTTGAAGTCGGAGAATGGGTGTTTGTCAAGCTTCAACCATGCAAACAATTTTCCTTAAAACAAAAAAGAAAAAATAAATTGGCACCAAAGTTCTATGGACCTTATCAGATCAACAAAAAGATCAGCCAAGTTGTGTATGGTTTAAACCTCCAGAGAAAAGTCATGTTCACAACATCTTCCATGTCTCTTGCCTTAAAAGGGCACTAGGCGACTATCAATCCACGCAAACAACGCTTCCCTCTATGGACGATGAAGGAAGGGTCATTCTAATCCAGAAGGTATTTTATCTACTAGAGAAAGAAAGCTTCGACGTCGTACAATAAAGGAATACTTGATTAAGTGGAAGGATTTACCAGAAGAAGAAGCTTCGTGGGAGACTGATGCATTTTGTTAACAACATCCATCGTTACGTATGCTTTGAGGAAAAAGAATTCTTTCGAGAGGAAGGCAATGTTATGTAAAAATTAGTTAGTTGTAGTTTATTAGGCAAAAGGGCATGATCAAAGATCATGCCCATTCACCAAGAGGCACCTAAGGTGGTATATAGCTTGGGCCTCTCTCAAAAATGTAATCATCATTCAATTATTAATAAAATATTTACTTAATTATGTTTATTCGGAAGTTTTATACTTCAGGATGCTAGACATATAATCCATGGAGATGGATTCCCACAACTAGCTGGGAGTAGGAAGAGGAGTGTACAGGGCTTGCTTCTTGATGGTTGGCTTGGCGATGGTGTAGGTAGTGCAGGATATGATATATTTCCCAACATCCAGTCAAAGTTTGGGCCAATAGAATGAATTTTGTAGTACAACCATAGTTTTTTCCACACCAAAGTGTTATGTGACCCAACTGTAGTGCGCCTCCCAAATTAACTTGGCATGCTTGCTTGAAGGAACACAAAGGTGGCCTAGGTAGCATAATAATGCATTCTAGAGGTGGAAATCAGGAACTTTCTTTCCATCTACTAGAATTTGGTAGGTGGAGGTGAACTCTGGATCATTTTTGTATAGTTGTGGCCAATCATAGGTCTCATGACCACAAGAGTTGAGAAAAATATTCAGTGATGCAACTGGGTTCCAGCTGAGGCAGTCTACAACATGATTGGTACTACCCTTTCTGTATTTAATGTTCAAGTGGAATTGTTGCAGATATGTAGACCACTTCTGATGGCGATCGTTCTGAAACTTCTCATGTGTCTGTATAAACTAAAGGGGTCGGTGATTGCTGTGTATGACCTTCTCCTTCCCCATAATGTAGTGCTTCCACTGTCAACAAGCTTGCACAATGGAATACATCTCTTTATCATAGGTGGGTTACTTCCTAATTGTATCACAAAGTGTCTCACTATGATAAGCCACTGGATGTTCGTGCTGGGTGAGATTGCACCGATAGCATAGTCGGAGGATTCTGTCTCGATTTCAAATGGTTGTTGCAAGTCTGGTAGTGTGAGTACCAGTGCAGAGCAGAGGCGGTGCTTCAACTCAATGAACGCCTTCTGTTGGGATTCTGACCAGGAAAACTTTGCTTTCGCCTCGCCCTTAGTAATCTGACTCAAAGGCCAAGTAATATGGGAGAATCCCAACACGAACGTCCGATAAAAATTTGCAAGGCCCAAAAAACTTCGAAGCTCCGTTAGAGTGGTCGGAGCTGGCCAATCCCAAATGACTTGGATCTTAGTTGGATCCACATGTATGCCATGTTAATCTATGATGTAACCCAAGTATTGGGCCTGGCTCATGCCAAAGGTGAATTTCTCCAAGTTGGCACACAGTTTGTGTTGCCAAAGGGATTGAAGGATATGTCGAATGTGTTGCAGGTGTTCTTCCCAACTCTTGTTGAAGATGAGGATGTCGTCCAAATAAACCACTACAAATGAGTTGGTGAAGGGTCGTTTTGATGGTGTTGGACCCGCCAACATGTCAAGGGGATCTCCCCGGTAAGAAGTCCCAATTAGACCTCAGACTGTTTGGTGTAGGAGTCCCAGCAGTGGGTCATATGGTGATGTCTTGACCACGATTTCGCACAGAGGCAAGCAAGATAACTCTGTTAGTAGCAAGGGTGTGACCACTACAGTGAGTCAAGGAAGATGCATGAGAGGTTGTAACACCGATGGGTTGAGATGAGTGCGCCCCTTGGCAACCTGTAACAGTACTCGAATGGGAAGGGAACACATGAGAAAAGATGCATCACAAGCTGGAAAGCAAGTCAGCTGGAAATCCAGAGTGATGGTTAAACCAATAGCACATATGCAACAAGATTCATACAATTGTATACAAAATAGTTCATACACAACTACATAAGTAAAACAACATACATTGCTACAAAAACTGGAATAGTCCAACTACAATAACAACATATGCATGAAAACGTGATGGCTTTGTTTTATTAAGAATTGTAAGTTCCAGTCATACAATACATCCATGTAAACCTGCTAGCTCCAATAGTGGAACATTACAGCCACATCTATCTGCTCCTCCAACAAGATGTACTAGCTTTGTGCAGTGGAGAAGCTAAGGCATGTTACAATACTGTCCAAGCTCTCTCCAAGATAGTCTTATCGGAAGCTCGGCTAACCAAAATCCCATACAATGAGTTATGAGGAACTATTTATAGAAAAGGGTGGGGTGACCCTTAACATTCTCCTTTGTGATAGTTCATCTACCCTCATGACCCTTCATCTATTCTATGACTATTACATCCAACTATTGACACTTGAACTTCCACTTGACATGACATTACATTACAATGCACATGTACTCGTGTGAGACAACATGGCTTGAGCAAGCCATGCAAGATATCATTGACACTCGGTCCATTGTGTGTGACCAACTCTTTGACATGCTTGTGATGGCAAAGGTAATGAGCTGATGCCAAGCTTGGTCGTTCGTGATGGTGTGCATACACCCCATGGTGACATCTTACTGAAGCAAACTCTTGCCTCCGTTGGAACCAGTGCATTGGTTCAGCTCCTTCATCCAACTCATCTGCTAACATGTGCATGGTCTTCTTGGGTGCGGCTGAATCGGAAACACACTGATGCATGATCTTCAAGTGTGTGTTGGTGGTCAGGCGCATCAACTTGCCGAAATACATGTTCAGCTCCTGTTTGTTGATCTAAAGATGATATGAGGTTGTCATTGATGTCAACCCAAGAAGCACCAAGGATGACCCTAAACTTCCATGGCACATTGGGCATCATCATTCATGGTTTCTCATCTCATAACCATTATAGGAATACTCTACTCAAAAATATATTTCTATCGGTATATAGCTCTCCTCGTAATTCCTCACGGTTTGTAAGTTATTCAAGATTGAAGTTAGTAACCCCAATTAGTGGGATAAAACCCCATGGGGTTGTGGCATGGAATTTATCATTGATTTTTTTCATTGAATAGTCAATAATTAATAATTTTTTAAGCTCCTAAAATCCCTCCAACATTCTCTATAGAAGCCCCTCTCAACTCTATAAAAAGAAATCTCATATATCCTCCAAAAGTAGTGATCGTGGAATTTTCACTATAACTTTATTTCTGTGAAGTCTTAGATGTTGAAATTAAAACCCATTTGAGCCGAAATCCTGATGAACATCGTGACCGAATTTTAGATCTTGGTTCGCTATATTTTTGGAGATATGATCTGTGGAAGTTAGGGTTTTTGCAGGCTCCCGAATTTCATCTCAAAGAGGTGACCTTGGGAAAATCGTCATAACTCTCTCTCTGAGAAGCGGATTGGAATTATATAAAAAGTGGCAGATAGTGCACAAAATTTAGTTTTCTGTGTATCAATTTCAGAGCCGAAGGAGGAAACAGTGACACGCGGCACACCGTACAAGTTCGCTCTACTGAACTAGTCCATAATTAGGTCATTGTGAGAGATTGGGCATAACTTTGCCTTGAAGAATCCAAATCAGGTTAGATCTATGGCATTGGAAAGAAGACTCATAGGTCTACTACAGAACCGAAGATCACATATTGGGATCTGAAATCACAGAGATACATCAGATTCAATATCGTTCTTCTATAAGGCAATAAAAAAACTAGATCAAGTGTTGTCAAGGGCTGCAAAGGACCATACTTTCTAGGGCAACAAAGAGCAAGGTGCAGCAAAATGATGCAGCAGAGGTAAGATCTAGGTGAGTATATTCTGTATATGCATGTTCATCTCTTAATTTCATTAGGTTCTTTGTATTCTAATTTGTTGTTTTTGTTTAGCACTGACATATGCTCTGCAAGATGAGGTAAGTTTTTCTATTATCATGTCATGGGTATTTCCTTGAAGACTTTTTGCAGGTATTATATATTCATGAAAAAAAGACTCAATGCATAATCTACTGTTTTGAAGAGTGAGAAAGGGTAGCATGACAAGAGCAGTAATCAAGGTGTAGAATAGCAACAAGAAGTTCACCACATGAAGTCTTCAAGTGGGCAACACTGCGTACAGTCATTGTAAAAGTATCATTGTACAAAGTCATTGTAAAAGTTGTACAAGTGTCTATCTACCAAGAGTTGAAGAGGTGGTGTTGGGAGGTCTGGGATCATCATTAGGTGGTTGTGTCATTATTGGGGTTGTGGTCTAATGTGTCTTCTTCTTCTACATCATTCTATATCATTTTAAAGTGGACCATTTTCCTTGGTACGAGAGTCCATTCTTCTTTTATTCTTCTATAGGGTGGTAGGGCGGTGCTAGGCTAGTGCATGAAGTCACCAACACGTTCAAGCCTATGAAAATTTCATGGTGGTAGGGTGGTGCTAGGGTGAGTTGCAGCTCATTGGGTGTTGGGGCATCCGTTCAGTTGACTATTAAAGAATCTCGGGCGTTGGAGCATCCATCCAATGGGAGCTGGAGAAGAATGCTTTTCTAGATTCTAGGAAGTTGGAGCTTTCTTTTCAATTGGAGTTGAAGATTAAAGAATTATTAGAAAAGCGTTCAGGTGGTTTTTGTCCCGGAGGGGGTTTCCACCTTAAAAATTGCGTGCATTTGTGTTCCTTTTGTTTACTACTATCATTGTACAAACACTGATAATAATTGAAGATTAACAATGCTCTGAAAGATTAATAATAATACTAATTGAAAGGAATACTGATTCACCCCCCCCCCTCAGAATTTCCAACACAGTTGGACTCGCTTCTTGTGTTTGCCTTGGTGAGTGTGCTGAATGCATTGGATTGCATGCGTGCGCATAATAACATGCATGCTGCTGAATCCCTTGCATGCGATCAAAAACATTGCTTGCCATGTCTGCTTCGATCCAGCTACTAGGATGGATCTTTAACTTGTACAAGTGCAGATTCATCCGTGAGTGCATGTTGCGCCCAATGTTGTTCCTATTCCTGCTGGAACTCATTTGTTTATCTGTGCAGCTTCATGTTCTTCCTTGAGTTGATGCTTCAACACATGAAACTCCTTCTTTGTTCCATTCTCTGTCTTCGCGCGATCTTCATGTCGCGTCGTCACCTCATAGCCTGAGTCTCCAAAGTTTCTTTCATCATCAGTGGATCTGCTTGAGCTTGCTACTTTGTTCCGCCTCTGTGTTTTCAACAACCTTCCTCTTTCATTCATTGCATTCATTGTGTTCGTTGTATTCGTTGCATTCGCTGCATTCGTTGCATTCGCTGTATTCGTTGCATTCGTTGCATTCAGTATGCTACCTTCAGCTGTTGTTCATGATGCTTCTCACTGTGATGTTGTTGTTGTCTTATCTTGATGTCTGTTACACAAAAATATCGTCACCATGATTATTTGCTGTCACTATGGGTCTATCATCACTTGTATTGTCCTCCTAAGCAAGTCTCAGACCTCAGCTCTTCAAGTCAAGCTTTGAAAATGAGAGAAAGACATTGAAAATCAATAAAACTCTGGTTCTGCACTTTCTCTCACTATTGCCTGCAGTCCCGCACCTTTTGTTTACAAAAACTGCGGACTTGCCCGCTCTGTCCCTAAAGGTGTGGGTGCAGACCCCTATGAAAGTCAAAAAGGTGCAAGTTTATTCTAAAAAACTCTCTTTGGGTTAATTTTAGATGATTCTAGAAGGAATTTTGACGTGGATTGGCCGCTCTTAGGTGGTTCATGCATCCCAAAAGAGAAGGAGCTAATCCCTTGATGAGAGGAGCTATCCCTTTGAACGAGGGCTTTATCCCTTTGAAGGAGGACCTAGTAACTTCCCTCCATTGCACTATAAATTCAGGCATTGGGCTGGTTGCTAGGGAGGTTAGAAGCTGAACATTTTTTAGGGTAAATGCTGGTGAAATTAAGACTTCCTAGTTGAGCTTAAGAGGAGAGATCACATAACTTTTTGGCTTCATTGGGAAGAGAGTGAAACTTGTCAAAGTAGAGGAGACTTCTTGCTGGACCCTGGGAGGAGCTTGTACAGCGTCAAGGCATAGGTTGTAAATTTCTTCTTGATTTGAATTAATACAATCAAACTCATTTTTCTCAACAAATTGTCTCATGTCATTTGTTTCATGAACTCCTTGACTTTCATGTTAAATATGTTTTATGATATTGGCTTTTCAGGTGCTATTTAATTTGTTTGCTTGTTTGTGTTTGCAGATTCGCGACAAGGGAGCTCATTTGGATCAAAGGAGCGAGGGGATCCACAAACTTGCGTTGGACATAAGGTAGGCCTAAAACACTTGCATGCCTTTGTTTATAAAAGCATATTTAGAGAAAGATAATGTCTGATTGGTTTGCTTGTCATTAGGTCTTCTTTAGATTCTAGGAAGGTCTATCTTGTCCGCAAGATCGACTTATTCCGTGTGACAATGTTCTTGTCTACGAACAACTTGATATTTTCGTGAGTAGGCAAGCTCATAGACATTTGATCAACTGCATCTCTAGGTGTGCTCTGAACGATGTCTTCGACTCTTTTCTCTTGGAAACCATTATGCCTACACTGCTGAGGGGCAAATCAACACCTACAATACCTGGAGACATGGCAACACTCATGGCAAGAAATCCGTCAGTCGAAAACCAAAATGAACTTGAGAACTGACTTGCAACATACTTGTGTGACTAATCATGAAGGTTGCGCAATTTCAGTCAAGAGGTCGGCAGACTGACTACGCAAGGCACAGTCTGGACTGTTGGGATACTGACTGACTACTAGAACTACACAATACACAATCCAGTTTGGTTGTTGACTGTTGGGATTGCACAATGCGCAATCTCAGCTGGAAATGCTTGCAGGCTCAGTAACTTCATTGTGCAATTTTCTGGGCCAACAGTCACTATCCCTCATAAATGCACAAAACAGTCCTAGAGGAGAGTGCATGGGTAGAAATGTGCATTTCTAGAGAGGAAGGCAGAGCCTTCCCTCTCAGGATTGCGCAATGCTATCTAGTGAGGCAGAGTTCGCGCTAAGGTTGGCCAGACTCATTGACAGGAAACTGAACGTGGGTGTGAATGTGAATGCATGGTGATATTAAGTGTAAGCATAAGTGAATGATCATGCATGTAAACGGTGAATGATGGATTCAAAAAATAGAATAACATGCATGTGGGTGAGGCGAGTCGCTGAATTGGCGACCGTTTCTGAAAAACAATTTCATGCATGCGACAACAATGAGATAGCAATGAAAACTGAAACAGTGCTAGGACAAGCTAATATAGATGTAAACGACAACAAGCATTCAAAGAAATCAAGCAAATAATACTCATACAAGAGAAAACACAAAAAGCGACATAAATGCAACACAAGTCATGGAAAGCGGGCTTACCCCAAAACAACTGAGTTGAAAGTTCTGACAACTCCTAGATGTGATGTAGGATGTCAGAGTTGCAAGGTTGGTGTGAGGAATGAGCTTTGCAGTGTCTAATTGATGAGTTTTTATAAAATCGAGGCTGTGATGTGCATGCCACAAATCTACGGAAAGCAACACTTGGTGGGAGGTTTTTGAAGTGATCCTTACATGTAACCTCCAACTGCCCAAAAATAGATCCCTAAAACAAGGGATGCCTTTGCATGTTGCCTTGGGAGAAGAAACCCATGCATGCAAGTCTATTTTCATCGGTCCCGGAGGGAACTAGTCAACTCAGTTTCACATGCAATAGGTTGTTCGACTATTGGGAGAAAATGCGCATTTCTAACCGGGAGATAGGATAGCTGCCCAGGAGATTTGCACAATTTCTGGGTAGAGCAATTGACTGCTGCCCAAATTTGCGCAAATTCTGGGCTGAGCAGCCCTGCTAGGGAAAATTGTGCAATTTTCACTGTGAGTGTTGACTGCCAGAATTGCGCAATTCTGGAGCCCAGCAGGCTGCCAGTCAGGATTGCGCAATTTCTAGAGGGAAGGTTGGTTGCCCTCCAGAATTGCGCAATTTCTTGGGGAAGTTGCTTAACTTATAGCTGGACCAAGTCCAGGTGATCAGCCTATGAGGGGAATGCATCGAGTTGTGATCGACAGGCTGCCTTTGTGCAAGCAAAACACTGAATCTTGTGAACTTGACGAAGCAAGGCAAGCTACTGTGAAAAGTTGGAAGGGAGGCTCCAAAACGAAGCTAAGGAAAAATTTTGGAGGGTGGTTGTAGCCGTTACAACAGGCCACAAGATGTCATCCATTAGCCTCATAAAAGTAGTGGGGGCATTTTTCAACCTGAAGGGCATAACCAACCATTTGAAAAGGCCTTCCTTGGATTTAACGATGGTCTTCCATACATCTGTGAGCTCTATTGGAACCTGGCGATAACCAGACTTCATATCGATCTTGGTGAAATACTTGGCCCTTGAGTTGGTCCAACAGCTCATCAATCTGTGGGATTGGATACCTGTTCCTTATAGTGATTTTGTTTAATGCCCGATAATCAATGCAGAACCTCCAGGTCACATCCTTCTTCTATACAAGTACAATCGGGCTCCCACAAGGCGAGGAACTTGGTCAGATGTGCCCTTTTGCATCTACTCTTGTATTTGTCGCTTGATCTCTTCATTTTCCAGAATGGAGTGGTGATATATCGGCTCGTTGGGTAGAGGTTCTCCGGGAGTCAGATCGATTGAATGCTTGACATGACAATGCAAGGATACCCCTGTGGGTGAGAAGAAGATGCCCCTGTTTCTTCCACGACTGTATCCACCTACTTTTGCTTCTTGGAGGAACCCTTCCTGGGGGCCATGGATGTGGCCATGACCTCCCCCTTACTTTGAGAGAGAATCAGAAAGAAAACAAATTTCCCAGTTTGGGAGATGACCTTACTGCATTACTTAGAAGAGATCAAAGAGATGGCAGTAGGTGGGGCTACCTTCGGTATCCTGTATAACTTAATACCCAAATAAATAATAACAGGGAAAGGTCTAGTCTCATATACAACATGTTTCTTCCACAAGTATGGTTGTGCTAATAATACATCACAAACTTCAAGAGGAGCAACATCACATAGTACCTCATCCATGAAGGGCTTGATGTTGTAGGGAAGGCGACACTGTTGGCTGATGCAGAGATCTTGTCCTTAGTGAAGCCACCCAATGGTTTACGGCTACAAATGGGTTGTAGTCAACAAGCAAAACTGCTTCATGACCTCTGTTGAAATGAGGTTCTTTTGGCTCTAGCTATCGACAATGAACTGCAGCAAAGAACCCTTCACCCACATCTATGAGTGGAATAGGTGTTCCCCCTCTTCTGGATCTTCAGGCTCAAACTTCTGGATCTTGGTGGTGGCCACAGTGGCACTGGGCTCCGCGTCAATGATCTACTTCCCTTTATCATTCCCCTGGTCGGGTTCTAACTCAGAGTTGGAACTTGTGTCGGACTCATAAGCCTTCATCTTGGCCACTAGTGATTGCTTGTCCTGACACTCACTTGTGTTATGAGTGGAGCTCTTATGGAAATCACACCACTTTCTCGTGTCCTTCTTTGTCTTTGTGGTGTTTCTCTTTGCTTGCAGCTTCAACAAGTTATCATGGGTCACCTCGCATGGGCTTTGCCCTTTGCTCTGCGGTTTGTGGGCACATTTTCATTGCTTCGGATTTGCAAATCCAAAGTCTCACTTTTTATGTTTAATCTTCTGCTCAATCTTGATAGTGTATCAATACGTCGTACTGAGCGAGGAGATGTCTAGGAACTCCATCTCATCCTAGATGTACCTGTGTAGGTAGTCGCGGTACTTGAGTACCAAATGATTCTCAGAATCCTTGAAACCCAACTTCGTGCGAAGGGTATGAAAAAAATTGGTAAAATTCAGCATGTCTTGGTCTGTTCCTTGTCGCAATGTGGCCCAATTTATGTATTTATCCTCATAGCTCCCGACAGGGTAGTATTTCTCCCTGATGGCTACCGGAACAAATCCCAAGTGGGTGCAATCAAAAATAATGAGGGCGTACTTTCATCCTTCTGATTATAGTAGGTTTCCCACCATTCCTTGACGTGGGGGGCAGCCTTGAGAAGAGAAAAAGTAATGTTTTCCTAGTTGGAAAAATCACAAATAGAAAAAATATCCTTCTAGCAGATTTAACCATTTATCTACGATGTCTGGATCTATCTGACCCTCAAATATGGGAATGTCAAAGTTAACTTTTACCTTAAAGGGTGTGGCACTTCTAAAGTAGCTACTGGAAGTAGATGCGTTACCCTTGGGTAATCGCTAAAGGCTCTGGGAAAATTTGTCCATCATCGCATTCCTCTGTCACTTGAGGGTCTCTTTAAGCAAGATTTTGAAAGGATCTCTTGTCCCCTCGTCTTTCTTTTCTTTCGCCATGGGATGCCATCAGGATTTGCGAAGATGGTCTTGCAAAAGTTCGACCAATTCAAGCCCTAACTCCTTATATCCCGACCTCGTTGGGGACATGCAAAGAAAAACAGAGAAAGAGAAGACCACTCTGATACCACTAATTTGAATTTAAACATGAACGCAAAAAATTACAGATATAACCATAAATACAGAGATGCAACAGAAATAACACTTCATTGTATTAATGTCAAATATTGAAATATGCTTACAGACAGAATGGAAATAAGACTAGCTCAAGCAATGGTAGCTTATCTCTAAGAAGAGGTGGCGACTACATGCCTCTGAAAACCCTATACAACCAAAACCCTAACCCCAGAAGATGTAGCGCCAAGAGTTTGTGGGCCCCGTTGGGGTTAGTTGGGCAGTGAACTTCCCAGGGTCATAACTTGGTCATATTATCTCTGCTTGGCGCATAAAATGCCTTGTTGTAAAGGTCTCTCCAAGTAATACAGGTTTTGTTGCAGGCCCTAACTATGACACAGGCCTGCAATGGACCTCAAAAAAACATCGTTTAGGGGGTCAAAATTGCTCCAGAAGTTTGTGACCTGAAAACTGCTAAAAATAGTAAATGTTGAAATAAACAAGGAAACAAATGAAACTAACTTGATGTCTAGGTGAAATAGGTGGATGGCCACCAATATCCACTTGGATCATTCCTCCTCCCTTAGGAAGCAATGGTCCCCATTGAGCGTAGAGCCTCCATGAGGTGAGGAAATTTCTGTTGAACCTAGTCCCTGGTGAGCCACTTGCCTTGGTGCAAGAGTTAGCCGGCTTTGACAACCCAATATAGTTGGATATTCTGTTGGCAAGTGTTCGTGACCTGTGTGTCCATAATTCAATCAGTTGTGGCCTATTCCATGTAGTCTGGATTTAACTATGTTGGTGTGAGTTGTTCTACAATGTCTGATGTGTCCAGTAATGGTGGGAAGTGTTAGCCCTAAGGTTCAGTGCTGACTTTTGGAAGGTTAAAGGGAGGCTCGGTCTGTTCTACTACTCTCAAAGGGGACCCACCTGGGTCATTCTCCCCTTCTCCTCTCACCCCGCTCACATTTTACCCTTCCCATTTCCTTCATTCACCTTCTAAACCCCGACAAAACACCCTTTTGTCCTTAAGCCCAAAGCACCCATAAAATCCTACCATATGCACTCACCTCACCGCACCGCATCTCCGTCGTTGATCTTCTCCTGCCAATCCAACGGCCCATATTCTTCCCGATAAAGGCAACCTGCCCAATCACCCTTCGTCATCAGATCACCTTCGCTAGATCTAACAGTCCTCACCCATATCGCACGAACAACTAGTGCCGACAATACCCGCGCGATATGGGCAGTTTCTCTCTCTCCTCCCCCGCTACGTGTCATTCGTTGAATGGAATCGCACGGCTTCTGACACTTACCACTCACCGCCCGATGTCCGCGCGATAAAAACAATTACCGCTGAAGTTAAACCACCCCGCCCGTTATCACCCTCACATCTCCACCACCCGATAACCATCCGATCTACTTGCCCAAAGATCTAATGGCCTGACATATCCCGCTCCCACCAAAACCGTTAGCCTCTACAAATTGATCTCCGCCACATGTATCCTCAATCCAACGACCACTATCCACTACCACCCTTGTCGTTCATCTGCCCATGTGCTCCATCCCCACATCCAGTCTGACCCCAACAACCGAATTAAACAAAGAGCATGGCCAAATGGAGAAAAGGACACAGCACGACTCAGCAACCGAATTAAACAGTTATGGCACTCCTCTGCCATGATCAATCCAACTGCCTGAAGGACAACACAGTACCAGACTAATGGAGTTTTCGTAACAGAGAAAGCAACTGCATTCAAGGATGCTATCAGACAGTTAAATGCAGTTGGTGGTCAATTAAGACACCTCCATCCCTAAGCGACCAAGGTCATTGTAATATTAAATTATAAATAACCAACAGAAAGATGTAATAAGGTTGGCATTTGATGTAAGGTTCAACTTCTGGAGACTGTAGACACTCTGTAACTTGCAGCGTCTCATCTTCATTTTCAGCAATGCAAGCTTCTTTTGTTGTTACATGCTCACTGTCCATTTCTTCTATGTTCTAAGCTTGTGCCTGTGGCGCTGTATTCATGATTTCTTCCATGTTTAATACTAGATAATTGTCATCTTATCTCTGTATTGAAATATTGAATGTATCAGTGAGTAGGCCGCTCAGGTTTCTTCTGTGTCTAATGCAAAACAACTGTCATCTTGTCTTTTCATTGATAGATTAGATCTACAAATTTCTTTACTGGTTGCAGCCAGCCATCACATGGTTGTGTGTATCTGCTGGTGTGGTCAATATTCTCCATATTCACCTAATTCCGAAACTGTTGAGCATTGGTGGTCTAAAGCCTTGTAGTATGAGGGTGTTCATACATGTCTGGAGTGAAAACAGAGTAGAAGTGGTTATCTGGCTTGAACCAAACCATCATCCCTTCCAATAAATCTCTGTAAAAATAGTTTAATTTATATGTTACCAGGATCTGAGCTACAACCTAGGAGAGTTTCCTGGAATCCTAACAGGAAGTATGACCGAAGGCTATCCACATTGAAAACTGGGTGTCAGCTAAGGAATGGGGGAATGTTGAGCTCAAAAGAATTGTCTCCCACAACCTTGGTAATGGTGCAAGGACCATATCAGAGTGGTATGAGCTTCTGAGGGGTTCCGGTAAGGCATTATTTTTGCAAACTCAACAAAACTTTGTCACCCACCTGAAACTTGTGTGGCACGAGATGTTGATCATGTCGTTGCTTGTACTTGGCATTTGACTTCTCCAAGAAGTCGGGAACTTGCTAGTGGATGTGTTGGATGCGTTCAATAAATCTGGTCGCTTTATTAGCCTCAGAAAATACATGTCTATGTAGTTGCATGAGGCATGGAAACATCAATCAGACACAATGGTTGAAATCCCAGACCCACTTGAAAGGGACTGTGACAAGTCAAGCTATGGAGAGCTCTATTATAACTGTGCTTCACATATGGAAGACTCTCATCCCAGATTTGAGGATGCTTGGAGTTGTACATGTGGAGTATGTGCATTATCATCGTATTGACGACCTCCGTCCGATTGTCAATCTAGGGATGGAAGGCAGTCGACATTGGTGAGCTCGGTGCCCAATAGTGTCCAGAGGCTTGACTAGAATGTGCTTACGAACCTGGTATCCCGATATGATATAATGGTTTGCGGGATCCCAAAATGTACCCATACTCGTTCAAATAATATTTTGGCAGTGTCCTCTATGGTGATACTCTTATTACAGGCCACCAATATAGCCATCTTAGAAAATCTGTCCACGACCATGAATACACAGTCATTACCATGCTTGGTAGAAGGGAGACGAGACATATAGTCCATGGAGATGGATTCCCACGGCTAGGTGGGAGTAGGAAGAGGAGTGTACAAGCCTTACTTCTTGATGGTTGGCTTGGTGATGGCGTAGGTAGTGCAGGATCTGATATATTTCCCAACATCTAGTTGGAGTTTGGGCCAATAGAAGTACTTTTGTAGAATAACCACAATTTACTCCACACCGAAGTGTCCTGCGACCCAACTGTAGTGCGCCTCCCAAATCAGCTTGGCATGCTCGCTTGAAGGAAAACAAAGGTGGCCTAGGTAGCATAATAATGCATCCTGGAGGTGGAAATCAGGAACTTGCTTTCCATCTACTAGCATCTGGTATGTGGAGACGAACTCTGGATCATATTTGTATAATTGCGGCCGTCCAGAGGTCTCATGAACACAAGAGTTGAGAACAATAGTTAGTATTGCAACTGGGGGCCAACTGAGATAGTCTACAACATGATTGGTGCTACCCTTTTTGTATTTAATGTTCAAGTGGAATTGTTATAGATATATAGACCACTTCTGATGGTGATCGTTCTACAACTTCCCCTGTGTCTATATAAACTAAAGAGGTCGGTGATCGGTGTGGATGATCATCTCCTTCCCTAGAATGTAGTGCTTCTACTATTGGCAAGCCTGCATAATGGAATACATCTCTTTATCATAGATGGGGTACTTTTGAATTGTATCAGAAAGTGTCTCATTATGATAGGTCACTATATGCCCGTGCTAGGTGAGGACTGCACCAATAGCATAGTCTGAGGCATCTGTCTCGATTTCAAATGACTGTTGCAGGTCTGGCAGTGTGAGTACTGGTGCAGAGTAGAGGTAGTGCTTCAACTCAATGAATGCCTTCTATTGGGACTCGGACCAGGAAAACTTTTCTTTCACCCCACCCTTAGTAATCTGACCCATAAGCCAAGTAATATGGGAGAATCCCAACACGAACCTCCGATAAAAATTTGCAAGGCCCAAAAAGCTGTGAAGTTCCGTTAGAGTGGTCGGGGCTTGCCAATCCCTAATGACTTGGATCTTAGTCGGATCCACATGCACGCCATGCTCATATATGATGTAACCCATGTATTGGACCTGGCTCATGCCAAAGGTGAATTTATCCAAGTTGGCACACTGTTTGTGTTGTCGAAGGGCTTGAAGGACCTGCCAAATGTGTTGTAGGTGTTCTTCCCAACTCTTGTTGAAGATGAGGATGTCATCCAGATAAACCACCACGAACGAGTTGTTGAAGGGCTGCAAGATGTCATCTATTAGCCTCATAAATGTAGCAGGGGAATTTGTCAACTCGGAGGGCATAACCAACCATTCGAAAAGACCTTCCTTGGATTTAAAGGCAGTCTTCCATACATCTATGGGTTCTATTGGAACCTGGTGATAACCAGACTTCAAATCGATCTTGGTGAAATACTTGGCCCCCTTGAGTTGGTCCAACAACTCATCAATCTATGGGATTGGATACCTATTCCTTATAGTGATTTTGTTTAACGCCCGATAATCAATGCAGAGCCTCCAGGTCCCATCCTTCTTCTGTACAAGTACAATCGGGTTCAGAAAAGGCAAGGAACTCGGTCGGATGTGCCCTTTTTGCAGCAACTCTTGGATTTGTCGTTTGATCTCTTCATTTTTCATAATGGAGCGACGATATATCGACCCCTTGGGTAGAGGTGCTCCAGGAGTCAAATTGATTGAATGATTAACCTGCCAATGCAAGGGTACCCCTGAGGGTGAGGAGAAGATGTCCTTGTATTCTTCCACGACTGTATCCACCTACTTCTGCTGATTGCAGGAACCCTTCCCAGGGGCCATGGATGTGGCCACGACCTTCCCCTTACTTTTGAGAGTGATTCCGAAAGAAAACAAATTTCCCAGTCTGAGAGATGACCTTACTGCATTTCTTAACAGAGATCAAAGAGATGGCAGTAAGTGGGGCTACCTCCTATATCCTGTATAACTTTACCCAAATAAATAATAACAAAGCAAGGTATAGACTCATATACAACATGTTGCTTCCATAAGTATGGTTGTCCTAATAATACATCACAAACTTCAAGAGGAGCGACATCACATAGTACCTCATCCGTGAAGGGATTGATGTTGTAGGGAAGGCGACACCGCTAGCTGATGTGGAGATCTCGTCCTTGTTGAAGCCACCTGATGGTGTATGGGTGTGTATGTGTTGTAGTCGACAGGCCTAGCCGCTTCATGACCTCTTCTGAAATGAGGTTCTTTTGGCTCCCACTATCGACAATGAACTTCAACGGAGAAACCTTCACCCACATTTGTGAGTGGAATAGGCACTCCCCCTCTTCTGGATCTTCAGGCTCAATCTTCTAGATCTTGGTGGTGGCCACAGTGGCACTAGGCTCCACGTAAATTATCTTCTTCCCTTTGTCATTCCCCTTGTTGGGTTCTGACTCGAAGTTAGAACCTGCGTCGGACTCAAAATCCTTCAGCTCGGCCACCAATGGCTGCTTGGCCCGACACTCACTTGTGTTGTGAGTGGATATCTTATGGAACTCACACCACTTTCACGTGTCCTTATTTTTCTTCATGGTGTTGTTCTTTGCTTGTGGCTTTGGCAGGTTATCTTGGGTCACCTTGCCTGGCCTTTTCCCTTCGCTCTATGATTTTGGGGCACCTTTCCCTTGCTTCGGATTTGCAGATCCAAAGTCTCGCTTTTCCTGTTTAAGCTTCTGCTCAATCTTGACACTGTATCAGTATGTCGTGTCAAGCAAGGAGATGTCCAATAACTCCATCTTATCGTGGATGTATCTATGTAAGCAATCGCGGTACTTGAGTACCAATTGTTTCTCAGAATCCTTGATACCCAACTTCGTGCGAAGGGTATGAAAAACATTGGTAAACTGATCGAGGTGCATGTTGGTGGCCACCCACCTATCCCATTTGGACCCCCAGAACTATCTCTTTCAGTTTTTCAGTTTCCTTAATTATAGCGCAGTTTACTATTTTTAGCAGTTTTTTTGGGTCCTAAACTTCCGGAGCCATTTTGAGGCCCTAAACGACGTTTTTTGGGAAATCCACCTCCAACAATTTTTTGATAAAAATCGCCTCTTGCGTCATAGTCCTCGGAGAGATCTTTCCAACGGGCTATCATGTGCGTCAAACGGAGATAATACGACCAATTCGCGACCCCGGGAAGTTGGCTGTCCAACTCACCCCAAAACGGGGCCCACAATTTGGCGTTTCATCTTCTAGGGTTAGGTTTTGGAATGTGAAGGGTTTTCCATTGTTTCTCAATAATAAATAGGCCTTCGAGCCTCATTTTAAACACAATTCGAAACAGTTCAGAGGCATGTAGCCGACACATTTCTTCTCAGAGATAAGCTACCATCGCCCTAGCTGGGTTATTTCTATTTGTAAGCATATTTCAATATTCTCCATTAATGAAATGAAGTATTATTTCTGTTGCATCTCTGTTTTTATGGTTATCACATCTCTGTATTTATGGTTATCTCTGTAATCTATTGTGTTCCTGCTTAAATCCGGATCATAAACTTTGGCACATCCTAGTCCCTTCCATGTCCCAGTGTGGTCCACTTTATGTATTTATCCTCATAGCTCCCGACAAGGTAGTACTGCTCCTTGATGGCTACTGAAACAAATCCCAAGTGGTTGCGGCTGAAAATAGTGAGGGTGTACTTTCATCCTTCTACTTAGAGTAGGTTTCCCATCAGTTCTTGATGTGGGGGGTGGCTTTGGGAAGAGCAAAAGTAATCTTTTCCTAGCTGGAAAATCATGAACAAAAAAATATCCTTCTAGAAAATTTAACCATTTATCTACGGTGTCCACATCTATTTGACCCTCAAATATGGGAATGTCAAAGTTAACTTGTACCTTAAAGGGTGCGGTGCTTCCAGAGTAGCTGTTGGAAGTAGATGCATCGCCCTTGGGTAGCCGCTGAAGGATCTGGGCAAAGTTGTCCATCATCACGTTCCTCTATCGCTCGAGGTCCTCTTCGAGCAAGATTTTGAAAGGATCTCCTGTCACCTCATCTTTCTTTTCTTCTGCCATGGTAGGCCATCGGGATTTGCAAGGCTAGCCTTGCAAAGGTTCGACCAGTTCAAGCCCCAACTCCTTATATCTTGACCTCGTTGGGGACATACAAAGAAAAACAGAGAAAAAGCAGACCCCTCTAATACCACTAATATGAATTTAAACAGGAACGTAACAAATTACAGATATAACCAAAAATACAAAGATGTAACAAAAATAACACTTCATTTCATTAATGTCAAATACTGAAATATGCTTACATACAGAATGGAAATAAGACTAGCTCGGGCGATGGTAGCTTATCTCTGAGAAGATATGTGGTGACTACATGCCTTTGAACTGTGTTACAATGAGGATCAAGGGCATATTTATTGCTAAAAAACATGAGAAAACCCTAAACACCCCAAACCCTAACCCCAGGAGATGTAACGCTAAGAGTTTTTGGGCCCCGTTGGGGTTAGTTGGGCAGCCAACTTCCCGGGGTCATAACTTGGTCATATTAACTCTGTTTGGCGTGTATGATACCTTGTTGGAAAGGTCTCTCTGAGTATTATAGGTTTTGTCATAGGCTTCAACCTATAACGAACCTCAAAAATGTCATTTAGGGGGTCAAAATTGCTCCGAAAGTTCAAGCCCCGAAAAAATGCTAGAAATAGTAAATGTTGAAATAAACAAGGAAACAAATGAAACTGATTGGAGGTCTAGGTGGAATAGGTGGATGGCCACCAATGTCCACCTAGATCATAAGGGCTTGATGTTGTAGGGAAGGCGACACTGTTGGCTGACGTGGAAATCTCGTCCTTGGTGAAGCCACCCAATGGTGTACAATTGTGGATGTGATGTAATCGGTAGGCCCAACCGCTTCATGACCACTATTGAAATGAGATTCTTTTGGCTCTCGCTGTTGACAATGAACTGCAGCAAATAACCCTTCACCCACATCTGTGAGTGGAAGAGGTGTTCCCTCTCCTTTGGATCTTCAGAATCATTCTTCTGGATCTTGGTGGTGGCCATGGTGGCACTAGGCTCCACATCAATGATTTACTTCCCTTTGTCATTCCCCTTGTCAGGTTCTGACTCAAAGTCGGAACATGAGTCTGATTCGAAAGCCTTTAGCTCGGCGACCAGTTACTGCTTGGCCCAACACTCACTTGTGTTGTGAGTGGAGCTCTTATGAAACTCACACCACTTTCCTGTGTCCTTCTTTGTCTTCGTGGTGTTGTTATTTGCTTGCGGCTTCAAAGGGTTGTCCTGGGTTGCCCCGCCTTGGATTTTTCCTTTGCTCTGCGGTTTGGGGGCGCCTTTTCTTCGTTTCAAATTCACAGATCCAAAGTCTCACTTCTTCTATTTAAACTTCTACTCAATCTTGGCAGCATATCGATACGTCGTGTCGAGCGAGGAGATGTCCAAGAACTCCATCTCATTCTGGATGTACCTGTGTAGATAGTCACAATACTTGAGTACCAAATTTCACTCAGAATCCTTGATACCCAACTTTGTGCAAAGGGTATGAAAAACATTGGTAAACTTTGACACGTCTTGGTCACTTCCCTGCCGCAGCGTGGTCCAGTTTGTGTATTTATGCTCATAGCTGCCGACAGGTCAGTACTGCTCCTTGATGGTGCCCCGAAACGAATTCCAAGTGGGTGCGGCTGAAAATAGTGAGGGTGTAATTTCGTCCTTCTTCTCACAGTAGGTTTCCCACTAGTCTTTGACATGGGGGCAACTTTGAGAAGTGAAAAAGTAATCTTTTCCCGACTAGAAAATTCATGAACATAAAAATATCCTTCTAGCAGATTTAACCATTTATTTACGACATTCGCATCTATCTGACCTTCAAATATGAGGATGTCAAAGTTAACGTGTACCTTAAAGGGTGTGGCGCTTCCAGAGTAGCTGTTGGAAGGAGATGCGTCGCCTTTGGGTAGCCACTGAAGAATCTGGGCAAAGTTGTCCATCATCATGTTCCTCTGTCACTCGAGGGATTCTTTGAGCAAGATTTTGAAAGGATCTCCTGCTCCCTCATCTTCCTTCTCTTCCACAATGGGAGGCCGTCAAAATTTGTGAGGCTGGTCTTGCAAAGGTTCAACCAGTTCGAGCCCTAACTCCTTATATCTCGACCTCATTGGGGACATGCAAAGAAAAACAAAGAAAGAGAAGACCACTCTAATACCATTGATCCGAACTTAAATAGGAATGCAAGAAATTACATATATAACCATAAATATAGAGATGCAGCATAAATAACACTTCATTTCATTAATATAAAATACTGAAATATGCTTACAAACATAATGGAAATAAACTATCTTGGGCGATGGTAGCTTATCTCTCAAAAGATATGTGGTGACTACATGCCTCTGAACTGTGTTACAATGAGGGTTGAAGGTCTATTTATTATTGAGAAACAATGGAAAACCTTGAACATCCAAAAACCTAACCCTAGGAGATGAAGCACCAAAACTATGGGCCGCAATGGGTAAATTGGCACATCAACTTCCTGGGGTCGTATCTTTGGCATACGATCTCTGTTTGACACACACAATACCTCGTTAGAAATATCTATCTAAGGACTATAATGTTTGAATGGAAAAAAATAGCTGCAACCTCATGTTTACCTTGGTTTTCACTTAAAAAACGTGATTTAGGGCCTCAAAACAACTCTGGAAGTTCAGGACTTGAAAAACTACCAAAAATTGTAAATTTTGCTACAAATACAAAAATTGAAAAATTGAAACAGACAGTGGTGGGGGTCCAAGTGGAACGGGCGTGTGGCCACCTCATCCACCTAGATCAACTGCTCATGTTGACATTAATGCCCAACGCTGGCTGACTCACCGTGGTTGACATCAATGCCAACACCATGCTCCAACACCTGTTGTTGGTTTCAAGAGTAAACTTCATATTTTGGTTTCCCTTAGTTCCATATGGAGTATGGAAAAAAAATAGGAACCTCTTGCAATCAGAACCACTCTTAATTCTACATGTGATTTGGTAAAAATGCCATCATAACACTTGATATGAGTAACGTAAATATTGGCAAAATTCCGGAGGTGAAACATTTTTAAGAGTACAAGCCATCACCATGGAAACTCCCTGCCATGGTTCCTATTCAAGCTCCAAGTAACATGAAACTCTCTAGAGCTAATTATAACTAAGCCTTGGACAACATCGAATGGAGAAGTCCCTGCGAAGAAGTAAAATTCATAACTAATATAATTTTGTCAGTGAACATAGTCATGGTCATTACAACCATGAGGTCTCTATACCAAACCATATGCAAATATGAGGTAAGCAAACCATATGCAAGTGCGATGTGGATAGAAGGTCATCAAATGACATAATTGTGTACCAATTAGTAACACAAGTCCAAATTGAGCTTGTAGATGACGCAATATGTTTTCTTTGACTTTTGCAACCCCACTAGCATCAACAATGAAGAAAGTATACAATTTTCCACATAAAGATTATGGCACAAAATCGACCTTGTGAACACCACAAATTTTCCATCTTGACATCATACTACTACAATGCAATTTCCAATAGACTCTTTTGCAATTGTTATGCTCTTGACCTGCGAGAAGATGTCAGAATACCAAAATTACAAAGAAACACAACCCAGAACACAGAACAAAATGAGAAATAACAGCATGTATTTTATTATTCAAAGATGAAAGCAATGTTCACTTGCCTCTTCGAGGGGGCAACCTCCAATAGAGCAGGGCTCAATTACAAAATAAGACACGACGCTCCTCAACGAGGAGTCTCTATCCTTTATATAGGATTCATACATGCAATACCATGGGTCAATACCATGGTTCTCTTAATACCATCTATCTAATACCATGGCCTGTTTGCAACTAACCGTGGTCCCTTTCTTTAAATGCGGGTCAACCACTTACAATTATTAATACGGGCTTTATTGACTCTTTAACTAACTATAACTATGACTCAACCCTATTACATAAATAATGGGGTTAGGGTTGGACCCTAACAATAATGACCCACTAAAATTACCGAGTATAATATTCAAGCATCCAGTCTTTTCAAATTTGGCCTTTGATCTCACTGCTCTTATACCAACTTGATCCAAAATCGGGCATAATAAAATTGACTCAGTTTTTTTTCCAATTTTGAATGAACTCTATAATTCTCAATTTACCATCATTAACGTGAAAATTCTCAATTTACTGATATGATAATGGAGTTCACTAAGTATTACGTCTTTGAGTTCACACAAATGTTGAACTATTTCATTAGTTCTCCCTCAAAGAGGACTTCTCCTTTTACAAAAAAGGTTGAATTCTTCTTCCAATAAGGGGTTGGTACCCCTTTACAAAGGGTTGAAATCTTCTCTTAGTAAGTGGTTGGTTCTTCTTCAAAACAGGCTAAGCTTCTCACATCAAGTGGTTGATTCTCCCATAAGGGGCTTACAAAAACTCTCCCAATAGGGGGTCTTAGTGAGTCCAAGCCTAAGAATAGCTTAACGAGTACAAGCCTTCCTCTTCCCTCTCCAAAGAGGGTTTAAATAGTTATTAATTTGAGAACTACCTCACCATATCAAAGAGAGAATAACTCCCAAATATCCCACATATTACGATCTAGCACCATTCAAGGGATTGGTTTGAGAAAATATCTCAACCATGCTCATGAGAATCTCAACTCCCCATGAAGATCTCAACTCTCCATGAATATCTTGACTCTCCCTCGAGACTAAAAAACAAAATTCATGAATGTCTCAACTCTACCTTGAAGACTATGAAATTACAATGTTAAGTAGTTTTTGCATTGATACTACCTTGTTCTCACATTTGTATTAGTTACTTGTTAAAAATAAAAATGAAAAATACATATTGCATGAGCACCGAAGCTTAAAAGAAGTATTAATAATTTTTACATTGTTCTCACATTTGTATTAGTTACGTGTTAAAAATAAAAATGAAAAATACATATTGCATGAGCACCGAAGCTCAAAGGAAGTATTAATAATTTCATTTTATCATTTTGCTTAAAAATTTCAATGAGCCACATCTTTCACATATGAAGTCCTCTTGACCTCATTCACACTAAGTCCAAAAACTCTTTACTAACTCTTTATTGTGTAGACAACTTTAATGGAAATTAAAACTAACTTGAGTTGTTGATGGTAAAGACAACTTTGATAGAAATTGAAACTAACTTGAGTTATTAATTGTGAAGATCCTCTGGGATCCATGATTTTATTACCTCTCTTAAAAATAAGTAAAATACGATGCGAGGAATGAAAATAAGCCCTCTAATTTTAAAAATTTCAACCTTCAATGTTCTTGAATTTAATTTATTATATTATATATATATATATATATATATATATATATATATATATAATTTTAATAAACAAATAATTATAATTTATAAATTATAAATTAAATAAATTTAACTAATCTTATATAAAATATCACATATCATAAATATAGTTTACAAAATCACACAAAAAATTAATAAAAAGAATTGGTCTAGGCCATCTAGTTTGGGGTTTTATTGCACACCGTATAGAACTCTATTTTTGGCTATATTTAGAGGTGCATGTTTTCCTACATCTCTAGTAATGAGAATAAATGTATAATATTAATAATCAAATAAATGTGCATCATGAGGTCCAACTACATATAATAATCCAATATTATCATCTTGGGTGGGGTCCTTCCTCCAAATGTAAAGCCGATTTATTGTGGAGTGACCACAACGAGTGCAAGGAAGGTTCCATCTTCAAAAAGCTCAACCGGTGAATCTAGGATGAGCATTGGAGAGACACTCTCAAGGCACTTGTTAAAACAAGGTTTTAAATAATAAAATAACCCTTTTATTATATTTAGCTAAGTTAGGAGGTGATTTAGATGTTTTGAACATGAAATTCGAGTTTAATTTTTTTTTTAAATAGAGATTTGATTAGTATATATGTATGGAATAATTAATTTATAAAAATGGTTTTCATAATTTATATATATATATATATATATATATATAATTAAAAATATTGATGATGATGATGACTAACGTTCATTGAGACCAAACTTTGGTCTATCGAGCCTAAAGAAACGAATTATTTAGTTTGATTTAAGATTTTATTCCTATGCTCAAAAATCTTGGAGAGAAGCCTCCAGAGCTCACTATAATTTTGACAACGTAAAAGGCTAGGAAGGTTAGTATTGCAACAAAGATTTTGAAACTGAGATCTAATGTGGTTGTACGCAGCACACTCTAAGAGGAAGTGATTTTCATCCTCGATGTTCGTATTCTCACAGAGACAGCAAAACCTTTCCATCCATGATGTTTTAGGAACATCCCAATGACCCATTTCACTATGGAGCTCATGAGAGTTCGTTTTAATCTTGGCTATATTAATTTTCTTCTTTGAGCTAGTTAAACCAAAGAGATACTTTTGATCTTCTAGGGTGGGGTTGATGACCTCCTTATAATATCTTAATTTTCTTTTAGCTGCTAAATCTTTCTCACACCACATTTTTTCTTTGAACTTAAAAGTAACAATATTTTTAATGTTCCCCGGATGCGGGTGACACAATTGAATTAAATGTTATTCATGACAGATCGTAGGACCAGGTACTGCCAGCTGCAGGGCATCGTGGCTTCCCAGGTTCTCACCTCGCGTAAGAGGGATAGTCTTAATAAGGGTGGATATGGTAGGATTTCAGCATTAATGGTGTGCACTGTTCGAAGCAAAACTGTGGTAGTTATAATCATGGCTATCCTGTTCATTCCCTTCACACTTCGCGTTCATTCCTATTGCTTCGGGCCTGGGTTTGATGCGGTTTTTGGTGGCAAGCGGGACTTTGCTAACAGAGGCAAGCTCCAGGCCAGTTCTCTGTTATTCTAGAGCTGGTATTACTATGCTAAGAGTCCCCACGCAGGATTAGTGTTGCATTAAGGGGTAAGCTCTCCAAAGCTCTTGAATTTAGAATTGGGCGATTTTCTTCTCCTTCTCAAGCATACTCTGTGCGCTTGTATTGGTCTTTGTTTTAGTCCTTTTGTCCTCCTGTCGTTGTTTCTGGTTACTCTATGCCTTCCCCTTCACTCCTCATTATGGTTCGCCAGAGTGGGAGGAATCGTTCTGGGGGGCGACGTGGTAGCGGCAAACGTTTGATGGCCAACCATTCTGTGGACCCTGAACAATCTCCTGTCAATCTTCCCTCCTCTCAAGTGAATGTGCCCCCTCCGAGCCCTGTTCGCAAGCCAACTCCGAACAGTGCTTTCCAAACCATTCATTTCAAATTCCAAAGCAATCTTAATAGGCCTCTGATCACTGCTCATATCACTCTAATCCTCTCGGAAGAAGAAAATCGGCTCTATCCTCTGTCATGCATGGCTCCTGAACCTTCTCAAAGCAGTGAGCAATTAATGGATGGGGGAAGCCAGGAGAAACGTATGAGTGATAAGCTTGGCCAGGATGAAGTTCCGAGAGTCATCCCGCATCTTGAAGACAATTTCCCAATGGTAGGGGAAGGGAATCTTGGAGCCACTAATCATCCCTTGGCGAACCCAATGGGCGAGAAGGATGGCAGTGAAGATTTGTGGATTGGCAGTGCGTGTCCGGTAGCGAAGAAGACTCCTGGTGAGGATGTGGAAGGTTAAGGCCACCTGGGTCTATTTTTTCTCTCTTTTTGGTTTTGCTATCGCTCAGATGACTACTTCTAGGCTACTCTGTTTACAGTCATGGCTCAACATCTTCAACCTGATGATTTTGTTTCCCTCCAGGGCAGTGACAATTTAATTACCGTCTGGTTTGCCAAGTACATTGGCTTTCTTGCTTTCATGTTTCTTCCTATGTTCTATTGGTCTATCTCTGGGTCCTATATCTGTCTTCTAGCTTCTTGTAACTGGTCTCCCCAGGTTCCTTCTATACTGGGGCAGTTTTGCTGTGTTGAGTGCTCTCAGGTATTGTTATCTGAGGCCTCAACTCCTTGTAAAATTATTCTACTTTTAAGTTAATAGATTTTAGTCTTCGCAGAGAAAAAAAAAAACAATATTTTTAATGTTATTAATGTTTTGCAATGCAACATTCTCCTCGATCTCCCAATGGTTTAACCAGGCCCTGGTGTCTTTATACCAACCTCATTTGAGCCTTAAGTGGTTTTGGCTGGAATTTAAAGCTAGCTTAGGAAGTCTATGGTCTCCTATGTTATTGAGTTTGTGCTTGTACAACAGAAGCCTAGTCATAGCTAGGCTCTCTATAGGGGAAAGACCCAATTCTATAAGGAGAATATGATAGGGTGTGTTGCTTTTAATTTTGAGGTTATACGTTATAAAACATTTCTGGATTTGCTCAATCTTTCTCTAGGATTCTTTAGATATGCTACAACCCCAAACCTCACATCCATATAAGATAACTGGAGTGACTAAAGTTTCAAAGAGGAACTTCATTCTATCTCACATTACGAGGTTTGTCGTTTTACAATTACTTTCAAGGCCAAAATAAGCTTTCCATCCCCCATTAATCCTTTTCTCAATACTATAGTTCCAGTTGAGCTTGTGATGAATATCAATTCCTAGGTACTTGTAGGAAGACACTTCCTCCAAGTTACTATTGTCATACATAAAATTAGCGTAAGTGTCCTTCTTGGAATTGATAATCATAACTTTTGTTTTGTCAGTGTTAACAATCATACCCACGGTAGAGCAGAAATCCTTAAGAAGTATAAGTTGCTTATCAAGATCAGATGGGCACCTTGCGAGAAGAACAATATCGTCAACGTAAAGAAGAAGGATGATGACTATCCCGGCTAAGATCGTGCCAGCACATCCTGCTTCCTCTAAACAACCTTCTAGATTGTCAATGTAAATGCCAAATAGGGTAGGGGAGAGGGGGCAACCTTGTTTAACTCCGATATTACACTTAATATCTTTAGACCACCCCTCATTGCTATTTAACTTGGCAATTACATTCTTGTATAACCTTATAGCGGAAGCTCTCAACTCAAAAGGAACGTTTAGCTCTTCTAATCTGTTCCAAAGGTTGTTTTTAGGAACAGTATCGAAAGCCTTTCTAAAGTCCACAAAGCAACAAAAGAGATTGGATTTATCATTGCGACATTCCTCCACAATGATCCTAAGCGTAACGAGGTGGTCTATTATTGAGTGCTACTTTCTAAAACCTACTTGGCCTTTAGCCCGCTTACCTTCACTTTCATGCCATATGTTCAACTTCCTTTCCAAAATAATAACATATAACTTAGCTAGGAGAGGGCTGATCATAATTGTCCGATAATTAGAGGGGTTATTTGTATCCCCACTTTTAAAAATAGGGATAATGAGGCTTTGAGTCCATGGTTTAGGGAACCCTTGCTTGACTGCTTGATTGAAAAGCTTGTGAATCTGGGGGACGAGGACAGGACCTCCAATTTTTAAGATTTCCACCTGGTAACCTTCAATGTCCTTAGCTTTCCCTTTAGCCAAGCGATTAACCCCAAAATCAATGTCTTCTAATGAGAAAAATTCTTTCATTGTGAGTAGGGTTTCAAAGATATCCATGACATTTGGAGATTCATAAAGCTTTATTAAGATAGGAATTCCTGTCGTGTAAAGCAATTTTATTACTATCTTTAGTTTTCCTAGTTAGAATTTGCCTCCAGAATTTCTTAGGAGCTACCTTAGAGAAGTGTAAGAGATTCTCTTGTCTTTTACGAATATACTGCCTTTTTTTCCTTTGAGTTAGGACTTTGTATATTTTTATCTTGCCAATTTTAAGAGATTCATCAACAACTTCCTTAATTGCTCTCCTCGCACTTTTACAATCTTTGTCATACCATGGGTTGGTTTTGCTATTTCTTTTATTACTTGAAACTTCAATTGAGAACTTGTTAATAGAATATGAGAGGGTTGTAGTAAAATTATGATAGAGATCTTCTATGTTGTCTATATTAGATAAAGGAAGAAAATTAGTTTTTAATTCATTTAGAAAGAGATCCTTTTTATTTCTATTAAAAATTAACTTCTTTTGGCTATAAGGATTATCTTCTATGGTATCTCTATGCATGACAAAATTGAGAGTTATAAGTAAATGCCTATGATCAGAGTCAAGTTCGAGGTCGTTTAAGATGCCAAAATTTGTTATTTCATTGTATAGAGGGAGATCGGAGATAACATAGTCTACCACGCTGCTACCAAGCCCATGGATGCAGGTCATTTGGCTAGAATTGGGCCACTTCTTTAGACCGTTGCAAATTATGAGATCCTGAGCACTACAGAGCTTGACTAGCTCCGACCCAAACAAATTCTCCCCGAGGTCTTCAGAGCTCCTTTTGTACCAGCTAGCCAGAGGAAGGTCTTCGTCTAACCAAAGAGGATTAGGGTTGGAATGATTGCTTAGAAGAATAGCTTGGTTGCTTGAAGTTCGAACATTAAAGTCACCCATTAAAAGGATATTACCTTCATTCCTTAGGCTAGAAATATTATTCTCTAAACCATTGTAAGGACTATTTTTATCTAGATTCTTTTTCTTATAGAAGTTAGAATTGATGGGGGGAAATAACAGATTGCTATGTAGGTATTTTTATCATAAATGTCAGTAATTTCTATCCAACTATATTGGTTGTAAGGGTCGTTTTTATAAATCCTAGCATGGGGAGAGATGTTCTTCTTAATGCAACAAGCTATACCCCCAATGCCTCTACAAGAGGATTGCTTATTCCAGGTATACCATAATGTAAAGCCATCTATGTTAGGGACCTTAGATTCTTCGTGCTCCCAAGTTTCAACAAGCAAAATAATATTAACATCATGCAGGATCCAACTTAGCTTGGGGCCTTTGTTCCATGGAAAGCCCCGACAGTTCCAAGAAAGAATCCAGAGCATGTTGAATTGCTAGTTATTATTATCTTTTTGGTTTTTACCTTGAATAACGACTTTTCTATTTCTGATTATTGCCCATTTTCCTTCCTTCCTAGCTTCCTTTACCTTTTGAACCTCCTTTCTCAATTCTGCTTGATCTTCTGGAATGAGATCTTCATTTATAAATATTCTCGTTCTTTTCAGACTTGAGGTTTTACTAAGTATGTCATACTTATGGTTAGTAGAGCTCACATTTATTCGGATCAACCTTCCTTTATTCTCAGTTAGTTTCCCCAACCTTGTTGCTTCTGTGAGACACGTTGTTTCAATTTGTAATATGTTATGTAAATTTGTCTGAACTATGGTTAAATATCATCGTCTACCTCCTCTTTCAAACCGAAGATTATAAGGTTCAAGGCCCTTTTGTTACGCTCATGGTCTAATTCTATCAATTTTTTCATTTCATCTTTAATTAGTTGGATATCTAACTTACCTGCAACACTATTTAGGGTGCGATGGTTATTAACTTTTTCTTCTAGCTCTTTAATCATGTCCTTCATTTTAAGACTCTCTAAAGTATCAGCATCTACTTGTTGGGATGTTTGGTTCATATCTTGGTTTTGCTTTTCTATAACCTGCAACCTAGTCTCCATTGCCTCCATCTTATTCTCCAATAGTTCTATTTTATTTTCTATTTGTTTTTGGATCTTGTCTTCAAGAGATGTGAACTTATTTTCCAGCATGGTTGCTAACTCTGTTTGTAGCTAGACTTCTCTTTCTTCTCTACGTTTCTCTAAAGGCTCTATATACTCATAGAGGCTCTGTAGAGTAACTGCGCTAGGTCTACCTTTGGTAATTGTGGTGAATTATTCATATTTGAAAATATATGAGCAGATATGTATTAGAAAAATATAAGGAATGTGTGCACCTATTATCAGCAAGCCGGACCGCAGACGCACATGCCCCAGATTGTTTTCTATTACCGCAGAGAGATCGTGAATTATTACTACAGAGAGATCGTAAATTATGACCGCAAAGATCATAAATTATTACCACAGAGAGATCATAAATTATTACTGCAGAGAGATTGTAAATACATCACCCTAAATTATTACCGCAGAGAGATGGTAAATAGATCACCCCAAATTATATATATATATATATATATATATATATATATATATATATATATATATATATATATATAATTTGTTTTCTAAAGGATTTTGTACCTAAAATTTTCAGTTCACTGAGACTTTATTTCCACAACCACTGCCACTTGAGCTACCCCAAGTGAACTACAAGTAATAAATTATAAATACAAGATAAATATTTAAAAAATAAAAAGCAAATAATTATAATAAAAATTAGATAAAATTTTAATAATTTATTCAGTGTAGATGAATGGATTAAATAAAGTATTCACAGTATTTATTTTTAATAGATTTAATAAAGTGTTCTTTTAACTTATTGATTTGTTTCATTTTAATAAATTTATGAAATAAAAGTTTCGAGTTCATATTTTATTTTATAATATATTTGAAAGAGGTGAATTTTTTTTGGAAATTAAATTGGTTTGTAATTTTTAAAACATTCTATATTTTTTGTGACATTTTATTTATATCAAAAATTTAAAAATAATAATTTAAATATATATATATATATATATATATATATATATATTTTTTTTTTTTTTTTCTAATTTTTATCGCTACAAAATTTTAAATATAAAAAAAATAATTAATATTGATTATTTTAAAATAATATAGTCTAACTAACATATGAAATAGGACGAAATGTTTTTTTTTTTGTTGGCAATACAATTTCTAGTGATATCGTGATTTTTTCTTATTTGAAATATTTAAATGTATAAATGGATTTAGCACTCTAAAAATCCCATGAGACACTACATTGATGATAAATTAAAATTGAGTATAGTTGGGGGTTAGGTAATTGTGCAAATAATGTGGCAAAGACATATGGATTATTGCAAGGGCTCTCTTTAGTCAAGGAAGCAAAACATAGAAGATTCAATGGTGTTGGGAGATTCACAGCTAGTTATTTATCACCTTGTTCGTGGATCTATGTGTAAGGATTACAAGTTGCTAAGCATTATTGATCGAATAAGGAATGTGAAATTAGCCTTCTCTACTATTAGCTTCTTTCATCTGTTGAGAATGAAGACGATCTGTTTTTACATGTCTTTTGGAGAATCCACACATCCAAAGACCATGTGTCCTTTAGGATAGCAAAGTGGCTCATATACATTGAGAATAAAAATGGATGTAGTTGGCCTCTAAGGATTTTCATTGTACACAAAGACCACGTGTCCTTTAAGATAGCAAAATGACTCATATAGATTGAGAATAAAAACGAATGCAGGTGGCCTCTAAGGATTTTCATTATACTCACCTACATTACAGGGTGCATTCCAGACACAAATCTTGATTTAATACAGTATTCTCATCACAGTTAAAAAAAGAGAGTAGTCTAAGTAGGTGACAATTTCATCATCAAAATAATCTTGATTTAATACAATATTCTCATCACAGTTAAAAAAAAAAGTAGTCTAAATAGGTGACAATTTCATGCTCACAATATTGATTTTTCTGACACGTTTTAGGAAAAATCTATTTGAAATTTTTGTAGATTCAAGTTACAATTGTAAAACTATAAATTTTAGGAGCTATAAGTTTTTTTGAGAGTGATGAATCTATTTCTACCTTCAAATTCTATATAAAAACATTTGTAAATCGTGATCTGATTACAATAAAAAAAATTAGTAATAAAACCAAATTATCAAAAACCATACACAAAATCAATAAACTTTTAACTATTATCATTATCTTTTTTATAAACAAAAATAAAAAATCATTTTAAAATAATCTATTTAAAACATCACACTATAAATATATCGCTTGATTATACTTATTTTATTTTATTCACAAACACCTCCGGCACAAAGAAACAAAGAAAAGTCTAAATACAATCATAAGAATCGGAAAATTATCCCACCACACAAGCTCTTGCCGTGTTTAGAAATCATATAATAATATTTTTTTTTTGAACTTTGATGCTCTTGCCGTGTTTAGAAATCATATAATAATATTTTTTTTTGAACTTTGATGTTACAGAGAAGGGAAATTCCATGAACTTGTCCAGAAATTATAAAATAATATAAATTTATTCAACTTTGAAGTGATAGATAAATAACTTAAGAAAAAATACATGATTCAACCTCATCTTCTCTTTGAAATCACGAATAAAATAAATTTAAAAAAATCCAAGATTCCACCTTTAGCTGACCTATCAGGTTCACAAAAATTATTATAATTTAATTTTTCTGGTACAATAACTTTTAAAGTGAAACGGAAAATAAATTAAAGAAAGTTACAGGATTTCACCCTAACTTACCTATTAGATTCACGAAATTTCCCGGAAGTGCTTTTCAAACTTCCATGAAGTTGACGCTGTTGCTTATAATCATTGCTTATAAATCATAATTAAGGTTAACAAAATAATAATAATGATTAAATATTGACGTTTTCAAATGATATATAATATATTTTCAATCATCACAATGTGACAATTTTTTATTTCAGGTAACAATCTGACATTTCAGTCATAGGTTAAATTTAGTAGTGGATTTTATTTTTATTCCCAAATAAATTGAATTTAGTTTAAGATGAATTTAATATTAAATGAAAAAATAAATGGTCAAGTATAAAATGTGGTTATAAAGTTCAGTGGAGTTTAAATATTTAATAGATATGAGTTTTTATTTGGCCATTAGTTTTCATTTTCAAATCATGCCCATCTTTTAAAAATTAAAACTACACCAACCAATTTTTCTGAATTTGAGAAGCATTTTTATAATAAACCTTTTGTGAAATTATGTCTAACTTAAACATTTAATACATATATGGTTGTGAACTGTGGGCTAGCAGTACTTCCGACATGCAATGGAGACAAATTGAGAAAATTCAGAAGCGTTTGATTACAAACAAATTCAAGATTAAAAGTGCAGTGCCTTATGATATCTTGTTAAGTGAAACAGGGGCTGCTCCTATTGAAGCAATCGCTATGGTGCGAGTCATAAGTTATTTAAAAAAAATTGAGCAAATGGAAGAGGGTAGATGGCCTAAGGTTGTCTTTAATGATAGATTGTGCAAGAGCAAAAAAACTTGGATGCAACAAAATAACAAATGGTTTAGTAAATGGGATATTTGCTTGAACGCGTGCCCCATAAACAGCAAAGAGATAAAAGCTTTTGTTATGGAAAAGTTCCACAAATGTACTTGGGAGAAGGAGCTAGGAAGAAAGAAAAATTACTATATTGAAGTGTTTAATCCCACTCATAATCATCAACTAAAAGCATACATAGAGGCCAATATCTCTTGGAGAGCCAAAATTCTTATTGCTCAGTTAAGGACTAATTCTCATCAACTCCGTTGTGAAACAGGGCGCTGGAAAAGGCCAAAGGAAATGTGGGAGGAAAGGGTATGCATTTTTTGTTCTTCCGGAAAAGTGGAAACAAAAAAACATTTCATTTTAGAATGTGAGGCCTTCAAAGACAACATGGAAAGTTATGCAGATACGCTGGCAGCTAGCTTTTGGGATAATCTATTTAACGAGGGGTTTGTCGAGAAGACGGGAGCATTTATTGTGAAGCTTCACAAAAAAAAGGACGAATACATCAAGCAGATGAAAAAACAATCTGTCCCATAGGCTATAGCCTCGTGGACATTAAAATAATTTCTTTCTTTCTTTCTTTCATATCAGTTTTATTTCACAATTAATTCTGATTCTCAATTCCACCCATATAATGTTATAAAAATTGTACAAAGTTAAATCGAGCTTAAAAAACTTCAACACTTTAACTGATATCAGTTTTTATTTCACAAATAACTCCCACCTTCAACTACTAACCTCTTGCAACGAGGACTAACACAAACAAACAACTAACATCTTGCAACGAGGACTAACACAAACAAACAACTTTTCTGGATGTGATAAGCATATTCAATGTTAATGTCCCGACAAAATCGCGAAGGAAAGTTCAATGATAGAAAGCTAGTACAGTAACTCAGTTTCTTGAATTTGAACCAGACCAAAAGGGCTTCCTAGCACAGTGTCTTGAATTTGAACCAGGCCAAAAGGGCGTCAAGTCAACAGTAGTGGCCGTACCCTTATGGTTAAAATGAGCGAAACGTTAGCGTGGGATACGGGGTCATTTGAGTGCCCCGTCGCAAACGCCACAAACACGATAACCTTCATCGAAGAATCTAATCGCGACTGCACGAGGAGAAAAAAAAATAGGACTTTGACTCACAGACCAGACTTATCTAGTGCGTACTTTATCACACTGCGACCCAGTAGACCGCCTCCTATGCGCTGTCAAGTGATATAATTGGGTAGCAGGGGCACAACCCACGCATTGATTAACACTAAGTTTCTTGTGGTCAGGGGTCAAGTCTTCCCAGATTGGAATGACGCATTGACTTTGTGCAGTTGTCTATTCCTATGATCCTCCATTTAGAGGCCTGGAGGATTGAATCCCAGAATGCATTTCCCAATGCTCGCATAACTTAGTTGCCTTGCGTTTTGCCTCGTTTCCATGGGGAGTGTTTCTTCTTTTCTGCTTTTGCTGATATTGCTTGTGTTCTCCCATCTCGGCTGCTTCAATGGGGAGGTCATATTTGAAGAAAGGTTTGATGGTGGGTACTACTACACTTATCTTACTTCTTTCTATTTATATCTTCGAGAATATACTCACTCTCTACTTTTATCACTTCAGTTAGGTATTCTTTTGGGTTGTTATAGATTTTTGTAGTAGATGGTATATGAGTTTGATGGATCTTTGTATGTATTAATTGAGTCAATTGGGGACTCGAGCTGAGAATACTATAATATTATTATTAGGCCATGTTGTGGTCATTCATATTCTGCAGACGTGTCGGAATAGCATGCCCAAACAGTGTTTTAGGCTCTAGTTCGTTGGGGTTTTCTGCGAATGAAGAAAGATTGTCTTTGCTCAAAGCAGGGGCTGTTTGCTACAGTTACGTTTTTGTTTTCTGTTCAAAAAATGAGTGTAGGATCTGAAAAATTGTGCGTGTATTGCTGTTGTATGTTGAAGAGGGGTGGGAAAGTCGATGGGTGAAGTCTGACTGGAAACGAAGTGAAGGAACAGCTGGATCATTTAAACACACTGCCGGAAAATGGGCTGGAGACCACGATGACAAAGGTATTCCCTTCATCTCCCTTCTCCTACTTTTCAGGTCTTTGATACAGCAATATTTTTCTTTTATTAGTACATGAGCTTGTGGTCTAACATCAAAGTAGAGAAATGTAACACCCAAGGTGTGACATAGCCAAGTACAGGACTCAAGTTCTATCTTTCGCCTGTTACCAGTAAGCTGTTGTAATGGCATCCACTGGTCTCTACTGGATACTGTTGTAATCTCACGTAGGGGTGCGTATAAGATAAATACTAATTACCTTCACAGTGACAGAGCAGCGGTTTTTCCTTCCCTTTATATGATTATTAGCTTACAGCCTTAAGTAGATTTCTTAGCTATCATGGAAGTTTGTAAATCCTCTTGCACTCGTGCACTGTCTCCAATCTATTTACAAATTACCTTCACAGTGACAGAGAACCGCTTCTCTTTTCTTATATGATTATTATATTGCATAAATTTCATAGCTGTCATAGCAGTTCTCCTCTTTCACTCTGTCAGTCTATCTACTTTTTTACAAATTGCCTTCACAGTGAAGATCACTACTTTTCTTTCCTTTATATGATTACCACCTTACATAAATTTTCCTTAGCTATCATAGTAGTTTTTCCTCCTCTTTCACTCTTGCAGTCTCTATACTTTTTCCTTTCTCTAATGTGATATATAGTTCATGTATTTCTTGTATGCTTTTGTTTTATCTTGTTTTATGCTTTCAGGGTAGCCTTACATATTGGTATAATGATTGGGCATTTTTACAAATTGCCTTCACAGTGACAGAGCACTACTTTTCTTTTCTTTATATGATTTTTTGTTTTATCTTGCTTTATGCTTCCAGGGTAGCCTTACAGATTGGTATAAATGATTATGCTTTCTAGTCCCATTGAACTATCTTTTGTTTAGACACCAGTAAAATTATCTGATCTTGCTCTTTTGCTTAAGGAGATATCCATTAATGAGTGTCTTCACACTGCCCATTTTATCTTTATGTTGATGAATGTATCAATTGATAATTGTAGGGATTCAAACTTACCCGGATGCCAGACATTATGCAATATCAGCCAAGATACCAGAATTTACCAATAAAGGCAGGACCTTGGTACTTCAGTATTCTATCAAATTTGAGCAGGATATTGAATGTGGTGGCGGGTATATAAAGCTCCTTAGTGGTTATGTTAATCAAAAAAAGTTCAGTGGAGACACTCCATACAGGTATGCTATAGATAGATAAGAGATAAGTTATGCTATAGCAATTTTTATTTCCTTGTTGCAGTTGCATGTAATGAATGAATCCTAGGGATTGCTGCAATTTACTTAGAACCTTTCTTTGCACAAAATCTGATACTATGAAAATAATATACTGAAATCAGCTCACTGGTTTGAAAGGTCTACCCTGATCCCATTAAGACTTAAAACACATAGGGGACAAAGACCAAACATCTTGTCATCATTCTTGTCCTCATGATTTCAAGCATTCTTAGTGTGTATATCCTATAATTAAGTCAACACAGGCTTTCCTCTTTTAACTTCCATGTGTTAATAAAAATATGCCCTTGGTGTTACATTTTCTTCCCTCACAACAGTCCAGGGCTAATCTGTTGATAAAACTGCCAAACTTTTATTCTACTTATGTAGCTTATAGAGATGATGGGAGTGTCCGTCCCTCAATCCCGCTTCATTCTCAGTTCACCTCTTGTAGAAACAGCACATCTGACTTTGGCTGTCTAATCGGTGATGTAATTGTATACTGTTAGTCAGATATTAATTTCTGTAATATTATCATCGCATCCGTTCGGAGACTCAGGAGTTTAGAGTGCCTATATGTATTTGGCAGGCCATTCCTGGTCCTGAATCAATTATCTGTTTATTTATTGAAATCCCATCCTTTCCACAGTTATGCAATAGTTATCTGATATTCTACGGCTTTTGAGTTGAGATGGAGGGAAGTCTCTTGCGCACCATTTCCTTCTCTTTACAGCTCTCTATTTATTTTCAAGCTCTTTTTTGTGGCTTCCTTGTTTTGATTCAGGGAGTTGAACACTCTGTCACCTAGGTGCTTCCTTCTTCCTTACATTTCCATCTCTTATTGGCATTTCTGTCCATGTTCTTTTACTATGCATTTTGCTGTTTCCATTTTGTGATCCAGGGCTTCCTTCTGGTTCAATCTGTGTGATGTGATGTCCCATCTGCCATCCCTGCAATGGGGTCAGTGATATTCGTGAGTGGCATCTTTTGTTCTCTCCCCAGCACTGCACCTTCTTTGTTCACCTCTTGCTGCAAGATCATAGTTAGTTCCACGTCTACACAGATCCTTCAACAACGGATTCATATACATTTTCTATCCAATTTGAGCAAAGGACCTTTTGCACATTACAGTTATCTATGAAAAATATTTTCAAGCTTTCTGTACATAAAATTCATCAAGAAAAATTTAGAGCGCAATGACATGGATGTTGTTCAGTTTCTTCCAAAATAAGTTCTGAAGCCATTGTCACTGAGTGCTCGGTTGTTTGGTAAAGTGGAGGCTGTTGCTAATCCCCACACCAGATTTTCAGTCCCATCAGAGACATGTTCACATGTTGTGGACAATCTCACTTGTGTAAGTGGGTCATTTCATCTGGTTGGGGCCAGGTGCAAGTCTTGGGTGAATTTGGCGGAATAGATAACCCGTAATCATGGTATATTAGTTGACTGATTAATTCCATGTGTTGTGAGATGTATCTGGTTTATTGTAATATCCCACATTGGAAGGTTTTGCTTGCACGTTGTTGACCGGAAGCTTTTATCAAGAAAAATATTCAAACCTATCAAATAGGTCATATCATTAGGTTGTCCCATAATCCATTGGTGTTCTCTGATGTTCCTTTGCTTATTTTGTATCAGATTCCACATTGGATTTGGAATTTGAGAATAACTTCTGACTAATGGGTATCTCCTGTATTGAATTCCTAGGTTGTCTTTCCTTGGCCACCGTTATTAGTTGGGCTGATAAATCACAACTAGTTTAATGGAACTATTGAAGTTATCTAGATGTCATTGTAATTTTAGCAATAATTTCTTAAAGTTTGGAAGGATACAACTTGGCAATTATGAAAGTAGATTTTATTATCGGCCACTTTTTAGGGGGCAATCTCCATTTCCACATTGAGGGGGCAACCTGCAGTCATAAGTTCTCAATATTCAACATGCCCTCCTTATACATACGATGACTTATTTATAGAAGAGGTAGGGGTAGTGGTTACATACAGTTGCAATTATAATCAGAAAGTATGTTTCTAAAGAGAGAGAGGGAGAGAAGAGTAGAGGATTTTAATATTTTATTGAATGTCCACAATAATCAGAAAGTATGTTTCTAAAGAGAGAGAGGGATAGAAGAGTAGAGGATTTTAATATTTTATTGAATGTCCACAAGGCCAAATGATCTATGGAACTAAAGAGTTACTTTTTGAAGCCAAGCCTTTGCAAAAGTAAGAAATTTGGATTGTAGAATTGCTACAATAAATAGTAAAGAAGAAGGACACGTCTATGAAGCATGCCCTGCACGAGTCAGTGAACTACTTATTTGGGTGGACTCCCTGCAGTGGGTCAACTAATTCAGTCTGGCTTGCCCTTGCCAACATGTCCCTTAAGTGCATCATCTTTGAAGTCCTTATGCGATATCTTCAACCTGTCAATCTTGGAATATTTCTGATGTGTTTGTATGCATCACAATAAAGCGAGAAGTGTTGTTCTTTTTTTTCAAGTTTCAACTTCCGCTTATCTTCATGTTTGACAAATCATGTAATCCTTCTTTGGGCTCTTTCCGTCTGCCCTTCTCACATCTTCATTTGTGTGAGTATTCTGTAGAAGGGAAGTAACTCTCCACCTGTCTTGGAGCCTCTTCCTCATTCATTTTCCCAATTCAACCTTTCATTGAACTCTAATTCCAAGCATTTGTAGTGCTGGATTATCTTCAGAGGCTCATTCTTTCCCTGATTTGAGTCTGATGTGTCTCTTTTTAGGAGGGAGAATATCCTCTTTGGTTCTATTTGACTTTTCCATTCCCACTTCCCTATAAAATGTTTCTTGTGCCGAGAGATGGCCCTATTAGCTGCCAAGTACTCTCGCTGCTAAGATGACATTGTTTGCATTAGAAGGATTTTTATTATAATACTTGCTATGTTTACTGCACCTTCGCCTTCCTTATTAATCAAGTCCTACAATTTGTCAATATATAGGCTGAATAGTATCGGGGAGAGGGGACATCCATTCTTTACCCCAACATTAGTGCTAAAACTCTCTGATAGGACCTCTTGGATCCTGATCCAGGGCCCAGGCTTTGACTTGTTTGTACAGCTTGTGCACCGTAGCTCTCCACTGGTCAATAACCCCTGATTAGAGGAATGTTACCAATGAGAGAGAGTTCCTAATTAGAAGAAAAGATGTGAAGGGTAATGATACATTTCCAACTCACAACATTGTTTAAGGAAAGATATGTATTATGAATAAAGGATAAGAAAGCATATATTACAGGAACATGTCTGAGAAACATAACACACTCTCCCCCTTCAAAAAGCTTTGATACTCACTCTTATGATTTAGCCATGAACCACAGGATGCTATTCCGGCTTCCCTCTTCCCCATGGCTGGTAAGTCACTGCTAGATCAACCTCAATGAAAAATGTTCTTCAATATCTTCTAGATCCATCCCCCTTACTGGGAAGATTGGTTTGGTGTTGTTTACATAAAGTCTTGGTTTTTAAAGACGGGCATAAAACCCAAGGCTTGGATATTTATTAATTGTAGACGATTTTCAGGGATATGATGAAACATAGGGCTGGTGGAAGGTAAGTCTGTTGTGTAAAAATATCTTTGAAAGAGAAGAAATGCATGTTCCAGAGCTTCTTGTCAGTGGAAGATTAAATGTTTTTATGCTCCGTGTTTAGTCATACCACCCTTTGGGAGTTGTCTTACAGTGAACATGGATACCCTGTTTAGTAAGGGTGACTGGTAATGATATTGAATAGGGTCTGTTATCTGGCCTGCCTCAGTATTAAGAAGTGTATTTTATGATTTAGAATTTGGAAACTCAACTATGTATGGTCTTTTAATCTGTTGTGCTTTTTTATCTGCAGTGTAATGTTTGGTCCCGATATCTGTGGCACAGACAAAAAGAAGCTCCATGTCATAGTATCATATCAAGGTCAGAATTATCCGATAAAGAAAGATCTTACCTGTGAAACAGACAAGCTTACTCATGTTTACACTTTAATTATAAGACCGGACGCATCCTACAGCATACTAATTGACAATAGAGAAAGGGAATTTGGAAGCCTCTATACTGATTGGGATATTCTTCCGCCTCGAAAAATCAGAGATTTGAAGGCCAAAAAGGTATACTGTCTGATATTTTTCTTGCATATTTCTTCTCTAACGGTTACCGCATCACAAGTATTGCATCTTTTTAGTTCCGTCTCCTGTGAACTTAGATCCAGCAGTCCATTCCATGTGATAGATATGGCAGAGTTTTCTATTAACTCATTTGATATGTACTTACTTTGACAGCCTAAAGATTGGGATGATAGAGAGTATATTGATGATCCTGATGCCACAAAACCAGAGGTAAATTTGTACATTTAAAATCAGTGCTTATTTTTTTATATAGCTGAGATTGAAATTGTGATATTCTTCTGAAACTGGAAGTTTTGAAATTGATCAATGTGCACAATTATATCATACAGGGCTACGATAATATTCCAGCAGAAATACCAGATCCAAAGGCAAAAAAGGTTTGTCTAATTAACCTAAAGTTTCCATCCCACTTGTGGAAAGGAATCTTTGTTTGTGCTATAATAAATACATGAGCTTCCAGAGTATAATTGCATGCAATTTCTTAGATTTCAACCTCCTATTCACCACTGGGTTTTCTTCTGTTGCTTCTATAGCCTGATGACTGGGAGGAGGAAGATGATGGGATATGGAAAGCACCAAAGATCCCCAATCCAGCATACAAGGGGCCTTGGAAGGCAAAGGTATGGGTTGGAATGCATCTATATTTGACATATTTTAGTCATGCCATAGGTTTTTTCTGTCCATATCAATGTTTGACAAAAACCTCATTTTTGTAAAATCATGTTACATTTATTGAACAGAAAATTAAAAATCCCAACTACAAGGGGAAGTGGAAAACTCCATGGGTTGACAATCCAGGTATGGGTCAGCACTTCATTGATTTTAGGGAAAAACATTTTAACATTTTTAATTGGTTCTTCTTGTTCAGAGTGATCACCATCTTTTCATTATTCTTATGAAAATTCATGGGTACGTTTCCTGTTCATTCATGTCATTAATTTTGTCTGCATGATTATTTTCGCAGAATTTGAAGATGATCCAGATCTTTATGTCTTCAAGCCTTTGAAATATGTGGGGATTGAAGTCTGGCAGGTAAGAGCTAAAATACTGTTAATATATAAATGATCTTTACTTGTAAATTTTCACCACATCCTAATAATTCTTACCTTTAATGCAGGTGAAGGCAGGCTCGGTTTATGACAACATTTTAGTGTGTGATGATCCTCAGTATGCTCGGGAGGTTGCTGAGGAGACATGGGGAAGAAACAGGGAGGTATTTATATCTCCATCTTGTTAGCTATAGCTCTAGCCTCTGCTTTAGAATTTGAATGATTTTGTTTTTCTGCAATGCATTGATTAAATTTGGCTGGTTATTAACTTTTGCTTCATTCCCATCACATTGGATGCTGTTACTTTGCAGATGGAAAAGGAAGCTTTTGAGGAGGCAGAGAAAAAGAGGCGCGCTGAAGAGGAAGAGGTATTAACATCAAATTTATATTATAAGCTTTTATGTTGTGTTTGAATCCATGTTCTAGTTCTTTATATTATTCCCTTTTATATTATGGTCTCTCCACTACATTCCAAAATTGGAAAATAGTGATGAATAGACAAGATGATTTTCAAATGGCAAGTAAATTTTCTAGTTGAAATGCAATATCGATTTCTGAATTCATTGTTCTCTATAGGAAGCGGAACGGGCAAGACAAGAAGGGGAGCGCAGGAGACGTGAGCGGGATCATGATAGGAGATACCATGATAAAGACCGCATGAGAGAACGACTTCGAAGGAGACACCAACCGGTAGCATATTCTTTGTTCTTTGCTCATTTCTAAATAAAGGAAATTTATATTTCATGTTGGGTTGATGTAGGCTTTTATATTGGCTAAAGGGCTCAAGACAAATAATATATGCTTTGATTATACTAAAAATGACAAAGTTATAGCTTAAAGGAAGACCATAGTATCGCTTCAACCCCTGCTTTCTAACCTTACATAGTCACCCTGAGAATAGTTTCCAAATGTACAATCTGAAGTGGCATCACTTTACCCGACATCTTAATAGAACTTCCTTTAGTATATCAATCAAGATTATACAAACTTCCCCTATACTCTCCTTTATTGCACCCCATACTATGTAACAACTACAATCCGTAGGAAATTTACTGGAACTGCTTTCTAAGTCCAGTTCATAATACTCATCAATGATTGCAATGCAAAACCGAATTCACAACAGTTAGTAACGCTCACTGATTCTGCAGATCAATTCCAGCAGAGCTTTGTCACAGTGATCATGATTTATCACCAAATAACAAGATTTCCTGCATGAATCCTTGCTCTTTTCTCAGACCATGAGCAAAAGCATGGCTGCATCGACTCAAATTTCAATAGATATACAAACAAAACATTTTATTGCATTAACATTTTGTATTAGAAGAAGGTATCTGCACACAAGTTTTCTTTGGGTATAAGATGCTTCTTTTAAATATCAATATAAACAATTGTGTACACAATAGTAATTTTTACCAGAAAAATTAGGGCCACTAGGCAGCCACGGCAAGGTAGAAAAGATTAGCTAAAGCCCTACTAGCTGTCAAAATTGGCCATGATCATACTTCCTGTGAAATCACCATTGAGCATAGAATAAAGCATACAGACCTTGTAAGGTGGCTGGCACAAACCCATAAAAACCATTTTCTCTTTAAGGCACAAAATGCACAGGTCACCCGTAACCAAGATATATAATTAGGCAGTTGCTTGGATGAGACCAGCATTTGGAGTGAAATCATCTTTGTCAAAGGGAGTGGGCTACAAAATATATTATCGGATCTGGAATAAGGAAAGATGGCCCCTTATCTTTCATTAATCTCTTATGCTTTGTCAAGTGACTTCTCATTTTCAAAGATGGCAGGGGCAAGTGTCAGGAATTTGCCATTTTGGGGCCATGCTAGAAGGCTACAAGGAAAGCTGTTGCAGTGCTATTGCCTTTCACAAACAATGCAGCCTGCTTTGTGCCTTGGTATACCCTTTGAACATTGTGACTATTTGGAATGGGTAGAAAGGGTAGAAGTTGTTGGAGTCTCCCTGCTCATGGTACACGAAGCCCCTCCCTAGAACTCCAATAGCTGGTGCAGATGTGCCACATCCAACACCACATTTTACACCCGAACAATAATTTGCATAGAAAGGTTGGCCCAGATTAAAGAATTATTAAACCAGGGAAAGCTCTTAGCAGGCTAAGCTCGATTGAACATAGACTTATTGTGTTCTTTCATAATAGAAACAATACTTTAATTCCTAGAAGTTATCGAGTTTCTTGAAATTTAATGACCCATAACTATTTGTCTCCTTGGAGAGCAACCTCTCAAGAGATTGGAACAAAGGAGGAACTGGCCACAAAATTTAGTGATGGGATTCCTGGTTTACTTAGCATAGACACTAAGCTAAAATAAGTGTTTGAGAATCCCAAGGTGACCACATAAAAGATATTTGAGCCAAGGATGCCAAGGTGGAGCAATCTGTGGTTGACAACTAGACCCTCGAGAATGAGAGACCATTCGAAGAAAACCTTCTTATGTTCAATCAAAGGCTTCCAAGCACTACACAAACAAGAGGCAAATCAATTGTTTGGATTTGAACCCCCACTTCTTATTCAATCAAATATCCAACACAATTTTATAAAAGAGCCACTTGTAGCCATTAAACATCTTATACTTTTTAAAAGCCTTGCCTTTGTTCCAATTCAAATTTTTCCACTAGGTTGTAGGAAACCAAGATCTTACCTTACTAGAGAGAAAGAAAGAGAGAGAAATGATATTAATGTTCACTAAAGACCAAAAGTAGGTCATTGGGACTCAATATTACATCTAGTAGAATAGAAAAGAACTAAGGTAGAAAAAACATAGGTACTGAAAAAGTAGCTAAAACACTAGGATGCTAAAATGATGTGAACCAAGTACTCACTTCAAATAGAAAGAGAGAGGTAAACCCAAGCTATAAAACCCAAGTACATGTACAAAACACCATCAAGGAAAGATGAAGACCAAAGCTAGAAACCAAGATGAGATCAGTCTTGTTGCATGTCTATACCAATGTTCAAAGTGGAAGTAGAGGGACCAATGATATCATCATCTACCACCCTTATAAGACCAAACAAGATCTGATAATATTTGTTGAAGCATGCCTAGGATAAGAGGTGTACAGTGCACAATCATCGAAGGAAGTATGGTGACCCCCTCTAGAATCTTTACTAACTGCCAGGGTCGATGAACCTCTAGAAGTAGAAAGAAAGTGGGCGATGCACACATGCCCTGTTGACTTAGGATGTAGAGGAAGAGCACTAATGGTCCTAAATGTATATAGGAAAACCGATGATGTCTGAAATGATACTAGGGTACTCTAGTAGTGGCATGTTGAGGAAGATACCATCTCACTAACCTATCTTTGCTTAAATGTAGGATGACAACATCTAAAATGCTTAGCACCCCCAATGTCTGGGATGGGTTGGAAGGATTTGATAAGCTTGGTAGCCCTAGTATTGGCCCTAGTGTTCTCCTAGAAAGCTCTACGCTTGAAAGTATCTCCCTGAAAAAGGGCTAAGCATACCTGATGGAGATAGTGGTAAAAGGTCGGTAGGAGCCTCTAAATCTCTATACTAACAAGTATCTCCCTTAAATCACAAAATAAATGGGGCATTGGAAAATCAAGTATTCATTATCCATGTCTTAGAAAAATAAAGGCAACATATCCTATCACCACAAAGAATATGGTGATCTGTCTTAGCTTGTAATAGGTGGAAGCAGACCCTTAACTAACCAAGCGAAATCCTCAGGATGTGTGACCAATGACACTAGAGATAATTAGGATCAATGGTGGTGCCATCTACAATTACTCAATATAGAAGGTTGCTCTGGGGCCAAGGCGCTCTAGAGGAAAGGTCGTAGTAACCTAGATAGATTATTGGTAAATATCATCTCTTATTGCTCTATTGATCATTGTGTTCAATGGAAAAAGGTTGAAGAGAGTATCCAAGGAGTACCTGAAAGAGGGAAGTTGATCAATGGAGATATTGATATATTGAAGAATCAAGCTACTCTTAGAATATTGACATTGACGATGCCCAGTGAAACCTAAGGAAGTGATCCTCTCTAAGGATCTCAATGCCATATATGGTTATTACTTAGACCTAATGCAAAATCACCCAAGGATTGGAGTCCATGAAGATAGAATGTGAACTTGAAAATACTCTCAAGACGAAGAGGATGTGCAACAAAATTGGCCTACACAATTCACAAAGGAACAATTCACTTGCACATGATCATATGTTGAAGCACGATAGCCTAAACCCTCTCAATAAATGCTTGGTCCACAAAGTGGTCCATAGATTCTAAACTAGGACTCTAGGCCTTTGACCCATAAATAGTTGTGGGTTTAATGATAATTTTGAAAGGGTACTTCTCTGAAGCACTATACTAGAAATGTATTTGAAGGCACTATGTTACATGACAAAGAGGGAGTCATATCCTTACAAAGATGCAACTAGGAGGGAGGGTTTAGGTTGAGTGTGGGTCAATAAATCAAATCCCTCAATAAGTATTATAAGTAGTAATGTGATCCATATGCTCTCGCTTATAGGAGAACTGGAAATAGGAAAGAACATCCTTGGATAGTAAAGATTATAGCCTTAGTCTTACTAAGGTAAACTAACATCTAGTTGAGACCATAAAAGCAAGCATGTATAGATTTCTTTCTAAATCTTAAGGAGAATGATGGATGAACACCACATCATCAATATAAAGTAGTATGATTATCAAGACATGATGTGACATAAAATTGTTGTCAACATGGATTTGTTGGTGAAGAAAGCCCTCAAGCTCATCTATGTAAATACAAAAGAGTTTGTGAGAGAAAGGACCCATGCATGACTCTGACAATACTCTAGACAAGGTCAAGAATCCATGGGAAATTCAAAATCAACATAACCTAAATGATAGAAAGCAACAAAAGACTTGTAGAGAATCGTTGGCAAGCCTCCTCAATGATGATCAAAAGTGTGAAAATATGGTCAATAGTTTGGAAGTTTCTTGAAACAAGCCAACCCCTTGCTCTATCGTTACCACACTCCAAGTGCTTAGACAATAATTATTGGGCAAGTGTCCTTGATTCCCTTATACACACGTTTATTTGGATTGGCTAGTGCTAACCTATTTTCAACTTTAAGGAAAGTTTCCAATCCCTAATCTAGGCATCAAAGATTCCTTTGACTATGATGATGCCCCTTTTGAAAAGTCCCAAGGTTGAGAAGCAAGCTATCTCAAACAAAACTTTACCTCCATTTAGTGGGATGGGGGACCACCAAAATTAATGGTTGTTGAAAGACAAGCCAAACCTAAAACCTCAACCTTTCTATTTCAGATAAGACTTCACAACCTTACAAGCCTTTTAATTGCTTTAGGAAACAAAGATTCCTTTGATCTTGCCACTAAGGTAACAATGAAAGTTTGCAAGTTCAAGCACAATCGCGATCTATTGTTGACAAGGCTCCTTGATGAATGCAAATTCACAAAAGCATTTTCTAGGCTTTGTTACCTTCTAACACCTTTATAACTCATCTAGCACATAAGGAAGTATTGCCTTTAACTTTTGATGAGTCCTTATACTTCCTAGTCATTGAGAGTGCAATAGAGGTTCCTATTAACTTGATCAAAGCCCTTACCTCCCTCCATATTCGCACAAAGGAAGTTGCAACGAGATTTCTCAAGTCGATGATAGCATCGATAGACAACACCTAACTCAATGAGTAATAGATATGGGTGGTTGCTCAAATATTATTACAAATTTGATACTTAATAGCAATAGCCAAAGGTTTGGTTAGCCATTTCGTAATTTTCTTTTCCATTTGTTGGATATCCATGCCCCAAATTTTCCAATACAAGACTTGAAAAGGCAAGGGGATACCTTGAATCATAAAATTGATGTGACAAATATTGTTTGTGTTTAGTGTAGTAATGATGAAATGACGGAGCGCTTTTTAAAGGTCTTGGGCTACCATAGTGTCTCAGAGAGGTCCCATGAACTTTGTTTATAGCATTGGGTCTTGTGTTGAGCACGCACTTATACTAAGAAGTTGGGGGGAGGGGGGCGGTGGTGGTGGGGGATTGATTCAATATAAGACAATTTTTACTTATATAAACATTCATGAACCATAAGAAAACATTCACATATGAGATCTGTGAGTTGCATAACATGGAACACAAGATATATGTAGAAACCCTTCTAGGGGAAAATTGCAGAACTTATTTTTATAATTGTTTGTAGGCACCAACCTACTATTACAAATATTTGTAGGTAGCAACCTATTGGAGACACCAATCCCCATCAATTAAACTGTGGTAGGCACCAATCTACTCTTGCAAATCTTCATAGACACCAATCTGTTGGAGGCACCAGTCCCCACTGCTAACTTCTAAGCACCAACTTAGCAAGAGACACCAATCTCTTTGTTTGTACGGTAACTTTCCCAAAACTTGTTGATTTTTGGCTTTTTCCCAAGAGCAAACTTGTATGGCATGTCACATGTCCAATTCTTTATATTTGGTAATGAATTTTTCGCCTAAATCACTTCGATCTATCTCCTGAGATCTCTAAAAATTTCACAGTATGAACTATGAAGTGTCCCAAAAAAGTAATTATAATGAAGATGCCATGATCACTCTTTTGAAGTTGATTTCAAGACCATTCACAAACCCTAACTTCCACAAGGTATATCTTCGGCTTTATAGTGAAAAAAAATATGGAATTTTTACCAAACATATCTTGAACTCTTTCTCAATATGCTCAAAATTTCACTGTTTGATTATTCGCAAAAATTGAATTAAGCAAAAGTTCCAAACAACAATAATGCAAGAAATTGGAAGGAACTCCATTGTGTTCATAGATTCATAATCCTTGAGGAACTATCTGTAAAAGTCCCATTAACATGTTGCTTGATTCCTTGTTTAGGAAGGGATATCCCTCTAATCAGGCCTTGGCCCACCCAATGAGAGATTAAATATCCCATGGCATCAACTACCATATTATAGAGTTTTATAGGAGGAAGCCTTTGAGAAAATAGTTTCTAGTTAATCGTATTGTCGAAAATCGCATATGCAACCTCCATTCTCCAAAAACTGGGATTCTCCTTCAAAAATTAAATCTGTCATTTTTTAGGCTAAAGTTGGCCACAAAATATTCTAGAATATATGACCAACTAAATTTCTCCCTTAATTTTCTTACCCTAGTTGCTCTCCACCTAGTGCTTTAATTACCCTTTCATTTGAGAAAAATACCTTTATGCAGAGAAGTAGATCTTTTTAACTGACACGCTATCTATTTTCTTGTAAAAAAACATAAAATATACCAAAAAAAAAAAAAAAAAAAAACAAAACAAAAAAACAAAACTATAATAATCATACTAAAATAACAATAATAATGATAATTAAGAGACACAACCCTTCACCTTTGTGACTAGTCAATGCATATAAGTGTACTGTCACAACGCACTGTATCAATCTCATATCTTATTCATTCAATATTCTTCAATTATATAATTATTATCCTATACAGATTTCAACTCATTGTCCTTATGTTGTTGGATATTTCATATTAAAACTATTGTTCATTTCATTTTACATACAATTTTACTGTTTTTCTCCTTGGGTAAACTACTAAACGTGTGTTATGAAATATTTTTTTGCCCAAGCTAAAATCCTATCTAGGGTTCCATTGACAATCAGCATACAATTAGTTTTTACTATTTGCATGGCTTTAAATGTATTTGTTAGTTTCTTTTTCTCACTTTTATAAGTCATGAATGGTGACTGACTTTTCAATTGTTGATTGCAAGCAGCATGACGACTACGATGATTACCATGTAAGTAATAAACTGTCCAGATTATGGGTTGTGTGAGTTTTCTCGAAAATATTGAGCACAAATGTTTGCTTCTGAGAAGAAAGTCTTTAATTTCATTTTGGTAATTGATATCTTCTTTTCTTTTGAGATACCCAATGAATTTCAGGATGACTCAGGAGAAATACAGCTGATCTTTTCTTTTCTTATGTTGCCAGGATGAACTGTGAGACGTCCCTCAACAGCAATTAAACTGCAATCCAACATGAAGAACATCTTTATATATTCACTAAGAAGGGCACAATGCCCTTTTTTGCAATTTTATTCTAATCTAGTATATTTTGTTTGTGCATGTAAATGCTTCAATGAACATTCAAGTCGAAGTCACTTCTATTGTAATGAAATTGTGTTGGAATTTTGAATGTATTGAACTATTTTCATTCACAACTATGCGTTTAATAAGAGTACATTTTACCTTTCTTGCCACAGAAATGACTAGTATTTTTGCGGTTGTGTTCCTGCAGTATCTGTATTCTATTGTGCTGATATTTTTATCGCAATGATCGTGTTTTTGTATTCTTAGTGGTAAGCATTTTTTTGGTAACCTGCCATATATTTTATAATCGACTTCTATTTTCATCCTTCACTGGACTATATTCGGCCTTCCAATGCGAAGTACTGGGAATTCTATCAACTATGTTAGCAATGATAAATATCTATTCAGATTGAGGAAAATATAATATGTAGAATTTATATATTAGAATCATTTGTCTCAAATCTTCTCTCTCAAAATAAATTATCTGACATACTTTTAGATGGATTAAACTAGAATTACCACCTGTAAAATGCCTAAAGTAGATATTTAGGTGTTCAAAATTTACATGAGTTAATATGAGAAAAGCGAGCACTCGGAACAAAGAGATAGAGCAAGTGGTTCAATTAAATGAAAATCAGTTCTATACCCTCTTTTGTTGGCTCGAGATAGATTTGCATAATTCTACATGAATGTTTTGAACGCTTACTGAAAGTTGCACAGGCAATTATAAAGGCTACATTGAGAAAAACTTCCTTTTGGTTTGTCTGATTCGGGTGGAATCGCTCTTAATTGGAGTCTCAATGGAGCTCAGCATCAGAGTGAGCTTCTGGGTCGAATTATTAAATAGACTCATAAACAGTCTACATTCATTCCCAGTGTAGTGTGCTGCTATTCTTCCAGCGCCCGCTTTTGCAAGCTTCCAAAGTGGCTATTTGTCCTCTACTCATTGTGTCATCAAAAGTTATTTCATGTACCTTCTTTCTTCCTTTTGGTTTGTCTGATTCGGGTGGAATCGCTCTTAATTGGAGTCTCAATGGAGCTCAGCATTAGAGTGAGCTTCTGGGTCGAATTATTAAATAGACTCATAAACAGTGTAGATTCATTCCAAGTGTAGTGTGTTGCTATTCTTCCAACACCCGCTTTTGCAAGCTTCCAAAGCGGCTATTTGTCCTATACTCATTGTGTCATCAAAAGTTATTCAATGTACTTTTTTTCTTATAGAGGTTTAAATTACTTGATTGTAAAGTACTGTGGATATTTCACTGGATAGTTTATCACAACAGAGCAAATTCGAAATTACATTATGTTAATTTATTTCTCCTTAAATTTATGAATCTGTTAATTACTGTTTATTGTGCTTGCATGCAAATTATAATTATGCAGAAAATAGAGAACAACGAAATGAAAACTCATAAACCACAATTGACACTATTTATCCTATGAAACTCTTTCGGGAGAAAACCCAATTGGAAACTAAGGCTATTGTATTTTCTTTCTATGAATAGAAAACAACTATAAATGCAAAAAAGTAAGGCCTATGATCCATGGGCTACTATAGTGCATAAATCCTCTTTGTGTACTCTCTCCCTCTCCCTCTCGACTGCTTTGTTCGCCTATAGAACAAAATGCACTCAAAAATAATGGAACCCCTTTTTCTCCTAGTGGTCTAGTTATAACACAATTTGATAGCTTATTAGTGGTTAGGTTTGACTTCTTCAACTCTTAACTAGATTTACAATATGGACTCTTCTGGCGTCTGCTTCATCATGATCACGTGGCTAGCCCTTATCCATGAGTAATGGGGGTTGACGTGGCATTTTTTTTTCGAATTATGGTGGTCAAAATAAGAAGTTCAACTTCCAAGTGGCATAACTTTTGCATAAAGACTTTGATTGAGGCGATTCTTCCGGTTGGCAAGCTCAATGTGTAGAATACGAAAAAAACATGTGGCACTAAAGTGGCAAAGTTTTACTCCCCAAAAAAACATTGTTTGATGCCCAAAATGTTTTTGGAAGGCTTCAAACCTCAATTTGTCGAATTGGGTCTCACCAGTAAAAATGGCCATGTGCATTGATTTCTCCACCTTTTCCACTTTGAAAGCATTAAGATGGATGAAAAACAATACAATGATCGAATTTGGATCACATGTCCCCATTTTTGGACGCTTTTGGTCCCCCGAAGCTACCACTGAATAAGGTGAAGAAAATTTTCCTCCACCTTTTTTCGGGTGTACCATGTAGCTTTCCTTGAAAGTTTTCATTTTTGCCCAATCTGCCAAAGGTCATGCTACCCCTGTCGTGTAGTTCTGGACATCTTTTGTAAAATTGCATCCTTTGTCATCTTTGCTCGAGTATTTGGTGCCAAATCCTCTATAGAAGGTAGGACTTGTTCCTCTTGCTGATCTAGCATGAAAAGTTCATATAGTTTCAAATTCTCTACATTCACAATTGAGTAAATGTGCGTGTATGGGGGTAGTTTGAGTTTATAGGTGTTATCTCCCATCTTTTCCTATATCTCAAAGGGAACATACTACAAAGCCTTGATTTTCTTACCAGGACACTATAGCCTTTCCTTATTCAACTGTCATCATACTTTGTCTCCCACCTTGAACGACTTTTATGTTCTATGTTGATCATGGTCAATCTTATATTTTTCCTATGATTTCTGCAATGTCTCTTATACATGTATATGGATTTTCCTAGTCTTTTCTACAAATCTTTTTACCCTTAAGGCATCTCCTGTAAAATTGTCCCTCACTCCTTGTTGCCCATATACAATATCCAAAGGTGAAGGTGGCAAATATCCAAAACCAGTTTCACATGGGGACTTACCAGTAGAAGTGTGGATTGTTCTATTATAATATTGGTGTAGGAATACTAGATTTTCATCCTAGGCCTTCAATGCTTCTAATTGTAATCCCTCAAAAGTTGCACCAAAGTCATGCTAACTACTTTTGTCTGTCCATATGTCTGTGGATGAAATGTTGCCGATCTCTTTAACTTCATCTCCATCTTCTCCCACAATGTAAGCTAGAATGCACTAGGAAATTTTGTGTCCTTGTCTAAAACGATGCTCTCGGTATCCCAAAGTGCACCCAGACCTATCCAAAGAACAAGTTTGTTGCTTATTTCCCATTGATGGTATTTTTACAGGGCATTAGAACACACATCTTGCTAAACTTTTCAACTACCATGAATAGGTAATCATGTCCCTTCCTAGTTGTTGGTAAACCCCCCACAAATTCCATGGAGATGCTTCTCAAGGATGAGTGAATGCAAGAAAGGATGCTATAGATCCCATTTCATGTCACTAGACTTGTTGGTACAACAAAGCATGAATCATTTTATGAACCTAGCTACATGTTTTTGCATCTAGGGCCAATACACATACCTATCCAAGTTGGTCGTTGTCTTCCTTACACTAAAGTGCCCTGCAACCTTAGAGGTGTGACTCTTTCTAATCTGCTGCAATCGCTCACCTTTAAGAACACATAACTTATCTAGCTTATAGAGTAACTTGTCTTGGAGGTGGTAGTCAACTGTGTTTGCAGTTGTGCACATGACTTTGGCTCTGCAACTATTGAAACAACTCCTTGAAGTCTGCATCCTCCGAATGTCTATTTGTATGCATCATGGGTGAATGGCTCCACGTGCATCAGAGTTCCCAAAACTGTGATCTTTGATGTGGGTGGCCTTGAAAGCATTTCGACCAACTTGTTTGTGTCACGCTTCTTATACTTGATCACTAAATGAAATAACTATAGAAACTCCATCCACTTGTAATGTTGGGTATGTTGTAGTTTACTGTGGGCTTGTAGGTATTGTTTTCGTTGGTGATTTGTGTGGATTACCATCTCCTTTACCATCAAATAGTGTTTCCACTTTTTCACAACTTGCACCAAGGCACATAGCTCCTTGTTGTAGGTAGGGTAGTTAAGAATTGCCCCATGAAATACTTCAACATGGTAGCATGCATTCCTTCCTCCCTACATCAAGACTGCTCCCATAACATATCCACTCGCATTTGTCTCCACTTTGAAGGGTTGTTGCAAGTTTAGTAATGTCAGAATTGATGCTTGATTGGTCTTCTTCTTTAGATCCTTAAAGGCCCTACGTTGGCCCTTTCCCCATTGGAAACTCTTGTCACTTGTTATTATAGCATGGAGTGGTGTTGCTATTGTTGAAAATAAGGCTACGAATTTCCTTATGTATTGTGTTTCCCCAATGAGACTCCTGACCTCAAAAACATTAATAGACATTGACCATTTCATGATGGCCTCCATCTTAATAAGATCTATCTTCAACTATCCTCCACCTATCACATAACTCAAATACATCAAACATTGTTGTGCAAAATCACACTTTTTGAGATTTTCTAATAGTTGGTGCTTCTTTAATGTCTACAACACCCGCGTCAAATGTGAGATATGTTCCTCCCAGGTAGCATTGTATACCAATGTATCATCCAAATAGACAATAATAGATGAATGTATAAAAGAGCGTAGTATATCATTCATTAACCTCATAAACGTAGTTGGTGCATTACATAGGCCATATGGCATGACTAACCATTCATACAAACATTACCTAGTTTTCAAGGTGGTCTTCCAAGTATCTTATTTTCTAACTCGAACCTGGTGATACCTAGACTTTAAGTCTAGCTTGGTGAAGTATTTCGCTTGCTGCAATTGATCCAATAGATCATTTATTTTGGGTAGGGGGTACCTGTTCTTGAGCGTAATTTTGTTTAATACCCGGTAATTTATACACATTCGCCAAGTCCCATCCATCTTTAACATAATGATGATGGGAGATCCACATGGTGATGCACTTGGTCAAATGACACCATGTTCTAGTGGTTGTTGCAATTGTTTTTTCACCTCACTTGCTTCTATAACATGCAACCTATACAGCCCAATATTTTGAAATGGGGGATCCGACAATAGATGGATCTCTTGCTCCACTTCTCTCTTGGGTAGTAGTCTTTTAGGCTCTTCGAACACATGCTTGTATGCTTGTAGCAACTCTTCTAGTGGTTGTTTATGTTTATTAGTACACTCCTCCAGGGGCGCATTTGCTCTCACTAACTCTTCTACAAACTCATTTTCTCTTAAAAATAGTAAAACATACATTTTGCTAGAACTAATCAGTTTCTTGGTTTGGTTGGCACTTACCAACGTAATTTTTTACATTTCTTTGTGTGTGCTAATGCTGAACAATTTTTCTTATGAAGATTGCATCTCGCATGTACATATAGGGACTTTCAAACACCACCCCACATACATCAAGGGGAACTACATTTAGTTCTACTTCATCAATAAAATAAAAAATGATAGCGAATCTGATTTTGCACTATTTGGTTACCTTTATCTTTGCATCCTTATTTACCCAACCCAGTAGATATGGGCTTGGATGATCACAAACTTTCAATCTGAATTTGTTAACTAGCTTTGATATAGTGAGGTTTTTCTGCGATCCTTAGTCAAACAGAGCATCAATCTTGGTATTTTTAACCTATATCTTTATATGGAGGAGCCTAGTCTTTTCGTTTTCTTTTTGTTGTTGATGGCTACTTCACTTCACTTCCTTTTACAATTATGTACATACCATCTTCTCATCCATGTCCAAGTTGTTTTCAACCTAGTTGCTCGAATCAATCACCATGAGATTCTTCTTCTTAATATCTTTCTTTTTTGTTCTTCAGGTTAAGCTCTGGATGCAACTTCCAACACTTCTCCTTTGTATGACCATTAATGTTACAGTGATTGTAGTGGTTGTTGGAATCTTTGCACTAGTATGTTGTGGGTACTTTATTTTTATCTTTTCTCCATTTCCACTTATTTTTCCCCTCTTTAGAAGTGTTTTGTGTGCTCCTTATGCTTCCCTCCACTTGATAACCCTTTCTTAAGGCTTATGTTCCCTAGGTATTGTGCCTATACACAAGTCTCGTCCACCAATATGGGTTGAACAACATCACTTGTTTCTGCAAATCATTATGTAAACCCTCCAGATACTTGAGGAGTACATATGGATTCTTTGGGGAGATACCCAACCTTATGGCCATCTTTCTTAATTTTGTGGTGTACTCCTATACAATTTGTCCTTGGTTTTGCTTGAATTAGTGCCACTAGATCCACTAGTCCTCTACATACATGACGGGGTAAAATTGTGACTTTATGAGAGTTTTAAAGTCCTCCCACTTAGTCGCTAGGGGATCTTCCTCCAACCTCAAGGTCTTTGTTGGCTTTCCCACTAGGTCAGAGCATGGCCTTCTAATTTTAGTCATGCAAATGAGATCTTTTCTTCTTCCTCTATATGATGAACACTGAAATAAACTTCTAATTGTTGCATTAGCTTTAGAACATTAATTTGACCTTGATAGATCTTGATATTGACCTATGTTTCCATTTTGAACAGGGGTTGTGAATGGTTCACGACACTTGAATTGGGTTGACAATTTATGTGTTCTTTCTTTGGCTCCTTCTCAGTTTCTTCTTGATCTATTGATCTTCCCTATGATCAAACCTCTGTATTAGAACCCCCATCTTCTTCGAATAGCCTGAGCTTATTGGTTAGGTCCACCATGAGGAGATTCATGTTATGATTTATATCTACAACTTATGCTTCCAACTGCGAAAACCTTTCCTCTATTGAATCAAGCAGGTTATTCATAGATTCGTCAACCATGACTGGGCTTCTATGATTTTTGGCATAACTGGTCTAGATTCCTTGCAATTTTCCACAATATAACCAAAGAAACTTGTTCAGATACCAATATGATTTGTAAATTGTTGTGGATATTCCACTAGATAGTTTGTCACAACAGATCAAATCCGAAATCTACACTATGAGGGTTTATTTCTCTTTAGATTTCTAGATCTATTAATTACTATTTACTACACATGCATGCAAATTTTAATTATGCAGAAAATAGAGAACATTGAAATGACAGGGCACCTTTGACACAAGATTTATTTGGTGAAACCCTTTTGGGAGAAAGCCTAGTTAGAAGGTGAAGTCGCTATGCTCTCTTTCTCTAAATAGAAAATCGCTACAAGTACAACGAAGTAAGGATGTGGCCTGTGGGCTACTATATTGTACAAATTATCTTTTTGTGCTTTCTCCCTATATCTCTCGGCTACTTTGCTCATTTATGGAACAAAATGCAATCGAAAAGAATGGAACTCGTTTTTCTTTTAGCGGTCCAGTTATAATACAACTCAATAGCCTACTAGTGGTTAGATTTAACTCTTTCAACTATTACTAGAGTTACAATATGTACTCTTCTAGAGTATTCTTCATCATGATTATGTGGCTAGCCCAGTTTTAATGAGTAATGGGGGCTGTCGTAGCATTATATCGAATTATGGTGGTCAAAATAGGAAGGTCAACTTCCGAGTGACATAACTTTTGCCTACAGATTTCGATTGAGGTGATTCTTGCATCGTTGGAAAGCTCTTTGTGTGTACAATGGGAGAAAAGGATGTGTCACTAAAGAGGCAAATTTTTGCCCAGAAAAAACATTGTTTGATGCGTCAAAATACTTACAGAATGTTTTAGAACCCAATTTGCCAAACTAGGTCCCCCCTGTATTGAATGGTCATGTGCGCTAATTCCTTCACTTTTTCCACTCTAGAAGCATCAAGATGGATGAAAAACAATATAATGATCCAATTTGGATCACCACTAAGCCTCACATGGAGAAAATAGAAAATAAAAATTGATACAACGTTCAACATACTTAACAACTTTTCAAACATTTCAACATAACAATATAGACTTCACATATTGTTTGAAAATTTCTTTCTTGTTTTAAATGCTTCAAATTTGTGGTGGTGCATAACTGTACTAAAAATAGTGAGGGATCCTTTTTGCCCCTCTTCTCACAGTAAGTTTTCCACCAATCCTTAACATGGGGGGCAACTTTGAGGAGTGCAAAAGTAATATTTTCCCTATCGGAAAAATTATAGACAAAAAAATATTCTTCCAGCAAATTTATCAATCAATCTAACGCATATGCGTCTATCTAGCCTTCAAATATAAGAATGTCAAAGTTAACTTGTACCTTAAAGGGGGCGACACCTCTAAAGTGATTTTTGGATGAAGATGTTTCGTCCACTAATACCCATTGAAGGATTTGGGAAAAATGTTCATCATCTCATTCCTTTGTCGCTCGAGGGCCTCTTCAAGCAACATTTTGAAAGGATCTCCTGCTCTCTCATCTTTCTATTCTTCCGCCATGGGAGGTTGTCACGTTCGGCAAGGCTAATCTTGCAAGGACTCAACCAATTCAAGTCCCAACTCCTTATACTCTGACCTCATTGGGGACATAAACAAAAAAACAAAGAAAGAGCAGACCGCTCTAATACCACTGAACCATATTTTTGAAGGAACGAAATGAAATACAAATATAAATAAAAACATAGATATACAATGAATACAGAGCTTCAATTAATATATAGCAACTTATGGAAATTGTTTACATACAAAAAAAAAACAAACTAGCTTGGGAGATGGTAACTTATCTCTGAGAAGAGATATGACTGCTCCATGTCTTCTAAACTGAGTTACAATGAGGCTTTGAGGCCTTTTTATCATGAAGAAACAACGAAAAACCCTAAATATCCAAAAACCTAACCCTAGGAGATGAAGCACCAAAAATTTGTGGGCCCTGATGGGGTTAGTTGGAACATCAACTTCCCAAGGTAGCAACTTTGGCATACGATCTATGATTGGTGTGCACGATACTTGTTAGAAAGTGATGCAGGAGCATTCACCCAAGAGAAAATCAATGTAATTAAGTAGACATAGGGGGTCATGTATTTTTAGGAAATTGGATTCCCAAGTGATAAATTAATGTAAGATTAGGCTTTTGAGCATGAATAGGAATTAATTAGATAATGAGAGGAAGTTGTAAATGCTCTCAAATAAATGAGAACATAAGTGGGCAATAATGACAAAAGAGTCTAAAGTCAATTAAGACTCTTTAAGCAGTTCCATGATTCGAGGAACTAAGGAGAGCTTTTAGAAATTAATTGAAGTAGAAGTGGACAGAGGATTTAGGAGTCAGTTCAGAGGATTTAGGAGTCGAACTAGGATTAGTTCAACAAAACTTTCTGGCATAAATGTAAGCCTACGGGTAGAGCTCAAAAAGAGGCCACGATATTGAAGAACAGGCCTGTGCGAGACACAAAGTCTCGGATATGTAATTGACTGTATATATATATATATATATATATATATATATATATATATATATATATATATATATATATGTTTATTCTGACTATGTCAGTGTGTTGAAGAGTATTTCATGGATGAATTACTCATGAATTCGTAGGTTCTGTAACAGGGTTGCAAGCAGAGTTCTGAAGCTCGCGTAGAGGAGCAAATGATTCAGAGGAATCATAAAGGGATCTTTGAATCCAAGTGAAAAGACAAAGTGTAGCTGTGGAGAGAAGGAGTGAAGTGAGAATTCACTGAAGAGTTAAGCTCAGAGAAGTTGAGCAACGGAGGCGGAAGGTGAAACCTTGAAGAAATCCCAAACCACAGAAGAACTAAAGACTTGAGTAAAAACTAAGTAAAAAGGAGGAGTGAAAGAGTAAAGTGTCAGTGCACAACAACTGTTTGATCTGGAAGATCAACGGTCTAGATGATGTCACTGAATAGGAAAGTGAAATAACGCATCAGCGGAGTTATTTACAAAGCTTAAGTCCCGCAAGTGTAAAACCTAACTTACACTAAGAACCGTCGCAAAACACAGTCGGATTTGGAATCCGGATTTGAAAATTTATAAAGAGTGGCTTATACCCTTATCGGGTTCGAAAGATTGATTGGATTGACGCTTTGAAGTGGTAGGCGTCCGACCATCGAGAAGAGCGATTGTGATAATGCGATGGATCCTGGACCGTCAGATCGAGAGTGTAGATCAACGGTCCAGAAGTGATCGCTTATCACATATCAGAGAAGGCAGAGATTGGAAGTTATAGTGAAAAGGCTCGAAGGAGGCCGACCTGACGATAGTTATGAATGTGGGTGCATAGAATTTGAGATCCGCTATATGTGTTCGAAGCGAGATTTCAACGTAATTCATGTAATTGCGATAGATGTGTTGCCGAGCATTTTTAAGGCTAAAAAATATATTAACGATTCTGATAGTCACATATCGGAGTCGGAGGGGGAGTGAGGCATATATGTATGCATGAACCGCGAAGGAAGCGATGCCCGATTGCGATAGAGGTAGCCTCGGGAAATGTGCAGAATCCGTATAAAGGCGGAAAAAGGTGCGTTTGCATATGTTTTACTTTATAAATGGTTTTATAAGGAAATAATGCCGAATAAAAGGTTTTGTGGGCTATATATATATATATGTGTGTGTGTGTGTGTATAACCAATGATAAGAGGGAAAGGGTTATATGTGCGGACTTAAGGAGTTTAAAAGTCCCAATAGGAAGAATTTAATGAATGACTTTAATAGAGTCATAAACGAAGGCTTGAGGGTTGTTTAAAGCCCCAATAGGAGGTTTTAGCAAAGTGATTGAGCTCCGATAGAAAGGAACGGATAAAAAGGGCCTTAACCATTTGATGGTTGAAGATTTGACTCCTTTGAGAGTTAAATACCTGGGACAAAAGTGTGGATGCATTTTTATATGCATACTGTGAGTGTTAGTGGGGGTATACCCTGCATCATTTGGTATCAGAGCAAGTTTGTAATTGAAACAATTGGTATTAAAACAGAACAAATAAATTCTATGTGAAATAATTGAGAACAAAGTTATGTGTCAAAGATGTTTATGCAGGCAAGGAAGGATCAGATTCTAATCTGACAGAAAGTAGGCCCACAGAGATGATGTGTAGCAGAACTTGCAAATGCAAGGGACAAAGGAAATCCATTCAAAGTACAGGTGGAATGGTGAAACAAGATCATACTAAGATCTTGAAAGTGAGGTAATATGTTCTATTTTAAATTGAGAATGTGTGTTTTTACACTAACGCACAAGTGACAACAAGAGAAGCTGTGAGAAGAGAACTAGATGTGTTCTTGAAGACAAAGTAAGGAAAATACTCTGATGGAGAAGTGGCAGTGAACCTGAAGAATCCAACAAGAGATTGGACAGATAGGATAACTGAAGTATTCTCAAGAGAGAGTGAGAGATTGTAGAAGCCTAGAAGGAGCAAAGGTGTTGCTCGAGAGGATGTTCCAGATAGAGGACCATGCTTACCAAAAGACTGAGTGAGGAGAGCTTAGTGAGGTAAGATTGTAGCGAGAAGAACTAGCTGTTGCAGAGGCTTGTTGCAGATAAATGAGGAGCTCATGAAGAAAGAGGAGAAGAAGATGACTACTGATAGTCATAGCAGAGGTTCAAAGAGAAGCCACAACAGAAGAAAGATGAAGAAAGAGGACACCAAATCAAATGGCAAGAGGATGAGTCAAGAGGAAATTGACAAAGAGATTGCCGAGTTAAAAGAACAACTTGATGCATTAAGGAGGATACTAGAGGAAAGCCAGAGACTAGGTTGGGTATTAAGGAAGAAGCCAATGAAGTGGTATAAGTTGCAGAGAAGGCTACAACAAAAGCAAGTAAAGCGGCTGAGGGGAAAACTCAAGGAAGCTGAATTAGAAATGGAAAAGTCCATTTGTGAACTAGAACAGGGAGAAATTCTGGGAGAAATTGAAGATGAAGACTTGAAGACTGAAACTTCAAATGAGGCCAAAGGGTCACATGGTTTTAAATCTGACAAATTGTGTATGTTTGCAGGTGAAACATGTAAAGAAGGACAATTTGCTAATGTTGTCATAAAAGAGGAAGAAGACAAGCAAAATCTAAATTCTGTTTTGGAAGAAGATGAGATAGATAGGTCTCATATGCAGTTGGAGAAAGATATCAAGCAACCAAGTGAAGGGCTTGAAGAAATTGAAGAGGAGACCATCGAAGAATTTCTGAATCATATGAAGGATTTAGAACAGTAAGGAGATATGATGGCTGAACCATCAAATGAGACCACAGAGTCTTATATTTTTAAAACTGATAGTTTGTGTATGATGACAGATATTGTAGGAGAAAAACAACCTCTTGAAGATATCTTCAGAGTAGATGAAGATCTAGAAGTAAAAGGTGAAAAATAAAACTTCTCAGAAGAAGAAGAATTTCATTGCATGCAGAAGGAAAAGTCTATGGATGAGTCTATAGAAGCTGTCATAAAGGAGAATGATACTGCAGATGGTGAGACAAGGATAGCTCTTGGAGAAGATAAACAACAAGAGATTAAAGAAAGACTTCAAGAAGAGACTATGTTCACTGAAAACATAGTAAAATATCACCAGTTCACTGTGATGATAGGCACAGTGGAAATAGCCATGGAAGCTATTGAGGAAGAAGGACATCGCAAAGGATTTAACCTTGGGAGGAAGAACACTAATAAAAGAGTGTTTTGCAGAGGTTGAGCAATCTTTTGATACTGTCAGAAGTATGGAGAAGTATCTTTTAGAAGATAAAAACTCTGAAGTAAAGGAGGATGAATAATGTCTCTTAAATGAGAGAAGCAGTGACTTATTGCAGCAGAAAGAACTTAGGATTGGAGGTGATGATGAAACACTTGCAAAGTGTCACAAAGAAATTGCATTGTTGGAGTATTTGCTGGAAAATTCAGAGTATGACAGTATGATTGTAGAAGGAGTTCACTATAGTGGACAAAAGCAGGAAGACATCACTAGGATAGATGATGTGGAAGAGAGACTAGTTGATAGTCTCATGAGTTCTTTTGAGAATTAAAATCAACATACTGATGTGATGACGAGAGAAAGAAACAGAGCAGCAAACTGAATTTTTGCCAAAGGAAGATAAGGCACAGAAGTCTTATGTTTTTTATGTTAACAAGTGACAGCAAGAGAAGCTGTGAGAGGAGAACCAGATGTGTTCTTGAAGATAGAGTAAGGAAAATACTCTGATGGAGAAGTGGCAGTGAACCTGAAGAATCCAACAAGAGATTGGACAGAGAGAACAGTTGAAGTGTTCTCAAGTGAGAGTGAGAGATTGTAGAAGCCTAGAAGGAGCAAAGGTGTTGCTCGAGAGGAGGTTCCAGATAGAGGACCGTGCTTACCAAAAGACCAAGTGAGGAGAGCTTAGTGAGGTAAGATTGCAGCGAGGAGGACTAGTTGTTGCAGAGGCTTGTTGTAGATAAATGAGGAGCTCATGAAGAAAGAGTAGAAGAAGATGACTACTGATAGTCATAGCAGAGGTTCAGAGAGAATCCACAATATAAGAAAGATGAAGAAAGAGGACGCCAAAGCAAATGGCAAGAGGATGAGTCAAGAGGAAATTGACAAAGAGATTGTAGAGTTAAAAGAACAACTTCATGCATTAAGGAGGATACTAGAGGAAAGCCAGAGACTAGGTTGGGTATTAAGGAAGAAGCCAGTGAAGTGGCATAAGCTGCAGAGAAGGCTACAACAAAAGAAAGTAAAGTGGTTGAGGGGAAAACTCAAGGAAGCTGAATTAGAAATGGAAGAGTCCATTTGTGAACCAGGACAGGGAGAAATTCTGGGAGAAAGTGAAGATGAAGACTTGAAGATTGAAACTTCAAATGAGGCAAAAGGGTCACATGGTTTTAAATCTGACAAATTGTGTATGTTTGTAGGTGAAACATGTAAAGAATGACAATTTGTTGATATTGTCATAAAAGAGGAAGAAGACAAGCAGAATCTAAATTATGTTTTGGAAGAGGATGAGATAGATAGGTCTCATATGCAGTTGAAGAAAAATATCAAGCAACCAAGTGAAGGGCTTGAAGAAATTGAAGAGGAGACGGTCAAAGAATTTCTTAATCATATGAAGGATTTAGAACAACAAGGAGATATGATGGCTGAACCATCAAGTGAGACCACAGAGTCTTATATTTTTAAAACTGATAGTTTGTGTATGACGACAGATATTGCAGGAAAAAAGCATCATTTTGAAGATATCTTCAGAGTAGATGAACATCTAGAAGTAAAATGTGACAAAGAAAACTTCACAGAAGAAGAAGAATTTGACTACATACAGAAGGAAAAGTCTATGGATGAGTCTATAGAAGCTGTCATAAAGGAGAATGATAATGCAGATGGTGAGACAAGGATAGCTCTTGGAGAAGATAAACAACAAGAGATTAAAGACTTGAAGAAGAGACTATGTTCGCTGAAAACATAGTAAAAGATCATCAATTCACTATGATGATAGGCACAATGGAAATAGCCATGGAAGTTGTTGAGGAAAAATGACATCAATTGAAGGATGCTAAGAAATAACCTATGCAAAGGATTTAACCTTGGGAGGAAGAACACTAATAAAAGAGTGTTTTGCAGAGGTTGAGAAATCTTTTGAAACTGTCAGAAGTATGGAGAAGTATCTTTTAGAAGATAAAAACTCTGAAGTAAAGGAGGATGAAGAATTTATCTTAAATGAGAGAAGCAGTGACTTATTGCAGCAGAAAGAACTTAGGATTGGAGGTGATGATGAAACACTTGCAAAGTGTCGCAAAGAAATTGCATTGCTGGAATATTTGCTAGAAAATTCAAAGTATGACAGCATGATTCTAAAAGAAGGAGTTCACTACAGTGGACAAGAGTAGGAAGACATCATTAGGACAGATGATGTAGAAGAGAGACTAGTTGACAGTCTCATGAGTTCTTTTGAGAATTCAAATCAGCATGCTGATGTGCTGACAGAGGAGAAAGAAACAGAGCAACAAGCTGAATTGTTGCCAAAGGAAGATAAGGCACAGAAGTCTTATGTTTTTGATGTTAAAAAGTATTTTGTGAGTGCAGGTTTTGGATGTTGGAGGAAATTTGGCACGGATGAGTAGCAAAATAAAGATGAAAGAAGAAGGTTTTGTAGAAGAATTCAATCCATGGAACAAAGATGTTAAATTATGAGGAAACCATGGTAATGATGCATGGTATTGTATGTATGAGGCCTATATAAAGGCTAGAGACTCCACATAGGAAGATGAAGAGAAGTATTCTTGTATGAACAAGCATATGGCTTGTGGAGTGTTCTCCTTCCTTAAGGAGTGAATGTATGGTGTTGCCCTACCATAAGGGTTTTGATAATAAAGAAGAATTTCTATCTATATTTGATCTTATTGTTCTTGGGTTATTTCTGTTATCGTATATCTTTTGGATCAGATCTACAACAATTGGTATCAGAGCTACAACAAGTGGTATCAGAGCACTTTCTTGGGCAAACCGTGGAATTTTTTTTTTAATTTTTTGCAGGGATTTTTGGGTGGCGAAATTGAAGATCAGATCTGTACGTTTTAGTGCCAGATCTGCAGAATCTAATTGCAGATCTGTATTCCTGGTGAAAAAATAGCCGATTTCAAAAAAAAAATCGGTTGAATCGGAGTCCGGATGAAGAAGATATCGCTGATTTAAAAATCAGTGGGGTTGTAGACAATTTTCAGGGCAGCGATTTTGCGGCGCAGATCTAGAAGTCCTGGTGCCAGATCTAATTGTAGATCTGGAATATTTGTGAAAAAACACATGATTTCAAAAAAAAAATCAGTCGAATCGAAGTCCGGATGAGGGAGATATCGCTGAATTAAAATCAGCTCTTCTTGCAGAAATTTTGGGTGACGGCGGGAGAGTAGCAGCACAGATCTGAAATTTCAAGTGTCTGGATCAAGATTTCTACCACATGGGCAGATGCAGAGAGGTTGTTCCAGTTCTAAAAACAGGTTATAATAGAGATTCTGAGCAATATTGACGGATCTGTGACCATTTCAATTTTTCACCAATATTTTTGTGATGGCGGGCCTAGAGGGACTTGTATATATTTGATGGCTCTCATCCAGTTAAATGGCTAGAAAAAATGGAGGAATATTTCAAATCACAATACATCTATGATTATGAGAGACAGTTGATCAGGGGAAAAATGTATTTGGACCGTGACATATGCAAATGGTGGCACGAGCATCAACGTTTCAAGGGAGAGTTTTTTACTTGGGATGCCTTCAAAAAAGCTCTTCTAGAGCGCTTTGAACGTAAATCAAATCTTGTGGATAAGCACACACAGACAGACACACAGCCTAGCAAAGATTTCATTTTTACAGAAAAGAAGGAAACTAGGGAACCTAAAGGGTTACTTCCTACGGGTATACCCTTATTGCAGATTCATGGATTGATTCAGAAAGAGAAGATCATTGTTTCTATCAATCCTAGTTGTAAACATAATGTTAATGGTCCCACCCTAACCCCCTTATTTATGTCATGGGATCACGTCATAGTCAAGAGTCAATAAAGCCCATATTAATAATTGTAAGTGGTTAACCCACAATTAATGACGGGACCACAGTTAGTTGCAAATGGGCAGTAGTATTAGTTAGATGGTAAATGGGCGGTAGTATTAGATAGATGGTATTAATAAAATCCACGATATTGGCTCGTGGTATTGCATGTATGAGTCATATATAAAGGATAGAGACTCCCTGTGAGGAGTATTGTGTCTTGTTTTGTAATCGAGCTCTGCTCTATTGGAGGTTGCCCCCTCGAAGAGGCCTGTGAACATTTCTCTCTTGATAATAAAATCATTGCTATTCTGTGCTCTGGGTATATTTTCTTCGCATATTTTGTGTTCTCGGTATCTTTTCTTCGCAAATTCTATGTTTGGGTATCGCTTTGCAGGTTAAGAGCATAACAAGTGGTATCAGAGCACTTTCCAGGGCTCGGTGGGATCTCCAAATTTTAGCAAAATTTTTTTAGGCTAGAGACGTGTTCCGGCGTCTTTAAACCACGGGATCTGTCGTTAAGCGCATAAACCTGCGGATTTGGGGAGGCATGCACGCAGGAAATACAAGAGGTGGTCACGTCTGTTGGACTCCCTTGTAACCCCTGTGGGTACCCCTTCGAGTAGTAGCACATTAGACAGAACCGCGCACGGACTATCTTCCACGTACCCTCTGGGTATATAGGAAGCCCCCTAGCTCCCTTGAAACCTCGCCATAGATAAACCTTCGGCCGTCTTGTTGCTACAGTACACCGAGAACAGCACTCGGAGAGATTACTCGCCCGTACGAGAGGGTAGTCGGGTTGTACGGCTAAGGGTACGGTCGATCCTCCTTAGTTAGAGCCCTGAAACATTGGGCCGAGTACTACTGTCAGACCCTTATGTATATTGCGATCTGTAGCACCTGACACTCCCCAAGACCTTAGTTCCCTTTCTCTCGAGGGATCACACATCATCTATTCCAAATCAGCAGCAGCAGTTGTTCCACCATTCAGATCTCTCAGATCCACCAGATCTGATATTCCAGATCAACAGCAGCAGTTGTTCCACCATTCAGATCTCTCAGATCCACCAGATCTGATATTCCAGATCAGCAGCAGCAGTTGTTCCACCATTCAGATCTCCCAGATTAGCCAGATCGGAGTAGTTGGAAAGGGTTCCTGTACCTGGATATAATTTTCGCAGGACTTTTGGTGGCATTGACATTTTGAGGATTTGGCGACTGCAGTATTGATCAGAAAGGAGTAAAACTCCGTTAGGTGTTTTCAAAAAAAAAAAAAAAAGTCTGAGATCTTCCCGGGCGCTTATTGGTGACCTAGCCCATCAGAATCAGGACGACGAGCTGAGCAAAGTGGTACCATTCAATTCTTGGCACAAATTTTTTTTTCGGCGGTCCCAAATTTTAGTCAGACGGGTGTATGGTAGAAACTCGCGCTCAAGCAATGGCCAATGAAAGGACTCAAGCAATGGCCAATGAAAGGATAGAAAAAATAGAAGAAGAGGTGCACTCCCTCCACTCTGTGGTGGAAAGGATAGAAAATCATCTTAAAGGATTAGAGTGCCTAATACAGGACAAGGGCAAGGAGCCAGCCCACGAGGAGGCGTATAAGGGTCATGAATACCATGAGGGGGAGTCTAGCCACTCTCCTCACGTCTGGCACACCCATCCACCACCCAATCAGAGACCTCCCAAGTTGGATATGCATAAATTTGACGGTTCTCACACGTCCACATGGCTCTCACAAATGGAGCAGTATTTTCAATTGAATCATACCATAGATGAGGGGACTAAGCTTATGGTGGGCACCATGTACTTGGACAGTGAACGATGGCAATGGAAGGAATGGTATCAGCGTTGCAATGGGCAATTTCAGAATTGGGGCCAATTTACCAAAGCTCTTCGAAATCGCTTTGAACAGGAAGACTCTTTTTTGGGGTGTCTCACTAAGCTCCGACAGACGGGTACAGTGGATGAATATATTACCGCTTTTGAAGCCTTAGCCTTCCGTACTAAGGGTCTCACAGATGAATTCTACATGGAATGCTTTGTCAACGGTCTTAAAGAAGCCATCAAAGCTCAGGTTCTACTCCACCACCCCCCCACATGGAACGAGGCTTGCCAGGTAGCCCGTAAGGTGGAACGGGCATTAACAGCTCAATCCAGCCGCCCCAACTTTCCCGCTAAACGTCGTCCCTCACATGCTCCCAATATGACCCAAACACTTAAGATTCAAAAGGTGTCACCTGCAGAAATGGCCGAAAGAAGGAAGCAAGGACTATGTTACTACTGTGATGAAAAATATTCCCCGGGTCATAAATGCAAAGAGCACAAGTTTTTTCAAATAGATGCCACTGACTACAGCTCCACCGAGGAAGATCCACCACTTGAGGAACCAGAGGCGACCGAAGAAGATAACCAACAGGAGATGGTATCTGATGAACTTGATTTCGCTACATGCATTGGCAGGAATTTCTTCACCTCAAACTCTTAAAATCAGGGGTTTTCTTAAACATTGGCCAGTAATAGTTTTGATTGATAGTGGAAGTACCCATAATTTCATCCACCAAAAGATCGCTAAAGCAGCACATTGTTATGTCCGAGCAGTTTCTAACTTCCAAGTCCAGATTGCAGATGGAGGCACAATGAAATGTGAAGGTCGCTGTGAAATTGTCAAAATTCAAATGGGGGATTATCAATTGAAAACCCACATGTTTGCAATACACATGGGGGGTTGCGACATTGTCCTAGGTGCGGAATGGCTCCGCACTCTTGGGCCAATCACAATGGATTTCCAGGAGTTATATATGAGTTTTAAGCAGAACGACTACACACATACCCTCCGTGGGCTACAAGCGGGAGCCCCTTCTATCATAAGCTCGCATCGTATGGAAAAATTGTTAAAAAAGGGCCATCATGGAGTAGTAGCTCAATTTAATGCCATCCAGGTAGTAGATACCATGTCTTCGCCAATTCATCCTGAGATGCAACAGATTTTGAATAAACATCGGATGGTCTTTGACAAACCTCATGAACTTCCACCCTCGCGAGGGGAACATGATCATAGCATCACATTGGTCCCAGGGGCCCAACCCCCAAATGTGCGGCCATACAGACATCCGTTCACCCAAAAGAATGAAATAAAAAAAATCATCAAGGAATTGTTGGAAGCAGGTGTCATTCGTCCTAGTATTAGTCCTTACTCATCTCCAGTCGTCATGGTCCTCAAGAAAGATGGGGAGTGGCGGATGTGTCCAGACTTCAGGGCCCTCAATAAGTTAAGAGTCAAAGATAAATTTCCCATCCCAGTGGTTGACGATTTGCTGGACGAACTCAATGGGGCTCAATTCTTCACTAAATTGGATCTTCGCTCAGGCTACCACCAAATTCGCATGAAGGAAGTTGACATTCCCAAGACAGCTTTCAGAACTCATGAAGGCCATTATGAGTTCTTGGTCATGCCATTTGGTCTCTGTAATGCCCCCTCTACTTTTCAGAGCCTTATGAATCACCTCCTCAGACCATATCTCAGAAAATTTGTCCTGGTCTTCTTCGATGACATCCTCATCTATAGTGGCACTTGGGCGGCACATCTTAAGCATGTAGATATCCTCTTGCAACTGCTCCGCAAGCATAAACTATTTGTCAAAATGTCTAAGTGTGCGTTTGGCATGGAAGAAGTTGAGTATTTAGGCCACATTGTGGGCCGTGAAGGTGTCAAGGTTGATCCCAAAAAGATCCAGGCAATGCAAGAATGGCCTCAACCTAAGACCTTGAAAAGCTTGAGAGGATTTTTGGGTCTCACAGGCTATTATCGTAAATTTGTCCGCAACCATGGCCGCATAGCGAAGCCCCTGACGCAACTTCTCAAGAAAAATTCCTTCTTCTGGAACGAAGAAGCACAACAGGCATTTACCGCTCTCAAAACCGCCATGTGTTCCACTCCGGTCTTAGCACTACCGGACTTCACCAAAACATTTGTCATTGAATCTGATGCTTCGGGAACAGGTATTGGAGCAGTCTTAATGCAGGAAGGGCGACCATTGGCCTTCACCAGCCAACAACTAAGTGGGAAGAACTTGGGCCAATCTACCTATGAGAAGGAAATGATGGCCATCTTACATGCAGTTGAGACCTGGCGACCTTACTTGTTGGGGCGACGTTTCCAAATCCGCACAGATCATCACAGTCTTAAATATTTTTTGGAGCAACGCCTATCTTCCCCCCAACAAAATAAATGGTTAGCCAAACTGCTGGGTTATGATTATGAGATCATTTACAAGAAAGGGAAAGACAACAGGGTAGCAGATGCATTGTCACGCCAATTTGAGGAGGAAAGTACTCTGCTCGCAATATCCCTCCCCATTCCTGACTGGATTGAAGAGGCTCGCGGGGAATGGTTTTCACATCCTGAGCTCTCCCAACTCATTTCTCAATTACAGGCAGATCCTAATTCCAGCAAGGGCTACTCGTGGCAGAATGATATTCTTCGCTACAAGGACAGAGTCGTCATATCACCAACATCCACCCTCAAAAGTCGCATTTTGGCAGAATTGCACTCCTCTCCCATTGCAGGACATTCGGGCTTTTAGAAGACATACGCTCGCACCAGAAGATCATTTTTTTGGACCGGCATGAAACAGGACATCCTTACTTTTGTAGCAGAATGTGACGTCTGTCAACGCCACAAGGGGGAAACCGTCAACACACCAGGCACATTACAACCATTTCCCATTCCGGCGTCAATTTGGATGGAGGTCTCCATGGATTTCATTACAGGTCTTCCAAAGTCTGGGAACAAATCAGTCATCATGGTGGTTGTGGACCGACTATCGAAGTATGCTCATTTCTGCGCTCTACCCCAACCATTCACACCTACTTTGGTTGCTCAGACTTTCATGGATCAAATCTTCAAATTGCATGGCATGCCCACTTCGATTGTGTCCGACCGCGACCCAATCTTCACCAGTAATTTTTGGCAGGAGCTCTTCAGAATACAAGGCACTCAACTCAAACTCAGTACTTCATATCATCCGCAAACAGATGGTCAAACCGAAGCCATCAACAAATGTCTAGAAACCTACCTTAGGTGTTTCACTTCAGAAAAACAACACCTTTGGGCACAGTGGTTACCTCTGGCGGAATGGTGGTATAACACCAACTATCATGCCACCACCAAAATGACTCCCTATGAAGCAGTCTATGGACAACTTCCGCCGTCCCCTACTTCTTATCTCACGGGGTGCTCCAAAGTACAAGCAGTGGATCAACTCTTACAACACCGTGCAACCATGCTGGCCCACTTGCGCGAGAATCTTCATCAAGCTCAGAACCGTATGAAGCAACAGGCTGACCAACATCGCTCAGAGCGCCAATTTCAAGAAGGGGATCAGGTTTTTTTGAAGCTGCAACCATATAAGCAAACATCACTCAAAGACAAGGGCTGTCAAAAGCTCTCTCCAAAATTCTACGGACCATATCAAGTACTTCAGTGCATTGGAGAAGTGGCTTACAAGCTGGCTTTGCCACCTACAGCAAAAATCCACCCAGTTTTCCATGTATCGTGCCTCAAGAAAGTGATTGGGAACAATTGCCGAGTTCAAACCAGTCTACCTGAATTGGATGAAGAAGGATCAATCTGGCTTCAACCTGAACAGGTTCTAGACACATGAGACAAGCACCTGCGTGGCCGCGTGATTAAGGAGGTCCTAGTAAAATGGAAAGACACCTCGCCGGAAGATGCAACTTGGGAACCAACCGCTATTCTTCAACAGTTTCCGCAGCTTCAGCCTTGAGGACAAGGCTAGTCTTAAGGGGGAGGGCATGTTAGGGTCCCACCCTAACCCCCTTATTTATGTCATGGGATCACGTCATAGTCAAGAGTCAATAAAGCCCATATTAATAATTGTAAGTGGTTAACCCGCAATTAATGACGGGACCACAGTTAGTTGCAAATGGGCGGTAGTATTAGTTAGATGGTAAATGGGCGGTAGTATTAGATAGATGGTATTAATAAAATCCACGATACTGGCTCGTGGTATTGCATGTATGAGTCATATATAAAGGATAGAGACTCCCTACGAGGAGTATTGTGTCTTGTTTTGTAATCGAGCTCTGCTCTATTGGAGGTTGCCCCCTCGAAGAGGCCTGTGAACATTTCTCTCTTGATAATAAAATCATTGCTATTCTGTGCTCTGGGTATATTTTCTTCGCATATTTTGTGTTCTCGGTATCTTTTCTTCGCAAATTCTATGTTTGGGTATCGCTTTGCAGGTTAAGAGCATAACAGAGACTAGTTGACAGTCTCATGAGTTCTTTTGAGAATTCAAATCAGCATGCTGATGTGCTGACAGAGGAGAAAGAAACAGAGCAACAAGCTGAATTGTTGCCAAAGGAAGATAAGGCACAAAAGTCTTATGTTTTTGATGTTAAAAAGTATTTTGTGAGTGCAGGTTTTGGATGCTGGAGGAAATTTGGCACGGATGAGTAGCAAAATAAATATGAAAGAAGAAGGTTTTGTAGAAGAATTCAATCCATGGAACAAAGATGTTAAATTGCTGGAGAGAGTGCTAGACAGTCATGATTCAATACAAGAAGAGATAATCATGAAAGATGGTAAGGATGATAGGGAGGTAGTCAGCATAGCAAGCAAGGAAAAATTTGGAGCAAGCAAAGCAAAAGTTGGAACAAGAGCAAGAGTAGAAGAACAAGTAAGGAACCAACAACTACAAACTGAAAGTAAACAACAGCAGATTGAAGAATTAGTGGACAGAAACAACAACCTGAAACAAAGAGAGAGGCAGAAGTAAGAAACAAAACATGGACCAGTCCAAAGATGTATTGGAGACAGCTATTGAAGAAATGTGGCAACTGATAATGAAGTAGTCCAAATGGAGGAAAATGGTAGCAGCAGGAAGCATGATCAATCAGAACTTGAACCTGATTGACAAGAAGAAAAAGATGGAGCAAAAGACAACAGAAGTGCAACAATAGGAAGCATGATCAATCAGAAATTGAACCTGATTGACAAGAAGAAGAAGATGGAGTAGAAGACAGCAAAAGTGCAGCAGCAACAAAGGAACACGACATTTGGGTAGTTACAACACAAAGTGTGGGATCCAGGAAGACAAAGATCAGAAGACCCATGATCAGGAGATCATGAATATTTTCTACTTTGGGAGTCTGATGCAGGAGAATTCACCCAAAATAAAATAATTGTAATTAAGTAGACATAGGGGGTCAAGTATTTTTAGGAAATTGGATTCCTAAGTGATAAATTAATGTAATATTAAGCTTTTGAGCATAGAATAGGAATTAATTAGATAATGAGAGGAAGTTGTAAATGTTGTCAAATAAATGAGAACATAAGTGGACAATAATAACAAAAAGGTCTAAAGTCAATTAGGACTCTTTAAGCAGTTCCATGATTCGAGGAACTAAGGAGAGTATTTAGGAATTAATTGAAGTAGAAGTGGACAAAGGATTTAGGAGTCAGTTCAGAGGATTTAGGAGTTGAACCAAGATTAGTTCAAAAGAGCTTTCTGGCATAAATGTAAGCCTATGGGAGAGCTCAAAAAGAGGCCACGATATTGAAGAACAGGCATGTGCAAGACACAGAGTCTCGGATATGTAATTGACTGTATATATATATATATATATATATATATATATATATATATGTTGTGTTGAAGAGTATTTCATGGATGAATTACTCATGAATTCGTAGGTTCTGTAACAGGGTTGCAGGCAAAGTTCTGAAGGTCGCGTAGAGGAGCAAATGATTCAGAGGAATCATAAAGGGATCTTTGAGTCCAAGTGAAGAGACAGAGTGTAGCTCTGGAGAGAAGGAGCGAAGTGAGAATTCGCTTAAGAGTTAAGCTTAGGGAAGTTGAGCAATGGAGGCGGAAGGTGAAACCTTGAAGAAATCCAAAACCACAGAAGAACTGAAGACTTAGCGTAAAAACTAAGTAAAAAGGAGGAGTGAAAGAGTAAAGTGTCAGTGCACAGCAGCCATTTGATATGGAAGATCAACGGTCCAGATGATGTCACTGAATAGGAAAGCGAAATATCGCATCAGCGGAGTTATTTACAAAGCTTAAGTCCCGCAAGTGTAAAACCCAACTTACTCTAAGAATTGCCGCAAAACACAGTCGGATTTGGAATCCGGATTTGAAATTTTATAAAGAGTGGCTTATGTCCTTATCGAGTCTGGAAGATTGATCGGATCTGCGCTTTGAAGTGTAGGGGTCCGACCATCGAGAAGAGCGATTGCGAAAATGCGATGGATCTTAGACCGTCGGATCGAGAGTCCAAATCAACGGTCCAGAAGTGATCGCTTATCGCATATCGGAGAAGGGGGAGATCAAAAGTTATAGCGGAAAGGCTCGAAGGAGGTAGACTCGACGATAGTTATGAATGCGGGTGCATAGAATTTGAGATCCGCTATATGTGTTCAGAGCGGGATTTCAACGTAATTCATGTAATTGCGATAGATGTGTTGTTGAGCCTTTTTAAGGCTAAAACATATATTAACGATTCCGATAGTCGCATATCGGAGTCAAAGGGGGAGTGAGGCATATATGTATGCATGAACTACGAAGGGAGCGATGCCCGATTGCGATAGAGGTAGCCTCGGGAAATGTACAGAAGCCGTATAAAGGTGGAAAAAGGTGTGTTTGCATATGTTTTCCTTTATAAATGGTTTTATAAGGAATAACACCGAATAAAAGGTTTTGTGGGTATATATATATATATATATATATATAACCAATGATAAGAGGGGAAAGGTTATATATGTGGACTTAAGGAGTTTAAAAGTCCCTGTTGACACCTAATCCTCACGATTGGTGAATTTATGTAAATAGTTAAATTAGGAATGTGAACAGTCATCAGGAGATGAACTGAGCAGTCACACCCTTTTGTATATAACAATAGCATACCAAATGAAATAAATCGAATCAGTTTTACTACCTATTGGAGAGTTACTGCCTGGCCTGACATGGTATCAGAGCCAGTTCTCAAATTAAGTTGTAACTCCCTTCATTTTTGCTACTGTGGGCTGTACGCTGGTCTGAGCACTGTCACTAAGCGCTGTCCTCTGTCATTCTAACCTGAGCACTGTCCTCAACGCCTCTGTCCTCTGCATTGTGATTCATTGCCTCAACGCCTGACCACTCCTCCTTGTTGCTTGGTTAACGCTTGAATTGATTGTGTATCATTGCGGTGTTACGTTGAACGCTTGAATTGAACGTTGTTTCATATACGTTTGCTGCTGCCGGTTCGAATGCTGCCTGACATGGTATATGAACATTGTTTCATATATGTTTGCTGCTTTTCGGTGAACTGTTATACTACCCTCCGTCGACATACCACCGTTAAGGTTGTTGAAGCGTGATGAGCCCAGTAGCGGAAGCGTGATTGTGAGCGTAGCGGTATCACAACTGTTTTAAATACTACCTGAAAGCGTGATGAGCGGAAGCGGTATCACAAATGTTTTAATACTGCCTGAAATACGTTTTGAAGCTGTTGTTTTTAAATAAGTTCGAATGAGGTTTGACATGCCTGAATGGTATACGATCCAATGGTATGGTGAATGGTTTCAAATACATTTTGAATAGTTCGAATGCTGCTTTGAATAGTTCGAATTCCATTTGCTGCTTTGAATAGTTCGAATTTCAAATAAGTTTTGAGCGCTGGCCTCCATATAACTTGGTTCACCCATACCTCCATACGTGAATAGTTCGAATGCTGCTTTGAATAGTTCGAATTCCATTTGCTGCTTTGAATAGTTCAAATTTCAAATAAGTTTTGAGCACTGGCCTCCATAACTTGGTTCACCCATAACTTGGTTTGATGCTTTGCCGAGGTTGACCGTTGTAAATTACAATTCAAAGAATGCGCATGACCATGGTATTTATAGGATTTATATAAGATTTATAAGGTGAAGTTTTATGAGAGTTATATGATGGACTTATATGAAACTTATATGAGGTTTATGTGAGGTGAATTTATACAATGATGGATTTATATGGGTCACACTATGGATTTGAAATCTTTTGAGAATGCTTTTTTGAGTACATTGGCAGACATATTCTTTTCTATCAGCAAAAGTTTTTTTTACAGAATTCATTCAATCATCTCCATGGTAGGAATAGTTCTCACTGGCAAGGAGAACTTTCCTGAATGGTCCCGGATGATAAAACACACCCTCATCTTCAATGAGTTGTGGAAAGGAGTGTGTCAGAGAAGGAGACAAAGACCCAGTACAACCTACCTCAGACAAAGAGCTCGTCATTTGGGAAAACAAGAATAGCAAAGCTTATGCATTAATTGCAGCATCTGTAAATTAAGAGGTGAGTCGCCATATTTCGTCATATTCAACTACCTTTGAAGCCTTACAAAAGCTGAAAGAACTCTATGACTCACATTCTGCACTTGAAGTTGTTCATCTCATGATTAAACTCTTCACTCTTGAACTGCAAAATAATGATTCTCTTGCTCTTGCATCTGAAGTAAAGTCTATAATGCATGATATCAATTCCACTAAGGTTGAGCTAGATATCCCTCTTATTTCTTTTCTCAAGGCACTCTATCCTACTTACTCCAATTATCTTGAGTCTTTGCAAGCAAATGGAAATCTCAAAGATATAACCTTTGACTCTCTTGTGAAAAAGTTTGCTGAAAGAGAGAAAGCTTTTGGAAAGAAGACAGCCCCTGAATATTCTGAAGAGACCGTGTGCCTTGCTCATAAAGAAAAGCATCATGCTCAAGATTCTACAAGAGGAAGAGGTGGACGAAGAGGAAGAGGAAAATATTTTAGAGGCAGGGGGGGCAAACATTCTCAAGGAGAAAAGGCAGATCTGCACTGCATTTGCTGCAAAAGAAATGGATCACATGATGCCTCAACATGCAAGCTACCATGGGAAAAAATTGAGCAGAAAAGAAACCAACAGAAAGGTAAAACTGATGATACAGACAAAGGTAAAGCACCTGAATCCGCTCACTATGTTGAGGCACAATGTAACATTGGAGTAAATGAAGATTTATTTAATGCTTCACTTGCTTCCTAGAATCATATCCATGGTGGGAATAGTTCTCACTGGCAACATGGGATCAAACATCAAACAACTGTGCCTTATAATCCCCAACAAAATGGTGTAGCTGAAAGAATGAATAGAACAATCTTGAATATGGTACGATCCATGCTTTTCTTCAAAAATGTAAAGATAATGTTTTGGGCTAATGTTGTTCTATGTGCTGCATATATAAAGAATAGATGTCCATCTAATGCTATAAGAAACAAGACTCCTTATGAATTGTGGTATGGACATGTTCCTTTGGTAAAACATCTCAGGGTATTTGGTTCCACCTGTTATGCTTTGATACCAAAGGTACATAGAAACAAACTTGGTGCTAGAAGTCATAAGTGTATCTTCCTGGGGTATTCAAACACCTCTAAAGCATACCGCCTCTATGATGAAGTAAATTAAAAGTTTGTTGTATCTAGAGATGTAATTTTTCTTGAATCATCCAAATTTGACAATGTTGTTGAGCGGCAACTTGATCGCTTGGATAGATTCGCAAAAACAAAATCATTTCAAGAATTTTATAATCAGATTCCACATCTTGAAGGGGGGATTCCTATTCTAGATAAACATGTAGAATCTTCTTCTGAAGAACACTCTCCACCGAATGAAACTCCAACAACGGATGATGCTTTAAGTGATGTAATTGATAGAATTGGGAGACTCAATCTTGATTCAGTCCCAACTCAATCAACAAAGCAGCCTGGACCATCTCAGAAAGGTCCCCCAAAGTGGCTGACGAAGACACTTGAAAGTGTTCATCCTGATGAAATTGGAAAAACAGGAACCAGAAATTCAAACCGACAAATGTAGATGACTCTAATTCACATGTTGATATGGATGTTTCTTATGATTGTGAATTGAACTTGTCTACAGATTTTGAACCAACTTCCTTTAAAGAAGCTGCTTCTCATGATGAATCGAAAGAAGCGATGCAAAAGGAGTATGATGCCCTCATAAAGAATGGCACTTGGAAGCTGGTTGATTCTCCATTTGGAACCAAACCAATTGGATGCAAGTGGGTCTACAAGAACAAGTACAAAGCTGATGGCTCACTTGACAAGCACAAAGCTAGGCTTGTGGCAAAAGGTTTTGCACAGAAAGAAGGGGTCGATTATGAGGAGACTTTTGCCCCCATAGCAAAATGGGCCACCATCCAGACACTCTTTGCACTAGCAGCCCAGAACGGTTGGAAAGTCCATCAAATGGATGTAAAAACTGCTTTCTTGAATGGAGATCTAAAAGAGAATTTTTTTATGTCCCAGCCTGAAGGATTTGCTGTGAAAGGACATGAACATAAAGTATGCAAACTTTTGAAGTCCTTGTATGGCCTCAAACAAGCACCGCGAGCTTGGTATGAAAAACTAACTGAGCATCTTCTGAAACTCAACTTCAATCATTTTGATCTTGATGATGCAACTTTGTTTGTCAAGAAATTTGGAAAAACAGTTGTATATCTTGTGGTATATGTAGATGATCTTTTAATGACAGGGAACAATGAAAGTTACATTGCATCCATAAAGAAGGAATTGGGGAAAAGTTTTGAAATGACTTATTTGGGCTATGTTCATTACTATCTTGGCATTGAAGTAACCCAACATCCAAAATCCATATTTCTTTCTCAAAAGAAATACATTGGAGATTTTTTAAACAGATTTGGCATGACAGAGTGCAATCCTCTTACTACTCCAATGGAACAAAACTTAAAGCTCACATCTATTGAAGGAAAGGAATTTGAGGATGCAACAAAGTATAGACAACTTGTAGGAAGTCTCAACTACCTTACTACTACCAGACTAGACATTTCATTTGCTGTTGGAATCCTCTCCAGGTTTATGCAAAAGCCTTGTGAGGGACATTGGTTTGCTGCAAAAAGAGTTCTAAAGTACTTGAAGGGAACTCAAGACTTTGGAATCAAGTACACACAGGTGGATGACTTCAGTTTGATCTGATACTCTGATTCATACTTCGATGGAGACAAAGAAACTGGGGTATCTACTTCAGGATATGCTATGAGTCTTGGATCAGGAGCTGTCTCCTGGAGATCACGCAAACAATAAGTTCCAGCAGATTCCACAACAGAAGCAGAATATGTGGCAGCAGCTGAAGCAACAAAAGAAATTGTGTGGCTCAGGAAAATTCTTGAAGATTTGCAGGTAAAACAAGTACAATCAACTCCACTCATGATTGAAAACACCTCTGCAATAAAGTTGGCCAAGAACCCAAAGTTACATGATCGAACAAAGCACATCAATACTAAATATCATCTGATCCGACATCATGTTGAGGCCAAAACAATCCATCTCCGTCATTGTTCCACAAATGAGCAAATTGCAGACATCTTCACCAAAACGCTTGGAAGAGAAAAGCTTGAAAGATTCAGAACGATGCTTGGACTCACCAACATCCCTTCAGATTAAGGTGTGGAATGTTGACACCTAATCCTCGCGATTGGGTGAATTTATGTAAATAGTTAAATTAGGAATGTGAACAGTCATCAGGAGATGAACTGAGCAGTCACACCCTTTTGTATATAACAATAGCATACCTAATGAAATAAATCGAATCAGTTTTACTGCCTATTGGAAAGTTACTGCCTAGCCTGACAGTCCCGATAGGAAGGATTTAATGAATGACTTTAATAGAGTCATAACAAAGGCTTGAGGGTTGTTTAAAGCCCGAAAGGAGGTTTTAGCGGAGTGATTGAGTTCTGATATAAAGGAATGGATAAAGAGGGCCTTAACCATTTGATGGTTGAAGATTTGACTCCTTTGAGAGTTAAATACCTTGGAAAAAAGTGTGGATGCATATATGCATACTATGGGTGTAAGTGGGGGTATACCCTGCATCAGAAAGATATATCTGAGGACTATAATTTTCAACAACAAACAACTAGTCGTTAGCCTGCGTTTTCCCATTTCACCAAAAAATGTTGTTTAAGGCCTTCAAACGGCTTTGGAAGTTCAGGACCTAAAAAAAAAACTGCTAAAAATAGAAAGTATGTTGGAAAATAGGAAATTAAAAGGAAATAGTGTTGGGGGTCCAAGTGGAATAGGGTGGTCACTAATATCCATCAGGATTAGTCCTCCCCCCTTAGGAAGCAATGGTCCCCATTGTGTTGACTGCCTCCATGAGATGGCGAAACTACTGCTGAACTTGGTCCTTGGTGATCCACTTGCCTTGGTGCAGGAGCTAGCCGACTTTGACAACCTAATACAATTGGATCTTCCGTTGGAAATTGTTCTTAATTTGTGTGTCCATTATTTGATCAATTGTGGTCTGTTCAATGCAATATGAGTTGAGATTTTTTGGTGTCAGTCGCTCAGTAATGTCTTATGTGTTCAACAATGGTGTAAAGTATGGCCAAAGGAAAACCACATTGAATACTAGGTGCAAGAGAAGGAATGGGGGAATACGTAGCTCGAAAGCATTGTCACCCACAACCTTGGTGATGGTGTAAGGCCCATATCAAAGTGGTCGAAGCTTCCAATGGGCTTTGGTAAGGCATTCCTTCTGCAAATGAAACCTAACTTTATCACCCACTTGAAACCCATGTGGCACCCGATGTTGATCATGACGTTGTTTGTACCTTGGTGTTGGCTTTATCCAGGAAATCATGAACCTGTTGGTGGATGTGTTCAATAAACTTGGTGGTTTTATCAACTTCAGTCAGAACATGTGCAGATTATGTCTGTGTAGTCACAAGAGACATTACAACTTCACTAGGACATAATGGTTGAAATCCCAATCCCACTTGAAAGGGGATGTGGCTAGTCAATTGTTAGGTCCCTATAATACTAGTGTATTCCTTTATTATTATTGTCATTGTACCCCTTATTGTTATTGTTGTGTCCATGTTGTCCCCCTATTGTTATTATTGTGCCCCATAGAAGCCACTATTGTTATTCTTTTGCCCTTACATTATTATTGTTATGTCGACTCTGATTATATTGTGACCGCTTAGACTCCTATACATAGAAAGGAGGTCTTGTCATTTGTATCATACAAGAATTGTTCATTTGTGTAATGTAAAGGAGGTTTCCCCCTCAAAGAGGCTACATTTTAAGCCATCGATCTATCCCTTTCTTCTATTTTGTGAGTTGATTGCATAACAATTGGTAACAAAGATTTGGATTCTAAGGTTTCGCTGCTTCAAACAGGTCATTGTGGCTTTTTCACTATAACTTTTTTTCTATCAAGCTTCAGAATCTGAAATTAAAACCCATTTGACACGAAATTGTGATGAACTGTGTGACCGAATTTCAGATCTTGTCTCGCTATATTTTCGAAGATATGAACTGAGGAAGTTAGGGTTTTTGTAGGCTCTCGAATTAAATCTCAAACAGGTCACCTTGGGAAAATCATCATAACTTTATCTCTGAGCATCTGATTCAAATTTTGTAAACATCGACAAAAAGAAAACATACTGTAGTTTTTTGGGTATTGTTTTCAAAATCTAAGGTCGAAACAGTGACACATGGCACATCGTACAAGTTCACTCTACTGAACTAGTCTATAATTAGGTCATCGCAGGAGATTGGGCATAACTCTTTTTTCGAGAATCCAACTGAGATCTGACTTGCGAAGTTGGAAAGAAGACTCAGAGGGCTATCACAGGCAGAAATTTCAGAACTTGGAGATGCGAAATTACAAAGTTACAGGCATTTCAAGATCGAGCTCATATAAAGCGAAGAAAAAAAATTGTGTAGTTTTCTTTTTTAATTTGCATAAGCCTTGTTTGAGAAAGTAGTTTGAAGTGATTCAAAGGGAATTGTGAAGCATAATTATCATTCATTGATGACCTGAAGAAAGGAAATGGAAACACCTAGTAACTTGAAATATCTACTATGACACATGAAGAAGAGGAAGAAATGCAACATGATATATCAAAATTACGAGATCAAGTGCAAAAAATTTCTCTCACACAAAAAGTAATTGAAACTAAGATGAATGTTTTAAAGAATGGAATGAAATCTAAGATGGATGGCATGGAAGCTAATATGGATGGTATAGAAGCAAAACTTAAAGGCAACATGGAAGATTTGAAGATAGATTTGACAAAGTTGCTACAAGAAATGCTTACTAATGGCGATGTTGGGTGTGGAGCCTGATTATCTTCTGTATTCAAAGGTTTCAGTCGGATGTATACCCCAGGAAGACTGTACACCCCTCCACGTGGAGGGGGGGTAAATCCCCCCCCCCCCCCATCTAGGGGGTCCAGGGGCCAGCGGTCCCTTGGCGGGGGTTCGGGGGCAACACCCTCGATGCTAAAAATAGATGTAAAATTGCCTTGTAAAAGTCTAGTAATTTCTAGTCAATCTGGGCCATTCATTAGGCGGATGATTTGACGGTAGAAGTTATGTTTAATTTAGTTTTTTTTGCCCTAGAAGGCAACCCCTCACTATATATGGGGGAATTGTATTGCGTCTATGCATATCTGTATTCTGAGTGAAGAAGAGAGAGGAGATTGAGAGCAAAGAGGGTGTTACAGTAGATCTGATGTAGGTTGTATCTCTTCAGTTTGCTGGATAATATAAAAGGAAGGACTGGTTGTTTCTCCGTGGACGTAGCCCAAACTGGGTGAACCACGTATATCTGTGTCTCTCTTGTTTTATGCATTTTCTGTGTTTATATTTCTGCAATATTTTATGTGTTCCATTGCTCTGTAATATATAATTTTCTAACAAGAAAAAGGGTAGTAAAGTAAACTCGTGATGAGAACAAAATAAATGTTATTCATGATTTCATAGACTCTAACATTGGATTGAAGACCCAGCATGTTCCAAAGATTGATATGAGGAAGTTTGATGGCAAGGATCCCATAACATGGATACTACAGATGGAGCAATATTTCGATCTCCATAATGTGCAAAACACAAAAAAGGTACGCATTGCAAATTTATATTTGGAACCCAATCAGTTTGTATGGTATCGATGGCATTGCTCTTGTAAACAAATTGTCACTTGGTAAATTTTTACAGAAGAAATGATAGCACATTATGAGGATACAAAAAGCAACACCTTGTTTAGCCAATTGATAAATCTCAAACAAAAGGGTTCAATGGTGGAGCACATTGAGAACTTCAAAAAATTGAATATAAGAGTAAAAGATGTTCTAGAGGAGCATAGGATTGATATGTTCATAGGGACTTTAAAGGATAACATCCAATATGAGTTTCGTCTTTGGGAACTTGATTCATTGGAGAAGACATTCAAGTTGGCAAGAAAATTTGAAAGCAAAATAATGGCAACAAGGAAGCCTACCACTCACAACTATAAAGATGGAAGTGTTGTTGTCTCTAGCCTTCCACAACCTACAAGGTTGACACCACAACAATTGGAAGTAAAAAGAGCAAAAGGGATTTGTTACAGTTGTGATAGAAAATACACTAAAGGTCATAAGTGTGCTAAGAAGAAATTATTTTACATAGATTGTGCAGAGGAGGAATAAAATGAACAAGAAACATAAAAAGAATAGGATACACACCAGGAACAAACCCTAGAGAAAGAAGAAATGAATCTGACCATATCTTGTAATGCATTGGCTAGAATTACCACTCCTCAAACTATCAAGATAGAAGAACATATCAAGAAGAAAACAATAATAGTGTTGATTGATTCGGGCAATACCCATAATTTTATTCATTGTAAAATAGCCAAGGAATTGAATTGCTTCCTATATCTAGCACCAGAGTGTCAAGCGATGGTCACAAATGGAGGAACCATAAATTTCTCTAGAGAGTGCCATAATATCAACCTATCCATGGGAGAATATGTGTTGAATAGTCCAATGCTTTCCATTCCAATGGGTGGTGTTGATTTTGTACTAGGAGTCCAATGGCTACAATCTTTAGGTATGATAGCTTTTAATTTTCAAGAACTTTTCTTGAAATTTGTTTAGGAAGGAAAGGAAGTTGAATTAAGGGGTATCACATGGAAACTGGGAAAGATAATCAACTCTAATGGCATGACAAAGCTTCTAAAGAAATAAAAACAAGGCGTAATTGCACAGTTATGTTTGCTAGAGGTTTCCACATTGGAATCATCTATTTCTCCAGATCTCCAAAAAGTCTTGGATAATCATTCCAGGATATTTGAGACTTCCAAAGGCCTCCCACCTATTCGTGATCGCGATCATGCTATTCATTTGATTCTAGGAAGCGATCCTCCAAACATTAGGCCTTATAGATATCCTTATGCCCAAAAGAGTGAAATTGAACATATGGTTGCAGAAATGCTAGAGGTTGGTATAATTCAACCTAGTTAAAGTTCTTTCTCTGCTCTAGTAGTATTGGTGTACAAGAAGGAGCATCATGGTATATGTGTCCGGATTGTAGGGAGCTCAACAAGCTCACTATTAAAGATAAATTCCCTATTCCTGTGATTGATGAATTATTGGATGAATTGCATGGAGCAATTTCCTTCTCCAAGTTAGACCTTCGTTCAAGATATCATCAAATCAGAATGAAGATTGAAGACTTTCCAAAATCAACATTTAGAACTCATAAGGGTCATTATGAATTTTTGGTCATGCCTTTGGACTTACCAATGCACCTTCTACATTTCAAGGTTTGATTAATTCCATTTTCAAACCCTTCCTTAGAAAATTTGTGTTAGTATTTTTTTGATGATATACTAATCTACAACAAGTCTTGGAAGGATCATGTTCAATATGTTGATAGAGTGCTCAAACTATTAGAGGAGAAACAATTATATACAAAAACCTCCAAATGTTTCTTTGGAGTACAAGAGGGGGAATATTTGGGTCATAATGTATCTCATGAAGGTGTTAAAGTAGACCCTAGAAAAATTAAAGCCATCAAGGAATGGAAAATCCCCACATCCATAAAGCATCTGCAAGGATTTCTAGGGTTGATAGCGTATTATCGCAAGTTTGTTAAGAATTATGGGAGAATAACGACACCTCTAACAACATCAATGAAGAAAGATGCATTTTCTTGGACTCCAAAAGCAACGAAGGCCTTTGAACATCTTAAAGAGGCAATGTGCCAAGCATCGATCTTAACTACACCAAATTTCACAAAAACCTTTATTGTGGAATGTGATGCCTCAAGAAATGGAATTGGTGTTGTTTTAATGCAAGAAGAAAGACCCATTGCTTTTGAAAGTCATCCAATCAAAGGAAAATATTTACACAAAGATATTTATGAGAAGGAAATGTTGGCAATACAACATGCACTTAAGAAATGGCGACCTTACCTAATGGGAAGACACTTCAAGGTAAAAACAGATCATGATAGTCTTAAATATTTTTTAGAAAAAAGATTATCTTTAGAAGAGAAGCAAAAATGGGTCACAAAGATGTTGGCTTATGACTTTGAAATCATCTACAAAAAAGGGAACCAAAATGTTGTTGCAAATTCAATCTCAAGAAAGGAAGAGGATGTGGAAGCATTGCTTTGTGCCATTTCTATTATCCAACCATACTGGATAAATGAAGCAAGGGATGAATGGAAGAATGACGAAGAAGTGTAGGCACTCATTCAAAAGTTGCAGCAAGATCCCAGTACATCTGATACATTTAGTTGGAAAAATGATTCGTTATGGTACAAAGCTCTCTTATACCTCTGTAAGAATTCCCAACTCAAACAAAATATTCCTAGGGAATTGCACACATCTCCCTTAGCAGGGCATTCAGGATTTTTAAAAACTTACCACATGGTTAAGAAGGAATTTTTTTGGGATGGCCTTAAATCTTATATTCAAAAGTTTGTGGCAGAATGTTTGGTTTGCCAACAAATTAAAGTTGAGACAATTAAGACCCCATGTCTATTACAACCTTTATCCATTCCAAGTCAACTTCGGGAGGAGGTTTCAATGGATTTTATCATAGGTTTACCCAAGTCCGAAGGAAAGAGATGTTGGCATTATGATATAGGTATTGTCCTTGATGACAACTCACTCAGATCAAAGATCATAGTACAGTAGGTTAATAATAAATAATTACAGATCAGTCTACACAGAATGAAGAAAGAGAGGTATACGCAGGTTCACCTTGACCAAGTTGCATATACACGCAGGTTCACTGACCACAAGTAGCGTATACGTACACACGCACTTTCACAGAACGAAAAGCACTTATACCTTGGAAAACTAAGTTTTTGGTCCAAAGTATTTGGTCTATGGTATTAGTTCAAGGCATCTGGTCCGAGGTATTGACCCTAGGTATTTGGTCCAAGGTATTGATCCTAAGTGGTTTTGGTCCATGATATTGAGAAAGGCCTAAAAAAATAAAAGGATGAGAAGATCATTAGGCCAAGGTGTTGGTAGAGGGAAAAGTTCCCCTAGGGTTTTTTGGGTTGAAACCCTAGCAGACTGAAAGTTATCTATTCAAAGAAATATGCATTCATACAACCATTATGCTATTATAAGCAAATTCTAGGATAGGGGTACGTACCTTCGGTCCTACGTTTGAGAAGGCCCTTAGGGTCCAAACCCTTCTTGGAGTTCCCTTCTTCTCTTTTGTCCTGCAAAACAACCAATTAAAAGAACACAACAGTACATGGACAAAAACTTATAAAGAAACCATTTTCATGTTATAAATAAAGGTAGTTAGTTCTGAAATCCAAACAACCATTTACATATGAATTCTAAACATGAATATCATTAACATAAAGAAGATTCATTTCGGGAACCAAGACATGTGTTTCTTTTATTATAGACAAATAAAGTACATAAAAAGGAATATTTTGACCTGAGTCACCTTCAACAGGCTCCAAGCAAAGCTTCCTTCCGGATTCGTTCCAGCCTCAAGCCTTTAACAAACTCCTTCCATGACTCTCTCCATGATGTCAAAAATGGTGGATGAACATCAACACACAAGGAAACAAAGGTTTCCTGTACAAAATGGGGTAAGTGCAGAAGGCACAAGGGACTTCAGACCTGGTCAAGGGAAAAATCTCAGCATAATAACCTTTCTCTCTCTTCTCTCCTCCCTTAGGCCTTCCCTTTGAGGTCTTTTTATACCACTCCCAAAGTAGTTTTTTAGTTAGGAGTTGGTTGGGAACAGTTGGGCCACGGGCACTAACAGATGATCAACAGGTAAAACCCGCGATCTCCACCCGAAAATAAGGAGTTTTATATTTTTTTAAGTGTTTTAATACATACACGCGGGTTGGCTATACACATACCTACGTATACACGCGTTTAACTTAGGGCAATGTCGCGTATAAGGGATAAAACACTGTTTTTTAAATTTTAGGACCAGATCTGGAAGGAGGGGTTTCCCTAGGCCATGAGTACAGCATCACAAACCATAAGAGTGAGATTTGGAGCTATAACAGATGCCCCCTAATATATGAGGTCAGAAGGGGTACATGATGGCTGAAATATATTATGCGAGTACATGGAAAGGAAGTCTGTCAAAAACCGAGGAGGACTTCACTAGAATTCAGCCTGCCAAGCCACCAAAGGAGATCAGAAAGAAACACTGTCTGAGGTGGGCATACGCATGCTCAGAAAAAGTAAAGCATGTCTGCATATCAAGTACAAGCGGATCCACTAAGTATACAAGTATAAATGATTGAAAGATACATAATGGATCATCTGATCATAATGAACAAGTACATGTCTGAATATCACATATAAGACTGTCAATGATGCTGAAAGATGCAACGGATCACTGATATCAAAGACTGATCCCAAAAGGTACCAACTGAAGATGATGGAATAGGATGGTACTACACTGCAAACTCAGGTGCCATCATATAGAATGTCACCATGACTGACTGCAACATATAAAGTGGAGTGGTATCAACTAGCAGCAACAGGAGCAACTTTCAAGTGAACCAATGAATGCTGATACAACCTGAGGTCTTCATCGACCGCCATGGTACATTTCTACACCATGGGAATAAATTATCTGAAGTCGACCATGTGAGAAATCGTTTGATTACCGGTCATTGATGTATATCGTTAACAAACGCGAGACTGCTCACCGATAATGATAATGAGCGTCAAGGTACCTAGTACAATCTAACAAGTGTGAATAGATAAGCTGAAGTTGAACACCTGTAAGAATCTATCGATCAGGAGACAATGATGGTTTCCCACTATTGATAACGAAGGATCTGCCACTAATGACTGCAAACCCCAAGGTACTGCCAAATGGACTCTAGATCTTTTCCCCAGAGCAATGAGTCGGAGTCGATAGGGAAAGATCTGCTAGAAGGAAATAATTACGGCATCCTTCATCAATCTAGCGCGAGTGTAACCCGTAGGCCAATAATGTGGAAGGAATTGGACGAAAAAGATGTAGTAACCCAACCGAAGTACATTTCCGGCGTACACAAGATGTGGCTAGCGCACGACAGAAACCCTCTGAACCAACCAATAATTAAAGCTGACACAGAGGCGAGGTATCCACTAATAGGGTCAAATGGAAACCAAGGTATTGCACGAATCCCAATGTGTGATAATGTAAGCTGATGTCAAACACAAGGGAAACCACTCAGTCAAAGACCCATGATACTGATCGATGCTCAGCACAAGGTAACCTATCAATAATGAAAATAGGGCCAGGGTGCAGCTCTAGGCCTGTCCTCAGAGCAAGATGTCGTTGTCGATAAGGACAAGACCCACCAGCAAGAAGTCAATGGGGACCTTCTCAAACCAGCACGAGTAAAGGACCAATATAACTGATGTGATGATAGACATGACACTTACAACCAGGGATGGCCGACTGAAAAATGAGTCAAGAGACACCGCAAAGAGGCCAACTCAGGCTAACTTCCCTTGAACAAAAGCACGACTCAATGTGACTATGTGGCAGCATATGATGACTCTGTATAAGTTCGACATGCGGGAGGCATGAACGAACCCTCCATATGATTGGAAGAGAGAACCAATCGGGGGAGAACTGACTCAATAACAAGGTTATGGCGTACCTAAGTCAAATTAAATCCCACCCATACGGAGGAGACTTTGTTTTGAGTGCTTTGTTCAAGGGCGACACTATTGACTCTAGCTGCCAACAATAAATGGAAATACTGTCCCATTTCCGCTCTTTTTTGGAATATTTAATTTTTTTTGTCTTTTTGCTGTTAAGCTAGAAAAAGAATAAAAGAATGCTATGGTACAGTGGAAAGAATGAGTGTCGATGAAACAGATGATCTAGTTCCTGGGAAAGGAACGTTCCTATGCTCAATGTAGGGAGGTGAAAACTGGTCAGTGACACTCAAAGGTATGTTCCTTCCATGGGTCAAGGTGTGTCAAGCTGCAGAAGTCAAAGGTATGCAAGGTTGATTTTGCAGACGTCATGGTCAAAAGTTGGCTTAAACACGAGTCCAAGTGAAGCCGGCTCTAGGCCAAAAGGTGCAGGTGGTCAACATGCAATGCAGTAGTACAACTCAACACAAAGGAGCCTCTAGGGTATAAGGCCAGAACGAAGTGAAGAAGCTAAGAAGAATGAGTCTTCAACGCATAAGTCATGGCGGGAGTACAGAGGACTCCCGAGCCTACTCAAACCAGAGCAACATGGGCAACAAATGTCAGTGAGGTGCTAACTAGGATTCCCATGTAAAGGGTGGCTCTACCACCGTGTCATGATTTAAAGAATTAGCGAGTGAAGATGGCTTACGAACCATAACATGATGGGATCGACCCTATGGCAGATGTATCGACAAATGGAGGCTAGTATGCATAATGCAATGGAAAAAATGGTGTCCCTAACCTATATGCCAGTGAGAAAACGATACCTGCCATGATGGGTCAGCAGTCATGGAACCGTCTCAAAACTGAAAAATGTCCAAAATGTCCTAAAAAACAAACCATTCTCGACATTCCAAGCTCCCAAGTTAAAAGTCACATGAGGCCAAACAAAATAAAATTTTGAAAAAATTTTACATTTTCAAAACATATAAATAGCATTTTGGACTCACCATTTTTACCATTTGAGTTTGAGAGCAAAGGTTTGGGAGCAAAAGGAGCAAACTTCCCACAGCCAGAGTACCCAAGCTGTGGAAGTGAGATTCCGAGTGTGCTGACTAGCACCATCGGCGAACCCAAAATAGACCAAATCATCCATCAACACCTGCCACAACAGACCAAAAAGTGCTGATATTAGAGAACTCTCGATGATCTATGTACAAATATACATAAAATACAAAGAAGCCATTGCCTGGACCGTACCACATAGGCTTAAATTTGCCTGCCCCCAAGGTGTCTTTATCTTGGTCATAGACCAAGACAAGGTCACCTTTAGCAAAGACTCGAGGACGGACAGACTTATCATACTGCATTTTAACCCTTTTCTTATGAGCCTCATTCATCGTGGCGGCATCTCGACGCTGCTCATCGAGATGTTCCAAGTGAACTAGGCGCTCTTCGAGACTCGAAGTCTCAAGAAGGAGATCAACAGCTAACTTAAGAGATGGAATTTCACATTCAACCAGAAAGATAGATTCCATCCCATAAACCAACTGAAAAGGTGTAAAACCAGTAGCCATTTTGACGGAGGTTCGGTATGCCCAAAGAGCCGAATACAACATAATGTGCCAATTGGACCGATTTTTATCGATCATCCATTGGAGTATCGTCTTAAGAGTTTTATTGACTACCTCGACCTATCCATTGGCCTGAGGATAATAAGGGGACGAATGCTCCTGGCGGAAACCTAATTTAAGAGCCAATTCGGACATCAATTGATTCTGGAAATGACTGCCATGGTCAGTGACAATCTCTCTCGGGATATCGAATCTTGAGATAACCTGATTGAAAAGAAATAATGTTGTCGTATCACTATTGTTCTTATAAGTAGGCATGGCCTCAGCCCACTTCGTAAAGTAGTCTACAGCCACGATAATGTACCTGTGATTCGCCGCTGAAGGCGGATTACAAGTCGTAAAATCAATACCCCACTTAGTAAAGGGGCCAACGGTGACAACGGGAAAAAGAGGAGCGGGATGCGCGTGCATCTTCCGAGTAAAAATTTGACAAGGGTGACAATGTTTGACCGCTTCCACACAGTCTTTAAAGAGTGAAGGCCAAACATAGCCGGCATGTAAGATGCGCTGGGCTTTAGCAAGCCTTGATAGATGACCACCACAAGCTCCACTGTGGCAATCATTGAGCACTGACTCTGCTTCCTCTAAGGTTAAACAACACCGAAGGATTGAATCAACCCCTCGACGGTATAATTTGTCACCAATGATAACATAGTTTTTAGCCAGGTGACGTAATTTTTGGCGTTCATCCTTGGAGAAAGTAGAGGGAAACTTCGAAGTCTGGAGATAAAAAATGATATCTCCATACCAAGGGTCAAGTGAAGAGATGAGGAATAAATTTTCGTCGGGAAAAGTTTCCTCATAAACGATATCCTCTCCACAGGGTAGCTCAGAAATTAGCTCCGCGAAAACCATGGATTTCTTAGACTTGGCAGACAAGAACTCGAGGTCGAATTATTGCAAAATGACTATCCATTGATTATGTTTGCCCCCAATCACTCGCCTACTGAGGACAAATTGAAATGGATTGACCGCCGCTAAGACAAAAGTTTTGCATAGCAGGATATAATGACGGAGCCTCTGGACAGCGTGGACAGCTGCCAAGGCCAACTTATCAACCGGAGAATAGCGAAGTTCAGGACCTATTAAGCCTAGGCTCAAATAATAAATCACATGCTCGGCAAGAGCATCGTCTTCCTGAACAAGAACCATACCAATGGTTGATTCTGCTATCGCGAGATATAAAAGGAAGTCTCTACCATAATCCAATGGAATCAAAAGCGGGGCACAGACTAATGCTTTTTTCAAAGCATCAAATGACCGCTGCGCAAAGTCGTCCCACACAAATGGAACTCCTTTCCGTAGCAAACGCATGAACCCTTTAGTGATCTCGGCATAGTTTGCTATAAACCGTCTTAAGAAATTAGCCTTTCCTTGAAGACTTTGAAGTTGTCGAATTGAGGATGGGGGAGGAAGCTGAACTATTGCCTCAACCTTGAAGGGATCAACCCGAATCCCTTCATTGGACATGATGAACCCTAAGAACCAACCGGACGTAACCACGAAAACACACTTGTTGGGATTCAACCGGATTTTATAAAAACGACATCACTCAAAAACCAATCTAAGATGACTATGATGATCAGTTCTCTTTCGAGAACGAGCAGCGAGATCATCCAAGTATGCCTCGACGATATGTTTGATGTCATGGAAAGCATATGACATGGCCCGCTGAAAAGTGGCTCGAGCATTTTTAAGACCAAAAGGCATCTTTCTATATGCAAAGGTCCCCTAGGGACATATAAAAGTTGTCTTATATTGATCTTCAGGACGGATAGAAATTTGATTATAACCCTAAAAACCATCCATGAAGGAAAAGATTTCATTACCCGCACACTCGTCGATAATCTGATCAATGAATGGTGTGGGGTAATTATCTTTCGGAAAAGCCTTGTTTAGGTCCCTAAAATCGATGCATAATCGGATTGTTCCTTGTTTTTTATCCACAGGGACTAGATTAGAAACCCAATCAGTAAGAGGAACAGGGTATACAAAACCCGCCCTTAGCAGCTTCTCAACCTCATCTTTGATAGCTACTTCTTTCCTAGAGTTAACCGGCCGAAGCCTTTGACGAACCGGTTTCACGTTTTCATACGTCTTGATCTCATGTTGAACTATAGAAGGATCAATGCCAGGCATTTCTTCATAAGACCAAGCAAATACATCACGAAATTCCTTAAATAGGTCGGTGTAAATTTGAATTTCTTCAGGGGAACAAGCAATTCCGATGAAGATATTCTCGATGACATTAGGGTCCCTAGAGATGTTTATAGGTATCGTTTTTGAAATTACCGACATATTACCTTCGGCACAGATGTGTGTTGGAGCCAAAGGGTTTGACACCGTACAAACATCACTAGTGAGGAGCTCGGAGAATCTAGATTCTACTTCCTGCAATGGAGGAAGAAAGTATGAACGATGGTGTAAGTCTTCCCAAGGTCGATCTATACCCATCATTACTTCGAGGATTTCTTCTTCAAAAGGTAAAACCGAATCTAAGCAGTCCAAGGCAGAGGTAGAATCAAGGCTCCAAGCCGGGGCCACATGACCATCTAACTCCTCTTCAGAAAAAGGAGTAGAGTGGTTTTCTGCAGAGTCTACGATAAACTGATATCTAAGCTCAGCTGCAGATATAGGGAATGCCATTCCATTTACTTGTCCTTCAACTAATGTGGTCGTAGGTGAAGGCAAGGTCCAAGGGTCTAAAAAATAACGAGTTCGAAATAACTCTTCTGGAGGAGACTCCTTAGATGATGAAATAGCATTGATTTTAGCAAAAGGAGAGGGAAGATCAAATGTACCCATCAATGAGGAATACATCCCTACTCCTAAATTCTCAGTTGGCGGGTGAGGGTTATCCACTAAAGGGACAGTAGAGTCAGAGTTTGCTTGAGGGTCGACTGGACAATAGTCCAATTGATCAACCTTAACGATTTTCCCCTCATGAGGAAAGCAAATGACACGAAACAGAGTCGAAATGACAGCGTCCATTTCGTATACCCAGTTCCTTCCTAATAGGAGATTATAGTCTAGGTTAGCATCTATGACTTCAACTTCGATATTGACGACCTTCCCTCCAACACATATAGGAAAGGCCGGGATAATCCCATGCGGCTTATGAGAATGAACATCAAATGCAGTCAAGACGGTGGGTGAAGGAACAGCCGAAGGCGATCCAATAGCCTTCCAGAATGACATCGACATGACGCATGTGGAAGCTCCTTCATCTAGAACGGTGCGAAAAATATTGATTTTCCGGTATGTAGACTTTATTTGGAAAGTCATATGATGAGGGAGTCGCTTTTTGACATTTAACATGTCAAAAGTGAGCACTAAAGAGTTAGCTGGATCGACTGCTCCAATCGCGGAGAGTAAAGCACTTCTCTGAGCCGGACACGACTAGAGAACCTCTAAAGCGGACATGGCGCACGGACTCTGAGCCAGGTCCTCCACAATGGAGTAATTCTGGGCAGCCCTAGCATTAGGATTAATAGTCGCGTGTTTAGCGGAACCTTTCGGTATCCGTGGTATAGTCTTGACAGGGGGTCGCTCAATATGAAGGTCAATACTTCCGGGAATAGTCTTGTCCTTGGAAGTTTCGGCTTCACCATAATCACGTGACCGGGTATCCACATGGACGTTAGAACCCATCATGAAAACATTTGACGATTTTTCCCCTTCCTGGTTGCCCCTTGCGGATGTTCCAGGGTTTGAACTCGCGCCAGCAAGAAGTTGCTGCCCTTGGGGAAACAGGTTAGTTATGACTGCTTGAGAACAAGAAGTCCCTTGTTGTCCTAACAAGCGCTGAGCGTCTTCAATCTTAGGGCAGAGATGAGTTAGATGGTCTCCACTACACAACTTTCATGGAAACTTGACTTTCTTTCTCGACTCATTTCTACCACCACCAGCGTTGTTGCCGGATTTATTTGCATCAGGCTTCCCATCTTGGTTCTTTTTCTTACCTCGTCCTTTCTTTTTTCCATTGGAATTTTGATTTCCTTTGGGGTTATCAGATTGGATGGCATTAATTGAAGAAGTTTGGGCAGCGGGGGGATTAGACGATGTGACTTGGTTGTTAGAAGCAGTTTGCAAGGAAAACTGCTGCAATTGATTCAACAAGTTTACGGTAGTTGTGTCTACTGTCCCAACGATACCATCTACGTACGGACCTGGCTTTGACTTAGCTACATCAACCTTAGACCCAGGAGCATCTGGCAAGTATTTTTGTAGGATCCCAGACTGATAGTAGATCAATTCTAATTGTTGGGCCCTAAAAATGGCTTGCTCCTCAGGATAGACCCCAGACATGGAGACATCCTTGGAGATCTCGGGTTGTAGATATTTCAAAAACCACTCGAGACGGTACTCCGGAGGGATTTCGGCTTTAATGAGCCTCTTTCTCCATCTCCATTCCTGAATATGGTCAGAAATGTGAGTTGCCTTATCCTGACGAAAGGTGGCCAGAAGTTCAGTTCCGGCATCATAGCAGACAGGCAACTGGAAATGATTTAAGAAAATATTGGCTAAGTCAGCAAAAGATGTAAAGCTACCCCCTGGCAACTCTATATACCATTTGGCCGCATTACCAGTCAAGGTGCACTGAAAGAGTCTCAACCTAATTGAGTCATCGATAAGGGAGTTAGATGAGCACCACAGATGGAATGTGGTTACATGGTCGCCTGGGTCTTCACCACTCTTCCCTTCGAATTTTGGAATGTCCGAAGGGAGTTTAGTTGGGACCGGAGGCCAGGCCGGATTGTACTTGATTGGGTCATTTGTTAACTTAGTGAGATCTGGCAGGTTCAACGTTGCCAGAAACGGAAGCCTAGGAGGACCTTGGGGATTCCACCCAGACTGGGCAGAACTCCCAAAGTTCGGAAAAGATTGTCCTGGAATTTGGGAGGCACCAGGCTGCCCGAAGTAACCAATAGAACCGGCTGAACCAAAAGGCAAGCCTTGTGATCCAGCAAAATTCGGAGTTTGACCAACTCTGGCCGTATAGCCTCCATAACCAGCAAAGTTTCCTCCTAAAGGATGGTAAGGAGTTGATAACCCCTGATACGGATTCCAAGCCAAAGCTAGGGGAGGAATACTTTGAAACGAACTAATCGTGGAGTACGGCCTATTCCCTTGTTGGCCGATAAACGGATTCCCAGTTCCCGCGCTACTAACCCCAGGGTTAGTCCAACCTTGGAAAGGATTACTGCTTTGTCCTATAGAAGAAAAAGGCATGGATCCTACCATCAGGTTGGAATGTGGTATATGACCACTTCCGAAAGGAAAACCCTGGAATGAAGCTGATCCGCCCATCATGGACGTAGTGGCACTAAACGGGACCGATGGAATACCCTGTGAGTGGGTGCCAAATGGGAAGAATCCAGTACCAAAAGCATTGGTTTGGGCATTTCCACTCGTGGACGGAATGGAGGTAGACCCAACTAAAGATGTGCTAGAAAAATATCTGAACAAGGAAGCAGAGGAGATGGAAATCGTTCCTCCCCCTTGCACCGATGTTGGAGTTTGCATAGTCGTAGCACTTGTATAAGACATGCTTCCAGTAGTGGTCATCGATGGTAAGTGCATAGCGTAACTTGGACTTGACGGTCTATGCGTCGGAGTCCCAACGTATTGCAATACGTCTAGATGACTAGATGGTAGTGGAGAATTTGGAGCCGCTAACGACTCTGAGAGTTCTTCTACCTCTATGTTATTCTCCGCTTGAAAGAGAACTCGAGAAAGGACTGGAGTGTCCCTCTCTTGTTTAGAAGTGCCAGGCATTGCTTGGCCACTAATGCCCCCGAGAGGAGGATCAATCCCTAATGCGTCAACCGGCGTGGGATGGAACCCACCGGTAGTATTGCCTCTGCGCCTTCTAGGAGAAGGCTCTAAAATTGGTGGCGAAAGACCACGAAGTCTTCGAGACCGTCTGGGAGATCGGTCAGCCACTTTGAATTTTTTGTTATGATCTAACTAAAGACTCAACAAATTGAAAGCTAGGCCAACTAAGAGCACAAATCACACACTATAAAGTCCCTAAAGAAACAGCCAATCAAACAACTTCAAAGTATTTCCGCTTCGGGTGATTAAGACCGGACACCAAAATACGAGAAAGTGAATTAAGGGGCCTTCCGAAGATAGTCTGGGATGATGAGGGCCCAGTCCTATTAGCGAAGGTATCAGAGGAAGTTACGCTGACCTCCTAACAACAACCTGCGCCGGTGCAATCCCCCAATCTTCGCAAAGGTGCCCTCCAGTAGTACTGTCGAGAGTGATGCAACGTCAACCTCAGGTGCCACGGGATTCCCCTCCGCAGCCACCTGTGTAGTTCCCTAGGAGTAGCAACTATGGATACCAACTCGTCGCAGAAGCCAGGCGGAACAGTCGTGAGGTAAGTTCAGACAAGTAGGAGAGGGGGTATCTCTCTTCCCTGTCTTCACAGACCCTCATGCTTAACTCCCATATCCAGAGCTTTCATGGTCTTCCTAACGCTATTGGATTTTCTCTCGTTATTTAGACTCCTACGTTTGACGTTTATATGGCCTTGGAGAGTTAACTCTCCACTTGCCTAATCCAAGGCCCTAAAATCCTAATATTGTTGGTGTAACTGACTAAAACAAAAAGTTCTAGTGAATTTTAGTTAGCGCTTGATTTTAAATTAGGTTGTTCTTTAAGTCACGAGGTAATGGAAGTGAAACTAGTGGTGTTTTTTGACGCAAAAGAAATTAATAAAAACTTAACTACATGCACATGCGCTTTTTCGTTTTTCGATGAAGAGAAATTTCTATAGGGTTCAGAGGTACTTCTAATAAAACAAAATTTTCTTTTCTTTTCGTTAATTCACACTTCACACTCACAAAAGCTAACACAACTATGTATGCCTAAAAAGGGGATGGAAATCTATCATAATGCAACAACTATATGCAGATGCAAGATTTAAAACTACTCTAAAAAAAAAAGGAAAGTTGCTTGCTTATCAATCTTTATCTTGCCACTTAAGATGCCTAGATGGAATATGAGATGCTACCATTCATTTCGTCTAAACACTAAAAACAAGTTCTAAGACAAACATAAAGCATTTTCACTCAATAAAAGGAAACCAAATGAAAAGCAAGTTCAAGAAAGCAAAACTAAGATTTTCAAAAGATTTTCTTCAAAGCAACAAACAAAAGAGTCTTTTCAAAATAAACGCTCTCAACAACACTGAAAACTTGTCATTGAAGAATAGGCAATTGAACACTTTTGTGAATCGACACCACTCAACGGATGAAAACTCAAAAAAAATAAATGTGTTTGAAATCACTCTTAACAATCAAAAGCAGCAATGAAAGCTTTGGCAATGAAAACCAAAAAGATCAAAAAGACAAATTCCAAGAAAGTGTGAATCAACAACTTTAATGAAACAAAGAAGTGGATGGTCACAAAAAGCGATTTTGTCAAGCAAACAAAAAGTCACCAAAAGCAAGATTAACACAAAGGTTGTGATCAATCTCCCTACTCTGACGAATCAGAGCAGCCAAGATTCCTAGCAAGAAATCTTGCGTGCTTTAGCAAAAAACGATGACGCTTACAATCAACAAAAAACAAGACCAATACTCCTTATAATCAGAGAGAAATAGAACAAGATGCTCGTTGTAAAACAAATAACTGATACTGGACAGTGACTGTTTCAGACCGAATCAAACCACGAGACAAACCTCCAGAGACAAACAAATTTATAAATCTTGAAAATTGCAATATATACGCGACTGTACTGATGTACAGATTGTGTGTATAAGCGACTGTATCTGAGGAAACCTGTGTATATGTGGGTTTACTCAAAGAAACAAGCGTATATACGCTTCTGTAACTAAGAAAAATAGCGTATATGAAAAGATTCAAGAAAAATAATAAAAAAAAAACAAACTGAAGAAACTGGCAAAGCTTAAAGTTCAAGAACATACCAGACAGTAATAGCAAGCAGACAAGGCAGCTGAGCCTTGATTGGCTTGAAAAACACCCAAACTAGGAACAACAAGAGTGTTGTCCCCAGTGGAGTCGCCAATTCTGGTAGAGGGAAAAGTTCCCCTAGGGTTTTTTGGGTTGAAACCCTAGTAGACTGAAAGTTATCTATTCAAAGAAACATGCATTCATACAACCATTATGCTATTATAAGCAAATTCTATGATAGGGGTACGTACCTTCGGTCCTACGTTTGAGAAGGCCCTTAGGGTCCAAACCCTTCTTGGAGTTCCCTTCTTTCTTTTGTCCTGCAAAACAACCAATTCAAAGAACACAACAATACATGGACAAAAACTTATAAAGAAATCATTTTCATGTTATAAAGAAAGGTAGTTAGTTATGAAATCCAAACAACCATTTACATATGAATTCTAAACATGAATATCAGTAACATAAAGAAGATTCATTTCGGGAACCAAGACATGCGTTTCTTTTATTATAAACAAATAAAGTACATAAAAAGGAATATTTTCACCTGAATCACCTTCAGCAGGCTCCAAGCAAAGCTTCCTTCCAGATCCGTTCCAGCCTCAAGCCTTTAACAAACTCCTTCCATGTCTCTCTCCATGATGTCATAAATGGTGGATGAACATCAACACACAAGGAAACAAAGGTTTCCTGTACAAAATGGGGGAAGTGCAGAAGGCACAAGGGACTTCAGACCTGGTCAAGGGAAAAATCTCAGCATAATAACCTTTCTCTCTCTTATCTCCTCCCTTAGGCCTTCCCTTTGAGGTATTTTTATACCACTCCCAAAGTAGTTTTTTAGTTAGGAGTTGGTTGGGAACAGTTGGGCCACAGGCACTAACAGGTGATCAGCAGGTAAAACCCGTGATCTCCGACCGAAAATAAGGAGTTTTATATTTTTTTAAGTGTTTTAATACATACACGTGGGTTGGCTATACACATACCAGCGTATACACGCGTCTAACTCAGGGAAATGTCGCGTATAAGGGATAAAACACTATTTTTTAAATTTTAGGACCAGGTCTAGAAGGAGGGGTTGCCCTAGGCCATGAGTACAACATCACAAACCATAAGAGTGAGATTTGGAGCTATAACAGGTGTGCAAGTATCGAATATCTGATGAAGTGTGAGATCTAGTATGCAGGTTATAGTCTTATGGTTTGTGCTTGATCTGACCCAGGGATGAACCTTAGCGGTTGATGGAGGATAAGATCTAATGATGGATCGAGATCTTAAAGCTTGAAATGAATTAACTTTATATGGTTTGATCATGTTTATTCTAGATCTGTATACTGACGCATGTGTTGTTTTGTAAATATTATGATCTGGTTATAACTGAAGTCTGGAATAGCTACAGAATTATGAATTATATTTGTAGATGCATACACTGGTTGGCTTTGAGAAAAGCATGTGTACACGTAGGTTTGACACATGGAAGTAGCGTATACCTTATAAAATATGTTTTTGTTGTTTCTGTTTGTTGTTGAAGAGTTTTGGGTTCTAGTTTGGGTTTTGATTACTGTATTCTAGTGACAGTATTCTGAATGATCAGATTGATGGGTTGTCAAAGTGATTGATTGATTCAGTTGTGGTTGGTTCAGAAAGTGATTGGTTGATGCAGATGATTGAATTACAGTTATGATGTTGATGGATCCAGTCTGAAAATTTATGAAACGTGGTCCTTGGAGGAAGAAAGAAGGTTGTAGCCTTATGTAGGTAGCAACCTACGTACTAGTAAACATATCAGCTAGTACAAGAGTTAGGGGGTTGTAGCTCCCTTTCAGGAGAAGCTGGAGAACCAAGAGAAGGTTGTAACCTTCTGCAGGTAGAAGCCTGCGTACTGGTATAAGTCTGCACCAGTACAAAATTGTAAACAGATTTTCTTATTATTAAAAGAAGACAAAGTCGACTGCAACGGGTGGTTTTCACCCACATTGGGTTTCCACTTTATATCTTGGTGTTCATGTGTGTTGCTTATGTGTGATGCTTTATTCTGCTTTTACTGCACTATCTAATAAATCTCTGATATGCTAGTTAAAGTTCAATGCATGATAAATTGGGTAAATCAAAAGTTCTCTGCATATATGTTGGTTGCCTTAAGTACAGTCACGTATACATGCTAGTTCACTTAGATAAAGTATCGTATACAAATCTATTTGGAAAATTAAATTATTGATCTGATAATACTGATTCACCCCCCCTCTCAGTGTTATTTCCAACAATTGGTATCAGAGCAGGTCCTTCAGAAGAAGCTTGATCGCTCGAAGGGAGATCCATCATCATGAGTAATCAAGAAAGCATGGGATCCATCAGACCGCCAATCTTTAATGGGAGAAACTTTGTTTATTGGAAGATAAGAACCACAACCTATCTACAATCACTTGGAATAGATGTCTGGGAAATCGTGGAATGAGGATATACATTTCCATCAGTAATTCCTATAGATACGGCAGGTAAAAAGCAATATGAAACCAATGCCAGGGTTGTCAATGCATTATTAGGAAGTCTATCACAATCAGAGTTTGTCAAAGTTATGCAACTCAAATCAGCCAAAGAGATATGGGACAAAATCGTTCTAAGCTACGAAGGAGACTCACAGGTAAAACTTGCTAAACTGCAAACTCTCATAATTCAATATGAAACTCTTAAGATACACAATGATGAAAGTATAGTTAGTTACTTATTATGTATAGATGAGGTTGTTAATTGCATGAAGAATCTGGGTGAAGAGATAAAGGAAGTTACCTTAGTTGAGAAAGTTTTAAGATCCTTGTCTGCTAAATTTGAATCAAAAGTATCTGCCATAGAAGAAAAACAGGATCTACAGACTATCACTATGACACAGCTTCACAGAATCTTAACTACCTTTGATATGAGAAAAGGAGACCCATCAGATATGAGAGAAGTCGCATTTAAAGCTTCAACAAAAGAAAAGGAAGAACTCAATGAATCAGGACATCTTTCAGAAGAAGAAGATGAAGTAAACTTTGTCAAGAAGCTTCAACAAGGTTGGAAGATTTAGAGGTAAACTACCTTTCAAATGTTTTGCTTGTGGTAGAGTCAGTCATTATGCTGCCAAATGTCCTCATAAATATAAATATAAATATGATAAAGGGAAGGAATCTACAAAATGGAATAGAAAACAAAGTGTAAGTAAAAAGAGTTACTATACTCATGAAGATAACGATGGTTTATAAAATAGTGATGAAGGTGAAAATAGTAATGACTATAGACTTCTAATGGTTTATGAAGATGATAATTTTTGGGATGCTTTAGAAGAAGTTGACCTTCATGAAGAAATCTCTAAACTCAAAATCGGTTTAGAAGAAAATAATATGATTATAGATACCTTGACATACCAACTTGCTGAAAGAGAAAAACACAATGAAAAACTAGAATGTGAAATTGTGGGTCTAAGAAAGGATCTTGAGAAAAAAAAATCTCTCAATCTTAGATTTTCTAAAGGATCAGAAACCTTAAATGAAATTATCAAAGTGCAGTGATCTCCTCTGTTAAAGATAGGTCTTGGATATACTGAAGAATCATCTCAATCACAAAAGCCATCAACCTCCACTAAAAGCTATCTTGATGCAGCAAAGAACAGTGAACACTATGACAATCGTCAGCAAAGGCATAAAGCAGATCACCAGGTAAATCAAGCTCACTTTGCTTCAAGGATGAATAGAAGCCATAACCAATCTCAGGTAAATCATACTCAATTTGCTTCAAAGAAAAATATCAATAGAAACTACAATCACCAGGTCAATAGATTCGATAATCGCAGGAACTTCTTTAATGGTCAATGTTTCTCATGTCATAATTTTGGACACAAAGTTGCTCAATGTGTTTCTTACAAAACCATCATGACTAGAGAAGAAAGAAATCAAAGGAATGTGACAGGGATCAAGCAAAGTTCCTATAATAACTTTTCTCTTCTTGAAAATGAAATAGAATGCTCAATCTGTAACAACTTTGGCCATGAAGAATCTGAATGCAAGAGTAAATTTCGGAAAATATTTCAAAAGGAGAAAACTCCATTAAATTCTAAAATATGGAGAAAGAAAGAACTGCATACAGAAATATGCGATATAGCCTTGTATGTAGAAGGACAAGAAAATCAGTGGTACATCGACAACAGATGCTCAAAACACATGACAGATGACAAAGAAAAACTTCACTCATATAATGCCTTAGAAAAGGAAAAGAATGTCTCATTTGGAAACGACACTCCTGCTGTCATAAAAGGTAAAGGCTCTGTTTTCTTGAAAGAAAAGGTTAAAGCTAGAAATTTTATGTATGTAGATGGTCTAAAGCATAATCTGTTGAGTGTCAGTCAAATGTTTGATCAAGGAAATGAAGTGTTGTTTCAATCAAACGGATGTGTTGTTTGTGAGCTTGATACAGGAGAAACCATGATCAAGGGTACAAGAACTCCAAACAACTTATACATACTCAAGGGATGACAACAACAGTGCTACCTAAGAAAAAATGATTAAAACTGGCTATGGCACAGAAGATTGGGACATCTAAGCTTTTCTCAAATAATAAAAGCATGCATATTCCATGCTATTCATGATCTTCCAGATATCAGCATTCCTGAAAATACAATATGCAAACCATGTCAATTCGGTAAGCAAACCATATCTCACTTTATTGAAAAAGAAGGGTCAGCTAGTAGGCCTCTTGAACTTGTTCATACTAATATATGTGGACCATCAAGGAAAAGGTCACCTCGTGGAGAATAATACTTTATATTGTTCATTGATGATTTTTCCAGAATGTGTTGGATAGGTCTTCTAAAGCATAAATATGAAGCATTTGAAAAGTTCAAAGCCTTCAAAGCTTTGGTTGAAAATGAATCAGATCGCAAAATCAAATGCCTCAGATCTAATCGAGGAGGGGAATTTACCTTGGATGAATTCTTTGACTTTTGTGAGCAACATGGAATAAAAAGGAAGCTCTCCACCGCAAGGACTCCTCAGCAAAATGGAGTGGTGGAAAGAATGAATAGAACTGTTCAACAAATGGCTCGAGCTATGCTAGATGAATCTGGAACTCCTGCAACCTTCTGGGGTGAAGTTGCATTCGTCGTCGTCACTATTCTCAACCAAGAAAATGTTGGGGTAAACAACACTCAACCTCCACATGAACTTTGGTATGGTAAGAATCCTACTGTAAAATACTTCAAATTTTTTGGAAGCAAATGTTACATCAAAGGGACTGATGAAAAACTTGGTAAGTTTGAACCCGGAGCAGATGAAGGTATTCTTCTTGGTTACTCTTCCTGAAGTAAAGGATATAAATGTTATAATAAAAGACTTGGGAAAATTATTGAAAGCATTGATGTTGTGGTTGATGAATCATGCAAAAATAAAAAACAGATAAAAATCGAAGATTATGACAATGAAGAAGATGAGGATTATTTTCCCACATCAAATCGCACTGAATCTGAAGAAGAAACCAATGAAGCACCAGAAGAAGAGATAACGGTAGAAGAAAAGACTTCATCTAGTTATGTTCAGAAAAATCATCCAGAAACTCAAATTTTAGGGGAAAAAGAGGTAGGTGTACAGACAAGGAGAATATTACAGAAACCTCAAGCTATCTAGCATTGCTATCCTCCACTGAACCTCAAAATGTAAATCAAGCATACAAAAATGAATGTTGGGTCAAGGCCATGAATGAATAACTTGAGCAAATTGAAAAGATAATACTTGGGAATTAGTTCCTAGACCTCATGATAAGAATATCATAGGAACTAAATGGATATTCAAAAACAAGCTGAATGAAAATGGAGAAGTTATTAGAAACAAGGCCAGACTTGTTTGTAAAGGATATGCTCAACAAGAAGGTATAGATTTTGAGGAAAATTTTGCACCTGTTTCTAGACTTGAAGCCATAAGGATGTTTCTTGCTCTTTCTGTTTTCAGAAATTCAGAGTATATCAAACGGATGTAAAATCTACCTTCCTTAATGGAGACTTAGAAGAAGAAGTCTATATTGAACAACCAGAAGAATTTATTATTGGAAATGATGCAAAACTTGTATGCAGACTGAGAAAGGTTCTCTATGGTCTAAAATAGGCTCCAAGGGCCTGGCATTAACGTCTTGACAAATATCTCCACCAACAGGGTTTTTCAAAGGGGTCAACAGATAGCAATATATATACAAAGATTGACACTGATAAATTGCTAATAATTTTTGTTTATGTTGATGATATCATTTCTAGTAGCAATGAAGAATCCATGAGTTAGAATTTTGCTTCAGTAATGCAACAAGAATTTGAAATGTCTTTGCTTGGTGAGCTTACCTATTTTCTTGGTCTACAAGTTCAACAAAATAAAGATGGTATTTTTCTTTCACAAACCAAATATCTCAAACAGATCTTGAAAAGGTACGACATGGAAGATTCTAAACTAGCATGTACCCCAATGGTAACAGGATGCAGTCTCAACTCAAATAATGAATCAGCAGCAGTACATCAACTAACTTACAGACCCATGATTGGCAGTCTGCTTTATCTAACAGGTACCTGATCTGACATCATGCATGCAGTAGGAATAGTTGGAAGATTCCAAGCAAATCCAAAGGAATCACACCTTCAGACAGTCAAAAGGATTTTCAAATATCTTCAACGAACACAGAGCTTTGGTTTATGGTATCCTAGAGATACAGATCTTACTCTTCATGCATATACAGATGCAGATTGGGCAAGAAGTGTTGATGACAGAAAAAGCACTAGTGGTGGTGCACTCTATATGGGTTCCAGGTTAGTGTCTTGGTTCAACAAGAAACAAAGTTTAATTACATTATCTACAGCTGAAGCAAAATATGTGGCTGATGCATATTGTTGCACACAACTACTTTGGATGATGCAAACTTTGCAAGACATTCAGATCACATGTACTCCACTCATATCCATTCTATGTGATAATACAAGTGCCATCAGTATTTCAAAGAATGTTATAGACATATTTGGGCACTGCAACCCAAAACTCATATGTCCATAAACCAAGGGTTCTTTAACCCCTAAAAGTGTTGTTTCATACCCTAAAGGATCATGGTCAACTGATTACATCATTTCCCAGAAGTTCCACCTGAAAAACTACTCAGAACCGGCCAAAACTAGACCATACTGACTGCTCCATGGTCAGGGTGCGATGCATCTCACTTTATACACACAAGGAGTGCGATGCATACTAAAATGACCTTCTGTAGGGTGCGATGAGCGAGAACAGACAAATGGCAGAGACAGTTTGCTAAGTGGAAGCTCATGGAATCTTACAGAAACTTCTCCTGTGACAATTGCCTCTCTGAATTCGCCCAGGGATGAGTAAGAGATCAATGAAATCTCGAAGTGGAACCAAGAACTATTAGTGAAATGACGCTAATCAAAAACCTAGAGCTGACTCACACCCTTGCAAGACATCTATAAATGGATCCCTCATCTGAGAGATCTAGGGGCTGGAATTTTGTAATTTTTAAGGAAGTGATGTTGGTTTATCTGTGAGAAGAGACATTATATTGTAGGGTGATCTTGCTTTTCATGAGGTGAAAAGGGCTTCTATGTTGGGAGGATGATGTTAGATCAGACATCTGGTTTGTAATCCACTCTTCTATTATTAATAAAGTTCTTCAAGTTTTCCTCCATATAATCATATGTTTGTGAATCTTATTGTTTATGAATGCAATTGTATGGTCAATGTGTTTCTGATTCTACATTGTTTATGATGTTTTAGATAATGATGATTTGATGGTTTTCTGTTACTTTGACCCTACAAGTACTCTTTGAAGTAGGACAAGTAGGTGAGGAGTGGCGAATTCTATCAAGGGAAAGAGAAATCAAGCAAGGATCCAAGCGGAAGATCCAAGTTGGTCCTCTTTTCTTCCCTCTCATCTATTACACTTAAAGGAAATCTCAAATTTCTTTGATTGTTTGTTTCTAAGATAGTTACCCATCTTAGTGGGACTAGCAGATCGAATAGACACTAGTTTTCCCCAAAAATAAATGGCGACTCCATTGGGGAGCGAATAGTTTGTTTTGTTTGTTTATTGTTTGCTTTATAAACTACAGATGGAGCCTAAAATTAGCCAGCTAGCCTTCGAACCACCTTTTCTATGCAATTGCGAAGTAGATGAATGCTTCTTCAGTCAATCTCCAGGTTGATTTATGAACTGAACATCTGACTTACAAGCATTCTAAGCACCCTTTTGGTAGTTCATAACCTCATAAGATCATACCCCTATACTTTGTTTTCACTATCCATCGTAGCTCAGCCTAAATCCCTGAACTCAGCTGCAAATTTGGCCAAAAACCCAACTCAGTTTCGCTCCCTAGTCCATCGCATTGTCTCTAACTCACAGTGTGTATGCATCGCACCTCCCGTGTATTGCAGGTGAGATGCATCCCTGTTTCCCTTAAGGACAGGTGCGATGACTGAGTGATATTGTTTTATCTCCTTGAAAATTGGTTTTTTGACCTTGTTTTCAGCTCTGTTTGATTGTGTTGCTGCTTATGATCAGTATCTTCTTGCTAAAACCTTCTTCCTTCACATTATTCAGCCTCCATTGATTAGGAATTGTAAATGTTTTTGAGTATTTATCTATCATTCACAGTCCTCCTTTGTCAAAAGTAGCTTAATCAAACTATCGTTTTTTTATCAAATAAGTGTCGTAACTATCATTTTGAGTCAAAAACAAGAGTGTCATAAAGTTTTCCTCCTCTAGATATTCGATTATACTTTTGTCATTGTATTTGATTTGGATTGTTAATTTTTGAAGTGTCGAAAGCAGTTTTTCATTTGAAATCGAAAGTGTCATTTTAGTCTTCCTTTCTTTTTGAAAAGAAATTGTCAAAATGTCGCTTTGAAGAAAATAGTTCAGATCTATACTTAGTTTTCTTTTTGAGAATTCTCACATTAAGAAAACGAAAAACAAATACATGCATTTGCATTTGCATTTAAACTGTGTGCGAAAGATGATTTAGTAAAAGTGCATTTAGTGTGTGCTCTTTGCTCTCCGTTGAAAGAATCATAATCTTCTTTCCTTAGTAGCTAGGATTTTCATTGCTAAAAGAAAATAAACGACTGTTTATCATTTTAGATTGCATATTTAGGAATTTTACATCTACATCACACGGTGAACCTTGAAAGACAAACTTCTAAGCAAGATCAACTCTAAAATAAATCTCAATGAACATAAAAACGCTTTGGAACCTAACGCAACATATCTAGAAGTCTAGGCTAAGGACGTGTTCCGGCGTCGTAAAACCTAGTAACTATCGTTTTCATCGAAGGTTAGGTGATTCCTCCTCTTTGATACGATAATTGCCAGTATGGACTTGTGCTCCCTGTACCGTCGATTATATATTGGGAGACCACAATAAGCTAATATCCTTTATCCTTAGGAAGCTGTGTCTACCGCCCTATCAATCGCAATGAACTGAACATAGCATTCGGGAAGATTGACTGCCGTACGTAAAGTCCTTGGTAATTTCTCTTTAATTTACCGCCATGGTGTATATTGCAATTTTGCGATTGGTTTGGTAATCCCTCTATCTAGATTTCTAGAGTAGTCACTTTCGTTCCTTTTCAACTCCTTAAAAGAAAATGTCCATCTGAGCACTTATCACTTCAAGCTCATTAAAAATCGAAGGCAACTAAAGTCACCTTTAGCTTTTTCTCGACTCTTAAAAATTGAAAAAGCAAAGTTGCGTCAAAGTGTCTTAAAATTTATTTAAATCAGAATAACATCCTCGTTCCTTCATTGATCTTAGGTTGAGATAATGGGGTCCACCAATCTAGGAATCCATCTTAGAGGAAATCCTAGTCCTTTCTCCTCTTGGGGAGATATTGTTGCTATGTATATGGCTACATTATCCCTTCCGGGAATCACAGTCGGCCTATCGGTATGGCTATTCTCAACCTCTGTCGTTCATGTTAGCTACCTATAACAATAGGTTTCATATTTCATGATTGGCAAATGGAAATGCCAAATATGCTCTGCTTTGGTGATGCAAGCATCCCATATTTCCAAGAGAAAACAAGGTGTGTACATAGCTTAATGTTGATTCAATTTTGATGGATGGTCCAACAGTCTAATCTGGATCATGCCATGTTTCAATTTTTTGTTATAGAATAGAGAAAGAAGTCTGTCCAAACTGTTTAATCTTGGCAGACCAATAGTTAGGTAGAGAAATGAAGGTGCCCAACTGCTTAATCTGGGACCTTGGAAGCAATAAGGGTAGCCTTAGATAGAAAATCAAAAGAAAAGGCACATAAGGGTCTGCAAGTCTAAGTGCACCCTCCATGAAGAAACAAAAAATGCTAGACAAATAGATGGGTAGGCAGATGGGGTTGCAGAAATGGCATTCCTTACAATTGAATATTTGGTAACCTACTATAAAGGAACATCAGTGGATAGAGAAGCTCCTCTTCTCCATCATGTTGCAGCAAAGCAAAGGAGCATGTCTAACTTCCTGTTTCCCCCTTTCACATTCATCACTAACATCCCTTCACCAGCTGTGTTTATGAAAGAATCTAAGGTTTTATGTTGGTTCTTGTTTCGTTAATAGCCACATTTCTTGTCTAAAATTCTTTTCGTTTTGATCTACTTCCTAAGCTAAGTTGATTTCATATAAACTTAGTGTTATCCCTTCTCTCTCACTTCTTCAACTCATACTAATCCCTAACCTCTTATTATCTAAATCCCCTATGTTCCCATTTCCCCTACTATTATAAACACTATGGTGTATAAACCCCAAGAATTTTATAAATATCCCTTCCCCTTTGGCATTATAGCCATATGTTCACAATCAGGGATTAAATGGACATATGGTCAGTTTAAGAACCCGAACCCTACCCCTTTTCCCCTTTCAGAAGTCATTTTAAACCACTTAACCCTTCATTTGCAAAAGAACCTTGTGAAAAACCCTATTTTCACCCCTAACCCGCATTATTTGCAAAAATGCACCAAAAACCCACTTTTCCGCTTTATCCAAAGTTTGGCGCGAATGGGCAATTTTATTAAAAATACATTGAAAACCCATATAATTCGCCGAAGTCCTAAGTCTCCGCCGGGCACATTTTTCAAAGAAAAATATTAAAATATTCTCTGCCCGCTGCCGTATTGTCCTGGCACTTCAACGACCCGTCGACCGTCAGATCTGGCCCTTTTCATTGGACGACCTACATGCATATCGGAATGGGCCCGACGTCCGTAAGTTAGCTTCCGATATTTGTCAGAGGGTGACGTCAGGCCTCTACCACGCGTCACGCCCAAATTGTATCGGGTCGCCCTCTGACAATCCCGCTTCCGTATAAAGAGCAGTGCGATATCATACCGCTTACCGTTCTGGTTTTGTGTGAACCCGCCATGCCAACGTCACTACCACGTCAGGCCCGCGTCATTACTACATCACCGCCGCATCAGCACCCCTGTCCGCCAGCACTCCGACCTGCCCGCCACCTCACCATCCCCGTGGACCACTCCCAGGCCGCCACGTCAACCAATGACGTCATGCTGACGTCACCCAACCTTGACCCCACCTGATGACGTCATGCTGACGTCATCCAAAAAAAGCGCCAAAATCCCAAAAAGTCCATATTATTGCCAAAAGTCGTGTTTTTTGTCACTTTTGTTAAAATGACTGTTGCTCACCTCTGCATGCATTTTACGACCAATTCATTGCCAACTTGCTGAAATCAACCAGGAGACCGTTGGCGCGCCAAATCCACCTGCATTGTCACCATTGCCAAGCAAATTTACCAGGTATTTATCAAATTTACCTCCCCTGTGCTCGGTTGTGTCCAGAATTGTCTGAAACAAAGCTTAAAAGAGTGAAAAAACACTGAATTCACCGGCAAACCTTCAGTGACCTGGGCCTATTTCCAACTGTTGAGCCGAAATTCACCTGCAGAGCCTTGTTTATCCAAGTTTTCACCAAACCTGCACTTTGTTCGCGCATTCGTGAACTAAGAACCCGAGCTGCCCAAATTCACCATAAAGAGAGTCTTTAAGGCCAAGCATTTACTCTAGCAGTGCTTTGTGCACTTTTTCAATTGCTGCCACAGCCATTCTACCCCCTGTGCCTCAGTAAGTCATTTCTCTGGTCCAAGAATTACTCCTCTGTATCGCTCTGCTCAGTAATACTAGTTCACATATAAACAGAGTCCTCAAGTAACCATGGATGCACCGGTAGCACCTGTAGCCTTGAATATTGCTCCATTAAATGCCCCTCAGAGAGAGTTGGAGTGGAAAGCATTAGCAGACCTAGATTATCAGATATCAGAGGAAATGTTGCTGCATAGCAAGTACCACATCCACTTGCTAAATGAATTGAAGATTAAACATGAGTGTGGAACAGATGTATTGGGTATTTGGGACTCTTTCCTCCCAATCTTCAAGCTCCCTCAGGTCAATCAGTTTACTAACCTAATCCACCTATGTGTTGAATGCTATGACCCCACTCAGAGGGCTGTGCTTGACCCTTCAGGCTCAGTTGTTTTTTATATTACCCCTGAAGCCATCAGAGAGATGCTGCACTTCAATACTGATAAGAAATTGGTCCCTTTATCATTGATAGATCTGATAAAGCAAGGAGCTAAAATGACAGATGCTCAGGTCACCAAGCTGAATCAATTGTACATTGACTCTGACACTGTGAGGTACCCTCCCATTTCTCATGTATACCTCAATCAATTGGGCAGAGACCTTGTAGATATGATTAGTCCCATATTGGGCTATAATTCAATTGAATTTGTTGATGAAACTGTGCTGGTTATGATGCTCATGTTTTCCCCTGGCAAGTCCCCAATCTGTTATGACTATGCCACTTACATATCTGATAAAATGCATGAGCAATTGATGAACTTGTCAAGAGAAAGGGTGTTCAGATACACCTCCTACATATACCACTTAATCTTGTATTATCAACATGAGAAATTTCCTTTTGTTGTGAAAAGAGTGGATGCACAAGGCAATCCAAGGTCAGTAGTCTATTGGTCCTAAGTTTTCCACTGTAGATCTTGCTCTCCATACACTTATTGCGAGTTTATAGACCTTTTCATCCACCCAGCCATGTCTCTGCTTCTGAGCTCACCTCCTCCTAGACTAACTAATGAGATGCAGAGGATTCTTCAGTTGTCTAAGGTATATAGCATTGGAGATTGGTACTATTACCAAAACCACACAGTTATCAGGATATATGGGTGTGAGTTGCCCCCATACAGATTACCCAAATATGTGCCTATGAGGTTGTTTGCCCTTGAATACTTCAGGCAATTTGGCAATGCTGATATACTCCATTTTTCAGGCAGAGGCAAGAAAGCACAGCTCAAAGTCAGAAACCAATTAGGCCACTTCATTTATAATAAAAGGGAGGAAGGTTGGCAAGAGGCAGATAACATGCTAGAAGCCCTTGGCTTACAGACCAGCTTCCTTTGGAAACCATACGACCCCAATCATTTCATAAGTTTAAGAAGGGTCAAATATAGGCTGTCCGGTTATGACCATTTAAGGTTGCCTCACATAGAAAAGTATGCAAATCAAATAAAGTGGAGGAAAGGCACCTTAGAGGAGGCTGCCACACAAGAAGAACTAAGTCAAAGAGCAATAAAAAATCTCCAAAAGTTGGCTGACTTAGAGCTTTGTTCACAGGTATTTGCTCTTCCAGGCACTCAAGTGGGAGCAGTTGCCTCGTCCTCTACAGCACATCAGCAAGCAGCCAAAGCTACTGAACAAACTTCCAGCAAAGGCAAAGAGAAAGAGATGGAGCCAGAGCAGCCACCTCATGAGGAGGTACAGCAGCAGGAAGTGCAACAACAGCAACAGGTACAACAGCAACAAGAGGAGCAGCAAGAAAAAGAGCAATCAGAGCAGCAAGAACAAACATTAGAAGCCCCAACATCCACAGGGCAGCAGGCTCAGGACACTCTGCCTCCTAGGCAGGAGACTACAGTGGAGGCCTCGGTCCTCCAAACTCCACAAAATGAGGACAGAAATAGGAAGAGGGACAGAGAGACTCCCCTTACAACATCCACAAATCAGGGAGAGAAGAGGCACAGAATGAATCCCCTCTCAGAAGAAGAAATGCCTATAGGGCAATCTTTGGGCATGGGCCCACCAAGTATGGAAGCCTCAGCAAGTTCCTTCCAGCAGGAACAAGAAAGGACAGTGGGAGGAGAAGTCAGCTCCTCAAGCCAGCAAAGGGGAGGTGAACTAGGCATCAAACAACAGTTCATTGACATAAAGAAGAGGAATGAGCCAATAAGAATACAGTTGTACAATAATTTGTTAAAGATGGCTCCCACTAACCAGCAACGATTAATGTCTGCATATGATGTCCAGGAGGGAAAAATGATCATGAACCACTTTATGCCAACCGCGCTGCAGCCACAATCACCTGCTGACTACTTAAGGACCAATCTTGAGGTTCTTGCCAAGGACATCCACCTGATGGATCAGATTGAATTGCATAAGCAAACGGGTGAGATGGTGTATGCCTCCTTGGCAGACAAAACATTAGTGAACTATAGGCTGGAAAATAGCCTAAACAACACAACTGCCCAACTTGAGTTGGAGAGAGCATCCTCCCAAGCAAAAGACAACCGAATCAAAGCATTGGAGGACATCATAATAGAGCTTGGGCATGATCCCAAGGACATCAAGGTTGTAAAAGCACTGCTGAAATTAAGGGATGCAGATATGGCAGCGTTGAGGAAAATGATCAAAATCCCAGCAACTCTTCATCCTCAAACAGAAGAGGTTGCCCAGATGAGACATGACCAAGATGCAGCAGCTATGCTGGTGTCATTATACAGACAGCTAATTCATACACAAGAGAAATTGGGAGAATCAGAGGCTGCACTGCAAGCAGCACTGCAACAGAAGGAAGGAGGCCAAACTTCTCAGCCCCCTCCAGAAATAATCAATTTGGAGGAACCTCCTCAGACTACTGCTCCTCCCACTGAACAGACGGAACAGGCAGCACCATCTACATCAGCGCCAGCACCAACTACAGAGCAGGCTCCAAGCCTGGATATGCAGAAACTCAAGAATGAAATTCAGGCCTTAGAGGCCCAAATGGCAGAGCTAAATGAAGCCAGGGAGAATCTGGCTAAGCTCAATGAAAAATATGATAAATCCAAGCAGACTGTAGCAGAAAAAGGAAGGGAAATAAAGGCCCTTAAGGAGAAGATAAAGGAGCTGGAGAAGGAGCTCACACTTGACAAAGTGATAGCTGAGCTCAAAACAGTCTTATGGGCCAACATTGGCCAATCAATCACTGATCAATGGCAATACATTGAGACCATTCATGAGCAAATAGAGCTCATAGGGAAAGCACATAGGGAAATTCAGAGAGCAAGGACAGCTCTAGGCAATATGCCTGAGGTTGCCAATAGAATGATTAATGTGCTCAATAACAGAACAAGTGCTCAGCTGGCGACAATGGGAATTACAAGCAGAACTGAAACCATCCAGCTTATAAAGAGGGTCCTTACACTGAGAAGCCTAGTACAAACACTGGAAAGAAGAAGCCAGGACATGCAGACAGAGGTAAATAAGTTCATGGACAAGTTCACAGCACTACAGGGAAAAGGTCTTCCTAGCTTACTGAACAGCGCAGGGAGACTACTTTCACATGAGCATTATGCCAAAAGGGTCAATTCATTTGCTACTAATCAGATCACTGAAAGACCCAGTACTTCAGAAGAAACAGGACCAGCATATGGACAAAGTCTCTATAACAGGGTAGAGAACTTATTTTTCATCATGAATGAAATTAAACATTTGTTTGAAGTGCCTCCAAATTTCTACAAATACACAGAGGCAGATGAGACCTTAGAGGCAATTCTGAGACATTAATTGCCCACACAGGAATTTTGGACTAAAATGATACAGTTAATACTGTAAAACAAGAGCCTGTAATCAAGTTTTTTCATTAAAATACATAAGTCATCATACACAGGAAAAAGTTGATGAATTCATGCATGTATGGAGAAAAATGGGCTGAGCCAACTCGGCAAATCTACTCGGCCACTAAAGCAGCACTGACAGTGACAGGATGACAGGGCCGAGAAATCTACAGGATGACAGGGACATAAAGACACATCATTCAGCATTTATAACAGAGCGTTCAACCGACTCAGTGGCCTCCAAAGGTCAAAAAGTCTTCTGACAGAATTAAAGAACATTTATTTTGTATTCAAAGCTGTAATAACTTTCTTATCTGCTGTTCTGTAATAGTTGGTGAACGTATTTATTTCTGAGATGACTCAACGCTTCAGATATTTTGTATGACCGATTGTATATATTCCCCCTCGCATAAGATTGCAGGGGTTGTTGTTGATTTCTCTTCTAGAGTTTCTTACGCTGTAAATTTTCAGAGTATTAATACAAAAGCCGATGGAATTTCCAAAGCTCTGAGTTATCTGAGACATTGTGGTGTTTTGCTGAATATTTCAAGATTCCTGCGTACTTCATGGCACAATAAGTTTTCCTTAAAACTCTTCGTTATGTGTTTTTTGTTATCTTTCATAGCTCTTTCATGTTTCTGTGTTTCATAGGTAATGGCAAAGAAAAAGAATAGTTCCAGGATTTATTCACAGAATACCCTGAACTCAATCTATGCTGTTATGAATGTTTTTCTTCAGTTATAGTCATAAGGTGTAATTCTTAACTGCTGCACCTACAAACTATATCTTTCACAGTGATTGTTGCTTTCAGGAATTCAAGTTTGCTCCTGTGCAATATATCTCTTTCTTACACCCCAGCTTGGTGGAAAATTCTTAATTGCTTTTCACTGGTTAAACACACTTCATAATCACAATTTCAATTTTGTTTCATGATGTATTTAAATGGCCCTGCAGTTTTAGCAACTCAACCCAATATTTCAGACACCTGTAGCCACAGACTCCATTGCCCAATGAACTAATATTGCCTGAAGACTTCCACCTTAGGTACAGAGAGACATCTTTCAACCAAAACATAAAACCAAAACCTTGAACTCATAACTAGCCTAAGATCTTCACATAACAGAGACAAACATTAAAGAGAGAGCCCTCTCTGATTACAGTTTGGCTAGAAGCTGTAATCCAAAGATTGGTTAGTGGTTACCCCGGCCGTATTCCCTTGGGAGTCAAAGGGAACAACCTGGGTGATAACAGTTCAAAACACCGTAATTCCTCAGCAATCAAATTAGCAACCATGTTATGCTCTTAACCTGCAAAGCGATACCCAAACAGAGAATTTGCGAAGAAAAGATACCGAGAACACAAAATATGCGAAGAAAAATATACCCAGAGCACAAAATAGCAATGATTTTATTATCCAGAGAGAAACGTTCACAGGCCTCTTCGAGGGGGCAACCTCCAATAGAGCAGAGCTCGATTACAAAACAAGACACAATGCTCCTCGCAGGGAGTCTCTATCCTTTATATATGACTCATACATGCAATACCACGAGCCAATATCGTGGATTTTATTAATACCATCTATCTAATACTACCGCCCATTTACCATCTAACTAATACTACCGCCCATTTGCAACTAACTGTGGTCCCGTCATTAATTGCGGGTTAACCACTTACAAATATTAATATGAGCTTTATTGACTCTTGACTATGACGTGATCCCATGACATAAATAAGGGGGTTAGGGTGGGACCCTAACATGCCCTCCCCCTTAAGACTAGCCTTGTCCTCAAGGCTGAAGCTGCGGAAACTGCTGAAGAATAGCGGTTGGTTCCCAAGTTGCATCTTCCGGCAAGGTGTCTTTCCATTTGACGAGGACCTCCTTAATCATGCGGCCGCGCAGGTGCTTGTCTCGTGTGTCTAGAACCTGTTCAGGTTGAAGCCAGATTGATCCTTCTTCATCCAATTCAGGTAGACTGGTTTGAACTTGGCAATTGTTCCCAATCACTTTCTTAAGGCACGATACATGGAAAACTGGGTGGATTTTTGCTGTAGGTGGCAAAGCCAGCTTGTAAGCCACTTCTCCAATGCGCTGAAGTACTTGATATGGTCCGTAGAATTTTGGAGAGAGATTTTGACATCCCTTGTCTTTGAGTGATGTTTGCTTATATGGTTGCAGCTTCAAAAAGACCTGATCCCCTTCTTGAAATTGGTGCTCTGAGCGATGTTGGTCAGCCTATTGCTTCATACGGTTCTGAGCTTGATGAAGATTCTCGCGCAGGTGGGCAAGCATGGTTGCACGGTGTTGTAAGAGTTGATCCACTGCTTGTACTTTGGAGCACCCCGTGAGATAAGAAGTAGGGGACGGCGGAAGTTGTCCATAGACTGCTTCATAGGGATTCATTTTGGTGGTGGCATGATAGTTGGTGTTATACCACCATTCCGCCAGAGGTAACCACTGTACCCAAAGGTGTTGTTTTTCTGAAGTGAAACACCTAAGGTAGGTTTCTAGACATTTGTTGACGGCTTCGGTTTGACCATCTGTTTGCGGATGATATGAAGTACTGAGTTTGAGTTGAGTGCCTTGTATTCTGAAGAGCTCTTGCCAAAAATTACTGGTGAATATTGGGTCGCGGTCGGACACAATAGAAGTGGGCATGCCATGCAATTTGAAGATTTGATCCATGAAAGTTTGAGCAACCAAAGTAGGTGTGAATGGTTGGGGTAGAGCGCAGAAATGAGCATACTTCGATAGTCGGTCCACAACCACCATGATGACTGATTTGTTCCCAGACTTTGGAAGACCTGTAATGAAATCCATGGAGACCTCCATCCAAATTGACGTCGGAATGGGCAATGGTTGTAATGTGCCTGGTGTGTTGACATTTTCCCCCTTGTGGCGTTGACAGACGTCACATTCTGCTACAAAAGTAAGGATGTCCTGTTTCATGCCGGTCCAAAAAAATGATCTTCTGGTGCGAGCATATGTCTTCTGAAAGCCCGAATGTCCTGCAATGGGAGAGGAATGCAATTCTGCCAAAATGCGACTTTTGAGGGTGGATGTTGGTGATATGACGACTCTGTCCTTGTAGCGAAGAATATCATTCTGCCACGAGTAGCCCTTGCTGGAATTAGGATCTGCCTCTAATTGAGAAATGAGTTGGGAGAGCCCCGGATGTGAAAACCATTCCCTGCGAGCCTCTTCAATCCAGTCTGGAATGGGGAGGGATATTGCAAGCAGCGTACTTTCCTCCTCAAATTGGCGTGACAATGCATCTGCTACCCTGTTGTCTTTCCCTTTCTTGTAAATGATCTCATAATCATAACCCAACATTTTGGCTAACCATTTATTTTGTTGGGGGGAAGATAGGCATTGCTCCAAAAAATATTTAAGACTGTGATGATCTGTGCGGATCTGGAAACGTCGCCCCAATAAGTAAGGTCGCCAGGTCTCAACTGCATGTAAGATGGCCATCATTTCCTTCTCATAGGTAGATTGGCCCAAGTTCTTCCCACTTAGTTGTTGGCTGGTGAAGGCCAATGGTCGCCCTTCCTGCATTAAGACAGCTCCAATACCTGTTCCCGAAGCATCAGATTCAATGACAAATGTTTTGGTGAAGTCCGGTAGTGCTAAGACCGGAGTGGAACACATGGCTGTTTTGAGAGCGGTAAATGCCTGTTGTGCTTCTTTGTTCCAGAAGAAGGAATTTTTCTTTAGAAGTTGCGTCAGGGGCTTCACTATGCGGCCATAGTTGCGGAAAAATTTACGATAATAGCCTGTGAGACCCAAAAATCCTCTCAAGCTTTTCAAGGTCTTAGGTTGAGGCCATTCTTGCATTGCCTGGATCTTTTTGGGATCCACCTTGACACCTTCACGGCCCACAATGTGGCCTAAATACTCAACTTCTTCCATGCCAAACGCACACTTAGACATTTTGACAAATAGTTTATGCTTTCTGAGCAGTTCCAAGAGGATATCTACATGCTGAAGATGTGCCGCCCAAGTGCCACTATAGATGAGGATGTCATCGAAGAAGACCAGGACAAATTTTCTGAGATACGGTTTGAGGAGGTGATTCATAAGGCTCTGAAAAGTAGAGGGGGCATTACAGAGACCAAATGGCATGACCAAGAACTCATAATGGCCTTCATGAGTTCTGAAAGCTGTCTTGGGAATGTCGACTTCCTTCATGCGAATTTGGTGGTAGCCTGAGCGAAGATCCAATTTAGTGAAGAATTGAGCCCCATTGAGTTCGTCCAGCAAATCGTCAACCACTGGGATGGGAAATTTATCTTTGATTGTTAACTTATTGAGGGCCCTGAAGTCTGGACACATCCGCCACTCCCCATCTTTTTTGAGGACCATGACGACTGGAGATGAGTAAGGACTAATGCTAGGACGAATGACACCTGCTTCCAACAATTCCTTGATGATTTTTTCTATTTCATTCTTTTGGGTGAACGGATGTCTGTATGGCTGCACATTTGGGGGTTGGGCCCCTGGAACCAATGTGATGCTATGATCATGTTCCCCTCGCGAGGGTGGAAGTTCATGAGGTTTGTCAAAGACCGTCCGATGTTTATTCAAAATCTGTTGCATCTCAGGATGAATTGGCGAAGACATGGTGTCTACTACCTGGATGGCATTAAATTGAGCTACTACTCCATGATGGCCCTTTATTAACAATTTTTCCATACGATGCGAGCTTATGATAGAGGGGGCTCCCGCTTGTAGTCCACGGAGGGTATGTGTGTAGTCGTTCTGCTTAAAACTCATATATAACTCCTGGAAATCCATTGTGATTGGCCCAAGAGTGCGGAGCCATTCTGCACCTAGGACAATGTCGCAACCCCCCATGTGTATTGCAAACATGTGGGTTTTCAATTGATAATCCCCCATTTGAATTTTGACATTTTCACAGCGACCTTCACATTTCATTGTGCCCCCATCTGCAATCTGGACTTGGAAGTTAGAAACTGCTCGGACATAACAATGTGTTGCTTCAGCGATCTTTTGGTGGATGAAATTATGGGTACTTCCACTATCAATCAAGACTATTACTGGGCGATGTTTAAGAAAACCCCTGATTTTGAGAGTTTGAGGGGAAGAAATTCCTGCCAATGCATGTAGCGAAATCATTGGTTCATCAGATACCATCTCCTGTTGTTTATCTTCTTCGGTCGCCTCTGGTTCCTCCAGTGGTGGATCTTCCTCGGTGGAGCTGTAGTTAGTGGCATCTATTTGAAAAAACTTGTGCTCTTTGCATTTATGACCCGGGGAATATTTTTCATCACAGTAATAACATAGTCCTTGCTTCCTTCTTTCGGCCATTTCTGCAGGTGACACCTTTTGAATCTTAAGTGTTTGGGTCATATTGGGAGCCTGTGAGGGACGACCTTTAGCGGGGAAGTTGGGGCGGCTGGATTGGGCTGTTAATGCCCGTTCCACCTTACGGGCTACCTGGCAAGCCTCGGTCCATGTGGGGGGGTGGTGGAGTAGAACCTGAGCTTTGATGGCTTCTTTAAGACCGCTGATAAAGCATTACATGTAGAATTCATCTGTGAGACCCTTAGTGCAGAAGGCTAAGGCTTCAAAAGCGGTCATATATTCATCCACTGTACCCGTCTGTCGGAGCTTAGTGAGACACCCCAAAAAAGAGTCTTCCTGTTCAAAGCGATTTCGAAGAGCTTTGGAAAATTGGCCCCAATTCTGAAATTGTGCATTGCAACGCTGATACCATTCCTTCCATTGCCATCTTTCACTGTCCAAGTACATGGTGCCCACCATAAGCTTAGTCCCCTCATCTATGATATGATTCAATTGAAAATACTGCTCCATTTGTGCTAGCCATGCAGACGTGTGAGAACCGTCAAATTTATGCATATCCAACTTGGGAGGTCTCTGATTGGGTGGTGGATGGGTGTGCCAGACGTGAGGAGAGTGGCTGGACTCCCCCTCATGGTATTCATGACCCTTATACGCCTCCTCGTGGGCTGGTTCCTTGCCCTTTTCCTGTAGTTGGAGACTTATTCCTTTAAGCTGATTTTCGATCCTTTCCACCGCAGTGTGGAGGGAGTGCACATGCTCTTCAATTTGGTCTATCCTTTCATTGGCCATCGCTTGAGCGCGAGTTTCTACCATACACCCGCCTGACGAAAATTTGGGACCGCCTAAAATTTTTTACTAAGAATTGGATGGTACCACCTTGCTCAGCTCGTCGTCCTGATTCTGATGGGCTAGGTCACCAATAAGCGCCCCGGAAGATCTCAGACTTTTTTTTTTTTTTTTTTTGGAAAACTCCTAACGGAGTTTTACTCCTTCCTGATCAATACTGCAGTCGCCAAATCCTCAAAATGTCAATGCCGCCAAAAGTCCTGCGAAAATTATATCCAGGTATAGGAACCCTTCCCAACTACTCCGATCTGGCGAATCTGAGAGATCTGAATGGTGGAACAACTGCTGCTGCTGATATGGAATATCCTATCTGGTGGATCTGAGAGATCTGAATGGTGGAACAACTGCTGCTGCTGATCTGGAATAGATGATGTGTGATCCCCCGATAGAAAGGGAACTATGGTCTTGGGGAGTGTCAGGTGCTACAGATCGCAATATACATAAGGGTCTGACAGTAGTACTCGGCCCAATGTTTCAGGGCTCTAACTAAGGAGGATCGACCGTACCCTTAGCCGTACAACCCGACTACCCTATCGTACGGGCGAGTAATCTCTCCGAGTGCTGTTCTCGGTGTACTGTAGCCACAAGACGGCCGAAGTTTTATCTATGGCGAGGTTTCAAGGGAGATAGGGGGCTTCCTATATACCCAGAGGGTACGTGGAAGACAGTCCGTGCGCGGTTCTGTCTAATGCGCTACTACTCGAAGGGGTACCCACAGGGGTTACAAGGGAGTCCAACAGACGTGACCACCTCTTGTATTTCCTGCGTGCATGCCTCCCAAAATCCGCAGGTTTATGCGCTTAACGACAGATCCAGTGGTTTAAAGACGCCGGAACACGTCTCTAGCCTAAAAAAAAATTGCTAAAATTTCGAGATCCCACCGAACCCTGGAAAGTGCTCTGATACCACTTGTTATGCTCTTAACCTGCAAAGCGATACCCAAACAGAGAATTTGCGAAGAAAAGATATCGAGAACACAAAATATGCGAAGAAAAATATACCCAAAGCACAAAATAGCAATGATTTTATTATCCAGAGAGAAATGTTCACAGGCCTCTTCGAGGGGGCAACCTCCAATAGAGCAGAGCTCGATTACAAAACAAGACACAATGCTCCTCGCAGGGAGTCTCTATCCTTTATATATGACTCATACATGCAATACCACGAGCCAATATCGTGGATTTTATTAATACCATCTATCTAATACTACCGCCCATTTACCATCGAACTAATACTACCGCCCATTTGCAACTAACTGTGGTCCTGTCATTAATTGCGGGTTAACCACTTACAAATATTAATATGGGCTTTATTGACTCTTGACTATGACGTGATCCCATGACATAAATAAGGGGGTTAGGGTGGGACCCTAACAAACCAGATGATACTGAAGTTGTCCCTTCACCTTCTACTTCGCTTATTTCTCCCTCCCCTTCTTCCTCTTCGCTTGGTGAAACTAGTGATACTAAAAACCATGTAGCTAGTTAAGCAAGGGGGCAACAATGAATCATCTAGTGAAAATTCACACACTAAATCTCCTAGATATCCTTGTCTAATTTGCAAAGCAAACCATTTTCATCGAGATTGTCCTTGCATTCCACGGATCTTGAGAGAGTGGTCTCCCCATTCGCACCATCTGGTATCATCAACCTTTGACAATCAGATTGATAGCAGACCGTCAACTAGTGAAAATGAAAGTCCTGGACAGGAAAGAAAGGTCAAACCTCCATGTCTACTATGTGAGGGAGACCATCACCTTCCCCGTTGTCCTTTTCTAGATGAGGCCAAGAGAATCTTGCATAATCGTCCTGCTTCACCACAACGACTTCCGCCTGGATGCAAGAAACTCTTACTGAGTCCATTGCTAGTTGAAAACTCGACTAACATAACTCAATTTTTGGTCAAAATGCCTATCGTTGAAATTGAACCTTCTGAGTCCATACCAGACAAAAGTCAACAGGTCGAGATGGTAGTTGACCCAGTCTTGCCTTCAGAGAGTCCACCTTCAGATGATACAATCTCCAAAGAGAACGAGAATGACACCGTTTAAATTCTTTTTGTCAATACAGAGTCTAGTGAGCTTGGGGGTAATCCACCCGTTCCTTTACAACAGGAGGAAATCCCCCCAGTTCATGAGGTTTATCCGGCCGTTTATCCAGTACCTCCTCTGAGTAGTCTAGTTGTTTTCTTTGATCAGAATCAACTAGCAAGACCCCGCCTTCCATCTAGCGTACCATTCTGAATCATAGTACAAGTTTACAAAATGATCGTGTACGGCACTATCATAGATGGAGGGGCTTCAGTGAGTATCCTTTCCTCAACTGCTTGGAAAGTGCTTGGTTCGCCATCGCTTCTACCTGAAACACAAAATTTTTCGGGCTTTAACAAAGGAACCAGTCGACCGTTAGGGATCCTTCCAAAGTTGCCGATAACTTTGAAAAGGAAAGCCATTCACTTGAACATGATGGTAGTCCAAGGGCCACTAGATTAAAATCTACTCCTTGGACGTGACTATATATATAGCATGGAAGCTATTGTTTCCACACTCTTTCGAGTGATGTTTTTTCCACATGAAGGCAAACTGGTGCAATTTGTCAACCAGCTTTGATTTCCCGGTTCAAACACAACTATGAATCAACCATTATCCCTAAATGGTCTCTTCGCATCAACAATGTCTCTTCAACCTTCATTCCATCCACCTAATCACCGCGAGTAGTTGGGTGAATGTAACGAAGGTTAGGTGGCATGCACCCTGGTCTGCTTCAACAGGCGAACCCAGATGAAAAGAGATATTTCCTTGAAGGTTATATGATCGGACTAAAAAACCATTTCCTTGTTGGTTATGTGATTGGTCTGAAATAGTTATTTCCTTGTAAGTTATGTGATTGGAAGCTCACACCATTCACCTCCGTCTATGTCGATGGACAAAGCAAAGGAAGTCCTACCTAACTGCAAGGACTTCCATTTGGTAACCTAGGAACTCTCCTTTTCTTAAATACCTGGGGGCATGCAAATCTTTGTATGCAAGTGAAAAAACGACCATTTTCATTTCTTAGCTTTTTAGCGTTTTTAGCTTTTTACCTTTTTAGTGTAGTTAGCTTTATAGTTTGGTCGTTTCTAACTTACATAAAAAGGAAATGAGCACATGTTATAGTAGAGTTCAAGCTCATTAAAAAATAAACCTACCAATAAGATACATCTTTAAATGATTGGCAAGAGCAATGTTTCCGCAAAGTTCAATCTCGTTAAAAAATAAACCTACCACTGAGCATAGTTTCTTCTGATTTAAGCTCATTAAAAAATGAATCCACCCTTGGTAATAACCTTCGTGATTGCCCTGTTATCAGCCTTTTGAGCCTTGGTTGTGTTCTTACCATCACCTCCATTCTTTTGGCTGATCATACACTTCCACTTGATTATTTACCTTTTGAGGAACAACTGCGACGAGTGGTTCTGTTAGTCACCCTCTTCACACTGCCATGTTTTGAGAAGTTCCAAACTTACCTGGAACCAATTGCTACCCAATAACACCACTTATTCCTCATAAACGAGTCTCTTTTAAACTCTTTTTGGACTCATTAAATATAAAAATATTTTCGAGCTATTGGCCTTTCCAGCTCGTTAAAGTAAGAGGAATCTCCATCCCTCCTATATATTTTAATATTTTTGGACCTGAGGGATTATCAAACAAAAATATCGAGCGCTTGTCATTTTCATATTGTTAAAGCGATCGAAAAGTCATCCCTTTCATATTATTTTATACTTTTTCGGACTTAAGGGATTATGCTATGAAAAAGGACTATTAGAGTTTCCTTTTCGTCCCTTTTAAAACTCTCTAAACATGAAAAGGATCGAGTTATCTTTGTCGTTAAACTCGTTAAAACAATAGCGACAAACTTGTCCACCCAGAAAAAAACGAGTTTCATTGTCGCTATTCTCACTAAAACATAGCGACAGCTTTGCCCGAAGGGAAAATTATAGACCAAGCATATGTTATCCTACTCAAGCTTGACAAAAATAAAGAGATACTAGTCAGCAATGACTGGGGAAAAAGGGAAGAAAACTTCAAGAATTTTATTAGTAGTAGATCGCTATTGAACATGACACTTTCACTCCATCACCATGATTGAGTCGGGTTGGGTTATTTTGTTCATCATATCACCATTGGTCCTCTGTACCATCCATGGGGTTAACGCTACCAATCCATATCAGTGTCGCTGACATGTTCAAGAGAAGTCATTTAGAGAATTCACCATCCAGCAAACGCCTCATCCACTGCAATACCTCCGCCCTTCATTTTTCATGATCGCCATTCCTAAAACTTATATCACCAGATCATTTTCACCTCCAGAAGATCTTCTTGTTCCGTTTCATGTCATAGATGTGGGATACATTAAGGCCCTCCTACGGCAAGTCAGTTCTTGTCGACATCAGCTCATTATCCAAGAAGTTGACTTAGAAACAACCCTTTTAGTACTTTGAAGCTCGCATGTCTCAATGGCAAGTTTCTCACTTCCAGCAACAGGTTTACATCAATGGCCTTCAACCGAAAGATTTTGCGTGGTGTTCGAAATCAGATCATATATTCACACCACTTGAATTGTACTGTAGTACCTTGAGGGTCATTATCATTATCGGTGATTCCTCTCGCGCCTGTTAACAGCTTACATTATTGGCTGGTAATCAGGCGATGTCTTTCCATGTTCGACTTTAGAACATCTGTCTAGTCAATTTAACGTCTTAAATTGCTCTACATAAATTATCAATCCGGGTATCGTAAACTGATGAAGTGTGGTGCACCATATGTGCTTAGTTAACCTTTCTCTTACTTCGTCGTTTTATAGTTTATGTTATTTTTGGGGTTTTGTTCTTGTTGCTTTTCTAAAGTGTTTAATGCAACTTAAAACATGTTATTGATGGAGTTAGTATTTAAACAAAAGTGTAAATATACAACTAGTTCAATCGAAATAAAATGCAATAATCAAATAATGAGAGAATGACTATGAGACCCAGTATCCTTGCTGCTTCAGCAAAAGGACAAGACGATTCTATCACGTCATTAGTTCATTAAAAGGCTATGTGCATCACTAATCTACAATCAACTTGAAAGCAATTTATGTACAGTTAATATACATGAGAAAAATGTAAAACAACAATAATCAAAAAGCTTTGTTATGTACATCTAATATACATGGTGAAATAAAATGCAAAATTAAATGACAACTATACAAGGCAGGGGCCCTTTACCACCTATGAAATCAAAGCAAAATTAAACACACTTGCATGAATTAAAATTGCATGAATTAAAAATCTAATCTATCAAACTTGAAAGCAATCAAATAACATAATCAAATCAAAGCAATATTTACAGAATGAAATCTACTCTACCTTACATTCTACAAAGCAATATTTACAAAATTAAATCTACTCTACCTTACATTCTAATATGCTCCATGACATCTACTTCACATCTCCTTCCATGTTGAGAACATCAAAGCTTTATTCAATTTCTTCAAAAGTACAAAGTACAACAAAGTTCTCCAAAGCTTCCAAAAGCCATCAAGGAAGAACTACAAACTTAAGAACTAGGGACTAAAGACTAACAAATGAAGGAGAGAGATCTCCTATTTATACAAAAAGATGAGAGCCATCTCATTAATGATAGTCCATGAATCTCTCCCTCTACCTCTAGAGTCCTAATCAAAATAGGAACTGATAAGACACATGTCTTTTTAGAGTTACAATACAATTAGGAGATGTGACACATATCCTCATGATCCCATGATTCTTTCCAACCAAATTCGAATTTGGTCTTAGAGTGCCACATAAGGGTCTTCTAGAAGTCTCCTTTCAACCTACACATGTCAACAACCTCAACCCATTTGTTAGGTATAAGCATATGCACATTATTTTCTAATTTTTAACCAAAAATTCACTTAAAAGGCTTAGAAATAATAAATATTGGAAAAACATAAAGGTGGCCCAATGATAATGAAAGTGAGATGAATGTGGTGACATAGTAGTGAAATGGAGGTGGAATGGAGATGATATAATGGACATAATAGTGAAAGTGTAATGGAAATGAATGCCATTTTCAAGACTCAACATACCCCCCAACTGAAGCTATTGCATGTCCTCATGCAATATATATTACATTAACTCTTTTGATCCTTGAGCTTTGGCTTAACTTTGCATGATATCATTTGATAACTTCATATTTCTGCAAAGTGTTTCACTTGAATTGCAACATGGTTGGTTCTTGTGTTACAACCATTTTTTCTTCTTCTATTTTGATCTTTGAACTTTGCATAATGATATTTTGATTATTGTTGCAAAGTATATCTTTATTGGATTGCATGATGGTTGGTTCTTGTGTGACAACCATGATTTTGTTTGTATCCAATTTATCCTTTAAGAACTTTTTCAAAAGCCATTGTATGCTCATAATAGCAATGTAATAATTAATATATGTTGGAAGTATGTGAGCTCCTGAATATGATATGGACATGGCAAGATATGAATATGAATGTATTCCCCCCCCCCCCCCCCCCAACTGATGGTATTGGCAATTTTATGAAATGAGGAAGAGAAATGTTTTTCCAACAATTATCATTCTAGCTTTTATGGAATTCTATGGTCAAAAGTTAGAAAATGACGTACCTTCACTTACCCTTTGGAATGTATGAGTTGTATGTGTGGTGGCTGAAAAATTTTGATCATATTCTTCTTCAAGTGGCTGAACAAGAGGAGTCATGGATAGAGAGATAAGATGACTTTTTATTGCTTCTACTAAAACTTGCTGAATCTGCTCCAAAATGCTGAAAATAATAGTCTTCATGTCTTCAAAACTCATTGGCACAATTCCTACTATGTGAAAAGATGTTCTAATGTCGAACATAGTAGGAAATTGTTGGCTTAGTGGCCATTAATGGATGCCACTAGTCAACACGAGAACTCTCACCATTGATGACAATGAGAGTCAAGATGCCCAAACACATCTTGCTAGGTACGAATGAATTTGTTGATGTCGAGTCACCTAGAAGATCTAACGAACAAGGGACATTAATGTATTCCCATTGTTTGTCAGCATGAGGACTTGTCATTAAGGCATGCAAGCCTCAAGGTGTTTTTACAAAGAACTTAGACTCAAAGGACTATGGACTCAATAATTTGCATTGAAGCAGGGCTTATTTGCGGAATGAAAATGACAAGAAATGGAAGATGAAAATGGAAGATGGCAATGGAGAGTAGAAATGGCAATGGGCAATAAGCATATGAATGAGTCTCTTGCTTTTATTTGTGGGTTATGAATGGAAAAAAAGAGATGGAAAGTGTATGTGAATGTAAGTGGAAAGTATGGAGTGGAATGAGGTGAATGGTTTATTATGAAGTATGGATGTGATGGAGACAATAGTATCTGAAAGTTTTTCAAGTGTTTGGATCTGATTTTGCATCAACATATTTCCTCTTTGTTGCTGATCATCCTCTTATGAAACAAATTGGTCTCTTAGAGAGACACCATTCTCTTGTAGTCATTTGTCCTTCCTCCTGGAACCTGCAAAAAAAACTAATACTTCTTCTGCAATGGCATGTAAGATTATCAAAGGAGAGAGATGGCCAATCTCTCTAGTTATGATATTTACAAACAAAACTAAGAATTTGTATTAATGAAACAAGTTCTCAAAGGAAAAATCAAAAGAATTTATACCTGATTTGGGATTAGTGCCTCAAGTTGATGTTGCTTCTTTTCATAAATTTATTTCATTATTTGCCATTTCAAACTCAAATGATGGATTTCTCATTGTGTAGATTTTGTTGAGATCTTTCCAGTGGTACTTAAATCATCAAAATCTGATTTTGTATGAAAAAGTTAGGCTGATTTGAACAATGAGGTTTTTCTGGCTGCGGAATTGGAGAACAACTGCGGAATTGGACTTTAGCTGCGGAATGTGCACAGTTTATGTAGCTAAAAATCTTGAATACAAAGTTAGCCATTCATCTTTCATCATCAGTCCAAAATTAATCAATACCTTCAGAAAAGTGAGCAAATAACTTGTTCATTTCATTGATTCAAAATTATTGTTTTTTTCTTGACATGTAGCGACTCAGTGTGGCGACTCAGTGTGGCGACTTAGTGATAACACACAATTTGACTTCCCTTTGACCGGGGTCTTTTTCATCAAATTTGATCGAATGAAAAGGACACCATCCATGTACCAACATTCCCCCAGCTACCCATGTGAATTGTTTTGCTTGATGACACCTGCAACCTAGAGTTTAACAAAACAGCTGCGGAAAGTTGGGCTAGCTGCGGAAAGTTGTGCTAGCTGCGGAAAGTTGAGCTAACTGAAACACTCAACCATTAGTTTTGAAAAAAAAAATTCATTGTCTGCAAGTAGGAACTCTGTGAATTGTAGTGGCATATGGACCAAACCAAGGTACTTACTCTTTTGCTGCATTTTGTTTCATGTGCTGATGGATTTTATATCATCGCATGCCTTTTGATATTCATATAATACAAATCAATTGAACACTGATTCAGATTGATTGTGTGTGACATTAATAGTTTATAGCATCAGCCAAAAGAAATTTAAGGTGTAAACGAACTGATCTTCCATATGATAGCCTTTTCCATGGAAATAGCAAAGGAACCACCCTTTTTGATTGCAGAAGTGGTGAACCTGAAGGATGTTGTGCTTGAATTAAAGTCCATACACGTGAAGATTGTAAAATGCAATGTTTCTTCTGCTTCAAAACTCATTGCAGTAAAAGACTATTGTAGCAAGAACACAATTGCAAATGATGGGAATTTACACAATTATGTATTGTTGGAGACCAAAATGTGTTGAGGGCCCCGAAATCGAGTCGACAACAAGGGGGATACCCACCCGGTCCGGAACCTGGTTGGCGGCTCCTTGCCCGTTTGGAGTAGCGGGTCCGACTGGGGGTAATGGGACCAGTTTCCCAATGTGAGGGGTGTGCGTGTGTGTAGAGGTTGATGGTATTGATCTAAGGGTATTTTTAAGCTAATTTAATTCTAACTTCTAAACTAACTCTATGCTATTGTAATCTACTGGAAAAATAATACATCTAGTCTACGCTAACCCGGGGTATTTTCTTCTATTATGCGATCTAAAAAGATTTCGAACAATAGCTGGTAATAAAGATCATTCAGCTATTATAAGAATATAAATCAATGAAGATAAACCATTCTGCATAAGAAGTTAGGTAAAACAGTTGTGAATAGCATATCGCATAATTAGTTATTCATATGTCAAGCATAAACAAATGACTCCACCGTACAGAAGTGCCAAATGGTAATACACACATTCATACATTAACATATAAAGAACTCAGCTGCATATCACTTTAGGAATATAAGCAGAAATTAGCCAAGAGATAAAAGTACCATTTATGACTGATTTCACTAATAAACTTCAAGCAATAACGATTTATTTCTACTTGTTCTAATATCTGTTAAGAGTACAGAAGTGCAACATCAGTAACAGACATTAAAATGCAAACATAAATAAATCTCGATCCATCTATTCATCAAAAACCTCCTCCGAGGGTGCAGAAGTGCATGTTCTAAAGATAAGTTTTTTGACAGATTTCCGGACCCTTCTCCAAATGCCATGAGAAGGGTTAAATACTACTAACTAATTAATCTTAATTACACAAATTTAGGGAACGGCTTCAAATGACCACCCTTTTACTAAAAGCAAATTTATTTCTAAAAATCAAATCTAATTTCTAACCGTTTCTGTATCTGTTCTTTAGTGCTGTAAGCAATGCGTTGTTCGCCCTGAAAGAGTCGGCTGGTTGTCCTTTCCTTTTGTTCGAGCTTGATAATTAGAAATGACAAGAGCTGGCACCTCTTTCTGACAGACTAGAAGATATTTTCGAAAACCTTTCTCTGGCTGGGTGTATTCGCTGTGCGCACACTTAGTACAACCCAGTTTCTTTTCGAACTGATTTTGCTGTTGCTATTTCGGTTTCCAGTCGTGCGAATGACTCAATGAGTTAGGAGTCGCGCTATATGGACAATCCCATGTTTCGATAATTGTTTCCGTTCTTTGTTCCAGGCTTTTCTGGAGCGTCTTCCTTCTCTTGCGCTTCTTTCTCTGCTTTACCAAGTCTGAGCTTCAGGATCTTTTGTAAACACACTGCTTTTGTGCGCCTTTGACTCTGAGTCTTGGACAGTCTATTTTCATCAGTGCCTGTTGGGTGATACTCTGGAATCCGCGGCTCTACTGCATGCGGCATCCATTTGCAGAGGCATCTTCTCTCTGTTGTCTTATTGGCGCTCTTCCCTTTTCTTTAGATGTTTCCTGCATATAGGTTTATATCAGTCGCATGTCTTGTAGTTTACGCAAAGAAGAAGGGAAATGACGAAAAGATTGACATGAAAGCATTAAATTCTAATGAATGCGTAATTCTAACATTCATCATGACTTGACTCTTCGATAAATGCGATGCAATCATTTCTGGATACTTAAGCATGTGGTCATTAATTTCCCTTAAGGCGCGCATTCAATTTTGGGTCTACCATGTATGTCGGATAATTCTTGCGATGAGTCTTTTCTGCGATTGGTATCGTAGTATCGAGGGCTGCGACGTCATTAAGTGTTATCGCAGATCGCTAATATCGCAGATCGCAGATCGCAAATATCGCAGATCGCAGATCGCAAATATCGCATATTTCATTCAATTGCTTATGCTGCTTCATGCGACGCTTGCAATGTGCGATGTCGCATATCGGCGGTCGGTGGTTCCTTAAGGTTTTCTCTTTAAGATCGTTTTGAATGTATGCGACGCGATGAACTTCGTGTCGCTTCTTCGCAGCTTTGCTTTTCGCGTTTAGGAAGCGCTTCACTCTCTCTTCGTGATGCGATCAAGCTTTAGGGAGAAAAATACAAAAACTTTAACAAAAAAATATTTTTTTGGATTTTTTGTTCAGGGTCCCCCCTTTGCTTGGTGTTATTGCTAATATCAAACAAAGAGGGGGGGGTTGTTGGTGACCACAACACAATGGTAGATGGAAAACTATTCCTATGATTAATGCTACTGACTGCTAATCTTTTGAAACAGTGTAAGTGCCCCCTCAAGACAACTAAATTAACTAATGCAATTCACGGTTCAGCTCTGCCAAGCTTTGTTTGGAACACTGCCATGTTTTGTTGAGTCTTCAATCTTGGAACCTTCAACTCCTTTGTACCCGAAAAACAGCTTGTACCAGGAACCTCTGAGGCCTTAGTGGTTTTGGCATCCATCGGCAAGCTACTGCGAACAAGTTGGTTCTTCTTTCGCTTGTAGTAATGATCTTGTACCATGCCATTGGATGGTGATTGGCTGCCTTCACCGATAGACGATGTTGAACTATGCAATTTACACGTTTGAGTGGCGGAAGACGTGTTATCTCACACAACCAAAGCGTGCCGTGTTCAATTCAGACTGTTATTAAACATGTGTTGGATTGCAAACGGGTGACAGAAGGGCAGAAGACGTGGTGGAAAGGGTAGGTGCCAGCACAGAGACGAATTAAATCACTGTCCGCTCATTTAATTGAAAGTTCTGTTTTTTTTCACGCGCGACAGACAAAAATGGGCTCCAAAGAACAGAAGATTTCTCCAAGAACGCCACAAATTTCTTCAAACGGTTTCTGGGTTATCTAATTAACCCACCTGGCAAAAAAACCCATGTTTTAATTTTTCTAAATTCGTCTCTGTTTGGTCAAATCTAACGTTTGAAGTTTGACGTTTTTTCTGTTATTTACGCATTTTTCCTGAGTTAACAATTCTCTGTTCTGCATTCTTTCTGAGTTGATGTTTTTATTGTTGCATTCATTTTTCTTGTTTGATCTACTGTTCTGTAGGTGTATTACACAGTTTCAACAATCATCAATTATTGCTTCCCGAATCTCAGGTTCAGCCACAACATATTGTTTCAATAACCGATTGCCAGATGCCCGAGATACAGCAAGAACACCTCCTACTCTCCATGTTCCAGCCCACATAACATTGCCCCCGGCTTGCTCAATACGCTCCCGTTCATCAACCCTGTTAGGCTTGTGATCTTTAGACAGAGGGATAGAGTTGAAGAATTGGGGCGACTGATAGTCACAAGTTATCTGAAACATTTCCAAACAATTGCTGTAGTGATTGTTTTTAATAATGATACCTTGCATTTTTGAAACAACGACTTAAGAATTTTGTTGAACTGACAGCTCAGGTTGTTTATATCACAGGTTTTGTAGGTGGCGGAAATCTAAGTGGCAGCAATTGAGCTTATTGATTCATTCTAACTCAGATCAATCTCCAAATAATTATGGTGAATGCTGAACTCATCCCATGAAGTAGACCTGTAATCTGATGGATATAATGGCAGAGGAAATTGGCTCCAACAGTAAGAGGATTTGACCCCTGAAATAAGATAAAATTCAGCTAACAAATTTGTCCTTTTGTCAGCAAATGTAATCAGCTTACATGCTCTCACCCTTGGAGAAAAATGACTACTCTGCCCTTAATAATTTAATGGATCACCAGAAGCTACCTTCAAGAATTCAACCCTCTGTTTCTAATCGATAATGTAGCTATCCAAAGGTGAAATCAACTCAGAAATCTGCCACTAAATGATGAATGCCTCCTACAAGAATCAACAGGTCAAAGCTTGAACAGGGAGGCATATTTCTTGTTAAGCCCATAGTGGAAGCTAGGAATGGAGATAGCCATAGATTGCTTTTCTCTTTTTTTTTTCCTCTGAAATTGTAAAATTTTATAAAAAGGATTAATGATTTTCAATTTCAGGCAGCAAATACTTCAAGAAAAACATGTTAAAAACAAGACTTTGACTGAGGTCCTAGGCTGGTTTTTCATCGATCTGAGCTGGATGACTAGAATAGGATCCATGTCGGGACAATTCTGGAGATGCCCATGTGGTCGGTTTTTTCATTGGATGCCTGTAACCTGCTAAACCTTGAAACAGCTGCGGAATTCTCAGCTAGCTACGGAATCAGGGCAGTTTCCGCAGCTAAGTTGCAAAACCTTATTAAAACAGGATATAGTGTTTTGAAGACCACTACAAAGCATAACCAGACAATTTTGGACAATTTGAACCTATCAAAGCAGTTGAGTTTCATTTTTTTTTTCCAATTTTTTTTTTTTTTTTTTTTTTTTTTTGAATCAATTGAAATGTTTAAGTTTATTTTATCTCCTTTTTTTTTTTTTTTACATAACAATTCTTTTTCTGATCCTCCAGATCACACAAAGTGCAAGAGGAAAACATACTCAAGAATTATTAATTTTTTTTTTAGATGTAAGAAATAAGGTCTCCTAATTACACTTCCCCGGCAACGGCGCCAAAATGTCTAGTCAATTTAACGTCTTAAATTGCTCTACATAAATTATCAATCCGGGTATCGTAAACTGATGAAGTGTGGTGCACCATATGTGCTTAGTTAACCTTTCTCTTACTTCGTCGTTTTATAGTTTATGTTATTTTTTGGGTTTTGTTCTTGTTTCTTTTCTAAAGTGTTTAATGCAACTTAAAACATGTTATTGATGGAGTTAGTATTTAAACAAAAGTGTAAATATACAACTAGTTCAATCGAAATAAAATGCAATAATCAAATAATGAGAGAATGACTATGAGACCCAGTATCCTTGCTGCTTCAGCAAAAGGACAAGACGATTCTATCACGGCATTAGTTCATTAAAAGGCTATGTGCATCACTAATCTAAAATCAACTTGAAAGCAATTTATGTACAGCTAATATACATAAGAAAAATGTAAAACAACAATAATCAAAAAGCTTTGTTATGTACAACTAATATACATGGTGAAATAAAATGCAAAATTAAATGACAACTATACAAGGCAGGGGCCCTCTACCACCTATGAAATCAAAGCAAAATTAAACACACTTGCATGAATTAAAAATCTAATCTATCAAACTTGAAAGCAATCAAATAACATAATCAAATCAAAGCAATATTTACAAAATGAAATCTACTCTACCTTACATTCTACAAAGCAATATTTACAAAATTAAATCTACTCTACCTTACATTCTAATATGCTCCATGACATCTACTTCACATCTCCTTCCATGTTGAGAACATCAAAGCTTTATTCAATTTCTTCAAAAGTACAAAGTACAACAAAGTTCTCCAAAGCTTCCAAAAGCCATCAAGGAAGAACTACAAACTTAAGAACTAGGGACTAAAGACTAACAAATGAAGGAGAGAGATCTCCTATTTATACAAAAATATGAGAGCCATCTCATTAATGATAGTCCATGAATCTCTCCCTCTACCTCTAGAGTCCTAATCAAAATAGGAACTGATAAGACACATGTCTTTTTAGAGTTACAATACAATTAGGAGATGTGACACATATCCTCATGATCCCATGATTCTTTCCAACCAAATTCGAATTTGGCCTTAGAGTGCCACATAAGGGTCTTCTAGAAGTCTCCTTTCAACCTACACATGTCAACAACCTCAACCCATTTGTTAGGTATAAGCATATGCACATTATTTTCTAATTTTTAACCACAAATTCACTTAAAAGGCTTAGAAATAATAAATATTGGAAAAACATAAAGGTGGCCCAATGATAATGAAAGTGAGATGAATGTGGTGACATAGTAGTGAAATGGAGGTGGAATGGAGATGATATAATGGACATAATAGTGAAAGTGTAATGGAAATGAATGACATTTTCAAGACTCAACAACATCTTTTCACATGGATCGACTTGTACATCGGGTGAAGATTGAACGAGTTTGAAGACCTCGGATCTAGTTTCATCCATCTGGGCTGTGATATATTCAAGAAAATAAAAACATAAATTGTACACAGAAGCTGCACAGATAGTCATCTAAGCCAGGGAAGATGACTCTTCATGCGAAGAATCACCGGTCTGCAATAGCGGACGATTGTCTGTCCTATTTACATGAAAATGAATTTATAAAGCTGAGCATGGGAATGCCTACCTCAGCTAGATCATGAAAATAATATGATGATGATGTATTGTATCGTATTTTATACAGGTCACCTTCTAGCTCGAATACCTTGGATCCTCATGATAAAGCATTTGACCTGACATCAAAAGATTTACGACCTCATGCTTCAGGGGGCAACTGTTATAGACATATTTTGGCACTGCAACCCCAAACTCATATGTCCATAAACCAAGGGCTCTTTAACCCCTAAAAGTGTTGTTTCATACCCTAAAGGATCATGGTCAACTGATTACATCATTTCCCAAAAGTTCCACCTGAAAAACTACTCAGAACTGGCCAAAACTAGACCATACTGACTGCTCCATGGTCAGGTGCGATGCATCTCACTTTATACATATGGGGAGTGCGATGCATACTAAAATGGCCTTCTATAGGGTGCGATGAGCAAGAAGAGACAAATGGCAGAGACAATTTGCTAATTGGAACCTCATGGAATCTTCCAGAAACTTCTCCTATGACACTTGCCTCTCTGAATTCACCCAGGGATGAGTAAGAGATCAATGAAATCTCCACGTGGAACCAAGAACTATTAGTGAAATGACACTAATCAAAAACCCGGAGCTGACTCACACCCTTGCAAGACATCTATAAATGGATCCCTCATCTGAGAGATCTAGGGGATGGAATTTTGTAATTTGTAAGGAAGTGATGTTGGTTTATCTGTGAGAAGAGACATTGTATTGTTGGGTGATATTGCTTTTCATGAGGTGAAAAGGGCTTCTATGCTAGGAGGATGATGCGGGATCAAACAGCGGTGTTGTAATCCTCTCTTCTACTATTAATAAAGTTCTTCAAGTTTTCCTCCATATAATCCTCTGTTTGTGAATCTTACTGTTTATGAATGCAATTGTATGGTCAATGTGTTTCTGATTCTACATTGTTTATGATGTTTTAGATAGAGATGCTTTGATGGTTTTCTGTTACTTTGACTCTACAGGTACTCTTTGAAGCAAGACAAGTAGGAGAGGAATGGCAAATTCTATCAAGGGAAAGAGAAATCAAGCAAGGATCCAAGCGGAAGATCCAGGTTGGTCCTCTTTTCTTCCCTCTCATCTATTACACTTAAAGGAAATCTCGAATTGCTTTTATTGTTTGTTTCTAAGATAGCTACCCGTCTTAGTAGGACTAGCAGATCGAATAGACACTAGTTTTCTCGGAAAAACAAGAATCCAGTCATGCACTCCAAGACCAAACACATGCCCATCAAATATCATTTTCTACGTGAACAAGTGCTTGAACAAAAGGTCAAATTGGAGTATGTTCCCTCCAAATAATAGGTTGTTGATATATTCACTAAACCATTGCCCAGAGAGACATTTGAATATCTTAGACAAAAGTTGGGAGTAGTTGTTGCATCATCCTGTTGTTAAATCCTATTTTTCAGAGAAAGGTTGTTATACGTGAGTTTCATGAAGCGAAGTTGCGTACATACGTGGGTTTCTGTGGGCACAGTCGTGTATATGTTGGTTTGAAGAAAAGAAGTGGGCCAAACTCAGAAAGAAAGGGGTCTAATATGGTTCTGTCAAGTATCTGCTATGTTTGATGATGGTTACAATCTGCTGATAACATGTGGAAATATGTTAGTCCTCATAAGTTGTTAATAACTTGATGTATATCTGATTGATGATGATGTCTTGATATTTCTTAGTAATATATGCAATAATCAGATCTGAAAGTGAAAATCTAGCATAGGTTTAGGGTGAGCATATGCTTTTAATAATGCATTGTTGGCATTATCTTAGAAGATCTTGGTACAGATCCAGATAATTGTTTTGATCCAGGTGACTCTTTTGATGATGGAAATATACAGGTTGTTGATCCTGTTGTTGTTGATGGTGCAGATCATATATGGTGTATGATAGTTGTTGATGACTATCATGGTCTTGTTGATGTCCTTATTATAAATGTCATGCATATCATTTAATGTAAAGGTCATGAAAAGACCTAATTTATAACCCCACTATGCATGGGATGGATGATGTAATATTTCTTGTCTTTGTCATGTATAAACAATTGGTATATCCCCACTAGGTTGGGTGGATGAGTCAAATTTGGTATATCCCCACTTGGTTTGGAGATGGATGTATGTATGATTCATTGGTGATAGAGTCATGTTATTCTTTTAGAAAATATTTTTGCAGACTTTGCTTGTGCTCGGGGGGAGCATGGACTCAATCATGGGAGCTCAATCAGTACACTTCAGCATATCATAGAATTCAGCATGTACTCAAGGGGAGCATGACCAGCATAATGTATGTCAGAGAGAGATCATGACCCTTTGCCCTTGATGTCAAAGGGGGAGAGTGACTTGGTGTTGTTGTTACCATCAAGTCCAAAGGGGGAGATTGTTGGCATTATGATACAGGTATTGTCCTTGATGGCAACTCACTCAAATGAAAGATCATAGTACAGTAGGTTAATAGCAAAGAATTACATATCAGTCTACATAGAATGAAGAAAGAGAGGTATATGCAAGTTCACCTTGACCAAGTTGCGTATACATGCAGGTTCACTGACCACAAGTAGCGTATACGTACACACGCACCTTCACAAAAGGAAAAACACGTATACCTTGGAAAACTAAATTTTTGGTCCGAAGTATTTGGTCCATGGTATTTTGATCCATGGTATTAGTTCAACATATCTGGTCCGAGGTATTGACCCTCGGTATTTGGTCCAAGCTATTGGTCCTAAGTGGTTTTATTCCATGGTATTGAGAAAGGCCAAAAACTATAAAAGGAGTAGAAGATCATTAGGCCAAGGTGTGCAAGTATCGAATATCTGATGAAGTGTGAGATCTAGTATGCAGGTTACGGGCTTATGGTGTTGTGCTTGATCTGAACCAGGTATGAACCTTAGCAGTTGATGGAGGATAAGATCTAATGATGCATCGAGATCTTAAGGCTCGAAATGAATTATCTTTATATGTTTTGATCATGTTTATTATAGATCTGTATACTGACGCATGTGTTGTTCTGTAAATATTATGATCTGGGTATAACTGAAGTCTGGAATAGCTGTAGAATTATGAATATATATTTGCAGATGTATACGCTGGTTGGCTTTGAGAAAAGTGCGTGTACACGCAGGTTCGACACATGGAAGTAGCGTATACCTTATAAAATATGTTTCAGTTGTTTCTGTTTGCTGTTGAAGAGTTTTGGGTTCTGGTTTGGGTTCTGATTACTATATTCTAGTGACAGTATTTTGAATGATCAGATTGATGTGTTGTCAAAGTGATTGATTGATTCGGTTGTCGTTGGTTCAGAAAGTGATTGGTTGATGTAGATGATTGAATTATAGTTATGATGTTGTTGATGGATCCAGTCTGAAAATTTATGAAACATGGTCCTTGGAGGAAGAAAGAAGGTCGTAGCCTTCTGTAGGCTATAGCCTACATATTAGTAAACATATCGACTAGTACAAGAGTTAGGGGGTTGTAGCTCCCTTCCAGGAGAAGCTGGAGAACGAGGTTGTAACCTTCTGCAGGTAGAAGCCTGTGTACTAGTATAATTCTGCACCAATACAAAATTGTAAACATATTTTCTTATTATTAAAAGAAGACAGAGTCGACTACAGCAGGTGGTTTTCACCCACATTGGGTTTCCACCTTATATCTTGGTGTTCATGTGTGTTGCTTATGTGTGATGCTTTATTTTGCTTTTACTGCACTGTCTAATAAATCTCTGATATACTGGTTAAAGTTCAATGCATGATAAATTGGGTAAATCAAAAGTTCTTTGCATACACGTTGGTTGCCTTAAGTACAATCGCGTATACACGCCAGTTCACTTAGCTGAAGTAGCGTATACAGATCTGTTTGGAAAATTAAATTATTGATCTAATAATATTGATTCACCCCCCCTCTCAGTATTATTTCCAACAAGATTTTCATCATGGTGGTAGTTGATATACTTACCAAGTATGCACACTTTTGTGCATTATCTCATCCATTTAAAGTCAGTACAGTTGCTACTACATTTATGGAAACAATTAAAAAGCTACATGGAAACCCAAAGAGTATTCTAAGTGACAGAGATCCTATTTTCACTGGAAATTTTTGGACAAAATTATTTTCTTGTCTTGGTACTCAATTAGCTCATAGCTCATCTTATCACCCTCAATCTGATGGTAAAAATAAGACAGTGAACAAATATTTGGAAGGATATCTTCGTTGCTTTGTATCTGATAAACAAACACAATGGGTCAAATGGTTGCCTATCGTTGAATGGTTGTATAACACTTCCTTCCATACTGCAGCAAAAATGACCCCATTTATGGTGCTTTATGGATATCGTCCACCATCCATCACATCATATTTAAGAGAAAATTCTAAGGTTCAAGGAGTGAAAGATCACATCGAGCATCAAAAAAAAGTTCTCCAACTCTAAAAGGATAACCTCACTTTGGCATAGAATAGAATGAAACAATAGGAAGATCAACATTGTAGTGAAAGAAGTTTTGATGTAGGTGACTGGGTATTTCCATGGCTACAACCATACAAACAAATTTCCCTCGAGAAAGCTAAGAATGATAATAAATTATCACCAAAGTATTATGGTATGTACAAGGTGTTGCAAAAGATCGGTACTATGGCATACAAATTGGAACTTCCTGCATCTTCCCAAATGCACCCAATTTTCCATGTTTCATGCTTAACGAAGGTTATATGTGACAAGCTCCCAGTTCAAAAAATATCACCAGAGATTGACAAGGAAGGAAAAATCATATTGGAACCTAAAGCAGTCACAGAAACAAGAACTCGAAAGCTACGAAATCGATCAATTTCAGAGTATCTCATCAAGTGGAAGAACTTACCCGCTGAATATTCTACATGGGAGGAAGAGAATTTTATACAGAGGCATACAGAACTACTCAAGCATTGAGGAAAACACTTTTTTGAAGGAGAGGGGCATGTTAGGTCCCTATAATACTAGTGTATTCCCTTATTATTATTTTCATTGTACCCCTTATTGTTATTGGTGTGCCCATGTTGTCCCCATATTGTTATTATTGTGCCCCATAGAAGCCACTATTGTTATTGTTGTGCCCCATATAAGCCGCTATTGTTATTTTTGTGCCCTTACATTATTATTGTTATGTCGGCTCTGATTATCTTGTGACTCCTTAGGCTCTTCTATATAGAAAGGAGGTCTTGTCATTTGTATCATCCAAGAATTGTTCATTTGTGTAATGTAATGGAGGTTGCTCCCTCAAAGAGGGTACATTTTAAGTCGTTGATCTATCTTTTTCTTCTATTTTGTGAGTTGGTTGCATAACATCGATATATGGAGAGATTTGTTATAGTTGTGTTTCACATAGGGAAGACTCTCATCCCCGTTGGAAATACTGAGGGGGGGGTGAATCAATGTTTCTTTTCAATTGTTACTTTTACCAGTTAGATCACTTATATTTAGGACACAAATTGAACAATAAGAATAAATGCTTTTATTAATTTCTTCTTTACAATAAATCAAGTATAATATATGTAGGGCTTCAACCCTAGATGAAGACACCAATCTTCAATTCCCTAGGCTCCAACCTGTAATGTGCCAAGAACTGACTTGGACTTTCCAAGGCACCAACCTTGTCAATTTTGAGGCACCAACCTCAAGGGCTCCAACCCTATATGTAGTTCAGGCTCCGACCTGGTTTCTTGAAGACTCTGATCCTCAAGGGCTCCAACCCTACCTTCCAAGGCACCAACCTTGTATTTTCAAGTCTCCAACCTCTTGGGCTCCAACCCTTGATTTACTTCATAAAAATGTGTTTAGTTGTACTTCACGACTCCCATTGTCATCTTCACTGAGCCCTATCAATCTTCAACAATGCCTTCACTTTAGTCTCCATGTCTCGTCATCAATGACAACCTTGTTCTCTTAGAAGGTGTCACCATTGCTCTTCATCGTACCCAAACAACTTCTCCAAGGTCACTTCATGATGGCTAGTGCATCATGGTCTCCAAGGGTGTCTCCAAGAATTTAAGAATGCTCAGAAGTCCAAGAGATGGACTCGAAGGATATCTTCAATAGTGCTTCCAAAACACCATTTACTAATGCTTCGGGTTGCTTCCAAATTAACTCCAATAATGCATTCAAGACTGTCTCCAATAGTGTTCCAAATGTAGACAAAGATGCCTCCTCTATATCAGCTCAATAAGTTTTCAACAAATCTGCTCCAACACAGTCTTCAAGTCAACACAAAAAATTCTTCAATGATTTCTTCACATGATGCCTTTAAAACAAGTCCATAATATGAATTCAACACTATTATAAGATGTCTTCAACAAATGTCTTTATATTGCTCCAAAAAATGTCTTTAGTCTACTCTAAAGATGTCAGTGGGCTACTCGAAAAGATGTTGTTAGGCTGCTCTAAAATGATTGTAGGACTGTTTCAAAATATATTACTATGCTGCTCCAAAATGTCTTCTTCAACAGCCCTGCAAAAGGATAAACATCTCCTCTAGATCTTCTCTTCGATACTTTTAGTTCTAATCCAACACTATCCTCAAATGATGCCAAAAACATCCAAAAGGCTCCTTCATATCTATCAATAGTTTGCTTCAAACAATGCTTAAAAAGCTACCAGAAGCCTTCTTACAAGTACAAGTTGATTTGTCACTTCACACAAGTCTGAATTTGTCATTGTTTCAAGGTTTACATGTCACAGATCCTCTGCCATAAGTCCAAGCATTTAGATGGCACAAGTTCGAAATTTTGGGAACAGGCCTGAAATTTTAGGCACAGGTCTAAACCACAGGTCTGAGCTGAGATGAGTTCTTTCTGTATCCTAGTTTGATTCCTTCCATAGATCTACAAGTTTTTCCTTCTTTACTTGATCCAAGACAGAAATAAAATCATTCTTCAAACTGTGCATCTATCTTCTTCCTCCGTCCCAAAAATGTTCTCTGAAATTTGCACCGAATTGATGATGAAAATGGAGTGTTGAACATCATATTTATACATGTTTGACTTATGATGAATAGACACATCTATTGGGTGAAGGGGTATGAGCCTACACAATTCAGTACACTAGAAGTAATAATTTTCTTCACTTAAAAATTCAATTTCTCCCAATCTAGAAAGAGTTAGAAGACAAATAATAGTTCATTGGAAAGAGGAAGAAATCCTCTACAAGATAGTCAAGGAATCATTGTAAAATGATGTCTTTAAGGGGTCAAAAAAATTTATATATCACTGTTTGGGATTTTTACTACAGTCCTTGGAGTTATTTGGATTTTTCATGTATAAGGTCAACGAGATTACAATGAGGGTTAGGTTAATTTTATTAGGACTTCAAGACATCTTCTTAGTGGCTTGACATCATAATGGAATCATTAATAGCTTGACATTTTCATTAATGACATCCTTATCAAACAAGAGGGACTTGTCATCATGAGCGAGGACATCATCATGTTATGCATCACAAGAATATTTACCATCCAAACAATGTCATATTGACATCAACGAAAACCTTAATTAACAATCTCCCCCTTTGTCATTGATGGCAGTACTCTTGCCCTTCCAACATTCTCTCCCCCTTTGACATCAATGGCAAATGAGGTGCCCAAGTACTCCCCCTGTCATGCTACTTCTTTTCTTCGTCAATAGTAGTTCTTCATTGGTATGTTACTCCCCCTGTCATGGTGCTCTTCCTTCTGGCAATGTGGTCCATGGTAGATGTGTTTACATTTATTCATGTGATGAACCAAATCCCCCCGCATGCATAAAATCCTCTAGGTTCTTTAGACAAGAAATATTTATGCCTTGTGATCAAGTGGAAGAAATCTTCAACAATAGTCCATTGGATAAGGAATCGTGTTCTTCAATGGAGTTGTTCCCAAGAGATGATCTATCAAAAGATGATTTTCCATGTGTGACTCATCAAGAATTTCATAAGGCCCATTCACAAATAGCTTTTGCACGAATGATTAAGAATCATAATCTCCCCTAATAGTATACATGGTCTCCTTTGGCAGAGTCTCATTAGCAAACACTTGGAATATCATATCCAGCAAAGATGTACTCATTAGATCAAGAACATGAGTTGATGTCTTGAGTGTTCAAGAGGCTTTCTGATCCAATTTGCTTCCTTCTCCATACTTGTGTAAGACTTCTTTCATTCTTGGTAGTCATGGTTTTATCTTGTTTAGGAACCCAAGTCAAGTTACAATCACGAGCCATATGTCGAATGTTATGACATTTGAAGCACTCCATTTTGTTCATCAATGATGGATCATGAATTCTTCTTGAAAAGTTGCTTCTAGGAGACTGAAGGGGACCATTATATTTGTCCTTGTGGTATGCCCTACAATCTTTTGCCATGTGCCCAAAATTTGTACAAGAATAGCAATAACCAAGAAATATACTTTGGTACCTGGGAGATGAATATTTCCTTGATGTACTTATGAAGTATTTTTTCCTTGGTATTATTTGATGATATTCATTACCTTTTGTATTCTTGACACCATCTGCAAGTCTCCTTGGAGTAGTATTTCTTCCAGAATTGTCTTGGTTCTTCTCCTTGCCTTTACTGGAACTGGAAGCATCAAAATTTCTTTCTGGCTTCCTCACATCCTTTTTGTTTGAAGCATTATCATTCTTGCTTGAGGATTCACCTGCATAGACAAGACCTGATTTATCAAGGGGATACCTTTGATGACTCAGGATGTCATCTAGGGTTTGAGAACTTTTCAAGTTATTATTCAGCAAGTCAATTTCCTTTTTAAGAAAGACAATTTCTTCCTTCATTTTCTTGAATTCTTCATCCTTATTTTATAGAATGATCTTCATTTCTTCCTTCATCTTAGTTGCTTCACATGATTGGGCCTTAAGAGATGTTATTTATGATCTTCAATTGGTGATGTCATCATCCTTTTTTTTAGTTGGCATATCATGGTGTTTCTCTCCGTTTCTGCTTCATCAACTTATCCTTCTATGAATGTCAAAGCTTCCATCACCTTCTCAGCTCCTTGTGCTTGTTTCCTTGCTTGTTCTAATTGATATCTAAGGGAGGAGACCTCTTCCTTGTATTGACCAATATCTACTTCAAGTTTGTTCAAGCTCTTGAGTCTTTGTTCAAGGTGGCTTGACAAAGTTTCTTCCCTTTTCTTTTCCTTATCCAATTGATTTGTGATGGATATGACTTCTTCATGATGCTTTCTTTTGTTTTTATGAAGTTCCTCCTTATGTTTGATGAGCTCCTCATCTCTTTCTAGTACTTGAAGCTTGAAAAGGTCAACTTCCTTCCTTGTCTTGTGTTGGTCACCATCTTGCACTTTCTTCTTAAGTTCCTCATTTTCCTTTTTCAAATTGTTAATCTCTTCCATGGCAGCTATAAGTTTAGTCAGTAGATCTTCTTCAAAGTCTTCTTTTCTTTGTTCTTCTTCTTCTAGGTCTTCTTTTCCCTTGATGTCATCATTCTTATTTTCAGCTTCCTTGATGGGTTATGGATTTCCTTCTTTCTTTCCATCATCTTCTTGACTAGTGGTCATGTTCAATGCTCCTTTTGAGTGAAGGTCATGAAGTTTTTCCCATATACCCTTTGCTAACAAACATTTTTCCAAATTGGCCTTTATAGATTTTGGTAGCCCATTAAAAATTGTCTTCATTGCTCTTGTATTGTACTCCTTGGATTCATCGTCCATCGTGCTATCAGTAATCACTTATTTCCAGACTTCAATGCCTTTAGTCTTTAAGAAATTCCTCATTCTTTCCTCCCATATATCAAAGTTTCCATTGAAAAATTGAGCCTTCACAAATTGATTGACTTCAATTTCGGTGTTTGATAGAGACACATCTTTAGGAGGATTGGAGACTTTCTTCCTTGGCTTCGCCATTTGTGTTATAATGATCAAACTTCAAGCTGTTAGGCTTTGAGTGAAGGTACTGGCTCTGATACCAATTGTTGGAAATACTGAGAGGAGTGGTGAATCAATATTTCTTTTCACTTGTTACATTTAACAGTTAGATCACTTATATTTAGAACACAAAATGAACAATAAGAATAATTGCTTTTATTAATTTCTTCTTTACAATAAATCAAGTACAATATATGTAGGGCTCCAACCCTAGATGAAGAATCGATCTTCAATTCCCCAGGCTCCAACCTATAATGTGCCAAGCACTGACTTAGGCTTTCCAAGGCACCAACCTCAAGGGCTCCAACCTTATATCTAGTTCAGGCTCCAGCCTAGTTTCTTGAGGACTCTGATCCTCAAGGGATCCAACCCTACCTTCTGAGGCACCAACCTTGTATTTTCGAGGCTCCAGCCTCTTGGGCTCCAACCCCTAATTTACTTCATCAAGATGTGTTTAGTTGTACTTCACAGCTCCCAATGTCGTCTTCACCGAGCCCTATCAATCTTCAGCAGTGCCTTCACTTTAGTCTCCATGTCTCGTCATCAATGACAACCTTGTTCTCTTAGAAGGTGTCACCATTTCTCTTCATCGTACCCAAACAATTTATCCAAGTTCACTTCATATGGATAGTGCATCATGGTCTCCAAGGGTGTCTCCAAGTATTTAGGAATGCTCAAAAGTCCAAGAGATGGACTCCAAGGATATCTTCGATAGTGCTTCCAAACACCCTTTACTAATGCTCCAGGTTGCTTCCAAATTAACTCCAATAATTCTTTCAATAATATCTCCAATAGTGTTCCAAATGTAGACAAAGATGCTTGCTCTATATCAGCTCAATAAGTTTTCAACAAATCTGCTCCAACACAGTATTCAAGTCAACACAAAAAATTCTTCAATGATTTCTTCACAAGATGCCTTTAACACTATTGTAAGATGTCTTCAACAAATGTCCTTAGATTGCTCCAAAAAATGTCTTTAGTATGCTCTAAAGATGTCAGTGGGTTGCTCCAAAATATGTTGTTAGGCTGCTCTAAAATGATTGTAGGACTGTTTCAAAATATGTCACTATGCTGCTCCAAAATGTCTTCTTCAATATCCCTGCAAAAGGATCAAAAACTCCTCTATATCTTCTCTTCGATACTTATATTTCTGATCCAACACTTTCCTCAAATGATGCCAAAAACAACCAAAAGGCTCCTTCAGATCTATCACTAGGTTACTTCAAACAATGCTTAAAAAGCTTCCAGAAGTCTTCTTACAAGCACAAGCTGATTTGTCACTTCACACAAGTCTAGATTTGTCATTGTTTCAAGGTTTACATGTCACAGACCCTCTGCCACAGGTCCAAGCATTTATATGGCACAAGTCTGAAATTTTGGGAACACGCCCGAAATTTTATGCACGGGTCCGAAATTATATGAACAAGTCTAAATCATAGGTTTGAGCTGAGATGATTGCTTTCTATATCCTAGTTTGATTCCTTCCACATATATGCAAGTTTTTCCTTCTTTACTTGATCCAAAACAAAAATAAAAACACTCTTAAAACTGTGCATCTATCTTCTTCCTCCATCCCAAAAATGTTCTCTGAAATTTGCACCGAATTGATGATGAAAATGGAGTGTTGGACGTCATATTTATACAGGTTTTGACTTATGATGAATAGACACGTCCGTTGAGTGAAGGGGCATGATCCTACACAAGTCGGCTCACTAGAAGTAATAATTTTCTTAACATAAAAAATTCAATTTCTCCCAATCTAGAAAGAGTTAGAAGACAAATAATAGCTCTTTGGAAAGAGGAAGAAATCCTCCACAAGATAGTCAAGGAATCATTGTAAATGATGTCTTAAAGAGGTCAAAAAAAATTCTATATGATTGTTTGGAATTTTTAGTACAGTCCTTGGATTTATTTGGATTTTTCATGTATAAGGTCAACAGGACTAGAATGAGGGTTAGGGTAATTTTATTAGGACTTCAAGAGTGGTCTCCAACCATCATTCATATCATCAAGTCCATATTATCAAGTGTGTCATTCATGTAGAGTGCTTCAATATCAAGGGTAAGGACATCATTCGGGTTCTAGTCTTCTTCATCAAGAGTAAGAACATCATCATGATTTCTAGGGCTTCTTCATCAAGAGCAAGGATACTTGAGGTTATGGTGTCTTCATGGTTAGTTCAAGCATCTAGGACAAGACATCTTCTTAGTGGCTTGACATCATAATGACATCATTAATAGCTTGAAATCTTCTTAAATGGCATCCTTATCAAACAAGAGGGACTTGTCATCATGAGCGAGGACATCATCATGTTATGCGTCACAAGAATATTTTTCATCCCAATAATTTCATATTGACATCAATGAAAACCTTGACTAACAATCCCATGTTCGTTGATGCTTGGATGTGTACATGCATATTATGTGCATTATCATCTTGTTGACAACCTTTGTCTAGCCATCAGTCTGAGGATGGAATGCAGTCAACTTAGTGATTTTAGTGGTCAACAACAACTAGAAGCTCAACCAGAATGTACTCAGCAACCTATTATCCCAATCTGATATAATGGTCTGTAAAATCCCAAAATGTGCCCACACTTGTTCGAACAAGAGTTTGACAGTGTCTTTTGTTGTGATACTCTTCTTGCAAGCAATCAATATAGACATATTATAAAATCTATCAATGACCACAAACACACAGCCATTACCATGCTTTGTAGAAGGAAGGCAAAACATATACTCCATGGAGATGGATTCCAAAGGCTGGCTAGGAGTAGGCAGAGGAGTGTACAGGCCTTACTTCTTAATGGTTGGCTTGGCGATGGCATAGGCAGTGCAAGATCTCATATATTATCCAACATCCTTTTGAAGTTTTGGTCAATAGAAATACTTTTTCAGTACTGCCAAGGTTTTATCCAAACCAAAGTGTCCTGCGACCTGACTGTAGTGCGCCTCCCAGATCAGCTTAGCATGCTCGCTTGAAGGAACACAAAGGTTCCCTAGGTAGTGTTTTCTTGCTTCAAATAAGCTATAGTCACTTGTGCCTTGTCTAAATGATATTTTAATTCCTTACTTTGCTAGTCTTTTTCAACTTGTTGCTTGAGCTCAACAATTGCATCTCGAGTCTCTTTTAATTTATTCTTCATCCTTATGAAGGTGGAATTCCCTTCATCTTCCTTCTCCTCTTGCATTGTTTTATCTTCTTGTTAGGGTCCTATAATATAAGGGTTTTCTAACTATTCATTTTGGGAGTCTGCTTGTAAGATTTTAGCCTATGAATTCACCAAGTATCATGGTCTAAATGGTCTTTGTACAAAAGTCTCAAACTGGTTAAGTTATTGTAAATATGTGTGTAAAAATAGGTCTTTAGTCTTGATTTTCATTGTAAGGTCCATGAGGGGTCATTATTTGAAATTTGAAGTCATGGAGTTAAAGAGTCATTATGGAAACTAAAGGGATCATGTCATGAGGGATTTTATCATCATAAGTCATGTGGGGTCATTGTCATAAGAGTCAGTCTAAAGTCATGTCAATTAGTTATAAATAACAGTTAGTGGTGGGTGACATCAGCAGATGTATAACGATCATTACTAAATTTGGAAATATCCCATTTTGCTATGCTCAACCTTTGATGATCTTAAAGTACTATCATTGCCTAAGGAGGAGAAAATTTCTTTACAAAACCATCAAAATTGCATGCAAATTTATCCTTCAACCTTCAGAATTCGCAACTTTTCCATCTCCAAGAGCTTTTGAAAAATATCAGTTTGGTGTTGCACACAGGCTGCAGGGGTCGCTTCACACAGCGTAAAGAATCAAATTTTCTCCATCAAAAGAAGGTTCCAGGTGCATGTGTTGATTTGGGCATTTTATTATATCATAGTTTGAAATAATTTACTAATTTTCCAACTAAAAACAGATTTTGAAGCCCTGGATTTTCTAGTTATACAGTGTTACGCATGCACACAAACTCCTAATTTCCATCCTATTTTATTGGTTGAATGACCCCTAAACCCCAATTTTTCCATATAAAGGAGCTTGTGTGAAATTATCTAAATTTCTTGTGATGATTAGAAGGTGAGCTAATCATTCCTTCACCCTTTTTTCCTTTCATTCCCTCAGTGTTACACATAGTAGGTGTTGCGGGCAAAAACAACGCTCTCTTCCACCTATCCACCGGCCTTGAAAACATGAAATTGTAAGTGTGTTAGCATTTCATAAATTAAGTTAAAATTTACAGAGGTCTTGGGAAATTTGAAGGCATCTTGAACTTGTCATTTGGTTAGTTAAAGTGGTTTCTTCTCTATCGCTGCATTCAGGGTGCTACGCACAAACCAAAATATAACATCTTCATATTTTTCATTACCAATCAGGAATTGTGGTCTCTCTGCATTGTTTTAGTCATTCAAGGTTTGAGAAGCATTTTTAAACCCTGTCCTGAAGTCCTAACCTTGATAAACTATCAAACCATAGCCCAAATTTTGCATCTTCATAATCTTGTTTTTAGCAATGGGGAAGACAAAGGGAGGAGAGATTGTGAGGTTTGAACCACAAGATCCCTCACTTATCAACTCAGACCCTGCCAATAGGGTAGCCTTTGAGCAAGTAGGTTGTGTTGGATTCTGTGAAAAGATACAAGGGTATAATGTGGAGGTAACTAAATAATTTTCCCTAAATGTTGATGGAGATGAAGTGAAAGTTGGTAAATTAAAGTTCATAGTGTCAAAAGTCACCATAGCATCAGCCACAAAATACCTTTGGAGGGGAGAAATGGTTCAAAGGAATTCCTTTAGAGTTGGAGCATTGTAAGTATCTCATGAAACTAGAGTATAAAGACCAGGAGTTTGGTGTTATATTGCTGAGTGACTATTTATTGGAACATTACAATAGGCTCCTCAAGGTAATTTAGAGGTACTTCACGTGTGAAGGAAGATTCTCCAGGGTCTATCGATATCACATCAGGCTCCTCAGGCATTTCTTAGGAAAGAACACCCTAAATTTACCCTTTTTCCTTTTCAAGATTTTAGGCAAGATGGATGGAGAGTAAGAATGAAGAAGGGCATGGTTGACGCAGAATTATTTCATTTTTCACTGATAAAATTGCTGGTATTAGAAGAGTTGTAGAAGAATAGACAAGTATGGAAAGATTTTCTAACCTCATCCGAGTGTATAGTGCAATATGTTGGAAGTCCATCAAGACACATGGATACTCCCTCATCCACCACTAAGACTACTGCTTCACCCCTTAAGAGTTATATCAAGAAGAAATACCCATCAACAGTTGAGCAATCATCGAAGAAAAATGAAAAAAAAAACTACAGTTTTCACTAGAGGTAGTGGAGATTCCAATGCCAAGAAAGCCACTCACAAAGGAAGCTACCAAAAGTTTACCATTGGAGGAGCCATTTGAAGAACTTATTGAGCCTAAGGGAATTCAAACACAAACAAGTTCTATGGATGAGAAAGATAAGCAAGCCAAGGAGTTAGAGAAACAATTAATAGAAGCTCATTCAGTTATAGCCGAGTTGCAACACGAAAATAGGAAGCTAAAGAAGATTTTCTTAGGGAAAACAACTCAACCTAATGAATACCTTCCTATGGTTGAATCTACACCGGCTACTATCAAATCCAAATGCAGTGGAAAGGAAACCAAGGAAGGGGTTAAGAAGGCAGAGATACCAGCAACCGGGGTTACAAGATCTTCATCCACAAAGCTACAAATCCAAGAGGAGAAAATAATGCAAGAGGAGAAGGAAGATGAAGGGAAGTCCACCTTCATAAGGATGAAGAAGAAATTAAAAGAGGCCCAAGATGAAATTTTTGAGCTCAAGCAAAAAGTTGAAAAAGACTAGCAAAGTAAGGAATTAAAAGATCAGTTAGACAAGGCATAAGTGACTATAGCTTATTTGAAGTAAGAAAACATGCAACTTAGATCTAAAGTGTCTCAAGAAACAGTGACATTTGATGCCAAAGGCAAGGGTAAAGAGGTGATTGATGTTGAGAAGATGAAAGAGCCAACTCAATATTCAAGGAGACCTAAGACTAGATCTATTGCCAAGGTACAGGAACATGAAAAGGAGGTTGTGCAGCCTGTGGTTTTTTATGAGCAAAAGAAGTTTGAGGAGCTATTGGAGCAGATTGAAGGAATACAATATCAAGTGGATAAAATTGAAGAGAGAGACTATAAGGATAAGTTGGCTTTGTTTGGACATGTCGAGGTTGTTATTCCATCCCTTGATAAGGAAAAATACAAACTGAAATGGACTTTGCCTCTGCATAGGCAAGTGAAGGACCTATATGTGCAGAACCTAGTCCTAAAGAGAAGGTTTAGGTTGATGAAGAAAAGGGTTGTTGAAGTTGGGAATCTAAGAGAAATAGGAAGAGAAGTAAGTTAGATTTGTTGGTTTTGGCAGTTGAAGAAGGTAAAACAGGTGAAAAAACAAGTTGACAGTTGCTACCCATAGGTGTTACGCACAGGGTGAGAAAAAATATTAGGGCTTCTTGAGAGATACATATTTGGCAGGTTTTGATGTTTACAAGGCATGGATACCTTCATCACAGTCAGCAGTTCATCCACCAACAGGTTTTGATAAGTGTGCAACCATCAGAGGAAGAACAATTGTTTGTTGCGCTTAGGTGTTGTGCTAAGACATACTCAACCATATTTTGTCTTAAATATTCAAATTTTGGCTTCTAGTAATAGTTTTAAGCATGTAAATAGATGGAAAACTATCCTAGGAGTTATGTCTAGTGTTTATTGGTCAATTTTTCAAGTCAATGATGTATTAAATTAGGATTGGTTGTAAGAAAAACAGTTCCTATATTTCAAGTATGTGCACTAGTTTTTTAATGTATTTATTTAAAAGTTGGTTTGATCAATGAATTCTACCACCTAGAGTAGGGGATTGAATATTTGAGGATGTATAAGGATATCAAATGCATTGCAAAGGTTGGGTTGGCTGAGTTTATAGAGAAGACCTTTTGTTCACTGTAATTTTGAAGACTTTTTCTAGTGAATGAATGGAATAGCAGGTGATTTGCAAGGATTCTTGTGTCAAAATTTTGGTGGCTTGTTCTCCTTTGAATTGTGAGTTTCCTTATGTATTTTTCATCCCTTTAATGTACACCTTTCTTTCTGGTAAAAAAACCAAATGATTGATTCATAATTCACCACTAATGATGCTCTGATCCATTTTCCAAGTTATATATGTTTTCATCTTTAGAACAACATTTTGTAATTCATCTATTGTTTTATGCTCTAATGTGATTATCCTTCACGTGCTCTTCTTTCACCTTCCTCAATAATCTAATCTAAAACCACCACCAAAGCTGCCTACCTCACCCCTGTGGATAAATCCTCTATTTTCCCATTTTCTCACTAGACAGAAAACAAATTTTGATCATGACTCCATGCCCAGTGTTTTCCTCATTTTCTCATCAACAGATCTCTAAAAACAAAACCCTTTGAGCTTACTATCTAGCCTAATATCATATTTTTTTAGTAAAATAAGTGAGAGAGCCCTCTTCAAGCCAAAAGGGCTAGATTTTGGTCCAAAAGAGGTTTGTGGTTACCTCTATAATTTTCCTCCTCAAACTAGGAAAACTTCAAAGTGTTAATAGGTATCATAACAATGCATTCAGGTGTTAGAAGCATGGTACTTTTTTGCCATCCATCAACGTCTGGTATGTGGTGGAAAATTTTGGATCATTTTGGTATAGTTGCAGCCATCCAAAAGTCTCATGCATACAAGACTTTAGAATAATAGTCAATGCCACAACCAAGGGTCGATTAAGGAAATTTGCAACGTTATTGGTGGTACCCTTCTTAAATTTAATGTTCAAATGAAATTGTTGCAAATATGTGGACCATTTCTGATGGCGATAATTCTGAAACTTCCCTTGGGTCTGCATAAACCAAATAGGTTGGTGATTTATGTGGATAATCATCTCCTTCCCCTTAATGTAATGTTTCCACTACTAGCGAACTTGCATGATGGATTACATCTCCTTATCATAGATGGGGTATTTCTGAATAATATCAAAGAGTGTATCACTATGATAGGCCACTAGATGCCTTGCTAGGTGAGAACTGTACCAATAGCATATTCAGAGGCATTTATCTCAATTTCAAATGGTTGTTGCAGGTCTGACAATGTGAGTAATGGTGTAGAGCTAAGGCAATGTTTCAACTCCTCAAATGCCTCAAAACAATTATTTTTCTTTCGCTAAAGTTAAACACAGACATGGAATATGAACAAGATATGAGATAATAAGCATCCATTGCATTTATTATTCATAATGATGTACATTTATATAATTTACATGATCATTGGATTCACATTCCAAGGTCTCTTGGACTCCCTTTCATTGTTCAACTTCCGCACCATAACCCTTAGCGGATTAGCTGTCCAACATTTCCCCCCAATCTGAAGGGATGTATACGAGTCCAAGAAGAGAGTTGTAATACAAAATTGGCAACCAATGGATGAATGTGCTCTCTGAAAATATGGAATAAGGTGGGAAAAATCAAGGTCTCAACCCGTGGTGGTTTAAGATGACCATCAACATTGGAACGCTTAGCGTGGTTCCTAGAACTCTTCCAAATATAACAAGAAGTTGAAGTCTTCTACTAGAGGAATTTCTTCCTATTGTCTTGGAAAGGGAGATCAGTTGGGTCTCAACCTGGAATGCTTATTGTGATTCCCAAAACTCTTCCAAATCTAGCAATAAGTTGAAGTCTTCTGCTAGAGGAAGTGCTCCTTAATGCTTTGAAGAGGGAGAGCTTCAACCTAGAAAAAGGGAGTTCTTCATCCTATGGTAGTTTAAATGAGACCACCAACCAAAGGCATGCTTAGGGGCTTCTTTGTCTCTAGATACAACTCTAAATTTGGGTATGGTTGTCTCTAGCTGTAGGCTCAGGCACCAGGTTCAAGTTGTGGCTCAGGCTTACATGATTTATCTTTGAAACTTGTATATGACCATCAATTCCCCCCCTGTTAGATACAAGGTGAGAAGATTAAGAGATCTCAATTGCAAAACTTTTCAATATTCGAGAACAAATTTTGTGGCGTGATTTAAATATCTTCTTGGTGTTGAAGTCCATTGCCAAGAACTTATCCATCCAAGGTGAATATTTTTTCTTGCAGGAGGCTTTTTTTTGAAGCATATGTTTGAAGAATGAGTGTTTTGGCCACAATGCTTGCATGAGTGAAGATCAAAACAATTATCTTTCACATGGCCAACTCGGTCACAATGTCGGCATTTCATAATATCTTATTATGGAGGAGCAGAAACATTTGAAGAACCATCCTGAAGAAATCCATCACTTTGAAATTTGATGGTCCTTGATTAGTCTGGAGTATGAAATGACACCTCCTTATCATATCCAAGACCTATTCTGTGCTTGTTTCTGACAATCTCTTCCAAGGTCTAATGATTGGCTTGGGAAGTGTGCGTTAAATTTACACACCTGCATGAAAATCTTCTCTTGAAATGGGCACATAACGAGAGTCAAATTAAATGTTGCTTATTTGACCACTTTTTGGTAGCTAGTGGGAGTCTATCTTGAACTAAAAAAGAGGATTATTTTGAATAAAAACAATCCAGAATGACAACTCTTCTATTGTAATTCATCTCACTGTAGTTGTGATTCAAGCTCCAAAAAAACAATTTTCTCTTGTGCATTTTGTAGACAAGTTTGAATGTCTAAAAGAGATGATTTGCTTATCTTCACTGTTTCATCAACATTAGATTGTAACAAATTTTTCAAGAACTCTAATACTTCATTAACTTTTGCCATTTTTAGGGTTTCAACACAAGGACTCAATGCTCCAACTAGCGAGCAACAATGAATGTAATGAACTTCACACGGTAGTTGAACATAATTTCCAATGTTCAATATATATCATAACCGACAATACCTCAACCAACATTCAATATATAAATCTTAAGTGATTTCAATGCACTCACAAAGTTGCATTCATCATAGTTTAACACACATATAATTTCACATACTAGAATTCTTTCAACACATTATACACCAACACATATCTATCACAAATTTAAAACACAAAACTATGCATATGGAATTTCACTCATAAACTCAATGCACCAAATATATGATATATATGTTGCACCAATGATATTATATTCCCCCTTGCATATGATACAAGGTCTTCAAAATATATCAATGCTTTCAAGAGGCTTTCAATTTATTATATATAAAATGGTCAATGCACATATCTCACATCACTTCATGGTATGCAGTTACAGCCTAATCCATCACTCAAACATTATATGCCATTTCTCATGATTTTAAAAAACTATTCAGCGCATAAAACATAAAAATTGGCAGCATATAACACAATAGGACACTCATTGAATGCATGAGAATGCACCACATGCTGCTACACCATATGCTTCTACTCACAAAGCTTCAGCGGAAGACTTGAATTCACACATTTGTTAAGACCATCCACTAGAAATACAAGCGACTCTCTAACCTATCGCTTTCTATGCTCCACACCATATCAGATAATTTTCTTACAAAAATTCAAGGACTATTGATGCCTTTTTTCTGATAATGACCTTCAAGAAAAAAGGCCTCGACTACTAACTATCTTTGTTCTTGCTTCAACAAATCAAGCACTTGTTTCATAGCTCGAGCATTCACGTCAATTTCAAACTGCTTCCAATTCTTCAATTGTGTCTGAGCTAAGTGTCACACAGAATGAGTCGATCTTGCGGAAAAGATAGACCTTCCTAGAATCTAATGAAGCTAGTGACAAGCAAGCCAATCAAAAACTATCTTTCTCTAAATATGCATTTATAAACAAAGGCAAACAAGTGTCTAGGCCTACCTTGGGTCCAATGCAAGTTTGTGGAAGCCTCGCTCCTTTGATCCAAATGAGCTCCTTTGTTGCGAATCTGCAAACACAAACAAGCAAACAAATTAAATTGCACCTGAAAGCCAATATCATAAAACATATTTAACATGAAGATCAAGGAATTCATGAAACAAATGACATAAGACAATTTGTTGAGAAAAATGAATCTGATTGTATTAATTCAAATCAAAAAAGAACTTTACAACCTGTGCCTTGATGTTGTACAAGCTCCTCCCAGGGTCCAACAAGAAGTCTCCTCTACTTTGACAAGTTTCACTCTCTTCCCAATGAGGCCAAAAAGGTATGTGATCTCTCCTCTCAAGCTTAACTAGGAAGTCTCAATTCCACCAGCATTTACCCTAAAAAATGTTCAGCTTCTAACCTCCCTAGCAACCAGCCAATGCCTTAATTTATAGTGCAATGGAGGGAAGTTACTAGGTCCTACTTCAAAGGGATAAAGCCCTCCTTCAAAGGGATAGCTCCTCTCATAAAGGGATTAGCTCCTTCTCTTTTGGGATGCATGAACCACCTAAGAGCGACCAATCCACGTCAAAATTCCTTCTAGAATCATCTAGAATTAACCCAAAGTGAGTTTTTTAGAATAAACTTGCGCCTTTTTGACTTTCACAGGGGTCTGCACCCACTCCTTTAGGGATAGAGCGAGCAGGTCCGCAGTTTTTGTAAATAGGAGGTGCGGGATCGCAGGCAATAGTGAGAGAAAGTGCGGAACCAGAGCTTTGTTGATTTTCAATGTCTTCCTCTCATTTTTAAAGCTTGACTTGAAGAGCTAAGGTCTGAGACTTGCTTAGGAGGAAAATACAAGTGATGATAGACCCATACTGACTGCAAATAATCATAGTGATGATATTTTTGTGTAACAGATTGCCCCCTAAAGTGTGAAGTCTGTAGTAGATGAGGATTTCATTTATCATTTAGGAAGAGTGAAGTACTTTATCATTTCGAGGATCATCTTGTGGAGAGCCCGGTCGGAACCTATAAAAACATTCAATGCAAGATATATATATGAGATCATATCATCGCTGAGGTAGGCATTCCCATACTCAAATCAAAACTAACTTAGAAAACTAACTACTGCTCTGATACAGGAATGATCTTGTAATACATCATAAGCATAGACTCATGTGGACACAATATGGACGCAGCCATCTGTTTATGAACAGTCCATCATATAATGAATACAAAATTCCTCGCAGCCTAGATTGCAGAAACTAGATCTAGGGTCTTCATTTATACTTCCCGAAATAGTACGATTCTATCCATGCGAATGAATGTGTTGAAGTCGAACATGGTAGAAACCACTTGATTATCAGTCAATGATGTAAATTGTTAACAAGTGTGAGAGAAACCACCAGTGATGTCAATGGCTCTTAAAGTACCCAGTACAATCAATGAGATGTGAATAAATGTGTTGATGTCGAACATGTCACGGAATACTTTGATCGAAGGTCAATGATGCAACCTATCGTCAAAGGCGAGAAACCTGCCATTGAGGCATGCAGATCCCAAGGTACTGACGATTTCTAGATCATCTTTCTAGATAATGAGTTGAAGTCGATAGAAAGCGATCTGTCGCAGGCAAGCCCACAACACGAAATCATAGATCAAGTTGAAGAAATTTAGTTGCAAAGACTGACTCAGTGATGGTCAAGATGGATGACAGATATTTTGCAGATGAATGGCTTATTGGCAGTGACCTCTTGAACACATAACGACACAATAGATGGTTTGGTGACAATTGACCCAAAGTTAATACCCAGAAACCGACTAAAGACTTTCAATGTGGTTTGATCAACTGTTAGGCAAAGGATTCCCAACCCAGGTGAATAAAAGTGTCGTGTTCAAGAGTGGTTACAAAGTATGACAAACAGGCTCATTTTTCTCTCTTTTCCCCCACCATTTTTGGCAAGTACCTCTTTATTTTTGACAAGATTGAGGAGGATAACATTTGCTTGATTATAAGCTCATCCTTCGGATGAGTCCAACTTAGTTTAAATTCAAACCCTAAGAAAGAGTGGTTTGTTCCTGTTTGTAATTGAACAGGTCCTTTACTGTGAAATTTTAACGAGTCCAGTATAGGAGAAACTCGGTGTTTTTCAATTTTAGAGAGTCTGAAAAAACTTAAGAAGACTCCAGGGTTGACCTTTTTCGTAAATTTGTGTCTCCCAAGCCCGAAAAAGTATAAAATAATACTTGAGAGAACCGCTTGATCTTTATGACCAAGGAGTACTTTTCGTAATTAGTGCCCCTGATTCGAAAAAGTAAAAAAGCGATCAACGACATGTCGTTTTATAACCAATATCGAATTTGAAACAACAAAAATCCGGCAATCTTTTCATGTTTTTATGATCAGAAAAGAGTTGTAAGTGGACCGTCTTTTTAGTTCCGTTTTAACGAGTTTAAAAATAAAAACTCGGCGATATTTTCATGTTTTAGAAGTCAGAAAAGAGCTTAAAGGTGACTCTAAATGTTTTTTCGTCGAAAATGATAGATTTTGCCTGAATAATCTGTTATCCTGAACAAAAAAGCAAACATTACTCATACCTGTTTGAAATGGATAAAAATGCTGCAAAAATTACCTTTCTAAAGTGAAACATAAACAAATTTGCAATTTATTTACTCAAAAAACTTATAAAAAGGGCTTTCCTCGATTCATTTTTACCATTTGAGATTTGGGTGAGAAAATAGTGCTTTTGCTCAGAAACTTCCTGTGAATATTGTGGAAAATCCAACCGTCGGAATCAAACGTCGTCTTCTCCAGGTAATCCACATCATCCTACTCTTCAATTTCAACTGTTTCATTTTTTGTTTTAGGTTTTTATTTCATTTTTTGGAGGGTTTTTAGGCTAAAAACCCGCGCGCAGAGGCCTGCAGGCGTAACACTGGCAACCCACGGACCCCGACTTTTTCTCAATGGGGAAAAAGTCAGGGGTCCGCACCTTCCATGTAGGCAAGGTGCGGACTCACGTATTGTCTCTAACACAAAGGGTACGGTCCCCGCAGCAAGGGTTTTTAACCCAAAAATTCTCAAATTTGACCCAAACAATTTAATTTCTAGCATTCTAATTTGTCTTTTTATTGGATGTAGAGTGTACATCATGCTAGATTGGCGTGAACGGGAGCATGAGGACATGGATCTTGCCGCATTGAATCACCAACCTTCGATTGATGCATTGAAGGCATGCGGCTTGTACAAATTCTGGGCCATACCTGGCATGAGGGCCCAGGTGGATTTCTTACAGTGGCTGGTTGACAGATGGAGCATACAGGACCAGTGCTTCTTCATTGGTGGCCACCAGATCGAAATCGAGCCGCAGACATATACTTCTTGACTGGTTTGCCTAAGAGAAGCGAAGACTTGACTCTATTCGGGACTAGGCCAGGTGGCCAGTCTGTCGATAGCCACTGGCTAGAGTTCTACAACAGCCAGGCTAGAGACAAAGGGATAGACATTAAAACCATATCCCGCCCTGAGCTCATGGTGATCGCATTTACTATCACCAGACTTTGCGGGAGTGCCGCATTACATATTGCCACCGGATCCCAGATGCGGATGGCAGTTGACTGCTTTCGAGGCACCATCTTCAACTGGTGCGATGTTGTGTTGGCCAATGTAAAAGGCCAACTGAGTAGAGCCAAGAACGGACAACTGAAGACCTTTGGTTATGGGGCTTTGGTTGTGAGCTTTGGTCTGGAGAGGGTTCCAATGTTGATCCCGCAGCACCTTACTGTCGGAGCTGGGCTTCCTCGAGACCCCAAACTGATGCGATGGGTTGCAGTTATGGCTCGTCATCCGGACGAGGGGACAGAGGTTGTTCGATTCAAACCTGAGTATTTCCAATGGTTGGAAAACCAGGTTTTTTCTATTCAGGACTTCCCTTACGCTGGGGTAGATTTTCCTGGTGACCCAAACATGGCTCTTCCACCAGGAGAGTAATGGGATGACTCAGGTAAAATCATTTTCAACATTTTCCTATTTTAATTATTTTTTTTATATCGTCTCAAAACTGATAGTAAAAATTTCAAATGCAGATGTGGGTCCACAGCGACCAGCCGCTCTCGCGCCTTACGAGAGGAAACAACCAGCTGCAGCCGCGCCAGCCCCACAGGACGAATCAGAATATGCCTTGGCCAAGTTGGAGAGTCATCTAGAGCGCTTGACAGGAGACATTCTAGAGACCAGCATAGATGACATTCCTCGTCGACTTCAGCGCTATGTGATTGGGGTCCCAGGACATTTTAGGAGGTTCCTTTGCAAAGTGGCCCATGAAGTGGTTTCTTATTGAGATCATCACAAGTGATAGGATGATCGCCTATTGTAGGCACATATGACATTTTTGCTTTTTGTACCTATCATTTTTGCGATCATAAAGTGTTTTTCAACCTATGATCGAGGACGATGTATTTTTGACACACTCCTATATATATATATATATCACTATTACCGGCTTATCTTGTAAATCATGTTATCGAATGTTTTTAAATTTACATGTATGATTATTGCAAATGTCTACTTAACATTCGAGAAGCAATTGCATCTGCTATTGTATTTAAAGATCTTGGAATATGTTGATATTCAATATAATCAAATTCACGTTCCAAGAGACGCACTCAAAAATAATCTCAATAACACTGGATTTCTAATGGCATATACTCTATTACGTTGTAATACAATGAGTTCAGAATCTAACCTCACTATCAAACTTCGAATCCCAAATGAAATAGATTCAGATAATAACTCAATCACTGCACTATACTCGGCAATGTTGTTCGTTGTTTGACTGAGGCTTACCTGATCCAGGTGGATATTGGTGGCCACCTGCCAAGTCCACCTGGACCCCCACCATTGTTCTTCTCAGCATTTTCAGTTTCCTTAATTGTAGCACAACTTACTATTTTTAGTAGTTTTTCGGGTCCTGAACTTCCGGAGCCGTTTTGAGGCCCTAAACGACGTTTTTTGGGGAATCCGGGGGCAACATGGGACCGATGTTGCCCGTTTCAACAATGATAGTGCTCGGATAGATCTTTCTAACGAGCTATTGTATGCGTCAAACGAAGATCGTATGCCAAAGTTACGACCCCGGGAAGTTGATGTACCAACTTACCCCAAACGGGGCCCCATAGTTTGGCGTTTCATCTTCTAGGGTTAGATTTTGGAATGTTAAGGGTTTTTCCACTGTTTCTCAACAATAAATAGGCCTTCGAGCCTCATTGTAAGACAGTTCAGAGGCATGTAGCCATCACATCTCTTCTCAGAGATAAGATACCATCGCCCTAGCTGGTTTATTTCCATTTCTGGTTGTAAGCATATTTCAGTATTTTCCATTAATGAAATGAAGTATTATTTCCGCTGCATCTTTGTGTATATGGTTATCTCTGTAATTTGTTGCGTTCCTGTTTAAATCCGGATCAGTGGTATCAGAGCGGTCTGCTTTTTCTCTGTTTTTCTTTGCATGTCCCCAACAAGGTCGGGATATAAGGAGTTAGGGCTTGAACTGGTTGAACCTTTGCAAGACCAGCCTCGCAAATCCCGACGGCCTCCCATGGCGGATGAGAAGAAAGACGAGGGGGCAGGAGATCCCATCAAAATCTTGCTCGAAGAAGCCCTCGAGCGACAACGGAACGCGATGATGGACAGCTTTGCCCAGATCCTTCAGCGGCTACCGAGAAGCAACGCATCGGCTTCCAGCAGCTACTCTGGAAAGGCCACACCCTTTAAGGTACAAGTTAATTTTGAAATCCCCCTATTCGAGGGTCAGATAGACGCAGATGCCGTAGATAAATGGTTAAATCTGCTAGAGGGTTATTTTTCTGTTCATGAATTTTCGAGTCGGGAAAAGATTGTTTTTGCTCTTCTCAAAGTAGCCCCCCACGTCAAGGACTGGTGGGAAACCTACTGCGAGCAGAAGGATGAAAGTACTGGCTCACTATTTTCAGCCGCACCCACCTGGGATTCGTTCCGGGATGCCATCAAGGAGTAGTACTACCCTGTTGGAAGCCATGAGGATGAATACATAAAGTGGACCACGCTGCGGCAGGGTAGGGACCAAGACAGTCGGAGTTCACCAATCTTTTCCATACCCTTCGCACAAAGTTGGGTATCAAGGATTTGGAGCAACATTTGATACTCAAATACCGTGGCTGCCTGCACAAATACATCCAGGAAGAAATACAATTCCTAAACATCTCCTCGCTCGACGCAGCATACCGATATGCCGTCAAGGTCGAGCAGAAGTTTAAACAAAAGAAGCGAGACTTTGGATCTGCGAATCCAAAGCAGGGGAAAGGTGCCCCTAAACCACAGAACAAAGGAACAAGCCAAGGCGGGACAGCCCAAGACAACCAGCCGAAGTTGCAAGCAAAGAACAGCGCCGCGAAGCCGAGAAAGGACACTGGAAAATGGTGTGAGTTCCATAAGAGCTCCACTCACAACACAAGTGAGTGTCGGGCCAAGTAGTCACTGGTGGCTGAGCTAAAGGTTTCAGAATCAGATGCATGTTCCGACTCTGAGTCAGAACCCGATAAGGGGAATGAAAAAGGGAAGCAGATCATTGATGCGGATCCCAACGCCACTGTTGCTACCGCAAAGATCCAGAAAAATGAACCCGAAGATCCAGAGGAGGAGGAGCGTCTCTTCCACTCCCAGATGTGGGTAAAGGGCTCCCCGATACAGTTCATTGTTGATAGCGGGAGTCAAAAGAACCTCATTTCGGCAGAGGTCGTGAAGCGGTTGGGCTTACCGACCACAGCACATCCACAACCATACACCATTGGGTGGCTTCACCAAGAACGAGATCTTCGCATGAGCCAACAGTGTCGCCTTCCATACAACATCAAGCCCTTCACGGATGAGGTATTGTGTGACATTGCTCCCCTTGAATTTTGTGATGTATTACTAGGACAACCATACTTGTGGAAGCGACATGCTGTGTATGAATCAAGGCCCCGTGTTGTTATTATTACATTGGGAAATAAGTTGTACAGGATACCAGAGGTAGCACCACCTACCGCCATCTCTTTGATTACTGCGAAACAATGCAGTAAGATCATTTCCAAAACCGGGAAATTTGTTTTCCTGATGATACGCCCTCAAGGAAAGAAGAAGACAGTGGTCGCGGCCTCCAGACGGGGTCCCTCTACACGACAACTACAGATCGACAAGGTTGTGGAGGAGTACGAGGACATCTTCACCTCCCCGGCAGGGGTTCCTCTGCACTGTCAAGTCAAGCACTCCATCGATCTGACCCCAGGTGCGCCGCTACCCAATGGTCTAATTTATCGGCGCTCTGTTCTGGAGAACGATGAAATCAAGGGGCAGATTCAGGAGCTCCTGCAGAAAGGTCACATCCGTCTGAGTTCATCGCCCTGTGGGAGCCCGATCGTGTTGGTACAGAAGAAGGATGGGACGTGGAGACTCTGTATTGACTATCGGGCGTTGAACAAGATCACTGTCCGTAATAGGTACCCGATCCCGCGGATTGATGACCTCCTAGACCAACTAAAGAGGGCGAAATATTTCAGCAAGATCGATCTGAAGTCAGGATATCACCAGGTACCAATCGAACCCTCTGATGTGTGGAAGACTGCCTTCAAATCCAAGGAGGGCCTCTTCGAATGGTTGGTTATGCCTTTCGGATTGACGAATGCTCCTGCAACCTTCATGAGGCTAATGGATGACATCTTGCGGCCATTCACCAACTCCTTTATAGTAGTATACTTGGATGACATTCTGATCTTCAGCCAGAGTTGGGAAGAGCACCTCCACCACATCCGACAGGTTCTCCAAACACTGCGGTAACACAAGCTATGTGCCAATTTGGAGAAATGCACTTTTGGCATGACCTAGGTTTAGTATCTGGGATACATCATTGATGAACAGGGGGTGCATGTCGATCCAGCCAAGATCCAAGTCATTCGGGATTGGCCCTCTCCAACCACTCTAACAGAGCTCCGCAGCTTTCTAGGTCTTGCCAACTTCTACCGCAGGTTTGTGTTGGGGTTTTCTCATATTTCTTGGCCCTTGAGTCGAGTCACAAAGGGAGGGGCGAAAGAAAAATTATTTTGGTCTGAATCTCAAAACAAGGCATTCATGGAGTTGAAGGATCGCCTCTGCACGGCACCAGTGCTCGCGTTACCAGATTTACAACAACCATTTGAGGTCGAGACAGATGCCTTTGATTATGCTATTGGGGCAGTCCTTACTCAACATGGACATCCAGTGGCATATCACAGTGAAACACTTTCAAACACAGTCCGGAAGTACCCCACTTATGATAAAGAGATGTATTCCATTGTACAGGTCTGCCGACAATGGAAGCATTACATTTTGGGGAACGAAACGGTCATCCACACAGACCACCGACCCCTGCAGTTCATACAGACCCAAAGGAAATTGCAGAATGATCGCCATCAGAAGTGGTCTACATACCTGCAACAGTTCCACTTGAATATCAAGTATAAGAAGGGCAGCACCAATAATGTCGCAGATTGCCTCAGTCGACCACCGATCATGGCGTTAACCACCGTGCTCAACTCTTGTGGGCACGAGACTTCTGATTGGCCACTTCTCTACAAAAGCGACCCAGAATTCGGCCACACATACCAGACACTCTTGGAGGGTCGGCATGTTCCAGATTTTCACCTTCAGGATGCCCTATTATGCCACCTCGGTCACCTTTGTGTCCTTCAAGCGAGCGTGCCAAGATGATTTGGGAAGCCCACTACAGTCGGGCTGCTGGGCATTTCGGGGTCGAGAAAACAGTGGCAGTTCTGCAAAATTATTTCTATTGGCTGAATCTTCGACAGGATGTTGGAAAGTACATCAGATCATGTACTGCCTGTGCCATTTCCAAACTGACCATTAAGAAGCACGGCCTCTATACCCCGTTGCCTACCCCAAGTCGACCTTGGTGTTGTAGGGAAAAGTATCCGACTCGGATGACCCTATCCCACTCTAAGGGTGACAGTTCCTTAGCAACAACTGTAAAACAAACTACTTAAGGTTTACTTCTTTATGAAAGCAAAAGAGAATGGAGAAAGCACTAACCGTTGCCTTGCGCTTAATGTCGAATCCAAACTCTTCTCTTTGGCCGCTTGCTCCTAGCTCTTTGTTCTTCTGCTCGCCCAGCTACGATGAGATCCTGCAAAATAACAAAGAAGGAAACTACAAGAGGCATGCAATCATAACTGGTTCATGGATTAGTGTAAACCAAACATGCAATCATCACAATATATAATTGAAACAAGAGCACATAGAAGAACCTCAATAGCTTTTATTAATGAAGAAATAAAGGTTCTGAGAGTATTACAACCATTGAAGGCTCCAACCCAGCAACACCTCCCAGCAGAAAGAATTGCTCTTCTTCACCTCTCTCAAACAATCACCCAATAACTCAATAGTGAAACCAACAGCATATCATTACTTTGCACAAAATTCCAGCCTCCTGAGCTCATAGGAGAGAGCTCAATATATAGATGAATTGAGAAAGGATGAGTCAGCTTGCAATTGATGTGTAGCTGCCTTGTGTCCTCTCTCTCTTCAGTTAATCTTTAGTTGATCTTCAGTTCTTGAGTCCACTTGGAGAACCTTGCTTCCACTTGGAGAAACAGAGCCTCTGACTCATCACAAGGCGAAATACCTGATCCAAGTGTCATTTTTGGAAGATTCCAGAGCAATGACTCAGTGTGCCACTTGTCCCATCTCGCTCAGCGCAGGTGGCCTTTGTCCCACTTGCTTTGCAACGCAGGTACACCATGGAGCAACTGAGTTTCAGCACAGAAACCTAGTGGAGCACCTGCTTTGATTTCAGGATTGCTTGTTTTTGAGTATTTTCAGGTGGAGAACTGATCTGAGAGCTGTTGGTTTGCTGACCTTGTTCCTCTAGGGGTAGGAACATCATGTTTAGGGAACTTTGGATCCCTTGGATTATTGACAATTCATGTCTGTTGCTGTAAGGCACAAAATTGTCTATAACAGATGCCCCCTAAAGTATGAGGTCGTTTATCGGGTGAAATGCTTTATTGAGAGGATCCGAAGTTCATTCAATCTACTGAGAAGTGTCCTGTAATAAGATACAATACAATACATTATTTTTCATACATTTTCATGATCTAGCTGAGGCGAGCATTCCCATGCTCAGCTTGATAAATACATTTTGGTACATAGAACAGACGATCGTCTGATTGTAGACTGATAATTCTCTGCTGAAATTATCATCCTTTGAGAAGGATGATCATCTGCTGTAATGATGTACATATCAAATGTCTTTATGTCCTGAATATATATCGCAGCCCGGATGGATGAAACTAGATCCGGGGTCTTCAATCTCTTCTGATCTTCACTCGATGTACAAGTCGATCCATGTGAGAATTTTTTGAAGTCGAACATGGAAAGACATCGCTTGATTACCGGTCAATGATGTAAACCGTTAACAAGCGCGAGAGGAATCACCGATAAGGATGATGACCCTCAAGGTACGGCAGTACAATTCACATGGCGGGAATAAAGGACTTGGCGTCGACCACCATGCAAAATCTTCTGGTCGAAGGTCATTGATGTATACCTGTCGCCGGAAGTGAGAAACTTGCCATTGAGGCATGCAAGCTTCAAAGTACTGGAGGGGGTGTTCCTAGATCAACTCCTTGGATAATGAGCTGATGTCGAAAAGGAGCGATCCGTCAAAGGAGGGCCTTAATGAATCCCACATCAGTGACACGGAACGGAGCTAGTGATTGTGATGAGGTGAAAACAAACTGTGATGTATGATTCAGGGTGGCGGTCATGAAGTGGATGAAGGATAATGTATGGCAGTGGATGGGACACGGTTGACTCTTTGCAGAACCACATCTCTTGAACATATAACGACACTGATGTGATGGATTGGTAGCATTACCCCAATTGTGGATGGTGTGGCGAGGACCATGGTTATGAGACCGGTGAATGAAACAACCCAACCCGATGTGATACGGAGGACAAAGTGTCATGTTCAAGAGCGACTTGCTACCATTAATGCTGTGAGGTTCTCCCAATTTTTCCCCAGTCATTGCTGACCAGTACCTCTTTATTTTTGTCAAGCTTGAGGAGGATAACATATGCTTGTTCTATAACCTGCCCTTCGGGCAAGCCCATCGCTATGTTTTAACGAGCCTAGAGATAGGGAAACTCGTTCTCGTCTAAAGACAAGTTTGTCGCTATTTAATCATTTTAACGAGTCTAACGACAAGGAAAACTCGGTCCTTTTCATTTTTAGAGAGTCTGAAAAGGTACAGAAAGTTAACTCCAAAATTCCTTTTTCGTCATCTAATCCCTTAAGTCCGAAAAAGTATAAAACAATACAAAAGGGATGAATTTTCGATTTCTTTAACGAGCCGAACAAAACAAGCGCTCGATCTTTTTGTGCAATAATCCCTCAGGTCCAAAAAGATTAAAATCTAGAGGAGGGATAGCTCTTCCGGTCCTTTTAACGAGCTGGAAGGCCAAAACTCGGCAAACTTTTCATATTTTACGAGTCAGTGAAAAGAGCTCAAAGAAGACTCGTCTTTTGAGGAACGAGTGATAAACAGGGATAGCAGCAGATTCCAGGTACAGGTTGGAATTTTCCAATCACGGCAGTGTCACAAGGATGGCTAAGTGAAATCACTCTTCGCAGCTGTTCCTCAAAATGGGTAAACAAACATATGGAGATGAACGATTGGCCAAATGAACGGATGGAGGTGATGGCATATAAACACGACCAAGGGCTTTTAACATGGCTATCAAAGGTTACATTTCTCAAGGTTATTTACCAGTTCATTTTTTCTGGATGAGCTTGAACTGTAGGGAAAGATTGCTCACAATTTATGTTTATTTTTTAACGAGCATGAACTCTGTACAAAAACTGCTCGAATCTTGCGTTTATTTTTTAACGAGCATGAACATTGCTAAAACTGCTCGATTTTATGCATGCCCCCAGCATCATAATGACGCATGTCAAAGGAGGGTGCCCCCCAAGCTTCATTGCATTCAACTTGGTGGTTGGAATGAAGGTTTACCTTTGAGTTTTGAAAAGGGGATTTGTTTCATTTTTTATTGAGGTTGACATAGTAAAAGAACTATCCTCATGACTCCTTGTTTCATTTTTTAACGAGGTTGACACGAGATGAGAACCGTCCTCGGAGCCCACTGTATTTACAGTATTTCCATTAGGGCGACGATCCATGCTGACAAAATATTTAGGAATCTTCTGAATCCGTTGGATATAGAAGATTTCATATTGTAGGTTTCCACTGTGGCTACTTCCGCCAGATTACTTGGAGGCGGTAGGGCAAAAGTACCCATTAAGGTAGGGTCTTTTAGGAGACCTACTCCAATATTTTGAAGCGATTGATTACTTTCATGGATCATTGTGCTGCTTCCCGTAACTTGAGAACTGTTGGGGAGAAATGTTTGTTGGTCGACGATTGTAATTTTTCCTTGAAAAGGAAATACAATCCTCCTGAAGTAGGTCGACACAACTGCGGCCATGGCATATATCCAAGGCCTTCCCAGTAGGATGTTGTAATCGAGATTCCCGTCGATTACTTCAACATCAACTTCTACTGTTTTGCCCCCCAGTTCAACTTGCAAGTTACTTAAAATCCCGTATGGAGTGTATGATCGTCCATCAAATGCTTTTAACGTCGTTGACGATTTCGACAAGGGTGGTGAGCCTAAATTTTTCCAGCAACTCATCGACATAAGACATGTAGATGCCCCCTCATCAATAATTGTTCGATGAACAGTTTTGTTGAGGGCTTTCACTTTAATAAGGAAAGCTTGTTGAGCTGGTAACTTAGGGTCATATCCTTCATGATCAGAGGCCACAAGATTGGAATCCATTGGGCCAATCCCACCTATAGCTGATAATAAAGCTTGCTCTTGGGAGGTGCAATTTTGTGCTACTTCAAGTGTCGACATAGCGGACGACGATTGGGTCAGGTCCTCTATTATATTATAATCCTGTGTTATTTTTTCACGAGGATTAAATGTAGACTTGTGTACTACTCCCTTTGGCGACTTTATCATTGGTTTAGGAACGATGGGTGGCACAACTTCGTTCAAAGTTGTTGTCGAACTACTAGGTTGTTTATCAGCCTTGTTATTCGACCGCTGTGGATTCTGGTAACCTTTATTCCTTGTCAAAGCATTATTCTGCTGCTTTGAGGTGGACAACATAAGCACTTGGGATCGGGAAGCATTTTGATTAGCAACCAGATTTTGGCTTGGATTAGGGAACGGATCAGTCAATACTGCTGGGGTTTTTGAACTCTTGAAGAGTTTCTTAACTTCAGGTATATGTGGACAATCTTTCGTCCAATGATCCTCATCGCATATATGACACCCTGTCGGGGGTCTCCCTTTCCTTTTCTTTATCTTCTTGCCCCCTGGTTGCTTCAGTTGTTTGCCCTTGTCGGTCGACATGGCATTTACTTCCGAGGCAAGAAGTTCCTCATTTGCATTTTGACTAGAAATTTTGCGTTTGCCAGTCACGCCATTATTGGCGTGAGAGTTAGTATTCGATTCAGGAGGGGGAGGAATTGAAAATTCAGGTCTAGGGGCGTAAGGTATTTTGTCGTAAAGCGTGCCCGACTGAGTATATACTAAGTCTAAGTATTGAGCACGAGCAATGACTTGCTCCTCTGTTACGACTCCTCCCTTGGCCACATCTTCCGTTATAGCCGGAAGTAACGACTTTATAAACCATTCAGCTAACAGCTGATCGGGAACGTAAGTTTTCACCATCCTACGACGACGTCGCCACTCATGTATATGATCAGATATGTGAGTGGCCGTTGTCTGTTTGAAGTTGGTAAGGAGTTCTGTTCCTGTTTCATACCTTATCGATAATTGAAAATGGGTTAAGAAAGTCGTGGCTAAGGAGCTGAAATTGTCGAAAGAGGCTCTTGGCAATTCAATGTACCATTTAGCCGCTGGACCTGTCAATGTCCTCTGGAAGAGGCGAAGTCTTATCGAATCATCATTCAAGGTGTTTGATGAACACCATAGGTGGAATGTCACCACATGATTCGACGGATCTTCACCCGGATTTCCATTGAATTTAGGAATGTCCGATGGAAGTTTATGCGGAATCGCTGGCCACCAAGGGGCATAAGCAATTGGATCATTCGTCAGCCGGTTTAGATCTGGCAATTCTAGAGTTGCTACAAAGGGCAACTGTTGATTCAGGTTAGGTGAAGCATATCCAGGATAAGATGGTATCGCCTGAGCAATGGGTCTTTGCAGACCAGCATAATGCTGACAACTTTGACAAGGTTGATGGGCGTAACCATTATAGCATGGTTGCCCATTACTTACAAAGACTTGTTGCTCAGGTCCTTGATATGATTGCTGGAATGGCGGTTGTTGAGATTGAACCAGCTCTGGTTGTTGGACCATTTGCTGTTGACCAATATTGGATGATTGACCAAGATGAGGAGTCACAGTACTTGTTTGAGTCTGAGTCGCTCCAGATAAGGAGGCACTACCCTGAGATTGTGATTGATGCAACGCATTCACCATAGCAGGAGTGGTGGTAATATTCGACACAGGGTGTACTGGTTGCATTGAAGATACAACTCCTGGTTGTTGAGGCAGTATTGGTACCCAACCGCTAGATGTGATTCCAGTTTGACCTGAACTTTGTTGTAAACTCCCATATGGTTGTTCTCCGGGAGGGAACAATGAAAGAGCATACTGCCCTCCACATGGTGGAAATCCAGTACTTAAAGGAAAAATTGGCCTTTGAAGACACATTGTATCAATTTGTTGAGTTTCAACATAAGAAGTACCAGATGATAATCCGGATGAAGCAATAGGAACTAACCATATTGTTGTCCCTGATGGGACTTCGGCTTGTTGTTGACAATTTGCCGGGACAGATGGTATACCAGCAAACATCGTTGGAGTAGCAGCAGGAGGCTCTGCTGTTGCTGTGTCGGATGACACAGTCCTAGATGTTGACGGTTGTTCAGACATTTTGAGTCTATCCAAAAGATTTTAGCGATTCTACAAGAACTTACGATGCCAAAAGACTAACTTCGAAGATCAACGCAGGAATAGGAGGTGATTATGTTCCGTTTAAAATAAATTTTATTAACGACGCTTTAGACACAACTTTGCTTTTTCATGTTTTAAGAGTCGAGAAAAAGCTAAAGATGACTCTAGTCTCCTTCGATGTTTTAACGAGCCCGAAGTGACAAATGCTCGGATGGACTTTTTCAGTTATAGAGTTTGAAAAAGGCCAAAAGAAACTACTCTGGAGTTCTAGGCAGAGGGTGTGCCAAACTTTTCGCGAAACCACAGAATACGTTTTACGGTACGGGTGGTCGATCTTCGTGAATGCTGTGTTCACTGCATCGCGATCAGTAGGGCGGCCGACACGGCTTCCTATGGATAAAGGCTTTGTTCCTATAGGGGTCTCCCAATATATACGCGACGGTACGTGGGAGCACAAGTCCGTATTAGTGCCACCGACTCTCAGGAGGAATCACCCACCTTCGTAGAGATCGACAGTCACTACGTTTAACGACGCCGGAACACGTCTCTACCTAGACCTCTATGTGTTTGCGTTATGTTACAAAGCGTTGTTATGTAAATTGAATTTATTTTAATGTTGATCTTGTTTAGCAGTTTGCCTTTAAGGATCACCACGAGATGTATATGACAAATTCCTAAATGCAGCCTAAGATGAGAAGCAAGCTTTTTCAAATCTTTTTGACTGATGAAAATCTTAACTACTGAGGGAGAAGAAAGGCATATCTTTTCACACAGTTCATACAGCACAAACTAATGCACTTTCTCCTAAATCATCATGCAAACTTTTTCAAATGCAAAATGCACAATGCATGTATTTTCTTTTCCCTTTCTTAATGTTGATGTATTACAAAAAGAAAGTTGTTATTTAACTTTGGTTTCAATTTAAAGTGAAAACAAACAAGCTTGTCCAAAATCAAAAGACACCTTAAGATTTACTTGCTTAATCACTGGAAATGCATGAAATCAAACCATAATGACGAAAGTAAAAAGACTAATCAGCTATGGACAGCAAACAAGCTAACTCTTTAGACCAGCAAAACGCCTAACACAGGTTCAGATCTAAGAGGCCAAAGCAAGACTAGTTCACTTTCGTTATGGGAAATTGTAAATGATGTAAGAAATACAAAAGAACAAGTACAATTTCGTTATATAACAGAGGCGGAATGATGGCAAGTAAGGTTGGTTTCAGAACAGGTATAAGACTGGTAACTGGCTGCAAAAAACAATGGTGAAAACAGGGCAAGAAACAGGAGGAAACCCCAGTAGCACTAGGCAAAACTGGATCAAAGCAGGTAGTACACTGCTTGTTTGACATTCAGCGCAGGTCCCGAAGGGGCTACCTGCGTTGCAAAGCAGGTAGCCTGTGTACAGCCTGCTTTGGAAAACGAGACTTACGTTTTCTCAGTTTCCGGGTCACAATTTTCTCAAAAATTCACGGTTTTTGCTCAAATCAGAAGCTATCAGTCAAGCACACACTAAGGGATGACAAGGAAGATGAAAAGCTATCACTAAGAGCTTACAAGGATCCTTGTAGATCAGCTCTTCAAATCATGAACATGCTCAGAAATGAGCTAGAGTAGCTGCCCTCTACTTCGCTTTTGATATAGTCAAAAGCTTTTCGATTTGGTACTCTTTTGTTCAGGAAATGAATAGCAAAATACTACAAACAATCAAACAGATACAATTCCCCAGCGGAGTCGCCAGTTTGTTGTAGGGAAAAGTATCCGACTCGGATGACCCTATCCCACTCTAAGGGTGACAGTTCCTTAGCAACAACTGTAAAACAAACTACTTAAGGTTTACTTCTTTATGAAAGCAAAAGAGAATGGAGAAAGCACTAACCGTTGCCTTGCGCTTAATGTCGAATCCAAACTCTTCTCTTTGGCCGCTTGCTCCTAGCTCTTTGTTCTTCTGCTCGCCCAGCTACGATGAGATCCTGCAAAATAACAAAGAAGGAAACTACAAGAGGCATGCAATCATAACTGGTTCATGGATTAGTGTAAACCAAACATGCAATCATCACAATATATAATTGAAACAAGAGCACATAGAAGAACCTCAATAGCTTTTATTAATGAAGAAATAAAGGTTCTGAGAGTATTACAACCATTGAAGGCTCCAACCCAGCAACACCTCCCAGCAGAAAGAATTGCTCTTCTTCACCTCTCTCAAACAATCACCCAATAACTCAATAGTGAAACCAACAGCATATCATTACTTTGCACAAAATTCCAGCCTCCTGAGCTCATAGGAGAGAGCTCAATATATAGATGAATTGAGAAAGGATGAGTCAGCTTGCAACTGATGTGTAGCTGCCTTGTGTCCTCTCTCTCTTCAGTTAATCTTTAGTTGATCTTCAGTTCTTGAGTCCACTTGGAGAACCTTGCTTCCACTTGGAGAAACAGAGCCTCTGACTCATCACAAGGCGAAATACCTGATCCAAGTGTCATTTTTGGAAGATTCCAGAGCAATGACTCAGTGTGCCACTTGTCCCATCTCGCTCAGCGCAGGTGGCCTTTGTCCCACTTGCTTTGCAACGCAGGTACACCATGGAGCAACTGAGTTTCAGCGCAGAAACCTAGTGGAGCACCTGCTTTGATTTCAGGATTGCTTGTTTTTGAGTATTTTCAGGTGGAGAACTGATCTGAGAGCTGTTGGTTTGCTGACCTTGTTCCTCTAGGGGTAGGAACATCATGTTTAGGGAACTTTGGATCCCTTGGATTATTGACAATTCATGTCTGTTGCTGTAAGGCACAAAATTGTCTATAACACTTGGGAATCCATCTCCATGGATTACATGTCAGGCCTTCCTTCCACCAAGCATGGAAATGACTGTGTTTTTGTGGTCGTCGACAGGTTCTCAAAGATGGCCATTATGGTGGCCTGCAAGAAGAATATCACAGCAGAAGCCACTGCTAAACTCTTCTTTGAACGAGTGTGGGTGCACTTTGGGATCCCACAGTCTATCATCTCAGATCGGGACAGTCGGTTTCTCAGCATATTTTGGTCCAGTCTCTGGCCAATGCTGGACACCAAACTCACGAAGTCCATAGCCTTCCATCCTCAAACTGATGGCCAGACAGAGGTTGTCAATAGGATGATTGTGCACATTCTGCGCATGTATAACTCAAAGCATCCACGCACATGGGACGAGAGCCTCCCCTATGTTCAGCACAGCTACAATCGAGCTCTTCACAGCTCCACTGGCCATAGCCCTTTTCAGGTGGGTTTGGGATTCCAGCCACTATGCCCCATTGATGTGGCCATGCCACTTGCAGCTACTCATATAAATTCAGCTCATGTCCAGTCCGAAACAGATAAGGCCACCAGCTTCATTGAGCGCATCCAACACATTTGCCAGCAGGTCCATGACATTCTTGAGAAATCAAATGCCAAGTACAAGCAGCGACATGATCAACATCGGGTGCCACACAAGTTTCAGGTGGGCGACAAAGTCTGGTTGCATTTGCAAAAGGAACGCCTTACTGGAGCCTATCGGAAATTGAGACCACTCCGATATGGTCCTTACACCATCACTAAGGCTATGGGAGACAATGCATTTGAGCTCAGCATTCCCCCATTCCTTGGCCTGCACCCAGTGTTCAATGTGGACCGCCTTCGGCCATACTTTCCACCATTGCTAGACACATCCGACATTGCAGAACAACTCAAACCCACAGAATTAAATCCAGATTGCATGGAACAAGCTGCAACTGATCGGATCATGGACACACAGATCAAGAACACTCGCCAACAGAATATCCAACTGTATCGAGTTGTCAAAGCAGGCCAACTCCTTCAGCAGGGCAAGTGGCTCACCAGGGAACAAGTTCAGCAAAAGTTTCCTCATCTCATGGAGGAGCTCAACGCAATGGGGACCATTGCTTCCTAAGGGGGGAGGAATGATCCAGGTGGATATTGGTGGCCACCTGCCAAGTCCACCTGGACCCCCACCATTGTTCTTCTCAACATTTTCAGTTTCCTTAATTGTAGCACAACTTACTATTTTTAGTAGTTTTTCGGGTCCTGAACTTCCGGAGCCGTTTTGAGGCCCTAAATGACGTTTTTTGGGGAATCCGGGGGCAACATGGGTCCATGGAATGGACCGATGTTGCCTGTTCCAACAATGATAGTGCTCAGATAGATCTTTCTAACGAGCTATTGTATGCATCAAACGGAGATTGTATGCCAAAGTTACGACCCCGAGAAGTTGATGTACCAACTTACCCCAAACGGGGCCCCATAGTTTGGCGTTTCATCTTCTAGGGTTAGGTTTTGGAATGTTAAGGGTTTTTCCACTGTTTCTCAACAATAAATAGGCCTTCGAGCCTCATTGTAAGACAGTTCAGAGGCATGTAGCCATCACATCTCTTCTCAGAGATAAGCTACCATCGCCCTAGCTGGTTTATTTCCATTTCTGGTTGTAAGCATATTTCAGTATTTTCCATTAATGAAATGAAGTATTATTTCCGCTGCATCTTTGTGTATATGGTTATCTCTGTAATTTGTTGTGTTCCTGTTTAAATCTGGATCATTACCCCATGCATAGATACCAACTCGTCAGAGGGTGAACAGATAACCCAAGCTGCGGAAGAAATGTTCTGTGTATTACGACAAGCACCATCAGCGAAACCAATGTATGTTTGGAGAGGCATCGACATCTGCAATATCAGGAGTAAAATCAAGATAAGCAGGAATAATGACGATAAACACTCTCTAAGCTAAGCACACTTTTTAAACTAAAACACACCAGCTAGAAAGAAAACTATCCTAACTAAAAATCTCCATACCCATTCTTTAAGCATAATACCTCTTCAGGTAAAGACCATTTCTGGGTTTACCTAAAGAGTCCCTGTCAAAGTCTACCAATTCATAGGCCCCTTTTGCTAGCTTTCACTTGACAACATAGGGACCATGCCACATAGGAACGAATTTTCCAGTGCCAAATTTATCATTAGCTTGATCGTACACTAAGACTAGATCTCCTTCCGAAAAATTTCGAGGGGTCACATTTCGATCATACTGAGCTTTCATACGTTTTGCGTGAGTTTCGATCGCCAATGCAGCATCACGTCAATTCTCATCTAATTGAGCCAAGTATAACAAAAAAATTTCCTCTTCGGAAGTGGCTGGAAGTAACTCGATGGCCATTTGCAATGATGGGATTTCGCATTCAATGGGTAACACAGCTTCCAGACCATAAACTAGTTGGAAAGGAGTGAACCTTGTTGACGTTTTTACTGAGGTTTGATATGCCCAAAGCGCTGAAAATAGCATGTTATGCCAATTCGACCAATGAATCCCAATGATTTGTTGGATCATGATGACTAAAACTTTGTTGATAGATTCAACCAAACCATTAGCTTGTGGATAATAAGGAGTTAAACTATCGTGACATAAACCAAGCTGGCCTGTAAGTTCGGTAATCATAATGTTTCGAAAATGACGCCCATGATCAGTGATAATCGCTTTTGGAACACCAAACCTAGCAATTATATGATTGAACACAAAAATTGCAGCTGTTTTGCCGTCTGCCTCAAATGTAGGCATCGCCTCGGCCCACTTGGTAAAATAATCTACCGCAATGATGATATACGCATGCCCCCCGGCCGAGTGAGGGTTACATGTAATAAAATTGATACCCCATTTGGCAAAAGGACCAACAGCAATTATAGGGTGGAGAGGAGCAGGTGGAGCGTGCATCTTTTGATCAAAAATTTGGCAGTTGTGGCATTTTCAGACCGCGTTAATACAATCTTTAAACAGAGACGGCCAGAAGTAGCCAACGTGTAATATCTTTTGGGTTGTGGCATACCCAGACATATGACCGCCACACGCTCCAGAGTGACAGTCATTTAGAACCCTTTCAGCTTCCTTGTGAGTTAAACAACATCGAAAAATAGAGTCCACCCCACGGTGATAAAGAGTATCTCCAATAATCCTGAATTATTGGGACTGGAATCGTATTTTCTGACGTTCTGACCTTGAAATTTCTGGCCGAAAGGATTGGGTCTGGAGATAAACGATGATATCCCCATACCATGGATCTAAAGTGCTGATGAGAAACAAGGATTCGTCCGCAATGGGCTCCTCCACCACATTTTCCGTGTCAGCACGCGGGAAGTCACACATTAACTCCGCAAAAACTAAAGATTTCTTAGACTTAGACTTTTCAAATTCCAAGTCGAACTCCTGTAGGATCACAATCCATTTGGAGTACTTGCCCCCTAGCAATTTCCTGGTCAAAATGTAGATCATAGGGTTGCAATCAGAATTTACTGTAGTTTTACGTAGTAAAATGTAGTGACGAAAATGTTGGACAGCTTGAACAGCTGCCAATGCCAATTTCTCCACATGTGAGTATTTTAGCTCAGTTGGATTTAAAGTTCTACTAAGGTAATATATCACATGTTCAGTACCGAATTCATCTTCCTGAACTAAGACCATTCCAATGGTGGAATGAGAGGCGGCGAGATACAAGAAGTAGTCCTGGTTGTAGTTGGGAGGATGCAATAACGGTGCATAGGTCAACGCATGTTTTAGCGCATCAAAAGATTTCTGAGCTATCTCATCCGAAAATAATGGAGTATTCTGTTTCAACAACCAGGTAAAACCCTTTGTAACCTTGGCGTAGTTAGGAATGAATCGTCGTAAAAAGTTTGCTTTCCCTTGCAAACTTTGGAGTTGGCGAAGACTCGAAGGAGGAGGCAATTTGACAATAGCTTCAACTTTCGAGGGATCGACGCGAATGTCGGGTTTTGAAACAACAAACCCCAACAATTGACCCATTTCTATACAGAAAACACACTTGTGTGGATTCAACCTAATCCAGTAATTCCTACACCTCATAAAGATTGCTCGTAAATGGATGAGATGATCAGCTCGATATAATGAATGAGCAGGCAAATCATCGAGATAGGGTTGCACAATGTGCTTGATGTCATGAAACGCATAAGACATGGCCCTTTGAAAAGTTGCCCCAACATTCTTGAGCCCAAAAGGTAATTTGCAATAAGCAAATGTCCCCCATGGACAAATGAAAGCCATTTTTGATTGATCAGCAGGTAGAATATTGATTTGATTGTATCCGGAAAAACCATCCATGAAGGAGAATATTTCGCTGCCGGCACAATCATCAATAATTTGATCGATATAGGGAGTTGGGTAATTGTCCTTTGGACAGGCTCGATTAATGTCCCTATAATCGATACATATTCTTATTGTCCCTTGCTTTTTGTTAACCGGAACAATATTCGATACCCAATCCGTTAACGAGATCGGATAAATGAAACCTGCTTTGAGTAATTTTTCAACTTCTTCTTTAATAGCAGCAGCTTTTCTCGGGTGAATCTGACGCAAACGTTGCCGGACGGGTTTAGCGTCCGGGTAAGTCTTGATTTCATGAACAACAATTGCGGGGTCAATTCCTGGCATTTCCTCATAGGACCAGGCAAACACGTTGCGGAATTCTTGAAATAGGGCCTTATATATTTGAATTTCATCTTCTGTACACGAGGCACTTATATGAATGTTCTCAACAATTCGAGGCTTAACCAAAATGTCAATAGGAATAGTTCTAGAGATGTTCCCAAATTTAACTCTGAATCAGGATTTTTCATTGGATCCTGAGGTTCCTTGACATATTCAGTCGTAAAAATTGATGAAAAATCATTTTCAAAATGATCATTCTCGGGTAAGAACGAAGATATGTGATGGAGATCTTCCCATGGTAAATCATCTACACATAGGATTTCACGAATTTTCTCATCAGAGTGAACAAGTTCGGAAAACGTTGTTGAATCCGAGCTTGATGTGAAAAGTGATTCCTCACGGACCACATTCATTAAGTCAATTTTGGTTGAAGATGGGTCGGTAAATGATTGCACGGCTTCATACGCAATTTCATATGGACTCAAAGGCATAACATCACCAAATGAGTCTATCTCAGATTCAGAAGGAACGATCCAAGGATCATCATAAACAATGGTGTCTGACGAAATCATATGAATGGTTGCAAATGAAGACGATGCGTTGATCGGAGGAAAAGGAAAAGTTCCCAGTAAACCGGCATCTTTAACTAGTCCTACTCCACCATCCTTATACGGGATAGTCGTTTTACTGACATGTTGAATACTTTCAGAAGAGGCTAGGTCGGATGAAAAGTAAGCCAGTTGGTCTACTGTTACGATCTTTCCATTATGAGGAAACTTTATAATCCGAAAGACCGATGAAACGACAGCTGTCATAGCGTAAGACCAACTACGACCCAAGAGAAGGTTGTAATCTAGAGGGGCATCAACCACCTCCACATCTAGATTAACGGTTTTTCCTTCAACCCCTATAGGTAGATCCTGTAGAATGCCAAAAGGATGAAACCCACGGCCATCAAAGGCCTTTAGAATCATCAGGGATTGATTTAGTGAAGGAGAACCAAGCGATCTCCAACACTGTATCGACATAATACACGTTGAGGCTCCCTCATCAATCACAGTCCTATGAATAGGCCTGTTTTTTACTATCACTGGAATCTGGAAAGCCATTTGATGAGGTAAGCGCGGTGTACTATTTTCTAGATCGAAAATTATCAGGTTCAAGTCCTGAACGTCAACATCTCCTATAGCCGACAAAAGTAATTTACGTTGTGCTCGACATGATTGCAGCACTTCCAAAGCTAACATTGCTGAGGGTGAAATAGCTAAATCCTCAACAATGTTATAGTTCTGAGCCGCTCTCGCATGTGGACTGAGAGCTGACTTTCAAAGTATACCCTTGGCGGGCGGTTTGATTACCAAGTCTGGATTAGGTTTCTCGATCTGTAGTGGACCGGAACCGGGAGCTGAGGTTGATGGGTTAGAATGAGAAGATTCTGCTTCTTTACCATCAACAGAACTTTTACTACCATAATCATGCGATCGAGTCTCAATCCTAACATGGGACATCATCAGTATGGGTTCTTCATTGGCACTCGAGGAAGAACCTATCATCTTACTATCTTGACTTGGAAAAGGATCCTTCAAAACAGCAGGCGTTTGGGAACCTTTGACAATCTTCACAACCTCTGCACAATGAGGGTAGTCTCTTGTAAAATGTTCTTCATCACAAATGAGACAAGGATAATGAGGTTTGCGTTTTTCATCATTGGATTCTGATTTTTCAGGTTTCTCTTTTGAATTTTTATTTGTTTTATTTTTCTTCTTCCCTTTCTTCTTACCACCGGATTTTGATTTGGCTATAGATGACTCTACAACGTGAATATCGACAGAAATCTTCGCGGAAGAATCTCCTGTCGTGGAATCTGGCAAGGTTATGATAGGAGAAGGATTCTTGGAAGACATCTTCTTACTTTTGGTGTTAACCGTACCAATCATACCATCAACCGCATGAGACCCTGAAGGAGCTGCAGCGATTTGATTTTGCTTAGGAAGATCGGGGATTTTCTCGTGTAACGTACCTGACTGAGTATAAACCAAGTCAAGGTACTGTGCTTGAGCAATTACTTGCTCCTCAGTAACGACTTCGGCCTTAGCTACATCCTCAGTGATCTTTGGCAACAAAGATTTTACAAACCATTCAGCCAAGATCTGATCCGGAATAAAAACCTTCACTAAACGCCATCGACGTCTCCATTCATGAATGTGATCTGAAATTTAAGTGGACGTCGATTGCTTTAATGAAGTTAGTAATTTCGTGCCATTGTCATATCTGACTGGCAACTGAAAATGAGTTAAAAACGAGGTAGCTAACTGACTAAAATTATAAAAAGTGCCTCGCGGTAACTCAATGGCCGCGAGACCAATTAGAGTGCGCTAGAAAAGCCTTAGATGGATTGAATCATCTGAAATGGAGTTAGACGCACACCAGAGGTGATAAGTCATCACATGGTTCGACGGGTCCTCTCCTGATTTGCCTTCAAACTTAGGAATATCACTAGGCAACTTATTCGGCAATGGCGGCCAAAACGGAAGATAATTAATGGGATCGTTCATTAGGCGTGACAAGTCAGGCAAGTCCAAAGTTGCGATAAATGGTAACTAACGATTGGGGTCCCTAAAACTCTGGGTCATGAGACCAGCCCCAGGAGGAGGATATCCAGGATAACTAGGAATAGGGATTGCATTTGGGATATTGTATCCTCCCGAAAAACCAGGATTAACCGGAATGTACTGGGGTTGTTGAGGTTGTTGAGGTTGTTGATATGTGTACCCAGAGTACGGTTGATACTGATAGACTGGTTGCTGCACAGCAGGACCGAATTGGTACTGTCCCTGGTACGCTTGATAAGTAAATTGTGGTTGACTTGTGACAAACGTACTTAAACCAGGTTGTCCTACAGGCATCTGAACCGAAGTTTGAATCGTAGATCCAGACGGAGGTAAAGATGTCTGAGGAGTAGATACAGGAACAGTAGAAACCGGAGCTGTAGATACTCCAAAAGCAGGTGGGGTAGATTGAACGGATGTTGCGGCAGTTGCAGTAGTCGTTTGAGGCGGAGTACGAGGCGTACTAGGCCCAGGCTAAGAAACTACCGAAGGTACAGAAGTTTGAATAGTAGACTGGACAGGTTGCTGGGGTGTACCAAAAACTAAGGGTTGTCCAATTTGAGATGACAACTGTACATTCGGTTGCAAGACCTGTTGAGTTTGCGATGGATCCCACACTAAATTCATTCCGGGGTACGGACCCATAACAGGTTGAGAATATTGAGGACCATAATCGGGTTGAGGGTAGGGTTGATAATTCAAAGGTACATTTCCGTCCCTTGAACATATGATTGACCGGAAGGTGGTTGGAAACCTTGGTTCGAGTACTGACCTTGGGGTTGATACCCTTGAGGCACGTACTAATACTGGGGTTGACCTTGAGGTATAAATTGATACTGGGGTTAACCTTGGGGTACATATTGAGTCTGGGGTTGACCTTGAGGAACATATTGTCCCGTAGGTATGTACTGTTCTTGAGGTTGCCCCCAAGGCGCAAATTGGGTACCTTGAGGTTTCCCCCCAGGCGATAATTGAGGATTTTGAGGCTGCCCCCCAGGCGGTAACTGGCCACCTTGAGGTTGAGGATTAGGAATAGTACCTAACATCATTAGAATATCTTCTATGCTCAACGGCTTAGTACCATTGCTTCCAGTTAATAACCCTTGTTCAATGGGTTGAGGAGATGCTCCCGAAAAAGTACCAGAAAGTGACTGATACCCAGAGGGAACAGAAGGACCGCCGTACAAAAAGGATTCTGGCGATTAAGTAAACATGGACGACTGTCTTGACATATTTAACGGAGGATAGTAACCTCTAGGTGTTGGGTGATAAGGAACACGAGGTGGTGAAAAAATTAACCCTGGGTTTTCCAAGAAATTAGTCAAAGAAAGATACCAAGCACTGCTCCTAGGTGGACTGTAAAAAATTGATTCACGCTCCCTTAGCTCAATAGCAGGTTGATTTTCAGGGGTAGGGATGCCTACTTCTTCTTCCGGAGTAGCAAGTTCTTCGATAGCTATAAGTCCAGAAGGAAGATTTTGGGTAATTATTCTTTCTACCCTAGGTGAACCAGGACCACTAGAAGCTGGAGAAGCAAACCCCGATGTTGGAGTAGCAGCAAATTCACTTTCAGGTTCGGATATTTTAGGTTCCTCACCTATATCACTAGTAGATGAAAAGCTACCAGTAACTTTAGAAACAGACACTGATTGTGGATTATAATCTGCTACTAAAGCTTGAAAATCAGGATGTACCACCAAAGAAGAATCTCCTTCTTCAGGTGACCCAACTCTACTGTCTCTAGGAGTTACGAGGGTTCTTAACCCTTCAGGCTGGCTCGGTGAAAACTCAGGAGGTTGGCCCCGAAGTCTACGGGACTTCCTCGGTAATTCAGCCATGATTAAAAAATTTTAACTACTTCACACACAAACAAAGTAAAATCTCAATGAAAACCACCTAAATCCTCTAAAGAACCAAACAAATTTGAATCACATGCCTAAAGAATCTAGGAGATCAAACACACACAAACAGTAACTTTCCGTACTAAAAACACTAGTTGGTGATGAAGCCCAACGTCGCAAAGTTAAATACAGAAATGACGGTTGGAACAATTACCCCGACAACCTGCTTAATGAATAGACTGGCACAAGTTCCTCCACTTAACCGTCTCGAGTGAAGAGAACCCCCCAGAAAATCCAAGTGAGTCTAGCCGACGTTTGCTCCAGGTACAGTAGGATCTTCCCACCACTTTCACCTTAGGAAGAATCCTAAAGAATATGGTCACTAAGGTTACCAACGGAAACAAATATACCTAGGGGAACAGTCTACGATCTGATACGCACGCAAGGGCAGAGTAACAAGATCAATCCCCTTGAAGGCTCCTTGACATAATCCAAGGTTTACCAACAAGTGACCCCAGGATCCTCGACAATGGTTAATCCGAGGTTTAATGTTTTTAATACATGAATATCTGGCGTCGTTCCCAATGAGGAAGGATTGATTCCCACACTGGTTCGGACACGATCTCGTGCTTCTCCTTTAAGAGGAGCTTTCCCAGAGCATAAATGCAACAATTGGATTTCTCTCCTACCGCAAGATACAGCTACTTGTTTGTTTTACTATCTTGGAGAGTTAATTACTCCCTACTCCAAGACACTAGCCTAAGCTATGTTGGTGTATCAGAGCCCTAGAAATAAAAATATTACTAGATGAATTTTACTTTAAGCGTTATTTTTATTGGTTTTTGTTTAAGTCAAGAGGTGTGGAGATGAAACTCGTGGTATGAAGACTCGACTCAAAATCACTAAAAAATGCACTTAAGATGATTAAGCAATCTTTTCCCTTGAATGAACTTCTAGCTAGGAAAGAGTTTGAGAATGCAAATACTTGTAGATACAAATCTTTCTTAACAAACAAATTAAAAGAAGAGCTTTTCGTCTTTTCCAATGCACTCAAAACGAGACAAATAGTTATTTTCACAAAAAATTCCCTTTTCTTTCAAAACATTAAACCACTACAAAAACAAACTTTTTCCAAAAGAGATTTTTTTTATTTTTTTATAAAACACTCAAAACTATTGAAATGACTAATTTTGAGATTTATAAACTATAAAAAAACCTATTTGAAGTCAAAGCTTACAAGATGTCTTTTTTAAGGATATTTTACTTAGCTAGATGTAAACTAAGGACCAATTTATGCAGAATCACAAATCAGTCAAAAAACAATCAATTTTTGTTTTCTTTTCTAAAAATGAAAATCCAAACTTTTAACACAAGCTTTTCGAAGTTTCGTGAAGAGAAAACACAAAGTGGATTCCTCAACAAAGGTAGATTTTGCAAATGGTCATACTCATAAGAAAGCTGGTAAAAACCAAGGTGATCTGAGGTTCCTACAGCTTCTAAGCTCAGAGCTACTACAAGACCAAAATGAAAACCAAACCCAACAAGCAAAACTTCTAGGAATTTCACCTAAAACCCTAACACCAATGAAATTAACCCAAGGAAAGCTTCTGATAGGTTATATGCAGGTCTGGGTAGGGGATAATAACATCTAAACAAAACTAAGCTAACTAACAAAGAAAATCTTAGGTTTTCCAAAATTTTGACAGGGTCCGCAGGCCCACAATTAACACAGGTACGGTACCGCTCTGTGCTAAAAGAAAAAGTGCGGATAGGTCCGCACTGTGTCAAAAGTCTAGGGTGCGGTCCTCTCCCAAGGTTATGAAAAACAAAAAATAATCCTAGATCTACTAAGTCTACCCAATTCCACACAAAACAAGCCAAAAACAGAAACAAAAACACAGTTTCTCAGGTCAAAATAAAAACAAGGAAAAAATCAAGTCCCCAGTATCGTTGCCATTTTGTCACATGGAATGAGTCGATCTTGCAGACAAGATAGACCTTCCTAGAATCTAACGAATCTAGTGACAAGCAAGCCAATCAAAAACTATCTTTCTCTAAATATGCATTTATAAACAAAGGCAAACAAGTGTTTAGGCCTACCATGGGTCCAATGCAAGTTTGTGGAAGCCTCGCTCCTTTGATCCAAATGAGCTCCTTTGTTGCGAATCTGCAAACACAAACAAGCAAACAAATTAAATAGCACCTGAAAAGCCAATATCATAAAACATATTTAATATGAAGATCAAGGAATTCATGAAACAAATGACATAAGACAATTTGTTGAGAAAAATGAATCTGATTGTATTAATTCAAATCAAAGAAGAACTTTACAACCTGTGCCTTGATGCTGTACAAGCTCCTCCCAGGGTCCAACAAGAAGTCTCCTCTACTTTGACAAGTTTCACTCTCTTCCCAATGAAGCCAAAAAGGTATGTGATCTCTCCTCTCAAGCTTAACTAGGAAGTCTCAATTCCACCAAAATTTGCCCTCAAAAATGTTCAGCTTCTAACCTCCCTAGCAACTAGCCCAATGCCTTAATTTATAGTGCAATGGAGGGAAGTTACTAGGTCCTCCTTCAAAGGGATAAAGCCCTCCTTCAAAGGGATAGCTCCTCTCATCAAGGGATTAGCTCCTTCTCTTTTGGGATGAATGAACCACCTAAGAGCGACCAATCCACGTCAAAATTCCTTCTAGAATCATCTAGAATTAACCCAAAGTGAGTTTTTTATAATAAACGTATGCCTTTTTTTACTTTCACATGGGTCCACACCCACTCCTTTAGGGATAGAGCGGGCAGGTCCGCAGTTTTTGTAAACATGAGGTGCGAGACCGCAGGCAATAGTGAGAGAAAGTGCGGAACCAGAGCTTTGTTGATTTTCAATGTCTTTCTCTCATTTTCAAAGCTTGACTTGAAGAGCTGAGGTCTGAGACTTGCTTAGGAGGAGAGTACAAGTGATGATAGACCCATACTGACTGCAAATAATCATAGTGACGATATTTTTGTGTAACACTAAGCGTTGTGTATGAGTTTGCTTCCACCAATCTACATGGTGAGAAAGGAAAAAAGATGGGAATCATATCCAAAAATACAAATATAAATTTCATTTATGAAAAATCCCTTGTAGTTTGAAGCCTTTATCGTCATGGATCAAACTCGAAGAACTTATTTTTCCTTGGAAATTGGTAATAAATGAAGATTCATGAATATAATATTTTTTCTCCACACGAAAGAAAATTATGGGAGGAAAAAAAGGAAAGCATCCACAAGTCACTAAGAGAGAAAATAATTCTTTGTTTTGTTAACTGAAATTGAGTTCATTAAATGGAGCATTGGAGTGGAATACTCTTCGAATCCTCCTACCTTGGAATTTTCATCAAAGTGGTTGCATCCCTCTGTTTTCCTCCTTATTTTACAACATGTCGACTACATCAGGGCTTGATCAGGAGATAGGTAACAGATGTTAGAGACCCCACTATCAAAAATAGCTTAGTGGCAACAAAATGCGAATATTTCACTTTTGTAAGGGTAGAGGATGTTTATTTCACCCCGCAAGATAAGGAACCGGAAACACACACTGTGAATAGAGCTCACGATAAAAAATAAAAAATAAAATAATAATAATAATAATAATAATAAATAAATAAATAAAAATAAAAATAATAAAAATAATAAAATAATAAAAAAATAAAAATAAAAAAATAAAAATAAAAATAAAAATAAAAATAAAAATAAAAACAAAAAATAAAAAATAAAAATAAAAAATTGCTCAGAGTACAAATGTTGAAGGAATCTTTGAGCACTGGCAACTGTAGAGATAGGTAGAGCGTCAAGTGCATAGGGGTTAGGTAAACCTTATGAACAAAGGATCAAAAGTGTGGGACTAACTTGCATAGAAAATGCCACAAAACTAGTGGCTCAAATTTGAGCAAGGGGGGTGTTCGCCCGCTCTGATACCATGTTAAACACACACATGGAATATGAACAATATATGAAAGAATAAGAATTAATTGCATTTATTATTCACAATGATGTACATTTATACATTTTTCATGACCGGTGGATTCATATTCCAAGGTCTCTTGGACTCCCCTTGACTACTCAACTTTCACACCATAACCCTTAGCAGATTAGGTGTCAAACAGCTCTGCCCTTGTGTTATAGACATATTTGGGCACATCAACCCCAAACTTATATGTCGATGTATTAGGGCTCATCAACCCCTAAAAGAGTTGTTTCATACCCTAAAGAAACTTAGTCATCTGAATACATCATTCCCCAAAAGTTCCATCTCAGAAATCATCCAGAAAGTGCCTAAACTGAACCATACTGACTGCTACACTATCAAAGTGCGATGCATACTGACTGCTACACTATCAAAGTGCGATGCATACTGTTTAGGCCTTCTATAGGGTGTGATGGGTGAGGATGGACAAATTTCTAGGACAGTTTGTTAGTTGGTTGCTCATGGAATCTTCTAGAAACTTCTCCTGTGCCACTTGCCTCTCTGAATTCGCCCAAGGATGACCAAGGGAATTAGGAAACCATCTCCAATTCCCCTCTCTTGTGGAACCAATTGTAACAAGTGGAATGACACTAAGCAATCCCCATGGATGACTCACACCCTTGCAAACATCTATAAAAGGATCTCCCATCCAAGAGATCAAAAGGTTGAATTGTTGTGAATTGCAAGTAAGTGCTGTTATTTTTAGTATTGAGGAGAGAGCATTGTATTCTTGTTGGTGTGTTCTTGCTAATTCATGAGGTGAAGAAGGATTGATGCTGGGAGGATGGCACTGGATCAGACAACTGGGTTGTAATTCTCCTTATTATTAATAAATTTCTTCAGGATTTTTCCCAATTGATTGTGTAATTGTGAATGCTTTCATTTTTTCATTATATATCTGATTCTATAATGTTTATGTTGTAATATATCACGATGCTTTGATAGTTCTTTGTTGTTGTACTTGTGCAGGTACTCTCCAAGCGTGTTAAGTACGGGGAGGAGTTACTGGATCTGCCAAAGGAGAGAGAGATCAGGCAAGGGATCAAGCGAAAGTTCCAGGTTTGTTTTCTACTATCTTTCTCTTATCTGTTACACATAGGAAAGATCATTGAATTGCTTTAAACTGTTGTTTCTAGGGTAGCTGCCAAACCTAGAGGGTTAGTCGTTCAACAAGACACTAATTTTCCCATAAACAAATTGGCAACTCCGCTGGGGAAGACCAGATGTTTGTTTGTTGTTTTTGTTTGTTTTATGTTCAATTTTATAAACTATAGACAGAGTCTGAAGCCAGCCAGGTAGCTTTCAAACTGCTCTTGCTCTGCAATCACATAGTAAATAAATGTTGCTTCAGTCTATCTCTGGTTTAGTTTATGAATTAAACATTTGACTTGAAAGCACATCTAGATGCCCTTTTGGTAGCTCAGTAACCTCTTAGGACATTCCATCATAATTTTCTTATCATTGTTCATCAAAACCAAGCTTGATTCATTGAAAACAGCTCCATGTTTGAGCCAAAACCATTTTCAGTAGCGCTCCCTGGACCATCGCACTGTCTTCCACTGTGACTCAGTATGCATCTCATCTCCCGAGTGTGAAAAGTGCGATGCATCTAAATTTCTATGAAGCCCAGGTGCGATGATTGACTGAACTCTTTTTCCATCTAGAACTTGAGGGTTTTTTTACTTGTTTTCAGTCTTGTTTGGATGTTTTGTTGAATATGAACAATGTCTCTTCACTAAAGCTTACTTGCATCACATAGATCAGCCTCAATTTACATTAGGATCAGTGAATGTTTTTGTGTATTTGTTCCTCATTTACAATCCTTTGTTGAAAAGTGTTTTTGTCGATTTGTCGCTTCGATATAAAAGTGTCGTAAATCGTCATTTTTTGTCGAAAAGAGAAGTGTCGTAAATTCTTCCTTCCCTTGATAGTGATTAAACTTTTCTTGATGCATTTGATTTGATTTTACGGTTGATCTGGTAAACCTTTTTGTCTAGATTCTCTAAAGTAGTCACTTTCATTCCTTTTCGACTCCTTAAAAGAAAAGGTCCATCTGAGCACTTGTCCTTTCAGGATCATTAAAAATTGAAGGCGAATAGAGTCATATTTAGCTTTTTCTCGACTCTTTAAAACTGAAAAATCAAAGTTGTGTCCAAGTGTCCTTAAAATTAATTGATCACGAATAACATCCCTATTCCTTAGTTGATCTTAGGTTGAAACATATGGTGACAAATCCGGAGTCCACCGATCAAGGAATTCCTTTTGATGGAAATCCTAGTCCTTTTCCTTCTTTCTGAAATATTGGTGCTCCATATATGGCTATATTGTCCCTTCCGGGATTTACCATTGGCTTTCCAATATGGTTTTTTTTTACCTCCTTGGTTCAAAATGTCGTAATTTCTCTCCAATTGAGTACACCTCCAACTGGATAAAATCAACCTCTAATTGATTCTAAAGTTGACCCTTTGCCTTCTTCCTCGTTTGTTTCTTCCTCCCCTTCTTCCTCTTCGCTTGGTGAGTATTGGTACTAGTAACCAAGTGGCTAAGAAGAAGAAGAAGAAGAAGCAAATTCAGCAAAGGGGAAACCAAGCAATCATTGCTTTGAATGCAAAATCTGATGAGAAACCATCTGTTAAACCACACAAAGTTCGATATCCATGCAAATTTTGTGCGGGAGACCATATTCTCCAAAATTGTCCTGATATTCCTCGAATCTTGGAAGAATGGTGTTCTCGTTCACATCATCCCGTGTCATCAACCTCCGAAGACCATGTTGGTGACATACCATCAACCAGCAATAGTAAAGTTCATGGAAAGGAGGGAAAAGTCAAGTTTCCATGTAGGTTATTGTCACACGGAATCTGTCAAGGGTGCGGACACGACTGACCTTCCTAGAAGTCTAAGACATTCTAATGACAAACAAGACAAAATGGAGTGATCTTTCTCTAAATACACCTTTTACAACATGAAAACTACAAGTGTTTAGGCTTACCTTATTCCAAAACGTTGTTGTTGAAGTCCGTTCTTGACGATCCGGATGAGCTCCTCCTTCAAGTCAATTCCTGCAACCACAAACAATCAAACAATTACCAAGCACTTGCATTTCATATAATAAAACATATATTCAACATGCAGACCAAGGAACACATGAAATAACTCATTAACACAAGCTATTGAGAAAAATAAACCAGTTTGTATTAATAACGAAACAAAGAAACTCTTACAACCTGGCCTTGGTGTTGTGCAAGTTCCTCCCAGGGTCCATCAAGGGTTTTCCTCTACTTTGACAAAGCTCACCCTCTTCCAAGTAGAATCAAGTAAAGACAATCTCTCCTCACAAAGGCTCTAATGGAAGACCTAAATCCTGCAGCATTTACCCAAAGAAAATGTATAGCTCCAACCTCTTCTCCTTCTGGCTCAATGCCTTTATTTATAGTGCTGTAAAGAGGTTATTCAGGTCCACTATCAATGGGATCATCCCCCTCTATGGGTGGGATAGCTCCCTTATTGATGGGATAAGTTCCCCCTTAATAGAGATACATGAACCAACTGGAGGCGCATCCATTTCATCAAACCGACCTCTAGAATGTTCTAGAAGTAACCACAAGTAACTTTTTCAAGATAAAACTCGCGCATTTTGCCTTTTACAGAGGGACGCACCTGTCCCTTAACATACAGAGCGTCCATGGACGCAGATTTTGTGAACATGGTAAGCGTCCCCGCAGGTAAGGCTAGAGAGAACCTGCGACCCCAGAGATAAACATAGTTTTTACAAGACTTTCTCTCTTCTTTGAGTTTGAGATGGATAACAGAGGCATGAGACTTGCCTAAGAGGGTAGCATGACTGTTGATTTGAGCCATACTAACTGTAAGTAGTCAAGGTGACATTTTTTAGTGTAACAGATTGCCCCCTAAAGTGCGAAGCCTGGAATAGAATAGGGTTTTGTAATTCTAGGAAGGGTGAAGCGCTTTATCATTTCAAGGATTGCCTTGTGGATGGCCTGGTTGGAACCTGCAATTTTCAACACAAAATACATGGATAAGATTATATCATCACTGAGGTAGGCATTCCTATACTCAGATTCAAAACTTTAACTAATGGACTAACTATTCTGATACAGGAATGATCTTGCAGTACATCATTTTTATAGACTTTTGTAGACACAGTATGGACGCAGCCATCTGTTTATGATTAGTCTACATAGATAATGAATACAAAACTCCTCGCAGCCTGGATGGTAGAAACTAGATCCAGGGTCTTCACTTCTACTTCCCGAATTGGCACGATTCTAGCCATGTGATTAAATGATTCGATGTCGAACATGGTAGAAACCACTTGATTACCAGTCAATGATGTAAACTGTTAACAAGCGTGAGAGAAACCACCAGTAATGTCAATGGTTCTCAAAGTACCAAGCACAACCCGTGAAATGTGAATAGATGTTTTGATGTCGAACACTTCACGGAATCCTCTGATCGAAAGTCAATGATGTAAACTGACGTCAAAGGCGAGAAACCTGCCATTGATGCATGCAGACTTCAAGGTACTGTCGATTCCTAAGTCATCTTTCTAGATAATGTGTCGATGTCGATAGAAAGCGACCCGTTGCAGGCAAGCCCGCAACACGAAATCATTGTTCAAGTTGAAGAAATGTTGCTGTAAGGACTGACTCAGGGATGGTCAAATGGATGACAAGTATTTTGCAGATGAAAGTTTTTGCTTGCAGACCTCTTGAACACATAACGACACAACAGATGGCTTGGTGACGTATAACTCAAAGTTAACCCCTGAAACCCGGTTAAAGACTTTCAAAGTGATTTGGTCAACTGTGAGGTAAAAGATTTCCCAACCCAGGTGAATGAAAAGTGTCGTGTTCAAGAGCGGTAATAAAGTTTCTTCTGAGACAAAAGGTGACAAATAGGTTCATTCTTCTCTTTTTTCCCCCACCATTTCTGGCAAGTACCTCTTTATTTTTAACAAGCTTGAGGAGGATAACATATGCTTGATTATAAGCTCATCCTTCGGACGAGTCCAACCTAGTTTAAATTCGAACCCTAGGAAGGAGTGGTTCGTTCCTGTTTGTAATTGAACAGGTCCTCTACTGTAAAAGTTTAACGAGCCCAGTATAGGAGAAACTCGGCGTTTTTCAATTTTAGAGAGTCTGAAAAAACTAAAGGAGACTCCACGTTGAACTTTTTCGTATATTTGTGTCCCTCAAGCCCGAAAAAGTATAAAATAATACCTGGGGGAACCGCTTGATCTTGCGACCAAGGAGTACTTTCATAATAGTGTCGTTAACCTGAAAAGTAAAAAGCGATCAAGGACACGTCGTTTTATTTCCTTATCGAGTTCGAAACGACAAAAACCCGGCAATCTTTTCCTGATTTTGCGGTCAGAAAAGAGCTAAAAGGGGACCGTCTTTTAATTCTGTTTTAACGAGTGAAAAAGAAACACTCGGCGATCTTTTCATGTTTTAGGAGTCAGAAAAGGGCTTAAAAGATGACTCTGAAATTTTGTTTGTGAAAAATTACAATTTCCCTCGAAATCCCTTTGTCCTGCACAAAAGCGACACATTACTCATACCTGTTTAAAATAGGCAAAAATACATTCAAAAACATCTTTTCATGGTAAAAAATGAACTAATTCATCCAAAAAACCTATAAAAAGACCTTTTACCATGTCATTTTTACCGTTTCACTGTTGAGGTTGAAAAAGGAGCTTTTGACAAGAAACTTCCCGTGGTCGCTGCGGAAAATCTGACCGTTGGAATCGAACGCCGTCTCATCCAGGTATTTTACACATCCTACTCTGCATTTCTATCCGTTTAGAATCAATTTTTAGGTTTTAGTTTCATTTTTTGGGGGGGTTTTGGTTTTGGAATGCGCCTCTCGGCGGACGCAGGTGCCCTTCGGGTGACCTGCGTCCCCCGACTTTTTCTCATACGGGAAAACGGTCGGAAGACGCAGTCCGCCTTCAGGCCAGCTGCGTCCGGGCGCCCTGTGCTACAAAGCCGGGGTGCGTCCTCCGAGAAACGCGCATTTCAAAACCCCAACTCTCTCAAAAAACCACCAAAAATTCCCAAATTAATTTCTAATTGCTATTTTTGATATGCAGGGCATTAATCATGTTAGACTGGAGAGAAAGAGAGCATGTAGAGGAAGATGAAGCTGCAATAAATCATCAACCTTCCCTGGATGCCCTAAGAGCATGCGGATTATACAAATATTGGACCATACCGGGCATGAGGGGCCAGGTAAGATTCTTGGAATGGCTGGTTGAGCGATGGAACGTACAAGAACAATGCTTTTACATAGGAGGGCACCAGCTCGAGATAGAGCCCTCGGATGTATACTTTCTCACTGGCTTGCCAAACAGAGGTGAGCAACTCAGTCTTGCGGGGACTAGGCCGGGTGGCCAATCCCTTGATAGTCTCCGCGAGAATTGGTGCACACCTGGGGCTCACCATTCAAAAGGCATAGAGATAAAACACATCACTCTACCGGAACTCAAAGTCATAGCGTTCACGGTTACCAGAATTTGCGGCGCGGCCGCTTTACACATTGCTTCCGGATCCCAAATGCGGATGGCAATTGACTGTTACCAAGGCACCATTTTCAACTGGTGTGAAGCTGTGTCGGCTCATATGAAGAGCCAACTGACCAAGGCAAAGAACGGACGACTAAAGACTTTTGGATATGGGCCTATAGTCGTGAGCTTTGCCTTGGAGAGAATTCCAATGCTGATCCCTCAGCAACTCACTGTTGATATCTTGGGTCCTCAGCAGCCAAAGCTGATACGATGGGTTGCGGTGATGGCCCGGCATCCTGACGAGGGCGCGACAGTAGTTCGATTCTCAGATAGTTATTTTGACTGGTTAGAGGGCCAGCTTTTTGTGATACAGGACTTTCCGTATGCCGGAATGGATTTCAGAGGTGATCCGGACATGGTTCTTCCACAGGGAGAACAATGGGACGACAGAGGTACTTTTTATTTTCACAAGTTTTCTAATTATGTATTTTTTGTATTTTTTTATATATATCGTCTCAAAACTAATAGTAAACTTTTTCAAAATGCAGATGTTGGTCCACAGCGTCCAGCCAACCTCCGGCCTTATGATAGACTACATCCAGCTGCACCGGTACCGGCCCCACAGGACGCGACAGCAGAAGTACTAGCTGAGTTGGAGCATGATCTAGAGCGTCTCACGGCAGATATACCTGAGACTACTATGGACGACATTCCTATCAGGCTTCAGCGCTTCGTAGTCGCGGTCCCTGGACCGTTTAGGAGATTTTTGCGTAAGGTAGCCCGCGCAGTGGTGTCGTACAGAGAGCACCACCAGTGATTGACTAGTCACTTTTGTAGTCACATGTGACATTTTTGACTTTTTGTACTATCATTTTGCCGATCATAAGGTGTTTTAAACCTATGATCGAAGACGATGTATATATTTTTTGACACACTTCTATCTATATATATCACTATTACCGGCTTATCTTGTTTAACATATGTGATGAAATGTTTTTAAATTTACTTGCATGATTATCGTAAATGTCTGTCCAACATTCGAGAAGCAATTGCATCTGCTAATGTATTCAAAGACCTTGGAATATGTTGATATTCAATGTAATCAAATTCACGTTCCAAGAGACGCACTCTCAAAAACAACCTTAATAACACAGGATTTCTAATGGCATAAACTCTATTAAGCTGTAATACAACAAGTTCAGAATCTAACCTCACTATCAAACGTCGAATTCCAAATGAAATAGATTCGGATAATAATTCAACCACTGCACTGTATTCTGCAATGTTATTCGTTGTTTGACCGAGGCTTACCCCATGCATAGAAACTAACTCGTCAGAGGGCGAATAGATAACCCAAGCTGCGGAAGAGATATTCCGTGTATTACGACAAGCACCATCAGCAAATCCAATGTATGTTTGGAGAGGCGTCGACATCTACAATATCAAGAGTAAAACCAAGATAAGCCAGAATAATGACGAAAAACCACACTTGCTAAGCTAAGCACACTGACTAAACTAACACACTTGCTAGCTAGAAAGAAAATCTAACCTATCTAAAAATTTCTCCATACCCATCATTTTAAGCATAATACCTCTTTAGGTAAAGTCCATTTCTGGGTTTACCCAAAGAGTCCCCATCAAAATCAACTAACTCATAAGCCCCTTTTGCTAGCTTTCGCTTTACAATGTAGGGCCCATGCCACATGGGAACGAATTTTCCGGCACCTAGCTTATCGTTAGCTTGATCATATAATAGTACTAGGTCTCCTTCCGAAAAACTTCGAGGGGTTACATTTTTATCGTACTGAGCTTTCATTCGTTTCGCGTGAGTCTCGATAGCTAAAGTAGCGTCACGTCGAGTCTCATCTAATTTAGCCAAGTATAATAACCGTTTCTCCTCTTCGGAAGTAGCTGGAAGTAATTCGACAGCCATTTGAAGTGATGGGATTTCGCATTCAATAGGTAACACAGCTTCTAAGCCATAAACTAGCTGGAAAGGGGTGAAACCTGTTGAATTTTTCACTGAAGTTCGATATGCCCATAGCGCCGAAAATAACATGTTATGCCAATTCGTTCGATGGATACCAATGATCCGTCGAATCATGATGACTAGAACTTTGTTGATTGACTCAACCAAACCGTTGGCTTGCGGATAATAAGGAGTAGAGCTATCGTGGCGCAAACCAAGCTGGCTTGTAAGCTCAGTCATCATGACGTTTCGAAAATGGCTCCCATGGTCAGTAATGATTGCTTGTGGGACACCAAACCTAGTTATGATATGATTGAATACGAAAACTGCAGCTGTCTTGCCGCTTGCGTCGAATGTAGGCATCGCCTCGGCCCATTTTGTAAAATAATCAACCGCGAGGATGATATACGCATGCCCCCGGCCGAGTGAGGGTTACAAGTAATAAAGTCAATGCCCCATTTGGCGAATGGACCAGCGGCAATTATAGGGTGGAGAGGAGCAGGTGGAGCGCGCATCTTTCGATCAAACACTTGACAGTTGTGGCATGTTCTGACAGCAAGGATACAATCTTTAAACATAGACGGCCAGAAATAGCCAGCGCGCAACACCTTCTGAGCTGTGGCATACCCAGACATATGACCGCCACATGCTCCAGAGTGACAATCATTCAAAACTCTCTCAGCCTCTTCGTGAGTTAAACAACGTCGAAAAACTAAGTCTGCCCCCCGGCGATAAAGTGTATCTCCAATAATTCTGTATTGCTGGGATCGAAACCGAATTTTTCGACGGTCTTCCTTGGAAGCTTCAGGCCGAAAGGTTTGGGTTTGGAGATAGATGATTATATCCCCATACCACGGATCTAAAGTGCTAATAAGAAACAAAGATTCGTCCGCAATGGACTCCTCTGCCACAGTCTCTGTGTCAGCACTCGGGAAATCACACATCAATTCCGCAAAAACTAAAGATTTCTTAGACTTGGACTTCTCGAACTCCAAGTCGAACTCTTGCAGGATAACAATCCATTTAGAGTACTTGCCCCCTAGCAGTTGTTTTGTCAAAATATAAATCATAGGGTTGCAATCCGAAATAACTGTAGTCTTGCGGAGAAGAATGTAGTGACGAAAACGCTGGACAGCTTGAACGGCTGCCAGGGCCAATTTCTCCACATGCGAATATTTTAACTCAGTGGGATTTAAGGTTCTACTAAGATAATATATCACATGCTCTGCTTTGAATTCATCTTCTTGAACTAACACCATTCCAATGGTGGAATGCGAAGCTGCGAGGTATAAGAAGTAGTCCTGGTTGTAGTTGGGAGGATGCAATAACGGTGCATGGGTCAACGCGTGTTTCAGTGCATCAAAAGATTGTTGGGCAATCTCGTCCCAAAAGAATTGTGCGTTCTGTTTCAACAACCGTGTAAAACCTTTAGTGACCTCGGCGTAGTTTGGGATGAATCGGCGTAAAAAGTTCGCTTTCCCTTGCAAACTTTGGAGTTGGCGCAAACTCGAAGGAGGAGGCAATTTGATGATAGCCTCGACTTTCGAGGGATCGACGCGAATGCCGGCTTTTGAAACAACAAATCCCAGCAATCGACCTGTTTCTATACAGAAAACACACTTGTGGGGATTCAACCGAATTCGATAATGCCTACACCTCATAAAGATTGCTCGTAGGTGGACAAGGTGATCAGCTCGTTGTAAAGAATGAGCAGGCAAATCATCGAGATAGGGTTGCACAATGTGCTTGATGTCATGAAATGCATAAGACATCGCCCGTTGAAAAGTAGCGCCGGCGTTCTTAAGCCCAAAAGGTAATTTGCAATAAGCAAATGTCCCCCATGGACAAATGAATGCCGTTTTTGGTTGATCGGCAGGTAGAATATTGATTTGATTATAGCCTGAGAAACCATCCATGAAGGAAAACATCTCACTTCCGGCACAATCATCAATAATTTGATCGATATAAGGCGTAGGATAGTTGTCTTTTGGACAAGCTCGATTGATATCCCTATAGTCGATACAGATTCTTATTGTTCCTTGTTTTTTATTGACGGGAACAATATTCGATACCCAATCCGTTAACGGGATCGGATAAATGAAACCTGCTTTCAACAGCTTTTCGACTTCTGCTTTAATCGCAGCCGCTTTTCGAGGGTGAATCTGACGCAACCGTTGCCGAATGGGTTTAGCATCCGGGTAGGTTTTGATTTCATGAACAACAATGGCAGGATCAATTCCCGGCATTTCCTCGTAAGACCAGGCAAACACGTCGCGGAATTCTTGGAATAGGGCCTTGTAAGTTTGGATTTCTTCTTCAGTACATGCGGCACCTATATGAATGTTCTCCTCGATTCCGGGCTTCACTGAAATATCAATGGGAATAGTACGAGAAATATTCCCTAAATTCAGCTCTGAATCAGAATGTTTCGTTGGATCCTGAGCGTCTTTGACATATTCAGCGGTAAAGATAGATGAAAAATCATTTTCAAATGCATCATCCTTAGGTAAAAACGAAGATCTGTGATGGAGATCTTCCCATGGTAGATCATCTACACTTAGGATTTCGCGAAGTTGTTCGTCAGATGACACTTCTTCGGGAAACGTTATCCGTTCTAAGGGTGAGGTGAAAAGTGACTCTTCACTGACCACATTCATTTGGTCGATTTCGGTTGAATGAAAGTCGGTAAAAGACATAAGAGCTTCATAAGCAATCTCATACGGACTCAACGGCATAACATCACCGAGTGAGTCTAGCTCAGAGTCAGAGGGAACATACCAAGGATCATCATAAATAATGTTTTCTGACGTGATCATATGAATTGTTGCAAACGAAGGGTCTGCATTGAGTGGAGGGAGAGGAAAAGTTCCCAGTAAACCGGAATCCTTAACTAAACCTACACCAATGTCCCTATAAGGGATTGTCGTTTTACCAACATGCTGGATAGTTTCTGAAGAGGTTGGGTCGGATGAAAAGTATGTCAGCTGATCAATAGTCACGATCTTACCGTTATGTGGAAACTTAATGACTCTGAAGACCGATGAAACGACCGCTGTCATAGCATATGACCAACTTCGACCCAAAAGAAGGTTGTAGTCTAGAGGGGCATCAACCACTTCCACATCCAGACTAACGGTTTTACCTTCGACCCCTATAGGCAATTCTTGTAGAATACCAAACGGACGGAACCCACGGCCATCAAAGGCCTTAAGGATGGTGGGGGATTGGTTCAACGAAGGAGAACCAAGCGATCTCCAACATTGAATCGACATAATACACGTAGAAGCTCCCTCATCAATCACAGTCCGATGAATAGGCCTGTTTTTGACTATCACTGGAATTTGGAAAGCCATTTGATGGGGGAGACGCGGTGTACTACTTTCTAGATCAAAGATCATTAGGTTCGGGTCCTGAACATCGACAGCTCCAATAGCCGACAAAAGCAATTTTCGTTGCGCTGGACATGATTGCAGCACTTCGAGTGCCGACATTGCTGAAGGTGAAACAGCTAAGTCTTCAACAATGTTGTAATTCTGGGCTGCTCTCGCATGTGGATTGAAAGCAGACCTTCGAAGTACACCCTTGGCGGGCGGCTTAATCACTAAGTCTGGGTTAGGTTTTTCGATCTGTAGTGGATCGGAACCAGGAGCTGAGGTTGATGGGTTAGAGTGAGAAGATTCTGCTTCTTTACCATCAACAGGAGCCTTACTACCATAATCTTGCGATCGAGTCGCAATCCTGACATGAGACATCATCAAAATGGGTTCTTCACTGGCATTCGAAGAAGAACCTATCATCTTATTCTCCTGCTCTGGAAATGGATTTTTTAACACAGCAGGAGTGGGAGAACCTTTGACTATTTTCACTACCTCGGCCCGATGAGGGCAGTCTCTCGTAAAATGATCTTCTTCACAAATAAGACAAGGATATCGAGGTTTGCGCTTTTCGTCATTGGTTTCCGACTTTTCCGTTTTCTCCTTTGGAGCCTTGTATGCTTTAGCCTTCTTCTTTCCTTTCTTCTTTCCACCGTTTTTTGATTTAGATGACTCTACAGCGTGAATGTCGGCGGTAAGTTCAGGAGGAGAAGACTCTCCTATCGGAGAATCAGGCAAAGTGATAATTGGAGTATTGGAGGTCTTGGAAGACTTCTTCTTACTCTTCGTAGTCACGATACCGATCATACCATCAGCGGCATGAGATCCCGAAGGAGCAGCAGCGATTTGGTTTGACTTTGGAAGATCCGGAATTTTCTCGTGTAACGTACCCGACTGAGTGTAAACTAAGTCAAGGTATTGTGCCTGAGCAATGACTTGCTCCTCAGTAACTACTCCGGCCTTAGCTACATCTTCAGTAATTCTTGGTAATAATGATTTGACAAACCATTCAGCTAAGATTTGGTCCGGGATAAAAACTTTCACTAATCTCCTTCGACGTCTCCACTCATGGATGTGATCAGAAATGTACGTGGATGTCGATTGTTTTAGCGAAGTTAATAATTCTGTACCATTATCGTATCTGACTGGTAACTGAAAATGAGTTAAGAACGAGGTAGCTAACTGGCTAAAGTTGTAAAAAGAGGCCCGTGGTAACTCAATGTACCACTTGGCTGCGAGACCAATGAGTGTACGCTGGAAAAGACGTAAGCGGATGGAATCATCTGAGATGGAATTTGATGCACACCAGAGGTGGTAAGTCATCACGTGATTAGACGGATCCTCTCCAGACTTACCTTCGAACTTGGGTATATCGCTGGGCAACTTATTTGGCATTGGCGGCCAGAACGGAAGATATTGAATTGGATCGTTCGTTAGGCGCGTCAAGTCGGGTAAATCTAAAGTTGCAATAAACGGTAACTGCCGGTTAGGATCTCTAAAACTCTGAGTCACAATACCAGCCCCAGGAGGAGGATATCCAGGATAACTAGGAACAGGAGTCGCATTTGGGATATTATATCCTCCTGGAAAACCAGGATTAACCGGACCGTACTGGGGTTGTTGAGGTGGTTGATAAGTGTACCCAGGATACGGTTGATACTGGTAAACCGGTTGTTGGGCAGCTTGCCCAGGTTGATACTGTCCCTGGTACGGAGGTTGAACAAATTGAGGTTGAGTAGTAACAACCGTACTTGTACCAGGTTGGCCTGCAGGCATCTGGACTGTGGTTTGAACCGTGGGTCCAGACAACGGTACAGATGTCTGAGGAGTGGTTACAGGGACAGTAGAAACCGGAGCTGCCGATACTCCAGAAGTAAGCATGGTAGATGAAGCGGTAGTTGCTGCAGCCGTGTGAGGTGGAGTACCAGGTGCAATTGGCGGCTGAGTAACTACGGAAGTTACAGGGGTCTGAACACTTGACTGGACAGGTTGCGGTTGCTGGGGTGGACCAGGAACTGCAGGTTGTCCTGCTTGAGGTACCGACTGTATACTTGGTTGCGACATCTGTTGACCCTGTGACGGATCCCATGTTAACATTCCAGGGTATTGACTCGTAACAGGTTGAGGATACTGAGATCCATAGCCGTATTGAGGATAGGGTTGATAACTGTAAGGTGCAGTCCCATATGATTGCCCTTGAGGTGGTTGATAACCTTGACCAGGGTATTGACCCGTAGGTTGATAACCTTGAGGTAAATACGAATACTGGGGTTGACCTTGACCTTGAGGTTGGTATCCTTGAGGTTGATACCCTTGGGGTTGATACCCTTGGGGTTGCCATCCTTGAGGTTGCCATCCTTGAGGTTGATACTGATACTGAGGTTGACTTTGGGGTACATATTGAGGCTGGGGTTGATACCCTTGGGGTTGATACCCTTGAGGTTGCCCCCCAGTCACGAATGAAGTACCTTGAGGTTGCCCCCCAGGCATTAACGAAGGTTGCCCCCCAGGCGGTAATTGGCCACCTTGAGGTTGGTTAATGGGAGTTGAACCTGACATCATATAAACTTCACCTATACTCAATGGTACATTACCACTGTTTCCAACTAATAACCCATGATCAATGGGTTGAGGAGATGCTCCCGCAAAGGTACCAGAAAGTGATTGATACCCAGTAGGAACAGAAGGACCGCCATGTAAAAATGATTCAGGACTTTGTGAAAACACAGATGACTGACCAGACATATTTACAGGAGAATGAATTCCTCTAGGTGGAACCGGAGTACGAGGTGTAGAAAAACCTACTGAGTTGTCTAAAAAATTGGTTAATGCAAGGTACCAAGATTCACTTCTAGGAGGACTGTAAAAGATGGATTCACGCTCCCTTAGATCAAGGGTAATTAGATCTTCAGAATCAGAAACGCCTATTTCTTCCTCTGGAACAAGTTCTTCTATAGCAATTAATCCAACAGGAAGATTTTCGGTGATAATTCTTTCTATTCTTGGTGAATCAGGAACACTAGGAGTTGGAGTAACAGGTTCTGAAATTTCAGGTTCTTCGCCTGTTTCACTGGCAGATGAAAAACTACCAGCAAGCTCGGAAACTGTAACAGCTTCGGGATTGTAACCTGTTTCTAAACTTTGGTAATCTGGATGGACTACCAAGGAAAATTCTCCTTCTTCAGGTGATCCTACTCTACTGCCACTAGGAGGAGTTACAAGGACCTTTAACCCTTCTAAATTACCTGGGTCGTCTCGAGGAGGGGATCCCCTAAGTCTACGGGATCTTCTCAACAATTCGGCCACAGAAACAACTTCAGGAGACTGGCCCGCAATTCGACGGGACCTTCTCGGTAATTCCGCCACAATTAAAGATTTTAACTACAACACACGAAAACAAAGTAAAAAATTTCAAATCAAACCACCTAAAGTCTTCTAAAGAGCCAATCAAATTTGAAGCACACGCCTAAATAATCTAGAGCGTCAAACCACACACAAACAGTAGTCTTCCGGACCAAAAGCGCTAGTTGGTGATTAGGCCCAACCTCGCAGGATTCAGTACAGAAATGGTGGGTGGAACAGTTACCCCGGCAACCTGCTTAATGAATAGACTGGACCAAGTTCCTCCACTTTAACCGTCTCGAAGTGAAGCGAACCCCCCAGAAAATCCAAGTGAGTATAACCGACGTCTGCTCCAGGTACAGTGGGACCTTCCCTCCACCGTCACCTTGGGTAGAATCCTAGATATTATGGCCACTAAGGTTACCAATCACAACAATTACACCTGGGGGAACAGTCTAAACTCCGACAGCACGCAAGGGCAGAGTAGCAAGCTCCAATCCCCTTACCGGCTCCTTGACAACAATCCAAGGTTTACCGATAAGTGACCCCTGGCTCCTCGACAATGGTTAATCCGAGGTTTACCGTTTGTAATACGTACTGCCTGGCGTCGTTCCCAACGAGGGAGGAATGATCCCCTCACTGGTTCGGACACGAGCTCGTGCTTCTCCTTTAAGAGGAGCTTTCCCAGAATGTAACTGAAACAATTGGATTTGTTCTACTCAAGATAGACTATCTGTTTGGTTTTGTAGTCTTGGAGAGTTAAGTACTCACCTACTCCAAGACCCTAGCCTAAGCTATGTTGGTGCTTCAGAGCCCTAGAAAAATAAAGATTACTAGATTGATTTTAATTTAAGCGTTACTTTTAAGGTTGTTTCTTAAGTCAAAAGGTGATGGAAGTGAAACTAGTGGTGTGTTGACTCGACTCGAAACCACTACAAAATGCACCTAGAATGATTTATCCACTACTTTACTTTTTCGATGAATTGCTTAACTAAAAAGTTGAGAGAATGCAATCTTTATAAAAGCAACTTCTTAATTGAAGACAATCAAAGAAACAATTCGTTTGTCTTTTCCAAGCATAAAAACATAACCTCTCTTTACATGCACGAAAAAACTCTTTTCTTCTTTCGAAAACAAAAAGCTACTTGAAACAAGACTTTTTAAGAAGATGTTTTTGTATTTTTCTTTTAATAAAGCAAGTAAATCTAATATAACCAAAAATCAATCTTAACAACTCTTAAAATCTATGAAAATGCACTCATAAGCAAACTAAAGGCAAATTTACTCTAAGCAATCTTAACGAGGCCAAAACTAACAATGATTATTTCTAAGGTGTTTTACTTGATCACAATCAAATCAAGGACTAGCTTATTGCAGAATCAAAAACTAGCCAAAACAAAACTCTAATCTTTTTGTTCTTTTTGTAAAATGGAAATCAATACTTTATAAACAAGTAATTCGAAATTTGACCCAAAACAACTCAAATGGCAAGTTGCTCACACAAGGAGACTTTACGACAGGCCCGACTTCTAAGAAGGTTGACTAACCAGAGAGATCTAAGGCTGGACAACTTTCTACTATCAAAGTCACTACAAAGCCTTTCCAAAAATCAAACCCTAGGTCTAAACTTCGTTGAAAACCACTAAAACACTCAAAGCTCACAAAACTAGTTCAGGTGAAAATTCTTGACAGGGTACTAAAGGATCTGGGCAGAAAACACTAAGGAAAAACAAAATCTAAAAGCAATTTAAAGCAAAAATGGAATTTTCTTAAGTTTTACAGGAAGACGCAGGCAACCCGTTGTCACAGGTGCGGCCCCGCTCTGTGCAGACGGCAACAGCGCGTCCAAAGACGCACTGTGCAGTACTAAGAGGGTGCGTCCTTCTGGAAAAATGAAGAAAAACCAAATCTAACTAAATCTAAAGCTAAGCCACCCAAATACTAATTCTCACAGTCAAAAACCAGAAAATAAAAATGATTTTCTCAAAGCAAAGTTCATATAAAGGAAAAGACTCTCTCATTAATGGATTCCCCAGTGGAGTCGCCAATTTGTCACACGGAATCTGTCAAGGGTGCGGACACGACTGACCTTCCTAGAAGTCTAAGACATTCTAATGACAAACAAGACAAAATGGAGTGATCTTTCTCTAAATACACCTTTTACAACATGAAAACTACAAGTGTTTAGGCTTACCTTATTCCAAAACGCTGTTGTTGAAGTCCGTTCTTGACGATCCGGATGAGCTCCTCCTTCAAGTCAATTCCTGCAACCACAAACAATCAAACAATTACCAAGCACTTGCATTTCATATAATAAAACATATATTCAACATGCAGACCAAGGAACACATGAAATAACTCATTAACACAAGCTATTGAGAAAAATAAACCAGTTTGTATTAATAACGAAACAAAGAAACTCTTACAACCTGGCCTTGGTGTTGTGCAAGTTCCTCCCAGGGTCCATCAAGGGTTTTCCTCTACTTTGACAAAGCTCACCCTCTTCCAAGTAGAATCAAGTAAAGACAATCTCTCCTCACAAAGGCTCTAATGGAAGACCTAAATCCTGCAGCATTTACCCAAAGAAAATGTATAGCTCCAACCTCTTCTCCTTCTGGCTCAATGCCTTTATTTATAGTGCTGTAAAGAGGTTATTCAGGTCCACTATCAATGGGATCATCCCCCTCTATGGGTGGGATAGCTCCCTTATTGATGGGATAAGTTCCCCCTTAATAGAGATACATGAACCAACTGGAGGCGCATCCATTTCATCAAACCGACCTCTAGAATGTTCTAGAAGTAACCACAAGTAACTTTTTCAAGATAAAACTCGCGCATTTTGCCTTTTACAGAGGGACGCACCTGTCCCTTAACATACAGAGCGTCCATGGACGCAGATTTTGTGAACATGGTCAGCGTCCCCGCAGGTAAGGCTAGAGAGAACCTGCGACCCCAGAGATAAACATAGTTTTTACAAGACTTTCTCTCTTCTTTGAGTTTGAGATGGATAACAGAGGCATGAGACTTGCCTAAGAGGGTAGCATGACTGTTGATTTGAGCCATACTAACTGTAAGTAGTCAAGGTGACATTTTTTAGTGTAACAGTTATGTGAAGGGAAACACCCCATTCACCTTTGTCCCTATCTGGATGAAGCCAAGAAAGTATTGGATAATTGTCCTGCTTCACCGCAGCGACTTCCATCTTCTTACAGGAGCTCTCCCTAAATCCTTCACTAGTTGATGAACCGACTGACCAAAATCAACCATCGATTGAAACCACTCTCTCTGAAAGTAAATCCTATGAGTCTATAGCCGATCCAAATCAACGGATCGAGGCAACAGTTGACCCGATTTCACCTTCAATAAATCGTACCTTTCCCGAAGAGAGTGAATATGATTCCATTCCAGTTCTTTTTGTTTCTTCAGATTCAAATGAGCTTGGGGGAAATCCACTTGTTCCATCAAGACAGGAGGAAAATCCTCCAGTTCTCGTAACTCAAGGGGTTAATTCTCCCATTTCTATGGTACCCCCTCCAAGTAGTCTAGTCACTTCCTTTGATTGGAATCGACTGGCAGGATTCCGCCTTCCTTCTTATGTGCCTTTCCAGATCATAGTACAAGTTTGTAAAATGATTGTATATGGCACTATTATAGATGAAGGTGCATCAGTGAGTATCCTTTCCTCAACAGCTTGGAAAGCGCTTGGTTCGCCACCGCATGTGCCTATTACACAAAATTTGTTGGGTTTCAACAGAGGAACCAGTCGACCATTACGGATCCTCCCTCGGTTACCGATTACTTTGGGAGGAAAAACCATTTATCTAAATGTGATGGTATTCCCAGGACCTTTAGATTACAATTTCCTTCTTGGGCATGACTATGTTTATGACATGGGAGCCATGGTTTAAACACTCTTCCGAGTGATTTGTTTCCCGCATGAAGGAAAAATTGTCACCATTGACCAGCTTTCATTTCACGGTCCAAATATAGCTCCTAGTCAACCATCATCCCTAACTGGTCCATTTATACCAATGGTATCATCTCCGCCACGGGTTAATTATGTGGCAACCTGTTCCATACCTACATCAACTGACGATCAATTAAGTGATGTTGTTCATCATGTACCGGGGGCATTGGAATCAGGTCTCTCCTTCATGACTTCTTATGAGTCTTTGAGTATATTTCGTAAAATCCCACAATGATAGTTCATTGTCTTGTGTCAACCTCATTAAAAAATGAAACAAGGGAGTCTGAGGATGGTTCGTTGTCTTGTGTCAACCTTGTTAAAAAATGAAACAAGGAATTTGAGGACAGTTCCTGGTCTTGTGTCGACCTCGTTAAAAAATGAAACAAGGAGTATGAGGATAGTTCTTTTACTGTGTCAACCTCATTAAAAAATGAAACAGGTCCGTGAGGATAATTCCTGGTCTTGAATCAACCTCATTTTAAAAAATGAAACTAAGGATATGGGGATAGTTCCTTATCTTGTGTCAACCTCGTTAAAAAATGAAACAAAATGGTATGAGCAGAGTTCCTTCAGCAAAGTTCCAAGCCGAGTCTTTGAGTAGATCTCGTAAAATCCCAGTCGAGTCTTTCACTTGATCTCGTTAAAGAACCTTCATTCCATCCACCTGATAGCCACGAGTAGTCTACTTAGGTAAATGTAATGAAGCTTGGGGGGCATGCATCTAGTGGTAAAGTTAAGTTTCCCCGTAGGTTATGTGAAGGGAATCACGCCATTCACCTTTTCCTATCTGGATGAAGCCAAAAAGGTGTTGGATAACACCCTGTAGGTTATGTGAAGGGAATCACCCCATTCACCTATCTGGACGAAGCCAAAAAGGTGTTGGATAACTGTCTTGCTTCACCAAAGCGACTTCCATCTGGTTACAAGGGACTCTCCCTTTCATCATGTTGGGGGCATGTAAGCCAATTTTCAAGCATAGTTTTTCATTTCAAGCTTGTATAAAAATGAAACTAAATCCAAGCATAGTTTTTCATTTCGAGCTTGTGTAAAAATGAAATTGAATCCAAGCATAGTTTTTTCGTTTCAAGCTTGTGTAAACATGAAACTAAATCCAACCACAGTTCCCTATGGTTCAAGCTTATCTAAAAATGAACCCATTTTCAATTTTTTACACCCTCGTGATTGCCATTTTATCAGCCTCTATTATCAGATGAGCCTTGGTTGTTTCATTCCATCACCACCATCTCTTTCGCGAATCTTACGCTTTCACTTGGTTGTTTTACCCTTTTTTGAGGAACAGTTGCAATGAGTGGTCTTATTAGCCATCCTCTTCACATAAATCAACATGTTTTGAGAAGTTCCAACATCACTGGAACCAATTGGTACCCTAGACACCACTCGTTCCTCAAAATAGAGTCCTATTTAAACTCTTTTCAGACTCTCTAAACATGAAAATATAGTCGAGCGCTTGCCTTTTCCGGCTCATTAAAATATTGGAAACGACATCCCTCTTGTATTATTTTATCCTTTTTTGGACCTGAGGGATTACTTTACGAAAAAGAACTTATGGAGTTTTCTTTTCATCCCTTTTTCAAACTCTCTAAACATGAAAAGGACCGGGTTATCATTGTTGTTAAACTCATTAAAACAATAGCGACAAACTTGTCCATCTAGACGAGACCGAGTTTCACTGTCGCTAGACTTGCTAAAACATCAAATAGCGATAGGTTTTCCCGAAGGGTGAATTATAGAACAAGCATATGTTGTCCTCCTCAAGCTTGACAAAAATAAAGAGGTACTGGTCAGCAATGACTGGGGAAAAAGGGGAAAAATCTTGAAGAATTTATGGTAGCAAGTCGCTCTTGAACATGACACTTTCACTTCATCTCCATGATTGAGTTGGGTTGGGTTATTCCATTCGCCGGTCATCATACCATCGGTCTTTCATACCGTCCATCTTTTGGGGTTAATGCTACCAATTCATCTCAGTGTCGCCAACATGTTCAAGAGAAGTCATCTAGTTAAATGTCCCATACATTGCAATACCTCTAACCTTCATATTTTCATGACCGCCATTCCTAAACCTTGTGTCATCAATTCATTTTCACCTCAAAAAATCATTTGCTTCATTTCATGTTGTATATGTGGGATACATCAAGGCCCTCCTACGACGAGTCACTTCTTGTCGACATCAGCTCATTATCCAAGAATTTGACGTAGAAACACCCTTTCAGTGCTTTGAAGCTTGATTACATCAATGGCAAGTTTCTTACTTTCGGCAACAGGTTGACATCAATGGCCTTCAACCGAAAAATTTTGCGTGGTGTTCGAAATCGGATCATGTATTCACACCATGTGAATTGTACTATAGTACCTTCAGGATCATTCTCATTATCGGTGATTCCACTCGTGTCTGTTAACAACTCACATCATTGGCTGGTAATCAGGTGATGTCTTTCCATGTTTGACCTCAGAACATCTCTTCACATGGATTGTGTTGACACCTAATCCTCAACGGATGGGTGAACTGAACGCGATCAGTCATCAAGAAGATGAACTGATCCGTCCTATTTTTGTATATAAATGATAGTTAGCTAATGAATTATGCAATCAGTTTTCTTCTGCTTATTCTGGAGTTACCCTGGCCTGACATGGTATCAGAGCGCAGGTCCCAGATTCCTTGTAACTCCCATCTCTGTTCTGAGCGCTCCTCTGTCCTGAGCGCTGCTCAGTTCTGAGCGCTGCATCCGTCCAGAGTATTATTGATTCCCTGCGCATCATTGATTGATTGCGACTCATGATTCTCTGCACATCCGTTTTGATTTCCCTGAGCGTTCTCCTTCTGCCTCGGTCTGGTTCTCGAATGCATTGATGATCTTCTTAGTGGCAATTTTCTCGTTGGTCTCTGCATTTCTGGCCTGACACAAACTAGGTTTTGACTCGGCTTCCTTGGCACGTTCTGCATCTTCAGACAGAGAGTCGTTACCCTTTCTCTGCAAAAATTTTTGAGCTTCCATCATTCTTCGCTTCTTGACGGGGATATACTCTACGTAATCTTCATCTTCTTCGGTTTTTTCTGAAGGGTTTTCGATATTTTCTCCGCTAAATTTTGAGTCCGAGGCGTTTAAACCGTGTGATTTTTTTCCAGAACCTTTCGGCTCTGAAGTGTTTACTTGCATTTTGGTGCCGCCTTCAAAGTGAGATTTTCTTTCAATAATTTTAGGGTTTGAGGGATTTACACTGCCATTTCCGTCCTTTCGAACGTCCTCCACTCATTTGGAATAAACCGTTCTGCTATTTCTTCTACGGCGTCTCTTATCAGCATTACACAACATTGTTGTCAGCATACTATATCTTCCTTAAAAAATTGTTGGATCTGTCAAAACAAAATCACCAAATTATTACTATAAGCATGCTCTGTAATATTTCCCTCTGGCTTTGATACGTTGGCTTGTTTACGTTGAATACCGTGCAATAAACAGTTGAGCAGAATGGGGAAAATCGAGCGCTGTTGGGATTGAAGCAGTTGGGATGAGGCCCATGTCATCGCTTACGACCGTCAATCTAAGCTTTTGGGGCATGGATTTGGAACCGATAATGAAGATGGCCATAATGTGTTGCGTAGCTTTCTTTGAGCTCTGAGACAGAAGACACTTTGTTTGTTCAAGTCGTAAATCATCCAGTGATTTTCAGTTGATCGCATCCTGTTGCAAGGCAAGACAGTATGGAAAAAAAATCCCGAACAAAAGGTCTTCATGAAAATGTGTATCCTTCAAACCGTTGAACGGTAAGTTTTGAGGGTGTTTGCGCTTTCTGCTGTAAAAATAGTGGGATTTAGGCTTGTTTTTAAAGCCAACGACCTGTGCTCAATGAAACCGTATGTATATGTCTTGTTAATGATTGACCAGCATACATATTGACCAGCTGCTTCAATGCGTTGTTTCAATAATTTTTTGAATGCGCTGCTTGAATAAGTTATTGAATGAGTTTTTGGTATGGTAACTGACAAATAACATCTGGCGCCGTATAGTAACAAAACTGTGTTTGGTAGTTCAAATAGTATCAAAGCATTTGCAGTATTACATGATATTGATATATTGAAGTGATATATTAATACATTGAAGTATTGAAGTGATCCCTTGCAAAACATAGTAGTATTGCACTGATATGTACAATGAAATACTAATTTTTTTTAGCAAATATCAGAAGGATTTGAAGGCTGTAACGTAAGGATTTTTTTTTATCAGCAGAAGTATTTTTACAGAATGCATTCAATCATCTCTATGGTCAGAATAGTTCTCACTGGCAAGGAGAACTATTCTGAATGGTCTCGGATGGTAAAACACACCCTCATCTACAATGAGTTGTGGAAAGGAGTGTGTGTCGGAGAAGAAGACAAAGACCATGTGCAGCCTACATCAGATAAAGAACTTGTTATTTGGGAAAACAAGAATACCAAAGCCTATGCATTGATCGCAGCATCTGTAAATGAAGAAGTAAGTCGTCATATTTCATCCTATTCCACTGCCTTTGAATCTTTACAAAAGCTGAAAGAACTCTATGATTCACATTCTGCACTTGAAGTTGTTCAGCTCATGATTAAACTCTTCACTCTTGAACTGAAAAATAATGATCCTCTTGCTCTTGCATCTGAAATAAAGTCTATAATGCATGATATTAAATCCACTAAGGTTGAGTTGGATATCTCTCTTATTGCCTTTCTCAAAGCACTCTATCCTACCTACTCCAATTATCTTGAGTCTTTACAAGCAAATGGAAATCTTAAAGACATAATCTTTGAGTCTCTTGTGAAAAAGTTTGCTGAAAGAGAGAAAGCCTTTGGAAAGAAGACAGTCCCTGAATCTTCTGAAGAGACTGTTTGCCTTGCTCATAAAGAAAATCATCCTGCTCAAGATTCTACAAGAGGAAGAGGTGGACGAAGAGGAAGAGGAAGATACTTCAGAGGCAGGGGGGGCAGACATTCTCAAGCAGAAAAAGCAGATCTGCATTGCATTCGCTGCAAACGAAATGGATCACATGATGCTTCTACATGCAAGCTACCATGGGACAAAATTGAGCAAAGAAGAAATCAGCAGAAAGGTAAAACTGATGACACAGACAAAGGTAAAGCACCTGAATCCGCTCACTATATTGAGGCACAATGTAACATTGGAGTAAATGAAGATTTGTTTAATGCTTCACTTGCTTCTTCGAAAAATGACTGGTTGCTTGATTCAGGAGCAACCTGTCATATGACTCATAGGAAAGATTTTTTTGAAGATTTCACTGATAATGTTGATGGAGCAGTATACTTTGCAGATCAGTCAAAAATCAAGCCATCAGGGCTTGGCACAATCAGGCTTAAACTACCTGGTCTTCCAGACTTTCTTCTGGATCATGTTCTATATCTCCCACAGCTCAAGAGAAACTTGATGTCCCTGGTCCACATCCGAGGGGTATAGAAGAAGAAAGACTTCTTAAACTGCAAGGAACCTCTGCTCATGCACAACATTTCTCATATATTTCTCATCATGAAGAAGGTACACTTCCGTCAAGTTTATTATGGCATGCTAGATTTGGACATTTAAACTATGATAGTCTCCGCTTGTTGAAGAAAAATGGTGTTGCTGGTTTTCCTACAATTCCTAGAAAACATAAGCAATGTGATGCTTGCATTCTAGGAAAGCATAGCAAACAATCTTTTCATGATTCACATTCAAGAGCACATAGGAAGCTTGAACTCATTCATTCAGATTTATGTGGTCCAATGCCTGTTCCTTCTGCAAATGGAAATAAATATATCATGACATTTATTGATGATTACACCAGAATGTGTTGGGTTTATTTATTGAAGAACAAATCTGATGCTTTTCAAACATTCAAGAATTTTCATAAGTGGATTGAAAATGATGCACAATCTCATATTGGGTCTATTCGCACTGATAATGGAAAAGAATATACATCAAATGAATTTGAACACTATCTTCGCCAACATGGGATTAAACATCAAACAATTGTCCCTTATAATCCTCAACAGAATGGTGTAGCTAAAAGAATGAACAGAACAATTTTGAATATGGTACGATCCATGCTTTTCTTCAAAAATGTAAAGATAATGTTTTGGGCTGATGTTGTTCTATGTGCTGCATATATAAAGAATAGATGTCCATCTAGTGCTATAAGAAACAAGACTCCTTATGAATTGTGGTATGGACATGTTCCTTCGGTAAAACATCTCAGGATCTTTGGTTCCACCTGTTATGCTTTAATACCAAAGGTACATAGAAACAAACTTGGTGCTAGAAGTCGTAAGTGTATCTTCCTGGGGTATTCAAACACATCTAAAGCATACCGTCTCTATGATGAAGTAAATAAAAAGTTTGTTGTATCTAGAGATGTCATTTTTCTTGAATCATCCAAATCTGACAGTGTTGTTGAGCGGCAACTTGATTGCTTGGATAGATTCACAAAACTGAAATCATTTCAAGAGTTTGATAATCAGATTCCACATCTTGAAGGGGGGATTCCTATACTAGAACAACATGTGGAATCTTCTTCTGAAGAACAATCTCCCCTGCATGAAACTCCAACAACGGATGATGCTTTAAGTGATGTAATTGATAGAATTGGGAGACTCAATCTTGATTCAGTCCCAACTCAATCAACAGAGCAGCCTGGACCATCTCAGAAAGGTCCCCCAAAATGGCTGACAAAGACACTTGAAAGTGTTCATCCTGATGAAATTGGAAAAACAGGAACCAGAAATACAAACCGACAAGATGGAGGTGATGTAGATAACTCTAATTCACCTGTTGATATGGATGTTACTTATGATTGTGAATTGAACTTGTCTACATATTTTGAACCAACTTCCTTCAAAGAAGCTGCTTCTCATGATGAATGGAAAGAAGCGATGCAGAAGGAGTATGATGCCCTCATAAAGAATGGCACTTGGAAGCTGGTTGATCCTCCATTTGGAACCAAACCAATTGGCTGCAAGTGGGTCTACAAGAACAAATACAAAGTTGATGGCTCACTTGACAAGCACAAAGCTAGGCTTGTGGCAAAAGGTTTTGCACAGAAGGAAGGGGTCGATTATGAGGAAACTTTTGCCCCCACAGCAAAATGGGCCACCATCTGGACACTCTTTGCACTAGCTGCTCAGAACGGTTGGAAAGTCCATCAAATGGATGTAAAAACTGCATTCTTGAATGGAGATCTAAAAGAGAATGTTTTTATGTCCCAGCCTGAAGGATTTGCTGTGAAAGGACATGAACATAAAGTATGCAAACTTGTGAAGTCCTTGTATGGCCTCAAACAAGCACCACGAGCCTGGTATGAAAAACTAATTGAGCATCTTCTGAAACTCAACTTCAATCATTTTGATCTTGATGATGCAACTTTATTTGTCAAGAAAGTTGGCAAAACAGTTGTATATCTTGTGGTATATGTAGATGATCTTTTAATGACAGGGAGCAATGAAAGCTATATTGCATCCATAAAGAAAGAATTAGGAAAAAATTTTGAAATGACTGATTTGGGCTATGTTCATTACTATCTTGGCATTGAAGTAACCCAACATCCAAAATCCATATTTCTTTCTCAAAAGAAATACATTGGAGATTTGTTAAACAGATTTGGCATGACAGAGTGCAATCCTCTTTCTACTCCAATGGAACAAAACTTGAAGCTCACATCTATTGAAGGAAAGGAATTTGAGGATGCAACAAAGTATAGACAGCTTGTAGGAAGTCTCATCTACCTCACTACTACCAGACCAGACATTTCATTTACTGTTGGAATCCTCTCCAGGTTTATGCAAAAGCCTTGTGAGGGACATTGGTCTGCTGCAAAAAGAGTTCTAAGGTACTTGAAGGGAACTCAAGACCTTGGAATCAAGTATACACAGGTGGACGACTTCAACTTGATTGGATACTCTGATTCAGACTTCGATGGAGACAAAGAAACTGGGGTATCTACTTCAGGATATGCTATGAGTCTTGGATCAGGAGCTGTCTCCTGGAGATCACGCAAACAATCAGTACCAGTAGATTCCACAACAGAAGCAGAATATGTGGCAGCAGCTGAAGCAACGAAAGAAATTGTGTGGCTCAGGAAAATTCTTGAAGATTTGCAGGTAAAACAAATACAATCAACTCCACTCATGATTGATAACACATCTGCAATAAAGTTGGCCAAGAACCCAAAGTTCCATGATCGTAATAAGCACATCAATACTAAATATCATCTGATCCGACATCATGTTGAGGCCAAAACAATCCATCTCCGTCATTGTTCCACAAACGAGCAAATTGCAGACATCTTCACCAAAGCGCTTGGAAGAGAAAAGCTTGAAAGATTCAGAACGATGCTTGGACTCACCAACATCCCTTCAGATTAAGGGGGGGAATGTTGACACCTAATCCTCAACGGATGGGTGAACTGGAACACGATCAGTCATCAAGAAGATGAACTGATCCGTCCTATTTTTGTATATAAATGATAGTTAGCTAATGAATTATGCAATCAGTTTTCTTCTGCCTATTCTGGAGTTACCCTGGCCTGACAGATTGACTTGTACATCGAGTGAAGATTGAATAGGTTTGAGGACCCCGGATCTAGTTTCATCCATCCGGGCTGCAATATATTCAAGAATACAAAAACATCAAATGTACAAAGGCTCTACACAGATGGTCATCCTAATCATGGATGATGACTCTATATCTGTAGAATCACCGGTCTGTATCTACAAACGACTATCTAATCTATGAACATGAAAGGAAAATTTATAAAGCTGAGCATGGGAATGCCTCCCTCAGCTAGATCATGAAAAATCATATTATGATGATGTATTGTATTGTAACTTATGCAGGTCACCTTCCAGTTCGAAACTTCGGATCCTCATGATAAAGCATTTCACCCGACACGAATATTTACAACCTCATGCTTTAGGGGGAAACTAATATAGACATATCTGGGCACATCAACCCCAAACTCATATTTTGATGTATTAGGGCTCATCAACACCTAAAAGAGTTGTTTCATACTGTAAAGAAACTTAGTCATCTGAATATATCATTCCCCAAAAGTTGCATCTCAGAAATCATCCAGAAAGTGCCTAAACTGAACCATATTGGCTGCTACACTATCAAAGTGTGATGCATACTGACTTCTACACTGTCAAAGTGCGATGCATACTATTTAGGCCTTCTATAGGGTTTGATGGGTGAGGATGGACAAAGTTCCAAGATAGTTTGTTAGTTGGTTGCTCATGGAATCTTCTAGAAACTTCTCCTATGCCACTTGCCTCTCTGAATTCGCCCAAGGATGACCAAGGGAATTAGGAAACCATCTCCAATTCCCCTCTCTTGTGGAACCAATTGTAACAAGTGGAATGACACTAATCAATCCCCATGGATGACTCACACCCTTGCAAACATCTATAAAAGGATCTCCCATCCAAGAGATCAGAAGGCTGAATTGTTGTGAATTGCAAGTAAGTGTTGTTATTTTTAGTATTGAGGAGAGAGCATTGTATTCTTGTTGGTATGTTCTTGCTAATTCATGAGGTGAAGAAGGATTGATGTTGGGAGGATGGCGCTGGATCAGACAACTGGGTTGTAATTCTCCTTATTATTAATAAAGTTCTTCAGGATTTTTCCCAATTGATTGTGTAATTGTGAATGCTTTCATTTGTTCATTATATATCTGATTCTATAATGTTTATGCTGTAATAGATCATGATGCTTTGACAGTTCTTTGTTGTTGTACTTGTGCAGGTACTCTCCAAGTGTGTTAAGTACGGGGAGGAGTTACTGGATCTGCCAAAGGAGAGAGAGATCAGGCAAGGGATCAAGCGAAAGTTCCAGGTTGGTTTTCTACTATCTTTCTCTTATCTGTTACACATAGGAAAGATCATTGAATTGCTTTAAACTGTTGTTTCTAGGGTAGCTGCCAAACCTAGAGGGTTAATCGTTCAACAAGACACTAATTTTCCCATAAACACCTTGGTAACTTGAATCAAAGGCCAAGTGATATGAGAGAATCCCAACATGAACCTTTGATAGAAATTGTCAAGGCCCAAAAAGTTGTGAAGCTCTATGAAAGTTGTTGGGGATAGCCAATCCAAAATGACTTGGATCTTATCCGAATCCACACACATGCCTTTCTCATCAATTATGTATCCCAGATATTAGACTTGGTTTACGCCAAAGGTTCATTTCTCCAGGTTGGCACATAGTTTGTGATGTCGCTCGGTTTGAAGGACTTGTTGAATATGTTGCAATTTCTCTTCCCAACTCTTGTTGAAGATGAGGATATCGTCCATATATACAACCACGAATGAGTTGGTGAAAGGGTACAAGATGTCATCCATAAGACTCATAAATTTGCAGGGGCATTTGTCAACCCGAAGGGCATGATCAACCACTCAAAGATGCCCTCCTTGGATTTTAAGACTGTATTCCATACATCTATGGGTTCTATTGGAACTTGGTGATATTCAAACTTCAAATCAATCTTGTTGAAGTACTTGGCCCTCTTGAGTTGGTCAAGGAGGTCATCAATCCGTGGGATCGAGTATATGTTCCTGAAAATGATCTTATTCAGTACCCAATAATTAATGCAAGGTCTCCAAGTCACCAGTTGGGATAAAATATCAAAGAAACAATGCTTTGTTCTTACCCTTTTGAAACTTGCAATGCAATAAAGTCCCCGAGAACCTAGCATGTCTATCCCTTAAAAGGCTTAAGTATTGAAAAAATAATTTCACATCGGAACTTGCTCACATCACAATATTATAATGAAAACGATATATGAAAAGGCCGAGGAACACTCCCATTGCGAAATGTGATAAGCTAACTAGACCCGATAAAACAATGAACACAGTATATAAACATATCGCGTCCCGTTAAATCACAGATTATCAAAAATCTCTACACTTGTTTCACTTTTGATTCCTCCTAATTGCGATAAAGCTATTTCTTAAAAGGAGCACTTAAAGAAAATCATAAGATTGAATAACTAAAACAAAATCCGCGCTTGTTAATAATCCGTTGGGCCCGCTATAACACCATGTGATTTCACAATCGTACAAAGCCTTTGGCCATATCCATTCTCCTCTACTCCCTAAACCTCCGATTGCGATATTGTGATTATCGCATCGCACATCTCCATACCCAATGAACCGATATATTGATATCGCTATCACATATTGGCAGATTACATGGAAAATAAGTTTTATATATTGTTTGAATTTTTTTTCGATGTGATATATTAATGGATAGTAAATAACCACGTGAAACCATGATTTCAGTTATTTAAAGAATTCTAACGGTATTATGGATTTCAAACCCCAAGGTGATATGATGGCATGTATAGATTGATTCGCATTTAAACTCTCCTTTCCGTCATTTCAAATCCTTCTATGTTTGTATGTTTCCGCATTTCACACCTATTGCACTTCATTCCTCTATGTTCTCAATTTGCAGGTTTAGCCTGAGAAAGAACTATGTAACAAGATGACTAAGTCGAAGAAAGGGAAGAAAACCATGGAGACCTCTCAATCTTCTGCTTCTGATGTAACATAAATGACCCCACTTTCCTCAGATACGACATGCTCAATCGACAACATAACTTCCTCATGTGAAACCATGTACAAATTGCTAGAGAGCGAGGGTCCTAAGATAATTCAAAGAGTAGTAACAACATACGCTACTACTTCTTCTGAAGCCTCCCACTTTGAAGCTGCAAGCTCTTTTCTCCATATAATTGCTGCTAGACCTACGATTTTGCCTTACATCGATATGGTAAAATGGATAATTGAAAATATTAACATTACCAATCAGACATTCCAAACTTCCAGGAAAACAGTTATAGGATCCTTCACAGTAGAAGACTTGAAGGGAATGTATCATATACCGGACCCACAGAAGGTATATGACAAATCCTTTCTCGAGCACTTTGCAGGCGAAAATGATGTGCCATCAGACCCAATTAAGCAATGGAGGTCCAACCAGAACAAACACAAGCATGAGAAATCGAGTATGTATTCTATATCATCTCTCATTGCTCCCTATTCTTATATCTCAACTATGATGTGTAGGCTGGTTGGGAATGCCAATACAACTAAGTTATATGTTGATTTGGTTCCCCTAATTGATGCAGCAGTGAATTTTTTTATAATGGATTGGGGCACTATCCTGTCTAATAATCTTTCTTCCAAAATCTTGGAGTTTAGACAACACTGGTATGTCTCTACTAGAACAGACCCACCATTTTTCATGAATGCCTACATTATGAATGCAGACTATTTCACTACCAGTTTCCCAACCATGGGATGGAAATGGACCATTCAAGATCCCACTCCCATCCATATATGTTATATACCTGGGGGGGATAATGTTATATACCTAGGGGGGATAATATGGGGTACCAAGGGAGGTACCCAAGGTAATAATGTAATAATGGGATGGGCCATAGTAATAAATAAGGTGGTTAACCCACATCATGTAAGGGACCACAAGTAGTTAGTAATAATGTAATGGGCCCATGGTATTAGTTGATGGTATGAGGGAACCATGGTAATGACCCATGGTATTGTATGTATGAGGCCTATATAGAGGCTAGAGACTCCACTTGGAATAAAGTGAAGTATTATTGTATGAACAGGCATATGGCTTGTGGAGTGTTCTCCTTCCTTAAGGAGTGAATGTATGGTGTTGCCCTACCTTAAGGGTCTGATAATAAAGAATCATTTCTATCTATTTTGATCTTGTTATTTATTGGGTATATTTGTATTCTCATATATTTTTGGATCAGATCTTTAGTAGCTACAACAATATTGTTGTAGCTCTGATACTAATTGTTGTAGATCTGATCCAAAAATATATGAGAATACAAATATACCCAATAAATAACAAGATCAAAATAGATAGAAATGATTCTTTATTATCAGACCCTTAAGGTAGGGCAACACCATACATTCACTCCTTAAGGAAGGAGAACACTCCACAAGCCATATGCCTGTTCATACAATAATACTTCACTTTTGTTCCCAAGAAAGTGCTCTGATACCGTAGCTCTGATACCAATTGTTGTAGCTCTAATACCAATTTTTGTAGATCTGATCCAAAAATATATGAGAATACAAATATACCCAATAAATAACAAGATCAAAATAGATAGAAATGATTCTTTATTATCAGACCCTTAAGGTAGGGCAACACCATACATTCACTCCTTATGGAAGGAGAACACTCCACAAGCCATATGCCTGTTCATACAATAATACTTCACTTTATTCCAAGTGGAGTCTCTAGCCTCTATATAGGCCTCATACATACAATACCATGGGTCATTACCATGGTTCCCTCATACCATCAACTAATACCATGGGCCCATTACATTATTACTAACTACTTGTGGTCCCTTACATGATGTGGGTTAACCACCTTATTTATTACTATGGCCCATCCCATTATTGCATTATTACCTTGGGTACCTCCCTTGGTACCCCATATTATCCCCCCTAGGTATATAATATTCCACCCCCCTAAGCATGTTTCGTCCCCGAAACATGGGAAGAACACAAATAATAAGATCTACTCAAAAGAGTAGTCCACTGGTACCATGCACGTGCATCTAGCCATCCAAGAGAAAGGTGAACCCTCGATCTCGCTGGTGCCTCGCTCGCTTGAGATGGATGTTGACCTTGGCAGCTCTTCTGTGTTGATGTGTCGTAGGTGGATCTTCTCTCCTCGTTATCCGTCATACGGGGGTTGTTGTCCTTGTGACTACATGGTTTCCATCTTGATGGTTGTCTTGCGGGGTGATGTGGGTGATGATATGTTGAAGTTTTAACCCACGATGTCTTTTTTCTTTAATTCACCCTGTTGTGGTGCCTGTTGTGGTGTCTTCTTTTCCAATATGACTTCAACCACTGAACCCTCATCAGATGTGTCAGCACCTGTTACCTTTTCGGCTTCATCCTCTGTTTGTGTTTGATTGTCGACCATCAACTGCTCATCATCTGATATGTCCGTCCCTAGAACATCTTCTGCGTCAACCTCCGTGGACTCTACCTATTTATTGATGGAAATATCCTGTAATGTAATTTTGTTCTTTTTATACCAGAGCTTCAGGAATTTCTTTTGCACATTAATATTGACCGTACCCACAGATTCCATCCAAGGATATCCCAAAACAACATCCATGTTATCCATATCTGAAGTATAAAAGTCACCATGAAACACATACTTATCCATAGAAAGTTTCAAATCCTTATAAGTTTGAACATCCTTATCATCAACCTGTGTATTTTCAATATGTTTTGCTGGGACTTGCAATTTTTTTGCCAAATTAACATTGATAAAATTACGTTTACAACTAGGATTGATAGAAACAATGATCTTCTCTTTCTGAATTAATACAGGAACCTGCAATAAGGATATACCAATAGGAAATAACCCCACATGTTTCTCCTTATCTTGTTTTCTAGCATGAGACCATCTGTCTAAAAGTAATTTTTCAAATTCTTCATCGGGCAGGTTGGAACACTTCTTTTGGTTAAGTAATCCCCACCATGTGGTTGCCTCATCTCCAAAGTTTTGCACTGTCCACCATTTCCAATTTTTGTTCCATAACCACTTCTATTTTTTTATGTATTCTTCAATAGTAGGACCATTATTTTTTCCTGTAAATATCATAATCTTGCTAGAAGCCATGAAGAGGGTTTTGAAAAAAATTCACTTGGCGAAAATTTGAAATTGTCACAATTCTGTCAATATTGCTCAGAATCCCTACTATGACCTATTTTTAGAAATGGCACAATCCTTCTGCATCTACCCATGTGATAGAAATCTTGATCCAGGCACTTGAAATTTCAGATCTGTGCTGCTACTCTCCCGCCGTCACCAAAATTTCTGCAAAAAGAGCTGATTTTAAATCAGCGATATCTCCCTCATCCGGACTCCGATTCGACTGATTTTTTTTTTGAAATTGGGTATTTTTTCCCAAAGAATCCAGATCTGCAATTATATTTTGCAGATATTGTACCAGGACGTCTAGATCTGTGCCGCAAAATCGCTGCCCTGAAAATTGTCTGCAACACCACTAATTTTTAGATCAGCGATATCTTCTTCATCCGGACTCCGATTTGTTGGTCCCAGATGCACAGCAGAACAATCAATCACATAAGAGACAGTTTTTAACGTGGTTCACCCAACCAATCTGGGCTACGTCCACCAAACATAGGCATCAGGAATTTATTAATAAAATCCTGATGCCTATGTTTGGTGGACGTAGCCCAGATTGGTTGGGTGAACCACGTTAAAAACTGTCTCTTATGTGATTGATTGTTCTGTTGTGTGTTTATTTGTTTGCTATGCATCTGGGACCAACAAGTGGTATCAGAGCGATGTTGGAGCACAGTTGAGCGCTGGTCGTGGATTAGAGCTTGCGTGGATGGTTGCTGCGTGTGCGTGCTGAGTGCTGTAATATTTGTGTGCGTGGAGTTGTTGGCGCGTGGTGAATGCTGTAATACCTGCTGTCTGGAGGGTGATGTCTGGGAGCGCTGAGGTATGATTTACGCACGATAAGATTTTATCCGTTGTATGATATACGCACATATGTGGGCAGTTCAACAGCAATTCCATCGTAAGCAATCCCCACAGAGTCTTGAAATTATCTGACGACTTCTTTACAGTAATATCAATTATTCTAAGATTTTGCACACTGTATCGTGCAAATATCTAAATAATGGAAAGTGGAAAATCGAACTGTACTATTTATAGTTCACACATTTAAATTTTACAGTATAGTATACAACGTCGTTAGTCTAGAAATCTGCCAGGCAAAGAACAATTAGCAACGTTAAAATTTTCGGTGGATCGAGTAACTCATTGAATTGTATCTTTGATTGCAACCGAGGACTATTGTTTTAACAAAACCACCCAATTTCTGCGTGAGTGGCATTGAAACTCACGGGTTAAGTGTTAAATCTGATCAGCATTAAAAGTCCAGGGCGCATATATCTACAGAGGAAGTTTTATAAACCTTATCAAAGAATGTCTATTCTCTAAACAAGGAAATTTGGAGACCGCCTGCGTGTTGACTACGCTGGTGTAGGTGCACGCTGTAGCAAAGGTAGGTGCATTACTTTCTGCCCGCTCCATAATAAAGATTATTCAATTTCTCATTATGTTGATTTCGCTGGTGGGGATATACTGCTGAGGTTGTTTATCTGTGGCGCGGAGGTCTTTATATACTGTAATTTTGCACAGTAATAAGGCAGTTTTTTTTTTGTGTAAAAACAAAGGGCAGTTTTTTTGTTTTAAAGGCAAAGGCAGAAAGGCATAGGCAATTTTTTGTTTTTTTGCTGGTTGGATATTGGAGATTATTGTGTTTTTTTGTTGATACAAATGGCGAAAACTCAAAGTGCCCGGTTTGAAATTGAGAAGTTTAATGGCAAAAATAATTTTGAGATCTGGAAGGTAAAGATGCACAATCTGCTGGTTCAACAAGGTGTGGCGAAAGCACTGTTGGGGAAAAACAAAAGGCCTCCTTCCATGACGGAGGATGAATGGGATGAGATGGACGATAGAGCTCTGAGCGCAATTCGGTTATGTCTGGCGGACGATGTTCTGTTCAACATTGTGTCAGAGAAAACCGCCGCAGGCTTGTGGTCAAAGCTTGAGAAGCTCTATATGACGAAATCTTTGACAAATCGGATTCTCCTGAAACGGCAGCTTTACGGTTTGTGGATGAAAGAAGGTACCTCAATTGCTGATCACCTGAATGTTTTTAATACCTTATTGGTGCAATTAGACAGTCTAGATGTGAAATTTGATTCAGAGGATAAGGCAATAACTCTATTGTGTTCATTGCCTGAATCCTGGGATCACTTTGTTACTTCCATAAGCTTTAGTACATCAGATATCCTTGAGTTTGACGATGTTGTTGGAGCCTTTTTGGCTGAGGAGACGAGGAAGAGGTCGAATGCAGACACCTCTACATCAGAGGTAATGATGGCCAGAGGTCGCTCACGAGAGAGACACTCCGGGGGAAAGCATAGCGACTCTCGTTCGAAGTCCAAAGGAAAGAAGCCAAAGGTGAAGTGCTGGCATTGTGGCAAGGCTGGACATCTGAAAAAGGATTGCTGGAAGCGAAAGCAGGCTGCTAAAGAAGGCTCTTTGACAGAAAAGAAGGAAGCCAACACTACAGATACAGGTTTAGTATCTGGTTCAGGTATGAGTGATGAGGTATTGTCAGTTAATATTTCAAAACATGATCAACATTGGTTGTTAGATTCCGGGGCATCTAACCACATGTGTATTCATAAAGATTGGTTTAAAACATATAGATCAGTTGATGATGGAGTCGTGTACATGGGTAATGATGTCACGTGCAGTATTGTTGGAATAGGAAGTGTACAACTACAAATGTTTGATGGCACAACCAAAATATTAACTGATGTGAGGCATGTACCACATTTAAGGAAAAATTTGATTTCATTAGGAGCACTTGATTCAAATGGATATAAAACTGTAATTCAAGGTGGAGTAATGAAAATTTACAAAGGCATCTTACTAGTTATGAAAGCTAAGAAAGTAGGAAAACTATTTCAGTTAGAAGGTAGAACTGGGTCAGATCATGTGTCTGTGTCTGAACATGACAGTAGTTCCATTCACTTATGGCATCAAAGATTGGGGCATATGAGTGAAAGAGGATTGAAAATTTTGGCTGACCGAAAGTTACTTCCTAATCTAAGATCTGGAAAATTGGATTTCTGTAAACATTGTTGTTTGGTAAACAAAGTAAACAAAAGTTTAAAATAGGCAAACATACTAGTAAAGGCATACTTGATTATATCCATTCAGATGTGTGGGGTCCAGCTCCTACAACTTCATATGGTGGTTCGTCTTATTTTGTATCATTCATTGATGACTTTTCTAGGAAGGTCTGGGTCTACATGTTGAAGAGAAAGTCTGATGTTTTTACAGTTTTCAAGCAATTTAGAGCATTGGTAGAAAACAACACTGGTAGAACTATAAAATGTTTAAGAACTGACAATGGTGGTGAGTTTTCCTCCAAGGAGTTTGACAGCTATTGCAAGGATGCAGGGATCGAAAGACATAAGACCACGGTTTATACTCCTCAGCAGAATGGAGTTGCTGAACGCATGAACAGGACTCTTCTAGAGAGAGCAAGGTGTATGCTGAGTAACGCCAGGTTGCAAAAGGAGTTGTGGACGGAAGCGGTGGCAACAGCTTGTTATGTGATAAACCGATCTCCATCAACGGCGATAGGCTGCAAGGTTCCGCAAGAGGTATGGAAAGGACACCCTTGTGACTATTCTAAACTCAGAGTGTTTGGTTGTGATGCATATGCTCTAGTGCCTAAACATCAGCGAACTAAATTAGATCCAAAATCGAAAAGGTATGTCTTTGTTGGGTATGGTGATGGAACAAAGGGATTTAGATTGTGGGATCCTACTACCCGCAAAATCGTCATCAACAGAGATGTAAAGTTTAATGAATCCTCTCTTGTACAGTTAGATGTAGATAGAAGATTGAAACAGGATGATGTATCTGATTTCCAGCATATTCAGTTTGACAGCATTTCTAATGATAGTCATAACGACCATAGTTCAGATTCTAGTCATGAACAGGTTTCAGAATCAGATTATGAACAGGGTTCAGATGGAGGACATGAACAGGTCTCAGGTGGCGATCATGAAGAAATTCCTATAGTTGATAGACAGCCAATTGTGGAAGCACCAGAAACATTCTTAAGGAGGTCTACAAGGATCAAACGCCCTCCGAGAAGGTATGATGATCATGTTACTTCAGTTGCTTTGATCGCTAATGATGATGAACCTTTGTGTTATCAGGAAGCTGTAGAAGGTTCAAATAGTGACAAATGGAAAGCAGCCATGAAGGAAGAAATGATTGCCTTAGGTAAGAATGGCACGTGGGATCTGGTTGAACTTCCCAAAGGTAGGAAAACTGTGGGATGCAAGTGGGTGTTCAAGCTGAAACGGGGTGTGAATGATACGGAAGACAGGTACAAAGCGAGACTAGTTGCAAAAGGGTTTTCTCAGAAAGCTGGCATAGACTTTCATGAGATATTTTCACCAGTTGTTAAAATTGTTTCAATTAGAATTGTGTTAGCATTAGTGGCTTTGTTTGATTTGGAGTTGCAGCAGTTAGATGTTAAGACTGCATTTCTACATGGTGATTTAGATGAGGAAATATATATGGAACAACCGGAAGGGTTTGTTCAGCATCGCAATGAGAAATTTGTCTGCAGGCTCAAGAAGTCATTATATGGTCTGAAGCAGTCGCCTCGGCAGTGGTATAAGAAGTTTGATTCTTTCATGTTGAGTCAGAAATATGTAAGAAGTGAATATGATCATTGTGTTTACTTTAAGCAGTTAAATAATGGCATGTTCATTATCTTAGTGTTATATGTTGATGATATGCTTTTAGCAAGCAAAAGCATTGAAGAAATCAACAGGTTGAAGACTCAGATGGCAAGGACGTTTGATATGAAAGATCTAGGAGCGGCAAGACAGATTTTGGGCATGGAGATTTTCAGAGACAGGGGCAATGGTAAGCTATGGCTATCACAACAGAAGTATGTTGAGAAAATACTTTTGAGGTTTGGTATGAACAATGTGAAGCCTGTGTCGATCCCTTTAGCTTCCCATTTTAAGCTTTCTTCGAGTTTATGTCCTAATACAGATGAAGAAAAGGATTATATGTCTCGAATTCCTTATGCCAATGTAGTAGGATGTTTGATGTATGCGATGGTGTGTACGCGACCAGATATTTCTCATGCAGTTGGGGTTGTCAGCAGGTACATGGCAAATCCGGGTAAAGAACACTGGTCAGCAGTGAAATGGGTGCTTCGGTACTTGAGAGGCACAAGAGCAGTGGATATAAATTTTGTTGATGAAAGAGATAAGTTTGTTGTAATATACTTAGATGATATTATAGTCTTTTCAAAATCTGAATCTGCTCATTTAAAACATTTGAGGATAGTTTTCACAAAGTGCATAAAGTTTGGAGCTTCCTTAAATCCAAAGAAATCTCATTTTTCCACGAAGGAAGGGAATTTGTTGGGCCATACAGTATCAAAGGAGGACATTCAGATTATCCCATATGAGTAACATTATATACAAATAATTGAACAACCAAGAAATAAGAAAGAAGTACAATAATTGCGAGGTAAAGTAAATTTTCTGCACAGATTTATCCCTAATTTTGCAGAAATTTTGAAGGTGATATCAAGCATGCTAAAGAAAGGAAATAAGATTAAATGGACTGAACAAGAAAAGGAATCCTTTGATGACATCAAGAAGGCTTTCGGTCAAGCTCCTTTACTATGATTTTTCTAAAGAATTTGTAATTTTTTCATTTGCTTCCTAATACACCATCTCTGGTGTTTTACTCAAAAGAATGTAGAAGGTCAAGAACAACCCATTTCCTTTTTAACTAGAGAATTGAGAGATGTTGAACTAAAATACAACATAATGCATAAATAGGCATATGTGTTGATTAAATCACTCGAGGATTTTAGGGTCCTTATACTTCATTCTCACGTAATTTCTTATGTACTAGATGTTGCAATAAAATTATTTTGATCCAGCCCGATAGTGATGGTAGGAGGGGTAAGTGGATTGCCAAAATGCTAGAATTTTATTTAGAAAGAAATCCCACCAAACTTATCAAAGGAAGAGACTTAGCTAGATTTATGATTGAAACCAATCTTGATACTTTTGGTATCAATTGGATTATGGAGTTACCGTATCTGTTAGGGAATGAATCAATGGTAAGAGTGGATAATAGCTTCAGATATTGTTCATGGTATACTGATATCGTATACATATTGAAAAATCTACTGGTGCCACTAGGTACAAATAAAATTTGAGTCTAGTTTTTTAGTCTTAAATATGTTAAATGTTGTCTTCTAGATGGTTATTTATTCTGGAAAGATCCACAAGGCATTTTACTGAATTGTCTACTAGAAGATGAAGCCAAAAAAATGATCAAAGAATTCCACGAAGGAGTCTATGGGGGTCACCATTACTGGAAAGCCATTGTTGACAAAATCTTAAGAGTAGGGTTTTATTGTCCTATAGGTTTATGCAATGTTTGAAAATAAGTTGCAACATGCCATAAATGTCAATTGTTTGAGGGAAAAGCTAAGTTGATGTCTTTACACTTAAAGCCTATTTATGTAGGAGCACCATTTCAGCAATGGGGCTTTGACTTCATAGGCGAGATTCACCCGACATCTTCAGCACAACACAATTTGATTTTAACAGGGACAAATTACTTTACCAGATGGGTTGAGGCTCTCCCAAGCAAGAAAGCTATTGATCTCATTGGTATACAGTTTTTAGAAAACATCATTTCCAGATTTGGTAGTCCAAAAAGAATTATTACTAATATATCTCAATGTTTTAAATCCAAAAGACTAATAAAATTATGTGATGAGTATCATATAAATCTTAATCACTCGAAAACCTATTACCCTTAACGTAATGGTCTGGCTAAGTCATCAAACAAAAGCCGTATCAAGATAATAAAAAAATTGTTAGAAGACAATACAAAAGCTTGGCATACAAAGCTTAAGTTTGCATTGTGGAAAGATAAGATCAATACAACGAGGTCAATAAGTACCACTCCTTTTCATTTAGTATATGGTGTTGATACAACATTCCCGGTTTCAATAGGGATACCAATTATGAGGTACCTAGAGGAACTAGGAGAGGAACCAAACCATATGCAAAGGAGAATAAATCACTTGATAGAGGTACTAGAAAATAGAGAAAGGGTATATGAACAGTCTCAAGATTTCTAAAATAAATTCAAGAAGGTATTTAATAAGCAGACTAAGGAAGATGGTTTAAATGCCTAGACCTAGTTTTGAAATGCGATGCTTACATTGCAGACAAAGGTAAGCACAAAAATTTCGAAAATATTTGGAAAGTTATGTATCAAACTATGGCTTTTTGTGGCAAGAATAGATTTATTCTAGAAGATTTGAAGGAAGAGTTACTACTTAGAGAACTAGACAACAGGTGGTTTTTGAAACATTGTATCTTGTGTAAAACAACATTTCACTTTTTCATTGTAAATATACATGTTATTTATAGTAATAAAAACTTGCAAGCGTGGATAAGCATTTTGAAGAGCTTGAAACTCGAGGAGAAGGCCCTAAGGTTCTGATAAATGTTTATTAGAGAATAAAATTGTTTTACATCAATTGTTTTATTTTTCAAATCCCAACAAAGTTAGTAAAAAAGAAAATAGTTTTGAAAAATGGTTTTCGTATTTACAGACAGTCAAAATATTACTTTAAGGAAACTTATTGTAATAAATAGGCCTCTGGTCTATGGGGTTCTTACATCCATCGATGATCTAAAACATCACTGTTGAGCCAGTTGTTAACACATTTGTTAAGTTTGAAAATTTTTAAATGCTGACAATTGCAGTATCAGGGAAAAATTTGTAATAAACATGGAAAAATGTTGATGATGGGACTATCAGCGCTATTGTAATTTTGAAAAGTTTAAAAAGACACTAACAATGGGAGTGTCAGCATTATTGGGTATTTGAAATTATAGACAAAAGAGATTTCATGGATAACCAGGGTATCAACGCCTAAACGATGAAATTCAAAACTTTGTTGCTGACATATTCCATGTCAGCAAAAAGGGTAATTGTTGGCTGATAAAATGTGCCTTTTAAAACTCCTAATTATCCCACATTAATCATCAACCCAGGCAAGTCCTCTTATTTCAAGAGTGTACACAGTATGTGGCTGCTATAAATTCAAAGAGTAATGTTTCCTAAATTGTAGTATAGATCTTTGACACAAGAGTAAATGGATGCATCTAATAAACTCAAATTGCAATGATTAAAGGAAATATGACATCTAGCTTCAAAACTCAATCCTCTACTGAAATCAAATCTTACAGCAATTCAAATAACAACAGCATCAGTCGAGAGCATAGTAACAATAACTCACCTCTTCTTAGCTGATTCAATCTAAACTATACTCAATCTCTATAAAGCAATCAAAATAGAAATGATATCAATTCTGAGAGTCTAATAGCGATAATCAAACTCTTACAGCTGATTAAATCAATGTGATTCACTATATAGATAATTTACTTTGTAATAAACATAACTCGAATCAAATGATAGCACTGTAAATTATAAACAGAACATACACTACTTCAATACAGGGAAGTGAAAATCAGCGAATAAAGTAAACTCACAGAAACAGGAAATTATCAAACTAACCAAACTTTAGAAGAATCAGAAATATAACACAAGAAAGCAGTTCAATCCATTAGAGGTCGGGCCCTTAGCCGCCAGCGAACACTGTTGAGCTACTTCAGATAATGCGAGGGAAAAACAACTTCAATTATATATTAATCAACGAACTTAAGTAGCATTACAATATAATCGCATTCTCCAACAGTGCAGTTCTATAATTAAATTTACAACTTGAAAAATAACATAGATTCCTCCCCTTTCTTCCTACAATCGCTTTCTTTTATAATCAAAAAGGAGTAAAGGGTAAACGGTAAATGTGGTCCCTCAGGATCTCCTGATCCTGAGGAATTCGTAACCGATTTCTAACTTCAAACACCTTTCCTATTTCGCGTTGATCCTTTTGATTCGCCCTCAACCTTATCCGCAACCGACACGTTCCTTCCTTTGTTTATCAGATTTTGGTGTTCCAACGTCAGGGAATAGCAATCGTTCCTTTTTTCGCTTTCCTGCATAAATAAGGGTAAAAGTTAGATAAATTGTAACTGCACATAATTCATCTATTTCTTACCATAATTCCTCAATATATCAGCGCATTAAGATATGAAAAAGATAAGAATCAAGGAAAACGATGATGAAATTAATAGTAAATACATACCCATTTTGTAACTCAACATACTCCCCTACTTACCCTATTTCATGTCCTCATGAAAAGTAAGTAATTTTGATGGAGTGCAGTTAAAGAGTAGGCTGGAGAAGGAGCATCAAAAATTGGTCTAAAACCATAATGTTAAGCTACAAGCACAAAGGCGGGCCCTTCCTTTCCTTCAGGTAATTCGTAGATGTCCCTGTAACCTTCAGGAGGATACCAAATGATGGGGCTATGAAACTGACATCCTAACCAATAAGGTCCCTCTCTCAAAATAAGGTTGCTATAGGTAACAAAATGGGCTGCAGCTGCTTTAAAATTTATGTAATTAAATGGCTCCCTATCCTCCACACTACTAGTAGAGACCGTCCACCTGAGCTTGGATGCAGCCAAAGAGCTTTCTTGAATGGATTGAAAATATGATACTCCATTCTGTACAATCTCCTTATGAATAGGCCCTAAAATTTTAATCACCCCTTCCCTTGTCATCAGACTCTTATGGTTGGCAAGCATTTGCAAAGGGTGCTTGGGTTCACTTCTTACCTAGAGATCCAATCCATGCTCTTGTCGTTGGAATGTGTTATGAGCTTTAAACCATTTAAGTTGGTTAACTGCAAACGAGATAAAGGCCTGGAATTGAACATCTCCCACAAAAGGGTTAGGATTCTTTTCCACCTCATCCTCTAATACAAAATTATGCAGGTAAAATTCACAAAGCAGCCTTTGAACCTTTACACCATGTTGTTTGCAACAATTTATAAAATCTTCAACTGTTTTTAATTCAATTGGTTTTCCAGCTCTCACGGCTTTAATTTTCAACAGCAAGTATCATTCTAACAAAAAAAGGCATAATTAGTGGCAGGAGACCTGCATGCCAAGACATCTGTATATAATGAGCAGATGGTGTCTGTCCGACCTATGACCCTATCTAGTTTGAGCTTGATTCTCTCTATTTTCTCTTCTGCTTTTCTGTATCTGTCGAAGGTCTCGCTCTCTGTTGCATTCATTTCCCGAAGTTGTCTCTGCAACTCTTGATATTTTTGCTGGGAAACGGTTTCTTGTTCAAGTCGTTCTAACGCGAGTCGAGCCTGTGCTAATTCTTCCTAAAGATTCAATATAATGGGGTCATTGTGTGTCATGACATCTTTAGCTTGTATGCTTGTCTGAGTGCTTATGCTATGAGAAAGGATGTTTTCTGTCTGAATCTCTTTATTATGGGAGGTCCAAGCCTCTGTCTGAGTAGCCATGCTATAAGAGGGTACATCCTCTATCTGAGTAGCTATATCTACTAAAATTGCATGTTGTTCCTCTTGAATGATGACTGGTTGAGTGGGTATGGGCTCAGTTTGAGTCCCTGTAGCCCTCCCTTCATATGATTCTGTCTGTACAGCCGCATTTACTGTCTCCGGGGTTTTGTCCAGAACCTTTCCCGCTGATATTTCTTTTATTTTTCTTCTGAGCCTTTTTACTATTTTGTGAAGCTTCTGTTGTTCTTTCCTAAGCTTTTTCAATTTGTCTCTATACTTTTTCAGAGGAGTAACTATTCTGTTGACAGTCTCGTTAATATTTTCTGCTTCTAAAGAGCCTGGTTGCTCACCCTGGCTCTATTCTAAAAGGATCATGTATCTTGATTGATTATCAGCTTCCCGAATTATCTTTGTCTCTACTTCTTCTTCTTGGCCTATGTTCTCTGTGCTTAGGCCTACCTGGTTGTTTTCCTCTGGGAGCATGTCACCAGATTGGTTCTCTACTTCCCGAACGGCCTCTGCATCTATTTCCACTTCATGGCTTGCATCTTTTGAGGGAGATAGAATTCTAGTAGCGCTAGAATTCTCAGGAGATTGGGTTGCTCCTAAATTAAGATTGAGTGGGCTTTCAGGCTACATGTAAACATTCATGTTGGCCAAGACCTGAGCCAATTCGAAATCATGCAACAAAACTCCTTAGGGACTCATGTTTGGTGTTGAGGGAAGTCCCAATTCATTTCTTTGTTCATCTCCAGAATGCCCTGTTCCTTCCTCATGGTTTGATTCAGGGTTATCCTGGCCTTCTAGCTCTAGCTGCAAGTATTGTTCACTTACTGGGCTGGATAATTCTATGGATTGACTGATGTTGCCTTGAGGATTTTCAGGTGCTCCCAGTTTTGACCTCAACCTTGAGGATCGCCTGCGCTTGTGAGGTATGTTCCTTGAAAGGGTTGTCCTCTTTCTTTTTGGAACAGGGTTAGGTGTTGGCAGGGCTAAACCTCCTTCGAGGGCTAATATTAGATCATCCCATCTTGATTGTTGTTGGGCGAGGTTATAGCTAACTATTAGCCTGATCAGACAGTGGTGGCTTACTACAATTTCTATGTGTTGGGACCATCTTAGCCTTTTGGCAGTGTCATGCAGTAAAGAATTCAACAATGTAGGTAAATTAACAGAGCACTTTCGTTTTAGAACTGCTAAGAGTTTGAGTTGACGCGGCCTTACCACGTCTTTGCACCCGTCGCATGTAATGTAGTTCTGGACGATTCATGCTAGTTCTCCCCATGGTTCTCCAAGAGAAGATGGTCGAACGCCTTTGCCCTTCTTGATCAGCTCTTGTCCTTTGTCCCTAAAAGCCTCGATAGCATCATGCAGCTTCAACCGCTTTCCAGCCCACACTGATCCTTCTGCCGGTAACATGGATACTTCTGTTATCATAGCATCTGATACCATGATTTGTCTGCCTCTTACCACCGATTGTCCATTCTATAGATTTCCTAAGAATTCGATGGTAATTTCCTCGTTGGGTGGTTGAAATCTCGTAAAGTATGTTATCCATCCGGCTCGAGCTAAAATTTCCCTGGCTTCATCGGAAATAGCCAGTATTAGGGGTTCTTTACGCACTGTTCTGTAAGGACTCTGGACACCACATATCTCCACAATGGTATGATATTGTCCACTTTGGGCCTAAGCCCTCATGGATTTGCTTTTAGACTTACCCCAAAAGGCCTCATACCAATGGAGATATTTGTCCATCCTTATATATCCATGATCCTCCCCACCTCTAGTCAATGTGGGACTTTGGTTGTATACCCAACAATCCTCCCCTCGAACAAAGGACCATCGAGCCTCCCCTCAAACGATTATCCATCCATCCACTCTCTACCAACTAGGATTATCCGCTCCAATGCGTTGGAAGCACACGCCTTACATGGAGCACCACCTGCCTCGAGAGCTTGCTCTATCCCAGGTCAACTCCTCTTCGCCGTGTTGGGACCAGGACACGTCCATGAAGAATCCGGAGCACACAGCCTGTCTAACCGAGCTCATCCACAGATCCCATCGTGATATTACCGGGGCCCACCACCTTCGTTCGGTATTCCGAGGATTCATCCACTTGGCTAACTTCGGGGCATGGCTCTGATACCACTTGTAAGGACTCTGGACACCACATATCTCCACAATGGTATGATATTGTCCACTTTGGGCCTAAGCCCTCATGGATTTGCTTTTAGACTTACCCCAAAAGGCCTCATACCAATGGAGATATTTGTCCATCCTTATATATCCATGATCCTCCCCACCTCTAGTCAATGTGGGACTTTGGTTGTATACCCAACATGTTCTTCCTCCCATAATGCTTTAATTCTGCAAACGATAAAGAGCTGAGTGATGGAACAACAAATGGTTGTAATAGCTCTATCAGGTGATACTTTATAAACATAAATATCGTTATTGAGGGTTGTTATAATACCACATGCTCTGTGATCATGGAATGTCGTATCATTCTGCAAAATCCAATGAAAAGATGACAGCGCATGCATAAGTACACTAGAGGTCCCCGCCCCCCTTCGAAATAATAGGTTGCATACGACCGAATGAATGAAATGATAACGCACTGACAACGAAGTACAGGGGTGATGGATTGGCAAGGTACTCATATTAATGAAAGGATCATAAAGGATATTGGAGTGGTGAAATCAAGGCGTGTACCGAGAACTATCAATAAGTGATAGGTTGTTGTGATGTGATATGATAAAGAAAAAGGGACAGCATACGCGAGAAATAATACTTTACAGTCATTATTCCACTTAAAACTATTGTGATTGATTTACAAAAAGATTACTCATGCATAAAGGTTCAAGGTACGTTAGGGACATAATCTCAACATAGAAAAGATTAAAACATAAGAAGAGGGTCTTATAATGATTAAATTATGTAAAATAAAGCTTCAATAGCATCAGCAGAGCTTCTGTTGTCTGCAGGCATCCATAGCCTCAACAGAGTTGCTTTCTAACCCTTGGGAACCATGGTCCTCTATGTATAATTGGGGAAGTGTCTTATGATGTCCATAGTAGAGACCAATGTGTTGGCTTGGTAACCGGGTCAACACATTGCCATTCACTAGGAAGTAGCGAAAGTGGTCAGGCCGGCTCGTGATGAGACCTCCTATTTCCAAGGACTTTGTTTGTTTATGCATCCATTGGATCATATCCCTAGTGTGGTGGCCATAGTGAGAATGCCACTTCACTCCTTCCTTATGATCATGGTAGGCTGGCTCCTGATGAGACCCGTTATCCTCCATCTGTGGAAAAAAATCATAAAACTGTTAGTGAATATATATATATATATATATTATGATTATTATTATTATTATTTTATAGTCCCCATTTTATACATAGAGGGTGGCTCATCACTCCTTAATAATAGGGATGGCGGAAGAAGTTTGAACATATCAATAGAAAAAAATATACCCATAATCTTATTGATAATACACAAAGAGAGCTATACAGGAAAGGGGGAACCAGCATGGTACAAATAATCAATCAGGTTGGTTTATAGTGGAAATGAGGACAGTGAAGTGATATAGATAACTGTGTCCTTTTCTTTTTTGATCATCACAAAGCAATCTTGTTAAAGATGATAGTATTCAAGATATTTGCCTGTTCCACTAGACTCCATACTTGTTGTCCTTAAATATGTATTATACTTTTCATGCCATTACAAGGATCAAAAAGAGCGAACTAGGATAGTCTAGGGATGATTATGCAAGGAAGAGAAAGAGGATGTTCGCAAAAATATTCACAAAGTGTTGTTCCTTGAAGGAAAAAAGAAAAACCCACACAAAAAGTGTTGTTCCTTATAGGGAACAGCAGTTGTTCCCTATAAGGAACAGCAAAGAAAAATACACAAAAAAATGTGTTATTCCTTATAGGGAATAGTAGTTGTTCCCTGTAGGGAATAACAGTTGTTCCTTGTACGGAACAGCAACAGGAATACATACGAAAAATAAGCAAAATACACACAAAAATTGTTGTTCCCTATAAGGAACAGCAGTTGTTCCCTATAAGGAACAGCAGTTGTTCCCTATAGGGAACAACCAAAAAAAGGCACGCCAAAAATTGTTGTTCCTTAGATGGAATAGCAGTTGTTCCCTGTAGAGAACAACAAATCAAAATTCACACGAAAATTGTTGTTCCCTGTAGGGAACAGCAAAGCGAAATACACAAAAATTGTTGTTCCCTGTAGGAAACAACAAATGTTCCCTGTAGGGAACAACAAAGCAAAATGCACGCAAAAATTGTTGTTCCCTGTAGGGAAAAACAAGGGAAATTACACACAAAAATTGTTGTTCCCTAGAGGGAACAGCAACTGTTCCCTATAGGGAACAGCAATTGTTCCCTATAGGGAACAGCAACTGTTCGCTATAGGGAACAGCAAAGGAAAAATAGAGAAAAATTTAATATACAATTTATTATCCAAGAAAATCCAATCAAATAGAAAGAGAACAGAAAGGAAAATTTATGTACAGGTTTCAAAAAAAAAAAAAATCTTCACTGGACTAATGCTGTGGAAGGGTTGCCCTCCTCAGCAAGAATTTGTATTGTGGAATCTTCTCGTAACTATTGGCAAAAGGATTCCCTTGTAAGCGGTTTGTGATAGAGGCGTACTCGATGTCCATTTGCTTTATAAGAGTAGCCAGACCCATCAATGGTGGCTAATGTAAGGGTGCCATTATTGTGCACCTCTTGCATCTCATAAGGGCTTAACCATCTGGTCTGAAGTTTGCCCGGGAAATCTTGGAACCTAGAATCATACAGAAGTGCCCAATCACCTTCATGGAAGATATTTTTCTTGATGAGGGCATCATGCCATTTCACTCTTTGTTGTTGGATCAGTGCAGTATGTTGAAGAGCTGATAGTCGGATTTCATCCAATTCATTCATTTGATGTATCCTATTAATCTATGCTTCATTCAAGTCCAGGCCTACTTCTTGAACTATCCTCAATGTCTGAATTTCAAATTCTATTGGGAATATAGGTTATTTTCCAAACACTAGCTGATATGGGGAGTATCCTGTTATATAGTGTTTGAGTTTGTTAATAGCATGGATTACAGCTAGAAATTCTTTCTCGATCACGGTGTAATTCAATTCAGCAAGAATTAATTTTTTGTTGATGTAGTATATCGCATAAGGTTTCTTATCTTCCTCCTGGCCGAGAACTGCTCCAATGGCCGTATCTGATGCGTCAGATGAAATCTGAAATGGTAAATCCCCGTTCGAGCCCCATAATATTGGGGTTGTTGATACTAACCATTTTAACTCTTCAAAGGCAATGTCTCCAATCCATAAAAAATCGATATTTCCTGTTAAAGCATATAATGGTGAAGCAATTTGGGAGAAATTATTTATAAATCTTCTATAATATCCAGAAAATCCCAAAAAACTACGTACCTCAGTTTGTGTGCAGGGGTAGGTATTAAGAGGATTATCTGAATTTTTGTTGGATCTACCTGAATTCAAGCCGCTAAGATGTAGTGACCTAGGATGAGGCCCTCGGTCATCATCATGTGGCATTTCTCGTGGCTTAAGCAGAGCTTGGTAGAAATGCATCTTTGCAAGACTTTCTCCAGTGTCTATAATGTCGGGTCGAAGTCATCTCCATAGGGTGTAAAATCATCCATGTACACCTCAAGTCCTTCGTTTATCAAGTCTGAAAAAATGTTGAGTATGGATCACTAGAATGTGGCAGGCGCATTACAGTCCGAAAGGTAATACCCTATAAGAAAACGTCCCCCAGGGGCAAGTGAAGGTAGTCTTATCCTGGTCTTCAGGGGAAATTTGGATTTGGTTGTAGCCACTGAAGCCATCTAAGAAAGAGAAGAATTTTTTACCTACCAATATCTCTAAAACCTGGTCGATGAACAGAAGGGAAAAATGATCTTTTTGGGTTGCTTTATTAAGCTCTCTATAATCGACACATATACACCACTTCCCAGTCTTTTTAGGAACCACCACTAATGGAGAAACCCATTTGCTATCAGATATAGGATATATGAAATTTACATCTAACATTTTTTTTAATTCATCTTTAACAACATCTTTAAGATGAGGACTGTTATAGGACAAATTGACCTCCTAATCAACTCAGAGGAGAAAGACAAGATGACTGAAGCAATGATCAGAATTGCAAGCCCGGAATCCACGCTAACGCTCTCCATACACTGACTGCCTGCTTTATAAAGCTTGTTTACAAGCATAAAGGGGCATTAGTCACCTGCTAACTCTTGTTTTTAGACCAGGGGGAGCGTTAGTGAACTTAAGTGATGTTCAAGTGGTTATGCCAATGAATCTGCCATTAAATATCTAGATATTATTTCCCTAAATTTGTGCAAGAAAAGCAAGGAAACTCCAAAAATCAAGATATTTGGAGAAATTATATTCTGAGAATGAAGGCAAATGGGAAAAAGCTTGTAAACAAGGCAGGTTCATGGTTTTGCCCAAATGAACTACAGGTGGAGTTTGGCAGCCCTAATTCGATTGCTATATAAGCAATGAGAGAGCCATTGCAAAAGGGGGTCAGAGCATTTAGAAGGATAGCCCATAGTGTTGTTGTGAAACTGTCATATTCTTGAAGGAGCTAGCTGAAAGAAGGAGAGAGAGAGAGGAAGAAGGGATAAGGAAGGTTGATGCAATAGGGTTGTTGTAATCACTCTTTCATTCTGAATATAGGACTGCGATTGTGCTCCCTACTCCAAAGTGTCGGTGATATTGTGCATTCATTTGTTCATTCTAATGCTTGTTGTGTTGAGTAGATAAGTTATACATTTATACATGTTTGTTACATATTCTTGCATTAATTGTCAGAAGTGTATGATGTGATTGGTTTGCTTTGTTCTTTTGTGCAGGAATCATCTTGGAGCCAGTTAGGAGGAGTTCTTCTTACCGCACGGAGATCCCCAAGCGAATCTAGAAAGAACCAAAGGTGATCCTCTTTCCATACCCTTTCAATATATGCATGATAGATGAACATGTGTGTAGTAGGTAGCTTTTGCAGATAACCTTACGGTCTAAGGTCCCGGGAAGACTTTCGAGGGTAGTTTTCATCCCATGCATTTTACCCCATAGCAGAATTGGCGACTCCACTGGGGACTATACATCTAGTTCCCGGTTACCCGAACTCCTCTCAGATCTTCTCTTTCTTCTATGAGTTTCCCGCTTCTTCATATCCTTCTCTGATCCACCATCTAATTTGTTGCATCCTGCAAAGTTGCTTTCTCTTCAGAAACTGATCCCAAAAGCCCACTTTTTAAGCTCTTTCCCTCACTAACGCAGGTTGTTGGTCTACACAGAGCTTTATAAAGCTCTTTGACTGTGCACAGGGTGCATTAGTGGCCAAAATAAAGCTTTGTTTACACACAGACAAAGCGTTAGTCTCCCATTTCCAGGTTTTTCAAGAGATTTTGTGGACCAAAAGGGAGGGAAACTTGTCCCAAGGGTTAAATTAAGATCTGCAACAATATCATGCTAACAAATTTGGTGTCTCAAAAATTATTTTTCAAGAAAATTCTTTAGTTTTTCTCTCATAAAAGTCATTTTTGTTGAAAGAAAATCTAATAAACTGTATATCTCCTTCTGTCAAAATAGTTGTAGGCTGCTTTGTTTTGGTTCAATAGTTGTTAGGGAATATTGAGAAAAGAAACTTTCGGTTATACAAAGTGTTGAATGACTTTAGATGCACTAACGAATACATGAATATGTGAAATAATACATGTGTAGAATAAGACTTGTTTGCATAAGAAATTGAAAAAAAAAAAATCAAAGCATTGTTCTGCATGGTTTATTGAGTCGAGAGTCTCATCATATTCATACGTCAACACCCCCTCCGAAGACAAATAAGAAAGTACACTAAAATTTACACTAAAATCAATCAAATACTCTTTTTAGAGCAAACCAACATTAGATCGATTAGGACCTTGGGATAAGAGAGTGAATCAACTACCCAAGGTTGAAAATCAAATTAGTGTCATTAACGAGTGAAAAATCCTTCTGCACTCATATTACTGGTACCACTCGACTCACAACGGAGCTAAATACGAGACAACATCAGACTGTAATTGAAGGTATCCCACCTTCTTTTACAACTCCTTTGGGAATTCTATGTATCGGGGGTCCCTTCAGGGATTTCGGAACTAAGTCGAGGGCTGAGGTATCCTACCCACACAGTGTGTTGTCTACGACTATGTCCCCCTTGGTAATGTATGTGATTTGAGGTATCTCTAGTGGCCAAACCTTCTAGGTACTTACACAAGGTGACTGGGATGGGCTGTCCTGGTACCTAAAACGGACGGACCTACTTTGTCTTCAGTTTTTGGGAGGGTGCTCATCTTCACGAGAGTACTTGGCCCCTCATCGGGTGAATCTCAAAAGTAACCATAACCGTACATTTGGCCATCCTTCTCTGTTACTCATTGAGAAACTAGGTTTCATCTCCAGTAATCGATGTTTATCAGGCGAGGTAATTTCCTCTATTTGCTGATTGAAATATTTAGTGTACTTTTTATTTTTAGGTACCTGAGTTCTATTGTTTTTGAGACTTAAAGAATATCACATTAAAATTTATCTGATAAAACTTAACAGTCATTGTGGCTACATTCAGCCCTCGTCGTCAATCTATATGATTATTAGGACTTCCTCCACTCATTGTGGAGGGTCCGCCGAGTTCCACTGACTCGAATTCCTCATCTTTGAGGATCAGTCTCCTAAATCGCACACGGGGTCTATGTCGACAACCGACGATTCTAATTTTCCAGAGGATTTCTTTACAGAAGGATTTCTTCCTCATTTTAACACTCCGCTTACAGATCTGTCGGACCCTATAGTTACTCCCGCAGTACCAGTACTTCCTTCTTCAGTTGGAGGAACTCTCCCATCTATTCAATCGACACCTCAAGGTTTGTGCAATTATAGAGACACTATGGGTCTTCTACCACCTCCCGAGTCGACGGTCATCACAACACCGGTAATGTGGAATCCTGCAATCTCGTTCGTCGTAGGTACTGCAGCTCACATAACACCCTCTATAATTGGAACCCAGCAGATGCCAGGTTCCACTCATATGGTGCCACAAAGCATACCTTCGACTAGTGCCACATATAGTGCTCCATACAACACTCAATGCGTCACTATGGGCTTGATTCCAGTTTACCAACAACAAGGTCGGCAGACAATGTATAGTTACAACCCCCAGATTCAAACATCTGGGGCAGTTCCCAATATGCACATGACGGTGGGGAATGTCACAGTTCCCCTGCCATTCTCAGGCATGCATGGACAGTCACTGATTGACATGAGTGTTCCCTCTATCAAACAAATCCATACGGTTAGTTCTGTGTCGGTTGGGAATCCACAAGGGATTCCCACCCAAACCATGGGGGCACCCTACTCACAAGCTCAGATGATTTAAGGGGGCATCACTTTTACTGGGGGCAACCCCATACCCCAGTATCAAAATCCCCATGGAAATCCCATCTACAACATCGTACCGTAAAGCAATTGTTACACCACGCAACCCATGTACACCATGGGGAACCAAACGATGGGAGGAGCACAAAGCTCCTCAAGTCATCTGTCATCACCATGGTCCGAGTCGGGGGCACCCAACAATTTTCCTTTTTTGGCAACATTGGATATCCCCAACTTATACAAGTTGACAAACGACCCCATCTACCACAACTTACAATGGCCACCGCTCCTGCATAAAATACTGATGGACATTCCTAAGTTCGACAGAAAACAAGGGGAGGATCCGGGCACTCATTTCACCACCTACCATCTGTGGTGTGTTTCTCACTCTATGGTGGATGACAGTGTCCGGTTACATCTTTTTTCTCGCACCTTCACTGGAAAAGCTACAAAGTGGTATATTGAGTTACCACGTGCGTCAGTGAATACCTTCGATAATTTAGCGATGGAATTCCTGAAGCACTTCTAGCTACCTATCCGCTATGAGATTGGGATAGAGCTCCTCACTTCATTTCTTCAGGATACCACCACCCACATCTTCGATCATATACATGAATTGAGACATAGGCAGAGGTTAGTCAAAGCTCCCCTCCCAGACTTTCTCTTAACCGACTGGTTCTGCAGGTCGTTACTTCCGCAAATCGCTAGAGATGTCGCTCTAGGTGGTGCGATCACAGAAGACCAATCCATACATCGTTCCTAGCACTTGGATTTGATATATTCACAGTTTGGCACTCTTTACGACATAATCCCCTATGCTCCCGGTAACCCCAATGCTTCCGCTACTGCCAAAATGACTGCTCTTCCTGCCATTACGATAAACTCTGTGCAGTCTACACAGAAATACATTGGCAAGAAAAAGAAGAATAAGAAAAAGACCGCTCCTTCTAAAGAGCAGTCAATAAAGCAGCCCAACCCAAAACAGAAGGTCGCTACGCCTACTGATACGGAAAAGGATAAAGGCACCAACTATTCGTGCAAACTATTTCTTGAAGATCACATAACCTGGCGTTGTCCACGTCTTCAAGAATGCACGGATTACCTTAACAAGAAAGATTCTGGTAAGGCACCTGTTGTCCTTAGAAATCCTTTTCCTAATCAACAGCAGCAAAATCTCATTGCCAACCAACCGCAACCCACGTCAGGGGGCAGCGACGGTTCACAACATCCTTCAGCTGGTGAAGGAAGTTCTATTGTTTACACATTTGGAACAGTAGATCTCGCCACATTAGCCAAATCTTATGGAGCTCCTATCACTCCGGCAGCAGAACCATCCTCAAGTCAAAACCCATCACCGCCCAATGATCTGCATATCGAAAGGTCGGTTGAGGACTTTGTAATTCAACCCCCCAAGGGGGCACTTCGACGCACAATGCACAATACATATGCACGTGCCGCCCAACACTACAATATCGTATAGGATTTGGCGCAAGCGTCGTCGGCTATCTCGGTGCTTGAAGTATTACAAACATGATCCAGCCAATGGAAATCTTTGCTTTCGGCTATTGGGGGTATTGACCCTATGGATTCCATGCTTGCTATTTTCGACATGGACAAGTGTAAACCTCCCCTTTCCCACCAGCTTGCATTTCAGGTGCATATCACTTCAAAAGGTAAAGGTATACACCGAACTATCATCGACGAAGGTGCTTCGACCTGCATCATGTCGGCTTCATGTTGGCTCGCCTTAGGTTCCCCAACCCTCTCCCCACCGTCGAACTCCCTTAAAGCTTTCAACGGCCACACCTTTATCCCAAAAGGATACCTAGCCATTTTTCCCATCACTTTGGCTGGGAAAACCATAACGGTGGACGTAGAAGTTGTAGACAGAAAACTCGACTATAATCTCTTGTTGGGTCGCAGTTGGACATATGCCATGACGGCTGTCGTATCTACTGTCTTTCGCATCATCCAATTTCCATTGGATGGAAAGGTAGTTACAGTAGATCAGTTGTCTTTCTGCACCCCTGATTATTCACCATTACCAAGTCGCTCCGTAGAGGTGGAACTAACTCTTACGTTAGTATCGGTACTGGTCTATTGAAGGCTTCTTCCCTCATGGGTTGTTTCCCTCTTTAGTTTCCCAATGTTCCACAGATGGTCAATATGCTTTCATCTATTCCTCATGAACAGACCGATCCATGGATTTTACAGACTCCTTCAGACATTGACACATACGGAGAGAAAATGCCACTGTCACCAGCTGAATCGGCCTACCAAGCCATTCAATTTGCATCTGAATCTCCGGTCACTTTGGTTTCAGCCAACGGTACCACTGCCCCTCCCATAACTACTCTTTCTTTTGATCCACTTAATCAAGTCCTACCGATGGATGAAGCTATTAGAGAGATCATGAGGTTAGAAGAGCGACCCTGGCAGGATTCTCACAGTCATGTTTCGATATCTGATTTGGACATGATGCCTCTTCAAATCCTGTCACCTGACGCACATGAAATCATTTCGTCACCGTATACGACTATCCAACTTTTGGACTCGGCAGGAAACAGGGGCAATATTTCACAAACATTTCCCCTCGATATTTTTGTCATGACAGGCGTCGTGGAAAACATACAGAGTGGAGCCAATCACAATCTTGAGGAAATTGTGAGCTTCACCTACCTATTTAGAGACTTTTGTGATGTTTTTCCTTGGTCTTATGAGGAACTACATGGCATAGACCCTTCTATTGTCAAGCATGAGATCGAGAAAGATCGAGCATTATTTTTATGGTATTTTTCTTGCTCGTTAACCCGAAAAACCTCGAGTCTTCTTCTTCGGGCTCGTTAAACTACTACAAAGACGAATAGAGCACTATTAGGGATATTTTATTGCTCTTTAAAAAATACAAACATCCCCAAGTTTTTGTCGTTGCACTCGTTAAATCTATGCAACGATAGATAGAGCACTGTTAGGGATATTTTATTGCTCTTTAAAAAATATAAACATCCTTGAGCTTTTGTCGTTGCGCTCGTTAAATCTATGCAACGATAGACAGAGCACTTTTGGAGACATTTTATTGCTCTTTAAAAAATACAAACATCTCCGAGTTTTTTGTAGTAGGACTCATTAAACATCCATACCACAATCTGTAAAGCACATTTTTGGGATATTTTATCGCTCTTTAAACAATATAAACATCCCCAAGTTTTTCATCCTTTGCACTCGTTAAATATATGCAAACGATGCTCTGAGCACCTCTTTTTTGATCTAGTTCCAACTCATAAACTGAAAAAGACCAACGGAGCATCCTTTTTAGGCACTTTTTTCTCGCTCTTTAAACTGAAAAAATCCCGAGCTGTGTCTTGCTGCTCGTTAAACATGCTAAAGATGACCCGAGCATTCTTTCAAGTACTTTTTCTTGCTCGCTAAAAAATGAAAAAATCTCGAGTTTTTGTTACTGAGCTTGTTAAAGTGTCACGAAAAAACACGAGTTTAGTTCGTCACCTCGTACTCGTAACAAAATGAGGTCGATATCTATTGGAAAAAGGTTTCTCTTTATCTGGGCTCAATAGATTAAATATGGAAAAGTAACCAATCCGGGTATACTATTAACCTTTTATTGCACCTAGTTAACAACTATGACAAAGAGACCACCATGGAGTCTCTCTTTACAATCTTTTCAGACTCTCTAAAGATGAAAAGATCACCGAGTTGTCTAGTCTGGACTCTTTAAATCCATAGACAAGATATAGAGTCGTTCTTTTTACAATACTTTTCAGACTCTTAAAAGATGAAAAAATCGATGAGTTTTACTGTCTGGACTCATTAAACTAATCAGATAGGACAAAGAGTTGTTCTTTTTAGCGATCATTTCTAGACTCTTTAAACATGAAAAATATCGATGAGTTTACCCATCTGGACTCATTAAAAATCAGACGGGGAAAGTGGAAATACAATTGTATCCTGTATTCGAAAGTGTGGTTTGGCGGCATTCGTTCCCTTGAACATGGCACTCCCTCAGATAAACCGTCATTTTGATAGCCTCTCAATATGAACCCTACCAACCTATGAGTTTTTAGCATATATACCCTGATGCCATTGCATCTTCGTATCTTAAACACTCTATAGTGTTCATGAGTCTAGTGCTGTCTGGTTAAAACCGTTCTCATGCCTTCTATTGTTCAAGGGTCCCTACTTGTTTCCACGATCAACTGACCCTACATATCCTTTCATCATGCCCTCCTTTACTTAGACCCAAAAGTTCAAAAGATTTTTCAAAAAACAAAATCATCCTTTTCTGGTTTCGTGTTGACTGATGTAGGACATGCCATTTCCTACCTTTCGACAGGTTCCTTCCTATCGACTTCAACACTCTATCTAGGAAGGTAACACAGAAACATATTCAGTGCCTTGGTGCTTACAGACATTAGTGGCAGGTTACCTTGTGCTTGATCACGAGTTTTCATTATTGGCTTCCGGTTAAGCGATTCTACGAGTCTTTGACAACAAAAAATATTTCACACTCATTAGTTTGCACTATGCATCTTGGAGACCATCACCATTATTGGTGGTCTTCCTCGCATCTGTTAACAGTCTCCATTATTGGCTGGTAATCAGATGATTTCGTGCATGTTCGACGTCAACTCATTTTATCACATGTACCGATCTATGTTGTTCGGTGAAGCAGGAATCAAGACCTTGGGTAGAGGCTTGCATCATTCAGCCTTGTTTCCTCTCCCAAGCTGTGATATTGTTCTTTGAAGACAGCCATTTCAGGATAATCTATTATAATGTTGGATCCACCCTGTGCCATATTGGCGGCCAGCATTGTTATATCTCTAAGGAGAAAGTTACTCTAACATAGCTACTGAGCATGGGAATGCTGACTCAGGACATGATTTTAGCAGTTCATATATATGTACTTTTGTTGTATCAGGTTTTCCTTACCGCCCGAAACTTCTCTCTCTCTCTACAAAGATTTTGACGGGAAACGACAGTATTTTCATAAAGTATTTCGGCCATCGTCTCTGCCTCTGATCTCATACTTTAGGGGGCATCTGCTATAGGACAAATTGACCTCCTAATCAACTCAGAGGAGAAAGACAAGATGACTAAAGCAATGATCACAATTGCAGGCCTAGAATCCACACTAACGCTCTCCATACACTAACTTCCTGCTTTATAAAGCTTGTTTACAAGGCAGGTTCATGGTTTTTGCCCAAATGAACTACAGGTGGAGTTTGGCAGCCCTAATTTGATTTCTATATAAGCAACGAGAGGGCCATTGCAAAAGGGGGTCAGAGCATTTATAAGGATAGCCCATAGTGCTATTGTGAAACTGTCATATTCTTGAAGGAGCTAGCTTAAAGAAGGAGAGAGAGAGAGAGGAAGAAGGGATAAGGAAGGTTGATGCAACAGGTTTGTTGTAATCACTCTTTCATTCTGAATATAGGACTGCGGTTGTGTTCCCTACTCCAAGGTGTCGGCGATATTGTGCATTCATTTGTTCATTCTGATGCTTTTTGTGTTGAGTAGATAAGTTATACATTTATACATTTTTGTTACGGATTCTTGCATTAATTTTCAGAAGTGTATGCTGTGATTGGTTTTCTTTGTTCTTTTGTGATGGAATCGTCTTGGAGCCGGTTAGGAGGAGTTCTTCTAACCTCACGGAGATCCCCAAGTGAATATAGAAAGAACCAAAGGTGATCCTCTTTCCATACACTTTCAATATATGCATGATAAATGAACATGTGTGTAACAGGTAGCTTTTGCAGATAACCTTACTGTCTGTCGAAGGTCCCGGGAAGACTTTCGAGGGTAGTTTTCATCCCGTGCATTTTACCCCATAGCAAGCATTTAACCTTCGTTAAGGTTTTCAAATGGGTCTCGCATATTTCTCGACATAGATGTGGTGCATGCATAATTGGGGATCAATCCCTTTCATATCTGGGCAATCCCAAGCGAAATCCTCTTTATATTTTCTAAGGATTGGAACAAGCCTTTGTTGTTGTTCATCAGTCAGGTTTTTGTTAATGTTTAGGACTTTCCCTAGCTCAATTTCAATGGATTTGTTGTTATAAATAGTTGTTGTTGGTATTGTTTGGTCATTGATATCTTTTAAGGGATCTTCTTCAATTTCATTATCTAGGGCTGCTTCAATAATGTGACATTTTAGATTAGATGCGGCATCTGGGTGGTTAATGTAAGTGTTAATAATATCATCTTCTGTTTGATTCTTAAATTCAAGAGCATCTGCTACAGTTAGCGGTGATCGAATGTTTTCAGTTAAATATGTTACAGGTTGTTTCCTAGTTTTTATTATTGTTAGGCTTGGCTGAGCTAGAGGATATAAAGCTAGATTCTTCACATTACTTCCTCTCGCTATACTCATCTATTACACAGTAATTTTTCATTGCCCTCATCTCAGTCCCTCTGCTGTGTCATGTGTCAAATAAACATGTTTAGATATTCCCACTAATATAAGAAGATTAAGCAAATGCTCTCTGATGCTGCAAATTGACCCTCATTCCCTAAGTTTTTGCATCGTCACGAGTAAATCCTTAATATACCCGATGATCCCATGTCATAAATGGTCTCATCACAACTCCGTCACAGGTGTACATCTGTTTCTCGCGACGGTCGGATTTCTAGACCCTACGCGAGGTTATGAGCTATATATAGCGATGATGGGTCTGCATGCATTGCCTCCTGGCGATGTCGTCACAGAGACTTAGTTTACGGCTAGCAATGATCCAGATTGGGCGAATTTGTTCCAATAGTCGGCCTTCTGGATGTCTCTAGACCTGGTTGTTGGGTCGGTTTGGGTCGCCCTTCCCCCTCTGGGATGGTAGTTTTGTCTTTTGCGCTACCTTCCTTGAGGATGAACTCCCTCTCCCTCATTTCATGGAGACTCCTTCTCCTATAAAAGCACTCACCTTTGCTATGATCTGCTAGTTCTTTTGGTTGGGTAGTGCTGCTAGTGCTTTTAAGTTTGATAGATAGCTTTGGTGTGAGTGTGACAAGTGTGGGATTGTTAATAGCTTGTAAGAGGTTGTGGAGTGCCCTTAACTTTGTATTAAAGCTTGTGAGTGAGAGAGAGATATTGTTGACCCATCCTTGAAGAGTGAATGCTTGAAGAAACATACTGGTTGGACCCTCCGAGAAGGCTTGCGGCGTCAAGACTTGGTTGTAAGCTTTGCTCTTGATTCATTATTAATACAATCAATGATGATTTCCTATGTCTTGTATGTAATTTACTTGATAGCTCATGATTTCTTGACTTTATGAGTAAATAGATCATTGTTGTTTCCCGGTTACATGCTTTGTCGTTGTCTTGTGTTGTTTCAGGTTGATTGCTCATTAAGGAGAAGGAAACGGAAGCTGGATCAGCGCAACGGAACTTCATCAACCACCAGTTTGAGGTAGGCCTCCAACGATGACTATTTAATGGAATCAATTGTCGTTTTGCCTTTGTTATGACTAGACCCACTCTAGGGCTAGAGGGGTTGCCTCTTTCCGCAGAGGGAACACTTTCCTGCATCACATATTCCCTCTGCGGATAGAGGCAACCCCTCTAGCCCTAGAGTGGGTCTCGTCACAACAAAGACAAAACAACAATTGATTCCCTTAAATAGTCATCATTGGAGGCCTATCTCAAACCAGTGGTTGTTGAAGTTATGTTGCGTTGCTCCAGTGTCCGTTTCCTTCTCCTTAATGAGCAATCAACCTGAAACGACCCAAGACAATGACAAAGCACGTAACCGGGAAACAACAATGATCTATTTACTCATAAAGTCAAGAAATCATGAGCCATCAAATAAATTACATACAAGACACAGGAAATCATCATTGATTGTATTAATAATGAATCAAGAGAAAAGCTTACAACCAAGTCTTGACGTCGCAAGCCTTCTCGGGGGGTCCAGCCAGTATGTTTCTTCAAGCATTCACTCTTCAAGGATGGGTCTCCCAACAAAAAATATCTCTCTCTCACTCACAAGCTTTAATACAAAGTTAAGGGCACTCGACAACCTCTTACAAGCTATTAACAATCCCACACTTGTCACACTCACACCAAAGTTATCTATCAAACTCAAAAGCACTAGCAGCACTACCTAACCAAAAGAACTAGCAGATCATAACAAAGGTGAGTGCTTTTATAGGAGGAGTCTCCATGAAATGAGGGAGAGGGAATTCATCCTCAAGGAAGGTAGCACAAAATATGGAACTACCATCCAACCAGACCCAACAACCAGGTCTAAAGACATCCAGAAGGCTGACTGTTGGAACAAATTCGCCCAATCTGGATCGTCGCTAGCCGTAAACTAAGTCTCCGCGACAGCATCACTAGGAGGCAATGCACGCAGACCCATCGTCGCTATATATAGCTCATAACCTCGCGCCAGGTCTAGAAATCCGACCATTGTGGGAAACAGATGTACACCTGTGACAGAGTCTCGATGAAACTGTTTATGACATGGGATCGTCACGTATATTAAGGATTTACTCACGACGAGGCAGAAACTTAGGGAATGAGGGTCAATTTTCAGCATCAGAGAGCATTTGCTTAATCTTCTTATATTAGTGGGAAGATATAAACATGTTTATTTGACACATGACACAGCAGAGGGACTGAGATGAGGACATTGACAAATTATTGTGTAATAGATGCCCCCTAAAGCATGAAGCCTGAGAGAGTGGGAGGAGTGAAATGCTTTACGAAACTGTTTGAACTGGAATACCACCTCGAAGATAAATAGTCTAGGCATGGGCGCAGCCATCCAAAAGACATATGAAACTAGGTCTGTGGTATTGTCGCAGCCATCCAGTTGACAAGACCATGATAATGATAAAGCTATGGTCGCAGCCATCCATCAAAGAGTCATATATGTAATCACGAACCAATCCACATAGCCCAAACATATGTAATCTTAGTTCAGGGTCTTGAAACCCAACCGATCATAGTACAAATTCTAGCATGCGAATAGATGTGTTGAGGTCGAGCATGATAGAAAGTCACTTGATTACCGGTCAATGATGAAAACCATTAACAAGCGCGAGAAAGACCACCAATAATGCCAATGCCTCTCAAGGTATTGTCTAGTACAATCCACTAAGTGTGAAAAAATGAGCTGAAGTCAAACACCCGTGGAATCACCCAATCGAAGACCAATGATGAAAGTCTATCGTCAGGTGCGAAGAACTTGCCATTGAGGCATGCAAGCTCCAAGGTACCAAAGGGAGTCCCTAGATCAATCTCTTGGATAATGAGTTGGTGTCGACAGGAGATGACCAGTCACAGGAGGGCCATAATGTTTCCCCCATCATTGACATGAGACAAGGAACAAGTGGTAGATGGTGAAATAGAGTATCAGAGGAGGAGGTAAGGGTATGAACTGCAGAAGGATTATACTCTTGAAAATATCGGCGACATGACTATGGAATGTGGCAGCATTTTGGTACCAAGGGATCAGAGGCTTGATGGAGACAACATGGATCAAGTGGAATGAGGCAAAATGGCTACCCAGAACCTCGGAAGGCCAACTAACGATGTGTGGATATCCCAACCCGACAAGAAGCAAAAGTGTCGATGTTCAAGAGTGACTAGCTACTGCAGGTAACCAATGATGACTTCCAAATTTTTCCCCTACCATTTCTAGCAAGTACCCCAATTATTTTTTAAAACAAGCTTGAAGGGGATAGCATATGCTTGTAATATAATTTCGACCTTCGGACAAATCCAACCTAGTGATATTTTAACAAGCCCTAGGGAGGAGAAGCTCGAGTCTCATCATGGTGACGAGTCCAATGTCGTCAGGGTTTAACGAGTCTGACATAGGGAAAACTCGGAGTCTTTTTCTGTTAGGCCCCTATACTACTAGTGTAACCCCTTATTGTTATTAGTATAACCCACTTATTATATTGATGTACCCATGTAGTGCCCATATGGTTACTATTATGCCACATAGAAGCCCACCATTGTTACTGTTGTGCCCTACAATATTATTGTTATGTAGGCTTTGATTGTATTGGGACCACTTAGACTCCTATATATAGAAAGGAGGTATTTTCATTTGTATCATCCAAGAATTGTTCATTTATGTAATGTAAAGGAGGTTGCCCCCTCGAAGAGGCTGAATTCTAAGGCGTTGATCTATCTTTTCTATATTTTCTTGAGCTGGTTTCATAACATTTTCATGTTTAGAGAGTTTGAAAAAGACACGGAAAAGAAACTTCCAGGGGGGTCCTTTTTCGTAAATTTGTGTCCCTTGAGCCTGAAAAAGTAGAAAGCAATACCCAAGAGAACTGCTTGGCCATTACGACCAAGGAGTACTTTCCATAATTAGTGGTCCCGATCCGAAAAAGTAAAACTGCGATCAAAGACACGTCGTTTCATAACCAATATCGAACTTGAAACGACAAAAGTCCAGCGATCTTTTCACTTTTATACGGTCAGAAAAGAGCTAAAAGTGGACCGCCTTTTATTTCGTTTAACGAGTTAAAAGGGGAAACTCGGCAATATTTTCATATTTGACGAGTCAGAAAAGAGCTTAAAGGTGACTCGTCCTAGAGGAACGAGTGGTATAAAGGGTAGCAACTGGTTCTGATAATGGTGGAACTACTCAAAACATGTAATGGTCAAGAGGCTGGCTAATAAAACCACTCATCGCTGTGGTCCCTCAGGAAAGGAAAAAAACCAAGTGAAAGCATATGATCAGCCAAAGAGATGGTGATGATGAAACAAAAACAACCAAGGCTCATCTAGCAAAATTTAGCAAATAAAAACGGCAATCACGAGGTGTAAATCGGGTATGGGTTCATTTTTTACACAAGCTTGAACCATGGAGAACTCTGCTTCGATTCGGTTTCATGTTTACACATGCTTGAAACGAAAAACTATGCTTGTTATAAGTTTTCATGCCACCAACATAATAATGCAAATCGAGGTACATGCCCCCCAAGCTTCATTACATTCAACGAGGTGGATGGAATGAAGTTTCACTGGCAAGGTCTTGAAAAGACTCGACTTGGATTTTACGAGATCTGAATCAAAGACTTGATTTGGAAAGGGAGTTGTTTCATTTTTTTAATGAGGTTGACACAGTAAAAGAACTATCCTCATAACCCTTGTTTCATTTTTTAACGAGGTTGATATAAGATCAAGAAATTTCCTCGAGACTCCTTGTTTCATTTTTTAACGAGCTTGACACAAGACAAGGAACTATGTTCAAGACTCTTGTGTTCATTTTTTAACGAGGTTGACACAAGAACAAGAACTCTCCTCAAAACCCTGTTTCATTTTTTAACGAGGTTGACACAAGATCAAGAACTTTCACTAAGACTCCTTGTTTCATATTTTAACGAGATTTACACAACAAAAGAACTCTCCTCAGGACTCCTTTTCATAGGCCATACAAGAACATGGCTCCCAACAGGTCTTCGCGAGATGGAAGAAACATGCTTCGGGAGATACACATGTCATTAGACACCAATGATAGATCGGGTTCCAATGCCCCCAGTACATGATGTACAAGACCATCTGCATGATCATCAACATAGGCGAAGACACAATGGGTAGCCACATAATTGACCTGCGGCTGGGAAGGTTCTGCTTGCAAGAAAGAACCGATAGGGGACGATAGCTACACAAGAGGCACCGGGGGACTAAAGAATGACAATTGATCTATGGTCACCATTCTTCCATTGTGTGGGAAACAAACCACACGGAAAAGTGAAGAGACAAGGGCCCCCATGGCATAAACATAGTCATGGCCAAGGAGAAGACTGAACTCTAGAGCACCTTGGACAACCATTATGTCTATATAGACAGTGTTGCCTCCAAAAGTAACAGGGAACTTCGGAAGGATACCTAAAGGTTGACTGGTCCCTCCGTCAAATGCCAACAGATTTTGCATGATTGGCACAAGTTGTGGGGAACCCAAAGCTTACCAAGTAGTGAAAGGCATGAGGTTAACCAATGCACCCTCATCCAAGACAGTGCCATGTACTGCCTTATCATAGACATGTACTGTAATCTGGAAAGGCACATAGGATGGAAGGCGAAATGCAGTCAAATGACTCCAATCGAAGGAAACGATTGAACTACTTGGTGGGGGTATCATATGATTGCCCACCTGCTCTACAGGAACCGAAGAAGGACCCTCTGAATCAGCTAGGATAGGAGGGTCGTTCTCGGACTCAGGAGAATCTGAGGAGACAAGAAGAACATGAGTAGTGTAATCATGATGCTCTTCTGGAACAAAGTGATCAAAGGGTGGTGAATCCAAGTCGACACTCTTTCCGACCAATGGTTGGTCAGGAACAGGCTGAGCACAGCCAGGTTCGGGAAGAGAAGGGTGGACAAGAGAAGAATCTAAGTTAATCTTTCTGTCAACCGGGAGAGGGTCTGAAGAGAGCCTCTGATAACCAACTGGAAGAGGAGGCGAAGAAGCTGTAAGACTTTCCAAAACAACGGAAGCTTTATCCATGAGCGAACAAAGGTGAAGAAGATGGTTACCTTCACATAGTCTACAGGGGAATTGAATCTTCCCTTTCTTTTGAGTGCTACTAGTTGAGGATTGAACATCGACATGAGCTTCAGAGGACAATGAGGGACAAGCCAGATCGTGAGACGATACTTCCAAGACCCTAGGAATGCCAGGACAATCACGAAGAAGATGGTCACCCTTGCACAATTTACAGGGAAACTTAACCTTCCGCGGGGGAGCAGAGGGTGGTCCAACCTGAGATGTACCCGAAGAAATAGCGGCATAAGTGGCCTCGCGTTTATTAGACTTCTTCTTCTTCTTCATAGTCTCCTGGTTACTAGATGCGAAACTTTCACCAGGCGAAGGAGGAGATGAAGGTGAAGAAACAGGGGAAGAAGGTGCCGGCTCAACCTTGGAGTCAACATGTTGTGGTTCAGACAAAGGAGATGGTGGAACAGGATTCATGACACTCAAGACCACTGATGTTGAAAACAAACAAACGGGCAGACCAATGTTTAACCTAGGCAAAGACAACGTTGCCATGTACGGAGCACTGGCATTTCCAGAAGGTGGAAACAGACCAGGATTTCCATCTGGGGGAAGACCTTGGGCGGTAGACTCGGGGAATGTCTCCATCGGGAACAAGCCTGAAAAACACTCTAATCACAACCAAGAACTCGAACTGTTACCAGGAATATTTCGTGGGCAGTAAATTTTATGACACAGGAACAAAACTTGACCTTTTCATGTTTCAAGAGTCGAGAAAAGGACGAAAAGATGACTCTAGTCACCTTCGAATATTTAATGAGCCTGAAAGGATAAGTGCTTAGATGGACCTTTTCTTTTAAGGAGTCCGAAAAGGAACGAAAGTGACTACTCTGGAGAACTAGGTAAAAGGTTTACCAAACAACCCGTAAAACTACATATACACCTTGGCGATCCTATGAAAACCAAGGACTTTTTGTACGACAATCAATCTTCCTGAATGTTGTGTTCGGTGCGTTACGGTTTGCAAGGCAGCAGACACGGCTTCCTAAGAATATAGGATGATAACCTAGTGGGGTCTCCCAACATATACTCGATGGTACTGGGAGCGCAAATCCATACTAGCATCTATTGAGTCACAGAAGGAGGAATCACCCAACCTTAAGTGAAAGCAATAGTGACTAGGTTTAACGACGCCAGAGCACGTATTTAGCCTAGACCTCTAAATAATGTGTGTTATTTTCAATGTGTTGTTAGGTTCATTAAGTTCATTTTAGAGTTGATCTTGAATTGTGTTTCAATTTCCAAGCATTATCGTGTGTATATCAAAACCTAGGATGCAACTAGAATGAGTTAAGTATCTTTCATTTCGATGAACCCCTACTTACAGAAAGGTAGAGAGATTATTCCCAGACCAAGAAAAAACCAAGACTAGCAAATGCAATCACTAAGAGACACAATGCATAAACACATCAATTCCTATAGTGCATCGATACTACTAATGACGGATTCAAAGTTTGTGTTCCAATTTCTCAAACATGAAAAGCTTGAAATGCAAATGTACTTTCATTTTCGTATACTAAATGAATGCAATCTTTTGATTTTGATAACTTTGAATTCTAAAGAAACAAATGAGCAAGCGTGAAACGATTTATCCAAACAATTGTAATCTATGTTTGGCAGTGAAAAATCGAATCAATATCAAAATTGGTTCAATAATTGACACTAAGCATCAACCAGCAAGAAACAAGCAATGGACAAAACTCAAGCAAACCAACAAGACAGCTACCGATGAACCTTGGACAGACAAGCAACCAAGCCAAATAATTCAAAACTTGAGAAGCTAGGCCACGAAGCCAAAAATACAAGATTCACTCAATGAAGCCAAAGAGTAAGCACCTTAACCAAAAGCAATTAAAACAAACTAATAGGTAAGAGAAAGATAGCAAGGGATTAACCAGACTAGTAAATTTAGGAGGTAGAATTGAAAAAACAATTCTACAGGAATCATCGCGAGCGTAACACCAACAACTAGGTACGATCAGCCACTAGCCGTAGCAACAAAGCGATGTCGTCACGAGAGTACACGTCTTTTACGCGACCGGCCGATTTCAGGAATCATCGCAACTGTACGACAAGATTCAGTGATGCACACACTTTTAAAACAGAGACAAGGCAACGTCGGCGCGACTATTAGGCTTTTTCCAGCGACGAACTTAAAAATAATGGAAAATGAATGAAAACTCCCAAACAAAGACCAGTCTATCCTTACAGACAATAAAGGGATTTCCCAGATTGACCCAGGTAACCTAAAAGACTGATGGTTCAACCCCAAAATTCAAGAGACACTAAATCAAAATCAAGCAAAAGCAAACAAGAGAAAAACATATGAAGGAATCCCTAGCGGAGTCACCAACTTGTGATGCAGGAAAGTGCTCCCTCTGCGGACAGAGACAACCCCTCTAGCCCTAGAGTGGGTCTAGTCACAACAAAGACAAAACAACGATTGATTCCCTTAAATAGTCATCGTTGGAGGCCTACCTCAAACCAGTGGTTGATGAAGTTCTGTTGCAATGCTCCAGCTTCCGTTTCCTTCTCCTTAATGAGCAATCAACCTAAAACAACACAAGACAACGACAAAGCACGTAACCGGGAAACAACAATAATCTATTTACTCGTAAAGTCAAGAAATCATGACCTATCAAGTAAATTACATAGAAGACATAGGAAATCATCATTGATTGTATTAATAATGAATCAAGAGCAAAGCTTACAACCAAGTCTTGACGTCGCAAGCCTTCTCGGAGGGTCCAGCCAGTATGTTTCTTCAAGCATTCACTCTTCAAGGATGGGTCTCCGAACAAACAATATCTCTCTCTCACTCACAAGCTTTAATACAAAGTTAAGGGCACTCCACAACCTCTTATAAGCTATTAACAATCCCACACTTGTCACACTCACACCAAAGCTATCTATCAAACTCAAAAACACTAGCAGCATTTCCCAACCAAAAGAACTAGCAGATCATAACAAAGGTGAGTGCTTTTATAGGAGGAGTCTCCATGAAATGAGGGAGAGAGAGTTCATCCTCAAGGAAGGTAGCACAAAAGACGGAACTACCATCCCAGAGGGGGAAGGGCAACCCAAACCGACCCAACAACCAAGTCTAGGGATATCCAAAAGGCCGACTGTTGGAACAAATTCACCCAATCTGGATCATCACTAGCCGTAAACTAAGTCTCCACAACAGCATCTCTAGGAGGAAATGCACGCAGACCCATCGTCGCTATATATAGCTCATAAACTCACATCGGGTCTAGAAATCCGACTGTCACGGGAAACAGATGTACACCTGCGACGGAGTCGCGAAAAGACCGTTTATGACATGGGATCGTCATGTATATTAAGGATTTACTCGTGACGAGGCAGAAACTTAGGGAATGAGGGTCAATTTGTAGCATCAGAGAGAAATTGCTTAATCTTCTTATATTAGTGGGAAGATATAAACATGTTTATTTGACACATGACACAGCAAAGGGACTGAGATGAGGACAGTGACAAATTACTATGTAACAAGGGATGCTTCAATCATGTGACATTTTAGATTAGATGCGGCATCTGGGTGGTTAATGTAAGTGTTAATAATGTCATCTTCTATTTGATTCTTAAATTCAAGAGCATCTGCTACAATTAGCGGTGATCGAATGTTTTCAGTTAAATATGTTATAGGTTGTTTCCTAGTTTTTATTATTGTTAGGCTTGGCTGAGCTGGAGGATATAAAGCTAGATTCTTCACATTACTTCCTTTTGCTATAGTCATACTACCTGTTCGATAGCTTATATAAGCATCTACGGTCGCTAGCCAAGGTCTTCCTAGAATTAGGGGATGTCCATCTAGCCAGTTTCGAGGATTAATAATCAAGAAATCTGTTGGGTATTCCCAAGAATCTACAGACACCATTACATCCTGTAATGTCCCTTCTGGTTTGACAATCGATCAGTCAGCAAGTTCCAGCAAGGTCGTAGTTGGATCTAAGGTTGTGATGCCAAGTTTTTGACAAGTTTTTGTTGTGAGAATATTAATGGTTGCTCCTAGATCAACTAATGCATTAGGAAAGGAACATCCATTTATTTGGACTGTGACTATAGGGTTTCCTAGGTCCTCATATTTCACCAGTGTTTCTCTGCCTGATAATAAATCAGACAAAGTTCCGACTACTTGGACAGTTGGTGTTGTTTTTATTTTCCTCTTGGGATTTTTAGTACACAATTCCTTAATAGTTTTTGCATAAATTGGAATGTCCTAAATAGCTTGGAGGAGGGGTATTTTTACACAAAGATTTTTTTATTCTCCCAGAATATTGAAATCAGGATATTCTATAGGGCGGGGTATAATTAGTCTCTCTAGGAATGGTGGAGAAGAGGTAATATTTTGATCATGGTTCTTCTGTTTAACCGTATTCTCAATTTGGGGTGTTTGTTCTGCAGGTAACGGTTCTTTTAATTTTATATTTTTATCCGCCTCTGACTCAATTATCTTTCCAGACCTTAATTTGAGTTCATTACACTCCCTCAACTCAGTTTCTGGCTCCGGCCCCTCAATAATTTGTACAGATTGGACTGGTCTATTGTTGGGATTCGGGTTGGGTTGGGCTAGGAGCTGTGGTTGTATATTGGGTTGAGGGTTCTGCTGCAATGTGTAAGGTGCTGGTAGTGTAGGTTGAGGCAGGGGGATTGCTCCCGCTAGCTGGTTTGTAGGTCTATTCCAGCTTGATTGTCAGTCCTGGTTTTGTGAAGTGGAGGGTGGACATTGGGATGGATATGTATTGTTCTGCCAAAATAGTGGAAAGTAAGAGGAATTTGGCCAACTATTGTTTTGATTTGATTGATTGGACCAAGGTGGCATAGAGAATGCTTGTGGTGACCAATTAGGAAAAGGTGGCTAGTTCTGCCATGTGGCTCCTGTGTATTATTGAGAATTATATTGCGAGGGCTGAAAGAATGAGGACGGGTCGGTAGGCATACCTGTTTGTTGTGCTTGCCATTGGCGACGCTGATTTAACAGGTAGACTAGTTATGTTTCTTCCTCTACCTCCTTGAAGACTACTTTTAACCTTGGGAGCGATGGCTAGTTTTCTGTGGCATGATCTTTAGTGCATATGGCACAGGTCTGTACCATATCCAGCGCGCATTCTTTATGACTATGCTTCTTCCTACATCAAGGGAAAAAGATCACCAGGTTCTGTCCTGCTTTGGCCTGCTTCTGCTTGGCTTGCATAATGTCTAATCGTGTCGTCAAAGTTCCCAAGATATCCATTTTGAAATCCTCCTGCAGGTTGCCAATTTTTGCACAAGTAATGCTTCCGCCAGAGATTTTGCTATCCCTGGTGGTCATATCGCGTTCTGCTGGTTTCAGTCTCGTACTGCCTCTTGAGCACCTAATACACAAATTAATAATGTTAGCATAGTCTTCTTGATATATATCACCTTTACCCATAATATTTAATGTCTCTATCCATTGGTCTTTCATCCCTTTAATCAGTGTAGTTTTTAGCACATTATCAGGCAAAGGCAGAGTTGCGTAGGGAGACCTTTGGAGGTTATATTGAAAACGCTCCACATACTCTTCCAACGTTTCACTAGGTCTTGCTACCATTTGGAATATTTCGTCTTTTAGTTCCCTAGATCTGCAATAATCCTGATATTTTTTAAGGAAAGCAGTTTTCATTTGATCCCAATCATTTATGGTGCCCCCACCTAGTCCCATAAACCAATGCAGGGCTGCTCCCTTTAACGTAGAGGGAAATAACTTTAGTTTCTGGGGATCGGTGGTGTAATCATAACCCTGACATAATACATCAAATTCAAACAGAAATGCATCTAGATCTTCTGATGTGAGTCCATGAAAGGTGGGAATATTTTGTAGAGGGATAGCTTTCATGGGTGCATTGACAGTTGTGTCAACGATAGGATACTGTAATGTAGAGGTCTGGGGTGCTTGTGGATTATTGGCCATTTGATCAAAGATATGCCAGTACCCTTCCAAGATCTCTGGAGCTAGAGAGTTATCCCTAGGATGTCTAGAAGAGGTGGGAATGATCTTAATAGCACTCCCTTGATCTGGGACATTGGGTGTCCTTTGCTCAATTACTACCTGAGGGGTTCTTGGTTCCTCTGTTTCCCCTATTTCTCCTCCTTCTTCACGAATATTGCAAGAATTCCCTTCTTGTGAGGGAATTGGGCGTGAATTTTCAATATCTTGAAAACTCTACTCAGTGCCTTCCATTTTACTGTGGACCTCAGCGTAGGCTACAGATGGTGAGCCTATGGCTTGAAGGGAGACAGTAGGTTGTCTAGAAGCAACGGTTCAAGGACCTACTGATGGCTGAGATTCAAATTTTCTTAAGATGTCGTCGATAAAATTTTATCGTCCAAGGGTCACCGGTCCCTTAGATTTTTCAGGTTTGGGAAGTGGAATTGGATTGTTTTCTAGTCTTTTCTTCTTAGTCATTCATGCAAAAAAAATCAAATGTTTATTTCTACCTTAAGTTCCTAACTATTCTGTTGGAAAGCGGACGGGGGAGAAGGCATTTTACTTGCTCCGTACACAAGTTCTTACCTTCTTACCTTCTTACAAGTAAAAATAAAAATAAAAACAAAAAATAAAAAATTGCTCAGAGTACAAATGTTGAAGGAATCTTTGAGCACTGGCAACTGTAGAGATAGGTAGAGCGTCAAGTGCATAGGGGTTCGGTAAACCTTATGAACAAAGGATCAAAAGTGTGGGACTAACTTGCATAGAAAATGCCACAAAACTAGTGGCTCAAATTTGAGCAAGGGGGGTGTTCGCCCGCTCTGATACCATGTTAAACACACACATGGAATATGAACAATATATGAAAGAATAAGAATTAATTGCATTTATTATTCACAATGATGTACATTTATACATTTTTCATGACCGGCGGATTCATATTCCAAGGTCTCTTGGACTCCCCTTGACTACTCAACTTTCACACCATAACCCTTAGCAGATTAGGTGTCAAACAGCTCTGCCCTTGTGTTATAGACATATTTGGGCACATCAACCCCAAACTCATATGTCGATGTATTAGGGCTCATCAACCTCTAAAATATTTGTTTCATACCCTAAAGAAACTTAGTCATCTGAATACATCATTCCCCAAAAGTTCCATCTCAGAAATCATCCAGAAAGTGCCTAAACTGAACCATACTGACTGCTACACTATCAAAGTGCGATGCATACTGACTGCTACACTATCAAAGTGTGATGCATACTGTTTAGGCCTTCTATAGGGTGCGATGGGTGAGGATGGACAAATTTCTAGGATAGTTTGTTAGTTGGTTGCTCATGGAATCTTCTAGAAACTTCTCCTGTGCCACTTGCCTCTCTGAATTCGCCCAAGGATGACCAAGGGAATTAGGAAACCATCTCCAATTCCCCTCTCTTGTGGAACCAATTGTAACAAGTGGAATGACACTAAGCAATCCCCATGGATGACTCACACCCTTGCAAACATCTATAAAAGGATCTCCCATCCAAGAGATCAAAAGGTTGAATTGTTGTGAATTGCAAGTAAGTGCTGTTATTTTTAGTATTGAGGAGAGAGCATTGTATTCTTGTTGGTGTGTTCTTGCTAATTCATGAGGTGAAGAAGGATTGATGCTGGGAGGATGGCACTAGATCAGACAACTGGGTTGTAATTCTCCTTATTATTAATAAATTGTGTCAGGATTTTTCCCAATTGATTGTGTAATTGTGAATGCTTTCATTTGTTCATTATATATCTGATTCTATAATGTTTATGTTGTAATAGATCACGATGCTTTGATAGTTCTTTGTTGTTGTACTTGTGCAGGTACTCTCCAAGCATGTTAAGTACGGGGAGGAGTTACTGGATCTGCCAAAGGAGAGAGAGATCAGGCAAGGGATCAAGCGAAAGTTCCAGGTTGGTTTTCTACTATCTTTCTCTTATCTGTTACACATAGGAAAGATCATTGAATTGCTTTAAACTGTTGTTTCTAGGGTAGCTGCCAAACCTAGAGGGTTAGTCGTTCAACAAGACACTAATTTTCCCAGAAACAAATTGGCGACTCCGCTGGGGAAGACCAGATGTTTGTTTGTTGTTTTTGTTTGTTTTATGTTCAATTTTATAAACTATAGACAGAGTCTGAAGCCAGCCAGGTAGCTTTCGAACTGCTCTTGCTCTGCAATTGCATAGTAGATAAATGTTGCTTCAGTCTATCTCTGGTTTAGTTTATGAATTAAACATTTGACTTGCAAGCACATCTAGATGCCCTTTTGGTAGCTCAGTAACCTCTTAGGACATTCCATCATACTTTTCTTATCATTGTTCATCAAAACCAAGCTTGATTCATTGAAAACTGCTCCACATTTGAGCCAAAACCATTTTCAGTAGCGCTCCCTGGACCATCGCACTGTCTTCCACTGTGACTCAGTATGCATCTCACCTCCCGAGTGTGAAAAGTGCGATGCATCTAAATTTCTATGAAGCCCAGGTGCGATGATTGACTGAACTCTTTTTCCATCTAGAACTTGAGGGTTTTTTACTTGTTTTCAGTCTTGTTTGGTTGTTTTGTTGAATATGAACAATGTCTCTTCACTAAAGCTTACTTGCATCACTTAGATCAGCCTCAATTTACATTAGGATTAGTGAATGTTTTTGTGTATTTGTTCCTCATTTACAATCCTTTGTTGAAAAGTGTTTTAGTCGATTTGTCGCTTCGATATAAAAGTGTCGTAAATCGTCGTTTTTTGTCGAAAAGAGAAGTGTCGTAAATTATTCCTTCCCTTGATAGTGATTAAACTTTTCTTGATGCATTTGATTTGATTTTACGGTTGATCTGGTAAACCTTTTTGTCTAGATTCTCTAGAGTAGTCACTTTCATTCCTTTTCGACTCCTTAAAAGAAAAGGTCCATCTGAGCACTTGTCCTTTCAGGATCATTAAAAATTGAAGGCGAATAGAGTCATATTTAGCTTTTTCTCGACTCTTTAAAACTGAAAAATCAAAGTTGTGTCCAAGTGTCCTTAAAATTAATTGATCACGAATAACATCCCTATTCCTTAGTTGATCTTAGGTTGAAACATATGGTGACAAATCCGGAGTCCACCGATCAAGGAATTCCTTTTGATGGAAATCCTAGTCCTTTTCCTTCTTTCTGAAATATTGGTGCTCCATATATGGCTATATTGTCCCTTCCGGGATTTACCATTGGCTTTCCAATATGGTTTTTTTTTACCTCCTTGGTTCAAAATGTCGTAATTTCTCCGCAATCGAGTACACCTCCAACTGGATAAAATCAACCTCCAATTGATTCTAAAGTTGACCCTTTGCCTTCTTCCTCGTTTGTTTCTTCCTCCCCTTCTTCCTCTTCGCTTGGTGAGTATTGGTACTAGTAACCAGGTGGCTAAGAAGAAGAAGAAGAAGAAGCAAATTCAGCAAAGGGGAAACCAAGCAATCATTGCTTTGAATGCAAAATCTGATGAGAAACCATCTGTTAAACCACACAAAGTTCGATATCCATGCAAATTTTGTGCGGGAGACCATATTCTCCAAAATTGTCCTGATATTCCTCGAATCTTGGAAGAATGGTGTTCTCGTTCACATCATCCCGTGTCATCAACCTCCGAAGACCATGTTGGTGACATACCATCAACCAGCAATAGTAAAGTTCATGGAAAGGAGGGAAAATTCAAGTTTCCATGTAGGTTATGTGAAGGGAAACACCCCATTCACCTTTGTCCCTATCTGGATGAAGCCAAGAAAGTATTGGATAACTGTCCTGCTTCACCGCAGCGACTTCCATCTTCTTACAGGAGCTCTCCCTAAATCCTTCACTAGTTGATGAACCGACTGACCAAAATCAACCATCGATTGAAACCACTCTCTCTGAAAGTAAATCCTATGAGTCTATAGTCGATCCAAATCAACAAATCGAGGCAACAGTTGACCCGATTTCACCTTCAATAAATCGTACCTTTCCCGAAGAGAGTGAATATGATTCCATTCCAGTTCTTTTTGTTTCTTCAGATTCAAATGAGCTTGGGGGAAATCCACTTGTTCCATCAAGACAGGAGGAAAATCCTCCAGTTCTCGTAACTCAAGGGGTTAATTCTCCCATTTCTATGGTACCTCCTCCAAGTAGTCTAGTCACTTCCTTTGATTGGAATCGACTGGCAGGATTCCGCCTTCATTCTTATGTGCCTTTCCAGATCATAGTACAAGTTTGTAAAATGATTGTATCTGGCACTATTATAGATGAAGGTGCATCAGTGAGTATCCTTTCCTCAACAGCTTGGAAAGCGCTTGGTTCGCCACCGCGTGTGCCTATTACACAAAATTTGTTGGGTTTCAACAGAGGAACCAGTCGACCATTAGGGATCCTCCCTCGGTTACCGATTACTTTGGGAGGAAAAACCATTTATCTAAATGTGATGGTAGTCCCAGGACCTTTAGATTACAATTTCCTTCTTGGGCATGACTATGATTATGACATGGGAGCTATGGTTTCAACACTCTTCCGAGTGATTTGTTTCCCGCATGAAGGAAAAATTGTCACCATTGACCAGCTTTCATTTCACGGTCCAAATATAGCTCCTAGTCAACCATCATCCCTAACTGGTCCATTTATACCAATGGTATCATCCCCGCCACGGGTTAATTATGTGGCAACCTGTTCCATACCTACATCAACTGACGATCAATTAAGTGATGTTGTTCATCATGTACCGGGGGCATTGGAATCAGGTCTCTCCTTCATGACTTCTTATGAGTCTTTGAGTAGATTTCGTAAAATCCCACAATGATAGTTCATTGTCTTGTGTCAACCTCATTAAAAAATGAAACAAGGGAGTCTGAGGATGGTTCGTTGTCTTGTGTCAACCTCGTTAAAAAATGAAACAAGGAATTCGAGGACAGTTCCTGGTCTTGTGTCGACCTCGTTAAAAAATGAAACAAGGAGTATGAGGATAGTTCTTTTACTGTGTCAACCTCATTAAAAAATGAAACAGGTCCGTGAGGATAATTCCTGGTCTTGAATCAACCTCATTTTAAAAAATGAAACTAAGGATATGGGGATAGTTCCTTATCTTGTGTCAACCTCGTTAAAAAATGAAACAAAATGGTATGAGCAGAGTTCCTTCAGCAAAGTTCCAAGCCGAGTCTTTGAGTAGATCTCGTAAAATCCCAGTCGAGTCTTTCACTTGATCTCGTTAAAGAACCTTCATTCCATCCACCTGATAGCCACGAGTGTCTACTTAGGTAAATGTAATGAAGCTTGGGGGGCATGCATCTAGTGGTAAAGTTAAGTTTCCCCGTAGGTTATGTGAAGGGAATCACGCCATTCACCTTTTCCTATCTGGATGAAGCCAAAAAGGTGTTGGATAACACCCTGTAGGTTATGTGAAGGGAATCACCCCATTCACCTATCTGGACGAAGCCCAAAAGGTGTTGGATAACTGTCTTGCTTCACCAAAGCGACTTCCATCTGGTTACAAGGGACTCTCCCTTTCATCATGTTGGGGGCATGTAAGCCAATTTTCAAGCATAGTTTTTCATTTCAAGCTTGTATAAAAATGAAACTAAATCCAAGCATAGTTTTTCATTTCGAGCTTGTGTAAAAATGAAATTGAATCCAAGCATAGGTTTTTCGTTTCAAGCTTGTGTAAACATGAAACTAAATCCAACCACAGTTCCCTATGGTTCAAGCTTATCTAAAAATGAACCCATTTTCAATTTTTTACACCCTCGTGATTGCCATTTTATCAGCCTCTATTATCAGATGAGCCTTGGTTGTTTCATTCCATCACCACCATCTCTTTGGCGGATCTTACGCTTTCACGTGGTTGTTTTACCCTTTTTTGAGGAACAGTTGCAATGAGTGGTCTTATTAGCCATCCTCTTCACATAAATCAACATGTTTTGAGAAGTTCCAACATCACTGGAACCAATTGGTACCCTAGACACCACTCGTTCCTCAAAATAGAGTCCTATTTAAACTCTTTTCAGACTCTCTAAACATGAAAATATAGTCGAGCGCTTGCCTTTTCCGGCTCATTAAAATATTGGAAACGACATCCCTCTTGTATTATTTTATCCTTTTTTGGACCTGAGGGATTACTTTACGAAAAAGAACTTATGGAGTTTTCTTTTCATCCCTTTTTCAAACTCTCTAAACATGAAAAGGACCGAGTTATCATTGTCGTTAAACTCATTAAAACAATAGCGACAAACTTGTCCATCTAGACGAGACCGAGTTTCACTGTCGCTAGACTTGTTAAAACATCAAATAGCGATAGGTTTTCCCGAAGGGTGAATTATAGAACAAGCATATGTTATCCTCCTCAAGCTTGACAAAAATAAAGAGGTACTGGTCAGCAATGACTGGGGAAAAAGGGGAAAAATCTTGAAGAATTTATGGTAGCAAGTCGCTCTTGAACATGACACTTTCACTTCATCTCCATGATTGAGTTGGGTTGGGTTATTCCATTCGCCGGTCATCATACCATTGGTCTTTCATACCATCCATATTTTGGGGTTAATGCTACCAATTCATCTCAGTGTCGCCAACATGTTCAAGAGAAGTCATCCAGTTAAATGTCCCATACATTGCAATACCTCTAACCTTCATATTTTCATGACCGCCATTCCTAAACCTTGTGTCATCAATTCATTTTCACCTCCAAAAATCATTTGCTTCATTTCATGTCGTATATGTGGGATACATCAAGGCCCTCCTACGACGAGTCACTTCTTGTCGACATCAGCTCATTATCCAAGAATTTGACGTAGAAACACCCTTTTAGTGCTTTGAAGCTTGATTACATCAATGGCAAGTTTCTTACTTTCGGCAACAGGTTGACATCAATGGCCTTCAACCGAAAAATTTTGCGTGGTGTTCGAAATCGGATCATGTATTCGCACCACGTGAATTGTACTATAGTACCTTCAGGATCATTCTCATTATCGGTGATTCCACTCGTGTCTGTTAACAACTCACATCATTGGCTGGTAATCAGGTGATGTCTTTCCATGTTTGACCTCAGAACATCTCTTCACATGGATTGTGTTGACACCTAATCCTCAACGGATGGGTGAACTAGAACGCGATCAGTCATCAAGAAGATGAACTGATCCATCCTATTTTTGTATATAAATGATAGTTAGCTAATGAATTATGCAATCAGTTTTCTTCTGCCTATTCTAGAGTTACCCTGGCCTGACATGGTATCAGAGCGCAGGTCCCAGATTCCTTGTAACTCCCATCTCTGTTCTGAGCGCTCCTCTGTCCTGAGCGCTGCTCAGTTCTGAGCGCTGCATCCGTCCAGAGTATTATTGATTCTCTGCGCATCATTGATTGACTGCGCCTCATGATTCTCTGCGCATCCGTTTTGATTTCCCTGAGCGTTCTCCTTCTGCATCGGTCTGGTTCTCGAATGCATTGATGATCTTCTCAGTGGCAATTTTCTCGTTGGTCTCTGCGTTTTTGACTCGGCTTCCTTGGCACGTTCTGCATCTTCAGACAGAGAGCCGTTACCCTTTCTCTGCAAAATTTTTTGAGCTTCCATCATTCTTCGCTTCTTGACGGGGATATACTCTACGTAACCTTCATCTTCTTCGGTTTTTTCTGAAGGTTTTTCGATATTTTCTCCGCTAAATTTTGAGTCCGAGGCGTTTAAACCGTGTGATTTTTTTCCAGAACCTTTCGGCTCTGAAGTCTTTACTTCCATTTTGGTGCCGCCTTCAAAGTGAGATTTTCTGTCAATAATTTTAGAGTTTGAGGGATTTACACTGCCATTTCCGTCCTTTCGAACGTCCTCCGCTCATTTGGAATAAACCGTTCTGCTATTTCTTCTACGGCGTCTCTTATCAGCATTACACAACATTGTTGTCAGCATACTATATCTTCCTTAAAAAATTGTTGGATCTGTCAAAACAAAATCACCAAATTATTACTATAAGCATGCTCTGTAATATTTCCCTCTGGCTTTGATACGTTGGCTTGTTTACGTTGAATACCGTGCAATAAACAGTTGAGCAGAATGGGGAAAATCGAGCGCTGTTGGGATTGAAGCAGTTAGGATGAGGCCCATGTCATCGCTTATGACCGTCAATCTAAGCTTTTGGGGCATGGATTTGGAACCGATAATGAAGATGGCCATAATGTGTTGCGTAGCTTTCTTTGAGCTCTGAGACAAAAGACACTTTGTTTGTTCAAGTCGTAAATCATCCAATGATTTTCAGTTGATCGCATCCTGTTGCAAGGCAAGACAGTATGGAAAAAAAATCCCGAACAAAAGGTCTTCATGAAAATGTGTATCCTTCAAACCATTGAACGGTAAGTTTTGAGGGTGTTTGCGCTTTCTGCTGTAAAAATAGTGGGATTTAGGCTTGTTTTTGGAGCCAACGACCTGTGCTCAATGAAACCGTATGTATATGTCTTGTTAATGATTGACCAGCATACATATTGACCAGCTTCTTCAATGCGTTGTTTCAATAAGTTTTTGAATGCGCTGCTTGAATAAGTTATTGAATGATTTTTTGGTATGGTAACTGACAAATAACATCTGGCGCCGTATAGTAACAAAACTGTGTTTGGTAGTTCAAATAGTATCAAAGCATTTGCAGTATTACATGATATTGATATATTGAAGTGATATATTAATACATTGAAGTATTGAAGTGATCCCTTGCAAAACATAGTAGTATTGCACTGATATGTACAATGAAATACTAATGTTTTTTAGCAAATATCAGAAGGATTTGAAGGCTGTAACGTAAGGATTTTTTTTTTATCAGCAGAAGTAATTTTTACAGAATGCATTCAATCATCTCTATGGTCGGAATAGTTCTCACTGGCAAGGAGAACTATTCTGAATGGTCTCGGATGGTAAAACACACCCTCATCTACAATGAGTTGTGGAAAGGAGTGTGTGTCGGAGAAGAAGACAAAGACCATGTGCAGCCTACATCAGATAAAGAACTTGTTATTTGGGAAAACAAGAATAGCAAAGCCTATGCATTGATCGCAGCATCTGTAAATGAAGAAGTAAGTCGTCATATTTCATCCTATTCCACTGCCTTTGAAGCTTTACAAAAGCTGAAAGAACTCTATGATTCACATTCTGCACTTGAAGTTGTTCAGCTCATGATTAAACTCTTCACTCTTGAACTGAAAAATAATGATCCTCTTGCTCTTGCATCTGAAATAAAGTCTATAATGCATGATATTAAATCCACTAAGGTTGAGCTGGATATCTCTCTTATTGCCTTTCTCAAAGCACTCTATCCTACCTACTCCAATTATCTTGAGTCTTTACAAGCAAATGGAAATCTTAAAGACATAACCTTTGAGTCTCTTGTGAAAAAGTTTGCTGAAAGAGAGAAAGCCTTTGGAAAGAAGACAGTCCCTGAATCTTCTGAAGAGACTGTTTGCCTTGCTCATAAAGAAAAGCATCATGCTCAAGATTCTACAAGAGGAAGAGGTGGACGAAGAGGAAGAGGAAGATACTTCAGAGGCAGGGGGGGCAGACATTCTCAAGCAGAAAAAGCAGATCTGCATTGCATTCGCTGCAAACGAAATGGATCACATGATGCTTCTACATGCAAGCTACCATGGGACAAAATTGAGCAGAGAAGAAATCAGCAGAAAGGTAAAACTGATGACACAGACAAAGGTAAAGCACCTGAATCCGCTCACTATATTGAGGCACAATGTAACATTGGAGTAAATGAAGATTTGTTTAATGCTTCACTTGCTTCTTCGAAAAATGACTGGTTGCTTGATTCAGGAGCAACCTGTCATATGACTCATAGGAAAGATTTTTTTGAAGATTTCACTGATAATGTTGATGGAGCAGTATACTTTGCAGATCAGTCAAAAATCAAGCCATCAGGGCTTGGCACAATCAGGCTTAAACTGCCTGGTCTTCCAGACTTTCTTCTGGATCATGTTCTATATCTCCCACAGCTCAAGAGAAACTTGTTGTCCCTGGTCCACATCCGCCAGCAAGGTCACTCCATTCACATGTTTGATGGAAAGCTTGAGGTAAGAAAGGCATCTGACCACTCACTTGTCATGAGGGGTATAGAAGAAGAAAGACTTCTTAAACTGCAAGGAACCTCTACTCATGCACAACATTTCTCATATATTTCTCATCATGAAGAAGGTACACTTCCGTCAAGTTTATTATGGCATGCTAGATTTGGACATTTAAACTATGATAGTCTCCGCTTGTTGAAGAAAAATGGTGTTTCTGGTTTGCCTACAATTCCTAGAAAATATAAGCAATGTGATGCTTGCATTCTAGGAAAGCATAGCAAACAATCTTTTCATGATTCACATTCAAGAGCACATAGGAAGCTTGAACTCATTCATTCAGATTTATGTGGTCCAATTTCTGTTCCTTCTGCAAATGGAAATAAATATATCATGACATTTATTGATGATTACACCAGAATGTGTTGGGTTTATTTATTGAAGAACAAATCTGATGCTTTTCAAACATTCAAGAATTTTCATAAGTGGATTGAAAATGATGCACAATCTCATATTGGGTCTATTCGCACTGATAATGGAAAAGAATATACATCAAATGAATTTGAACACTATCTTCGCCAACATGGGATTAAACATCAAACAACTGTGCCTTATAATCCTCAACAGAATGGTGTAGCTGAAAGAATGAACAGAACAATTTTGAATATGGTACGATCCATGCTTTTCTTCAAAAATGTAAAGATAATGTTTTGGGCTGATGTTGTTCTATGTGTTGCATATATAAAGAATAGATGTCCATCTAGTGCTATAAGAAACAAGACTCCTTATGAATTGTGGTATGGACATGTTCCTTCGGTAAAACATCTCAGGATCTTTGGTTCCACCTGTTATGCTTTAATACCAAAGGTACATAGAAACAAACTTGGTGCTAGAAGTCGTAAGTGTATCTTCCTGGCGTATTCAAACACATCTAAAGCATACCGTCTCTATGATGAAGTAAATAAAAAGTTTGTTGTATCTAGAGATGTCATTTTTCTTGAATCATCCAAATCTGACAGTGTTGTTGAGCGGCAACTTGATCGCTTGGATAGATTCACAAAACCGAAATCATTTCAAGAGTTTGATAATCAGATTCCACATCTTGAAGGGGGGATTCCTATACTAGAACAACATGTGGAATCTTCTTCTGAAGAACAATCTCCCCTGCATGAAACTCCAACAACAGATGATGCTTTAAGTGATGTAATTGATAGAATTGGGAGACTCAATCTTGATTCAGTCCCAACTCAATCAACAGAGCAGCCTGGACCATCTCAGAAAGGTCCCCCAAAATGGCTGACAAAGACACTTGAAAGTGTTCATCATGATGAAATTGGAAAAACAGGAACCAGAAATACAAACCGACAAGATGGAGGTGATGTAGATAACTCTAATTCACCTGTTGATATGGATGTTACTTATGATTGTGAATTGAACTTGTCTACATATTTTGAACCAACTTCCTTCAAAGAAGTTGCTTCTCATGATGAATGGAAAGAAGCGATGCAGAAGGAGTATGATGCCCTCATAAAGAATGGCACTTGGAAGCTGGTTGATCCTCCATTTGGAACCAAACCAATTGGCTGCAAGTGGGTCTACAAGAACAAATACAAAGTTGATGGCTCACTTGACAAGCACAAAGCTAGGCTTGTGGCAAAAGGTTTTGCACAGAAGGAAGGGGTCGATTATGAGGAAACTTTTGCCCCCACAGCAAAATGGGCCACCATCCGGACACTCTTTGCACTAGCTGCTCAGAACGGTTGGAAAGTCCATCAAATGGATGTAAAAATTGCATTCTTGAATGGAGATCTAAAAGAGAATGTTTTTATGTCCCAGCCTGAAGGATTTGCTGTGAAAGGACATGAACATAAATTATGGAAACTTGTGAAGTCCTTGTATGGCCTCAAACAAGCACCACGAGCCTGGTATGAAAAACTAACTGAGCATCTTCTTAAACTCAACTTCAATCATTTTGATCTTGATGATGCAACTTTATTTGTCAAGAAAGTTGGCAAAACAGTTGTATATCTTGTGGTATATGTAGATGATCTTTTAATGACAGGGAGCAATGAAAGCTATATTGCATCCATAAAGAAAGAATTAGGAAAAAGTTTTGAAATGACTGATTTGGGCTATGTTCATTACTATCTTGGCATTGAAGTAACCCAACATCCAAAATCCATATTTCTTTCTCAAAAGAAATACATTGGAGATTTGTTAAACAGATTTGGCATGACAGAGTGCAATCCTCTTTCTACTCCAATGGAACAAAACTTGAAGCTCACATCTATTGAAGGAAAGGAATTTGAGGATGCAACAAAGTATAGACAGCTTGTAGGAAGTCTCATCTACCTCACTACTACCAGACCAGACATTTCATTTACTGTTGGAATCCTCTCCAGGTTTATGCAAAAGCCTTGTGAGGGACATTGGTCTGCTGCAAAAAGAGTTCTAAGGTACTTGAAGGGAACTCAAGACCTTGGAATCAAGTATACACAGGTGGACGACTTCAACTTGATTGGATACTCTGATTCAGACTTCGATGGAGACAAAGAAACTGGGGTATCTACTTCAGGATATGCTATGAGTCTTGGATCAGGAGCTGTCTCCTGGAGATCACGCAAACAATTAGTACCAGTGGATTCCACAACAGAAGCAGAATATGTGGCAGCAGCTGAAGCAACGAAAGAAATTGTGTGGCTCAGGAAAATTCTTGAAGATTTGCAGGTAAAACAAATACAATCAACTCCACTCATGATTGATAACACCTCTGCAATAAAGTTGGCCAAGAACCCAAAGTTCCATGATCGTAATAAGCACATCAATACTAAATATCATCTGATCCGACATCATGTTGAGGCCAAAACAATCCATCTCCGTCATTGTTCCACAAACGAGCAAATTGCAGACATCTTCACCAAAGCGCTTGGAAGAGAAAAGCTTAAAAGATTCAGAACGATGCTTGGACTCACCAACATCCCTTCAGATTAAGGGGGGGAATGTTGACACCTAATCCTCAATGGATGGGTGAACTGGAACATGATCAGTCATCAAGAAGATGAACTGATCCGTCCTATTTTTGTATATAAATGATAGTTAGCTAATGAATTATGCAATCAGTTTTCTTCTGCCTATTCTGGAGTTACCCTGGCCTGACAGATTGACTTGTACATCCAGTGAAGATTGAATAGGTTTGAGGACCCCGGATCTAGTTTCATCCATCCGGGCTGCAATATATTCAAGAATACAAAAACATCAAATGTACAAAGGCTCTACACAGATGGTCATCCTAATCATGGATGATGACTCTATATCTGTAGAATCACCGGTCTGTATCTGCAAACGACTATCTAATCTATGAACATGAAAGGAAAATTTATAAAGCTAAGCATGGGAATGCCTCCCTCAGCTAGATCATGAAAAATCATATTATGATGATGTATTGTATTGTAACTTATGCAGGTCACCTTCCAGTTCGAAACTTCGGATCCTCATGATAAAGCATTTCACCCGACACGAATATTTACGACCTCATGCTTTAGGGGGAAACTAATATAGACATATCTGGGCACATCAACCCCAAACTCATATTTTGATGTATTAGGGCTCATCAACACCTAAAAGAGTTGTTTCATACTGTAAAGAAACTTAGTCATCTGAATACATCATTCCCCAAAAGTTGCATCTCAGAAATCATCCAGAAAGTGCCTAAACTGAACCATACTGACTGCTACACTATCAAAGTGTGATGCATACTGACTTCTACACTGTCAAAGTGCGATGCATACTATTTAGGCCTTCTATAGGGTGCGATGGGTGAGGATGGACAAAGTTCCAAGATAGTTTGTTAGTTGGTTGCTCATGGAATCTTCTAGAAACTTCTCCTATGCCACTTGCCTATCTGAATTCGCCCAAGGATGACCAAGGGAATTAGGAAACCATCTCCAATTCCCCTCTCTTGTGGAACCAATTGTAACAAGAGGAATGACACAAAGCAATCCCCATGGATGACTCACACCCTTGCAAACATCTATAAAAGGATCTCCCATCCAAGAGATCAAAAGGCTGGAATGTTGTGAATTGCAAGTAAGCGTTGTTATTTTTAGTATTGAGGAGAGAGCATTGTATTCTTGTTGGTGTGTTCTTGCTAATTCATGAGGTGAAGAAGGATTGATGTTGGAAGGATGGCACTGGATCAGACAACTGGGTTGTAATTCTCCTTATTATTAATAAAGTTCTTCAGGATTTTTCCCAATTGATTGTGTAATTGTGAATGCTTTCATTTGTTCATTATATATCTGATTCTATAATGTTTATGTTGTAATAGATCATGATGCTTTGACAGTTCTTTGTTGTTGTACTTGTGCAGGTACTCTCCAAGTGTGTTAAGTACGGGGAGGAGTTACTGGATCTGCCAAAGGAGAGAGAGATCAGGCAAGGGATCAAGCGAAAGTTCCAGGTTGGTTTTCTACTATCTTTCTCTTATCTGTTACACATAGGAAAGATCATTGAATTGCTTTAAACTGTTGTTTCTAGGGTAGCTGCCAAACCTAGAGGGTTAGTCGTTCAACAAGACACTAATTTTCCCATAAACACCTTGGTAACTTGAATCAAAGGCCAAGTGATATGAGAGAATCCCAACATGAACCTTTGATGGAAATTGTCAAGGCCCAAAAAGTTGTGAAGCTCTATGAAAGTTGTTGGGGATAGCCAATCCAAAATGACTTGGATCTTATCCGAATCCACACACATGCCTTTCTCATCAATTATGTATCCCAGATATTAGACTTGGTTCATGCCAAAGGTTCATTTCTCCAGGTTGGCACATAGTTTGTGATGTCGCTCGGTTTGAAGGACTTGTTGAATATGTTGCAATTTCTCTTCCCAACTCTTGTTGAAGATGAGGATATCGTCCATATATACAACCACGAATGAGTTGGTGAAAGGCTACAAGATGTCATCCATAAGACTCATAAATTTGCAGGGGCATTTGTCAACCCGAAGGGCATGATCAACCACTCAAAGATGCCCTCCTTGGATTTTAAGGTTGTATTCCATACATCTATGGGTTCTATTGGAACTTGGTGATATTCAAACTTCAAATCAATCTTGTTGAAGTACTTGGCCCTCTTGAGTTGGTCAAGGAGGTCATCAATCCGTGGGATCGAGTATATGTTCCTGAAAATGATCTTATTCAGTGCCCAATAATTAATGCAAGGTCTCCAAGTCACCAGTTGGGATAAAATCTCAAAGAAACAATGCTTTGTTCTTACCCTTTTGAAACTTGAAATGCAATAAAGTCCCCGAGAACCTAGCATGTCTATCCCTTAAAAGGCTTAAGTATTGAAAAAATAATTTCACATCGGAACTTGCTCACATCACAATATTATAATGAAAACGATATATGAAAAGGCCGAGGAACACTCCCATTGCGAAATGTGATAAGCTAACTAGACCCGATAAAACAATGAACACAGTATATAAACATATCGCGTCCCGTTAAATCACAGATTATCAAAAATCTCTACACTTGTTTCACTTTTGATTCCTCCTAATTGCGATAAAGCTATTTCTTAAAAGGAGCACTTAAAGAAAATCATAAGATTGAATAACTAAAACAAAATCCGCGCTTGTTAATAATCCGTTGGGCCCGCTATAACACCATGTCATTTCATGTGATTTCACAATCGTACAAAGCCTTTGGCCATATCCATTCTCCTCTACTCCCTAAACCTCCGATTGCGATATTGTGATTATCGCATCGCACATCTCCATACCCAATGAACCGATATAGTGATATCGCTATCACATATTGGCAGATTACATGGAAAATAAGTTGTATATATTGTTTGAATTTTTTTCGATGTGATATATTAATGGATAGTAAATAACCACGTGAAACCATGATTTCATTTATTTAAAGAATTCTAACGGTATTATGGATTTCAAACCCCAAGGTGATATGATGGCATGTATAGATTGATTCACATTTAAACTCTCCTTTCCGTCATTTCAAATCCTTCTATGTTTGTATGTTTCCGCATTTCACACCTATTGCACTTCATTCCTCTGTGTTCTCAATTTGCAGGTTTAGCCCGAGAAAGAACTATGTAACAAGATGACTAAGTCGAAGAAAGGGAAGAAAACCATGGAGACCTCTCAATCTTCTGCTTCTGATGTAACATAAATGACCCCACTTTCCTCAGATACGACATGCTCAATCGACAACATAACTTCCTCATGTGAAACCATGTACAAATTGCTAGAGAGCGAGGGTCCTAAGATAATTCAAAGAGTAGTAACAACATACGCTACTACTTCTTCTGAAGCCTCCCACTTTGAAGCTGCAAGCTCTTTTCTCCATATAATTGCTGCTAGACCTACGATTTTGCCTTACATCGATATGGTAAAATGGATAATTGAAAATATTAACATTACCAATCGGACATTCCAAACTTCCAGGAAAACAGTTATAGGATCCTTCACAGTAGAAGACTTGAAGGGAATGTATCATATACCGAACCCACAGAAGGTATATGACAAATCCTTTCTCGAGCACTTTGCATGCGAAAATGATGTGCCATCAGACCCAATTAAGCAATGGAGGTCCAACCAGAACAAACACAAGCATGAGAAATCGAGTATGCATTCTATATCATCTCTCATTGCTCCCTATTCTTATATCTCAACTATGATTTGTAGGCTGGTTGGGAATGCCAATACAACTAAGTTATATGTTGATTTGGTTCCCCTAATTGATGCAGCAGTGAATTTTTTTATAATGGATTGGGGCACTATCCTGTCTAATAATCTTTCTTCCTAAATCTTGGAGTTTAGACAACACTGGTATGTCTCTACTAGAACAGACCCACCATTTTTCATGAATGCCTACATTATGAATGCAGACTATTTCACTACCAGTTTCCCAACCATGGGATGGAAATGGACCATTCAAGATCCCACTCCCATCCATATATGTTATATACCTGGGGGGGATAATGTTATATACCTAGGGGGGATAATATGGGGTACCAAGGGAGGTACCCAAGGTAATAATGTAATAATGGGATGGGCCATAGTAATAAATAAGGTGGTTAACCCACATCATGTAAGGGACCACAAGTAGTTAGTAATAATGTAATGGGCCCATGGTATTAGTTGATGGTATGAGGGAACCATGGTAATGACCCATGGTATTGTATGTATGAGGCCTATATAGAGGCTAGAGACTCCACTTGGAATAAAGTGAAGTATTATTGTATGAACAGGCATATGGCTTGTGGAGTGTTCTCCTTCCTTAAGGAGTGAATGTATGGTGTTGCCCTACCTTAAGGGTCTGATAATAAAGAATCATTTCTATCTATTTTGATCTTTTTATTTATTGGGTATATTTGTATTCTCATATATTTTTGGATCAGATCTTGTAGCTCTGATGCCAATTGTTGTAGATCTGATCCAAAAATATATGAGAATACAAATATACCCAATAAATAACAAGATCAAAATAGATAGAAATGATTCTTTATTATCAGACCCTTAAGGTAGGGCAACACCATACATTCACTCCTTAAAGAAGGAGAACACTCCACAAGCCATATGCCTGTTCATACAATAATACTTCACTTTTGTGCCCAAGAAAGTGCTCCGATACCGTAGCTCTGATACCAATTGTTGTAGCTCTAATACCAATTTTTGTAGATCTGATCCAAAAATATATGAGAATACAAATATACCCAATAAATAACAAGATCAAAATAGATAGAAATGATTCTTTATTATCAGACCCTTAAGGTAGGGCAACACCATACATTCACTCCTTAAGGAAGGAGAACACTCCACAAGCCATATGCCTGTTCATACAATAATACTTCACTTTATTCCAAGTGGGGTCTCTAGCCTCTATATAGGCCTCATACATACAATACCATGGGTCATTACCATGGTTCCCTCATACCATCAACTAATACCATGGGCCCATTACATTATTACTAACTATTTGTGGTCCCTTACATGATGTGGGTTAACCACCTTATTTATTACTATGGCCCATCCCATTATTACATTATTACCTTGGGTACCTCCCTTGGTACCCCATATTATCCCCCCTAGGTATATAATATTCCACCCCCCTAAGCATGTTTCGGGAAAAGAACACAAATAATAAGATCTACTCAAAAGAGTAGTCCACTGGTACCATGCACGTGCATCTAGCCATCCAAGAGAAAGGTGAACCCTCGATCTCGCTAGTGCCTCTCTCGCTTGAGATGGATGTTGACCTTGGCAGCTCTTCTGTGTTGATGTGTCGTAGGTGGATCTTCTCTCCTCGCTATCCGTCATACGGGGGTTGTTGTCCTTGTGACTACATGGTTTCCATCTTGATGGTTGTCTTGTGGGGTGATGTGGGTGATGATATGTTGAAGTTTTAACCCACGATGTCTTTTTTCTTTAATTCACCCTGTTGTGGTGCCTGTTGTGGTGTCTTCTTTTCCAATATGACTTCAACCATTGAACCCTCATCAGATGTGTCAGCACCTGTTACCTTTTCGGCTTCATCCTCTGTTTGTGTTTGATTGTCGACCATCAACTGCTCATCATCTGATATGTCCGTCCCTAGAACATCTTCTGCGTCAACCTCTGTGGACTCTACCTGTTTATTCATGGAAATATCCTGTAATGTAATTTTGTTCTTTTTATACCAGAGCTTCAGGAATTTCTTTTGCACATTAATATTGACCGTACCCACAGATTCCATCCAAGGATATCCCAAAACAACATCCATGTTATCCATATCTGAAGTATAAAAGTCACCATGAAACACATACTTATCCATAGAAAGTTTCAAATCCTTATAAATTTGAACATCCTTATCATCAACCTGTGTATTTTCAATATGTTTTGCTGGGACTTGCAATTTTTTTGCCAAATTAACATTGATAAAATTATGTTTACAACTAGGATTGATAGAAACAATGATCTTCTCTTTCTGAATTAATCCAGGAACCTGCAATAAGGATATACCAGTAGGAAATAACCCCACATGTTTCTCCTTATCTTGTTTTCTAGCATGAGACCATCTGTCTAAAAGTAATTTTTCAAATTCTTCATCGGGCAGGTTGGAACACTTCTTTTGGTTAAGTAATCCCCACCATGTGGTTGCCTCATCTCCAAAGTTCTGCACTGTCCACCATTTCCAATTGTTGTTCCATAACCACTTCTATTTTTTTATGTATTCTTCAATAGTAGGACCATTATCTTTTCCTGTAAATATCATAACCTTGCTAGAAGCCATGAAGAGGGTTTTGAAAAAAATTCACTTGGCGAAAATTTGAAATTGTCACAATTCTGTCAATATTGCTCAGAATCCCTATTATGACCTGTTTTTAGAAATGGCACAATCCTTCTGCATCTACCCATGTGATAGAAATCTTGATCCAGGCACTTGAAATTTCAGATTTGTGCTGCTACTCTCCCACCGTCACCAAAATTTCTGCAAAAAGAGCTGATTTTAAATCAGCGATATCTCCCTCATCCGGACTCCGATTCGACTGATTTTTTTTTTGAAATTGGGTATTTTTTCCCAAAGAATCCAGATCTGCAATTCTATTTTGCAGATCTTGTACCAGGACGTCTAGATCTACGCCGCAAAATCGTTGCCCTGAAAATTGTCTGCAACACCACTAATTTTTAGATCAGTGATATCTTCTTCATCCGGACTCCGATTTGTTGGTCCCAGATGCACAGCAAACAAATAAACACACAGCAGAACAATCAATCACATAAGAGACAGTTTTTAACGTGGTTCACCCAACCAATCTGGGCTACGTCCACCAAACATAGGCATCAGGAATTTATTAATAAAATCCTGATGCCTATGTTTGGTGGACGTAGCCCAGATTGGTTGGGTGAACCACGTTAAAAACTGTCTCTTATGTGATTGATTGTTCTGTTGTGTGCTTATTTGTTTGTTGTGCATCTCGGACCAACAAGTGGTATCAGAGCGATGTTGGAGCACAGTTGAGCGCTGGTCGTGGATTAGAGCTTACGTGGATGGTTGTTGCGTGTGCGTGTTGAGTGTTGTAATACTTGTGTGCGTGGAGCTATTGGCGCGTGGTGAACGCTGTAATACCTGCTGCCTGGAGGGTGATGTCTGGGAGCGCTGAGGTATGATTTACGCACGATAAGATTTTATCCGTTGTATGATATACGCACATATGTGGGCAGTTCAACAGCAATTCCATCGTAAGCAATCCCCACAGAGTCTTGAAATTATCTGACGACTTCTTTACTATAATATCAATTATTCTAAGATTTTGCACACTGTATCGTGCAAATATCTAAATAATGGAAAGTGGAAAATCGAACTGTATTGTTTATAGTTCACACATTTAAATTTTACAGTATAGTATACAACGTCGTTAGTCTAGAAATCTGCCAGGCAAAGAACAATTAGCAATGTTAAAATTTTCGGTGGATCGAGTAACTCATTGAATTGTATCTTTGATTGCAACCGAGGACTATTGTTTTAACAAAACCACCCAATTTCTGCGTGAGTGGCATTGAAACTCACGGGTTAAGTGTTAAATCTGATCAGCATTAAAAGTCCAGGGCGCATATATCTACAGAGGAAGTTTTATAAACCTTATCAAAGAATGTCTATTCTCTAAACAAGGAAATTTGGAGACCGCCTACGTGTTGACTACGCTGGTGTAGGTGCACGCTGTAGCAAAGGTAGGTGCATTACTTTCTGCCCGCTCCATAATAAAGATTATTCGAATTCTCATTATGCTGATTTCGCTGGTGGGGATATACTGTTGAGGTTGTTTATCTGTGGCGCGGAGGTCTTTATATACTGTAATTTTGCACAGTAATAAGGCAGTTTTTTTTTTTGTGTAAAAACAAAGGGCAGTTTTTTTGTTTTAAAGGCAAAGGCAGAAAGGCATAGGCAATTTTTTGTTTTTTTGCTGGTTGGATATTGGAGATTATTGTGTTTTTTTGTTGATACAAATGGCGAAAACTCAAAGTGCCCGGTTTGAAATTGAGAAGTTTAATGGCAAAAATAATTTTGAGATCTGGAAGGTAAAGATGCACGATCTGCTGGTTCAACAAGGTGTGGCGAAAGCACTGTTGGGGAAAAACAAAAGGCCTCCTTCCATGACGGAGGATGAATGGGATGAGATGGACGATAGAGCTCTGAGCGCAATTCGGTTATGTCTGGCGGACGATGTTCTGTTCAACATTGTGTCAGAGAAAACCGCCGCAGGCTTGTGGTCAAAGCTTGAGAAGCTCTATATGACGAAATCTTTGACAAATCGGATTCTCCTGAAACGGCAGCTTTACGGTTTGTGGATGAAAGAAGGTACCTCAATTGCTGATCACCTGAATGTTTTTAATACCTTATTGGTGCAATTAGACAGTCTAGATGTGAAATTTGATTCAGAGGATAAGGCAATAACTCTATTGTGTTCATTGCCTGAATCCTGGGATCACTTTGTTACTTCCATAAGCTTTAGTACATCAGATATCCTTGAGTTTGACGATGTTGTTGGAGCCTTTTTGGCTGAGGAGACGAGGAAGAGGTCGAATGCAGACACCTCTACATCAGAGGTAATGATGGCCAGAGGTCGCTCACGAGAGAGACACTCCGGGGGAAAGCATAGCGACTCTCGTTCGAAGTCCAAAGGAAAGAAGCCAAAGGTGAAGTGCTGGCATTGTGGCAAGGCTGGACATCTGAAAAAGGATTGCTGGAAGCGAAAGCAGGCTGCTAAAGAAGGCTCTTTGACAGAAAAGAAGGAAGCCAACACTACAGATACAGGTTTAGTATCTGGTTCAGGTATGAGTGATGAGGTATTGTCAGTTAATATTTCAAAACATGATCAACATTGGTTGTTAGATTCTGGGGCATCTAACCACATGTGTATTCATAAAGATTGGTTTAAAACATATAGATCAGTTGATGATGGAGTCGTGTACATGGGTAATGATGTCACGTGCAGTATTGTTGGAATAGGAAGTGTACAACTACAAATGTTTGATGGCACAACCAAAATATTAACTGATGTGAGGCATGTACCACATTTAAGGAAAAATTTGATTTCATTAGGAGCACTTGATTCAAATGGATATAAAACTGTAATTCAAGGTGGAGTAATGAAAATTTACAAAGGCATCTTACTAGTTATGAAAGCTAAGAAAGTAGGAAAACTATTTCAGTTAGAAGGTAGAACTGGGTCAGATCATGTGTCTGTGTCTGAACATGACAGTAGTTCCATTCACTTATGGCATCAAAGATTGGGGCATATGAGTGAAAGAGGATTGAAAATTTTGGCTGACCGAAAGTTACTTCCTAATCTAAGATCTGGAAAATTGGATTTCTGTAAACATTGTCTGTTTGGTAAACAAAGTAAACAAAAGTTTAAAATAGGCAAACATACTAGTAAAGGCATACTTGATTATATCCATTCAGATGTGTGGGGTCCAGCTCCTACAACTTCATATGGTGGTTCGTCTTATTTTGTATCATTCATTGATGACTTTTCTAGGAAGGTCTGGGTCTACATGTTGAAGAGAAAGTCTGATGTTTTTACAGTTTTCAAGCAATTTAGAGCATTGGTAGAAAACAACACTGGTAGAACTATAAAATGTTTAAGAACTGATAATGGTGGTGAGTTTTCCTCCAAGGAGTTTGACAGCTATTGCAAGGATGCAGGGATCGAAAGACATAAGACCACGGTTTATACTCCTCAGCAGAATGGAGTTGCTGAACGCATGAACAGGACTCTTCTAGAGAGAGCAAGGTGTATGCTGAGTAACGCCAGGTTGCAAAAGGAGTTGTGGACGGAAGCGGTGGCAACAGCTTGTTATGTGATAAACCGATCTCCATCAACGGCGATAGGCTGCAAGGTTCCGCAAGAGGTATGGAAAGGACACCCTTGTGACTATTTTAAACTCAGAGTGTTTGGTTGTGATGCATATGCTCTAGTGCCTAAACATCAGCGAACTAAATTAGATCCAAAATCGAAAAGGTATGTCTTTGTTGGGTATGGTGATGGAACAAAGGGATTTAGATTGTGGGATCCTACTACCCGCAAAATCGTCATCAACAGAGATGTAAAGTTTAATGAATCCTCTCTTGTACAGTTAGATGTAGATAGAAGATTGAAAGAGGATGATGTATCTGATTTCCAGCATATTCAGTTTGACAGCATTTCTAATGATAGTCATAACGACCATAGTTCAGATTCTAGTCATGAACAGGTTTCAGAATCAGATTATGAACAGGGTTCAGATGGAGGACATGAACAGGTCTCAGATGGCGATCATGAAGAAATTCCTATAGTTGATAGACAGCCAATTGTGGAAGCACCAGAAACATTCTTAAGGAGGTCTACAAGGATCAAACGCCCTCCGAGAAGGTATGATGATCATGTTACTTCAGTTGCTTTGATCGCTAATGATGATGAACCTTTGTGTTATCAGGAAGCTGTAGAAGGTTCAAATAGTGACAAATGGAAAGCAGCCATGAAGGAAGAAATGATGGCCTTAGGTAAGAATGGCACGTGGGATCTGGTTGAACTTCCCAAAGGCAGGAAAACTGTGGGATGCAAGTGGGTGTTCAAGCTGAAACGGGGTGTGAATGATACGGAAGACAGGTACAAAGCGAGACTGGTTGCAAAAGGGTTTTCTCAGAAAGCTGGCATAGACTTTCATGAGATATTTTCACCAGTGGTTAAAATTGTTTCAATTAGAATTGTGTTAGCATTAGTGGATTTGTTTGATTTGGAGTTGCAACAGTTAGATGTTAAGACTGCATTTCTACATGGTGATTTAGATGAGGAAATATATATGGAACAACCGGAAGGGTTTGTTCAGCATCGCAATGAGAAATTTGTCTGCAGGCTCAAGAAGTCATTATATGGTCTGAAGCAGTCGCCTCGGCAGTGGTATAAGAAGTTTGATTCTTTCATGTTGAGTCAGAAATATGTAAGAAGTGAATATGATCATTGTGTTTACTTTAAGCAGTTAAATAATGGCATGTTCATTATCTTAGTGTTATATGTTGATGATATGCTTTTAGCAAGCAAAAGCATTGAAGAAATCAACAGGTTGAAGACTCAGATGGCAAGGACGTTTGATATGAAAGATCTAGGAGCGGCAAGACAGATTTTGGGCATGGAGATTTTCAGAGACAGGGGCAATGGTAAGCTATGGCTATCACAACAGAAGTATGTTGAGAAAATACTTTTGAGGTTTGGTATGAACAATGTGAAGCCTGTGTCGATCCCTTTAGCTTCCCATTTTAAGCTTTCTTCGAGTTTATGTCCTAATACAGATGAAGAAAAGGATTATATGTCTCGAATTCCTTATGCCAATGTAGTAGGATGTTTGATGTATGCGATGGTGTGTACGCGACCAGATATTTCTCATGCAGTTGGGGTTGTCAGCAGGTACATGGCAAATCCGGGTAAAGAACACTGGTCAGCAGTGAAATGGGTGCTTCGGTACTTGAGAGGCACAAGAGCAGTGGATATAAATTTTGTTGATGAAAGAGATAAGTTTGTTGTAATATACTTAGATGATATTATAGTCTTTTCAAAATCTGAATCTGCTCATTTAAAACATTTGAGGATAGTTTTCACAAAGTGCATAAAGTTTGGAGCTTCCTTAAATCCAAAGAAATCTCATTTTTCCACGAAGGAAGGGAATTTGTTGGGCCATACAGTATCAAAGGAGGACATTCAGATTATCCCATATGAGTAACATTATATACAAATAATTGAACAACCAAGAAATAAGAAAGAAGTACAATAATTGCGAGGTAAAGTAAATTTTCTGCACAGATTTATCCCTAATTTTGCAGAAATTTTGAAGGTGATATCAAGCATGCTAAAGAAAGGAAATAAGATTAAATGGACTGAACAAGAAAATGAATCCTTTGATGACATCAAGAAGGCTTTCGGTCAGGCTCCTTTACTATGATTTTTCTAAAGAATTTGTAATTTTTTCATTTGCTTCCTAATACACCATCTCTGGTGTTTTACTCAAAAGAATGTAGAAGGTCAAGAACAACCCATTTCCTTTTTAACTAGAGAATTGAGAGATGTTGAACTAAAATACAACATAATGCATAAATAGGCATATGTGTTGATTAAATCACTCGAGGATTTTAGGGTCCTTATACTTCATTCTCACGTAATTTCTTATGTACTAGATGTTGCAATAAAATTATTTTGATCCAGCCCGATAGTGATGGTAGGAGGGGTAAGTGGATTGCCAAAATGCTAGAATTTTATTTAGAAAGAAATCCCACCAAACTTATCAAAGGAAGAGACTTAGCTAGATTTATGATTGAAACCAATCTTGATACTTTTGGTATCAATTGGATTATGGAGTTACCGTATCTGTTAGGGAATGAATCAATGGTAAGAGTGGATAATAGCTTCAGATATTGTTCATGGTATACTGATATCGTATACATATTGAAAAATCTACTGGTGCCACCAGGTACAAATAAAATTTGAGTCTGGTTTTTTAGTCTTAAATATGTTAAATGTTGTCTTCTAGATGGTTATTTATTCTGGAAAGATCCACAAGGCATTTTACTGAATTGTCTACTAGAAGATGAAGCCAAAAAAATGATCAAAGAATTCCACGAAGGAGTCTATGGGGGTCACCATTACTGGAAAGCCATTGTTGACAAAATCTTAAGAGTAGGGTTTTATTGTCCTATAGGTTTATGCAATGTTTTAAAATAAGTTGCAACATGCCATAAATGTCAATTATTTGAGTGAAAAGCTAAGTTGATGTCTTTACACTTAAAGCCTATTTATGTAGGAGCACCATTTCAGCAATGGGGCTTTGACTTCATAGGCGAGATTCACCCGACATCTTCAGCACAACACAATTGGATTTTAACAGGGACAAATTACTTTACCAGATGGGTTGAGGCTCTCCCAAGCAAGAAAGCTATTGATCTCACTGGTATACAGTTTTTAGAAAACATCATTTCCAGATTTGGTAGTCCAAAAAGAATTATTACTAATATATCTCAATGTTTTAAATCCAAAAGACTAATAAAATTATGTGATGAGTATCATATAAATCTTAATCACTCGAAAACCTATTACCCTTAAGGTAATGGTCTGGCTAAGTCATCAAACAAAAGCCGTATCAAGATAATAAAAAAATTGTTAGAAGACAATACAAAAGCTTGGCATACAAAGCTTAAGTTTGCATTGTGGAAAGATAAGATCAATACAACGAGGTCAATAGGTACCACTCCTTTTCATTTAGTATATGGTGTTGATACAACATTCCTGGTTTCAATAGGGATACCAATTATGAGGTACCTAGAGGAACTAGGAGAGGAACCAAACCATATGCAAAGGAGAATAAATCACTTGATAGAGGTACTAGAAAATAGAGAAAGGGTATATGAACAGTCTCAAGATTTCTAAAATAAATTCAAGAAGGTATTTAATAAGCAGACTAAGGAAGATGGTTTAAATGCCTAGACCTAGTTTTGAAATGCGATGCTTACATTGCAGACAAAGGTAAGCACAAAAATTTCGAAAATATTTGGAAGGTTCTGTATCAAACTGCGGCTTTTTGTGGCAAGAATAGATTTATTCTAGAAGATTTGAAGGAAGAGTTACTACCTAGAGAACTAGACAACAGGTGGTTTTTGAAACATTATATCTCGTGTAAAACAACATTTCACTTTTTCATTGTAAATATACATGTTATTTATAATAATAAAAACTTGCAAGCGTGGATAAGCATTTTGAAGAGCTTGAAACTCGAGGAGAAGGCCCTAAGGTTCTGATAAATGTTTATTAGAGAATAAAATTGTTTTACATCAATTGTTTTATTTTTCAAATCCCAACAAAGTTAGTAAAAAAGAAAATAGTTTTGAAAAATGGTTTTCGTATTTACAGACAGTCAAAATATTACTTTAAGGAAACTTATTGTAATAAATAGGCCTCTGGTCTATGGGGTTCTTACATCCATCGATGATCTAAAACATCACTGTTGAGCCAGTTGTTAACACATTTGTTAAGTTTGAAAATTTTTAAATGCTGACAATTGCAGTATCAGGGAAAAATTTGTAATAAACATGGAAAAATGTTGATGATGGAACTATCAGCGCTATTGTAATTTTGAAAAGTTTAAAAAGACACTAACAATGGGAGTGTCAGCATTATTGGGTATTTGAAATTATAGACAAAAGAGATTTCATGGATAACCAGGGTATCAACGCCTAAACGATGAAATTCAAAACTTTGTTGCTGACATATTCCATGTCAGCAAAAAGGGTAATTGTTGGCTGATAAAATGTGCCTTTTAAAACTCCTAATTATCCCACATTAATCATCAACCCAGGGAAGTCCTCTTATTTCAAGAGTGTACACAGTATGTGGCTGCTATAAATTCAAAGAGTAATGTTTCCTAAATTGTAGTATAGATCTTTGACACAAGAGTAAATGGATGCATCTAATAAACTCAAATTGCAATGATTAAAGGAAATATGACATCTAGCTTCAAAACTCAATCCTCTACTGAAATCAAATCTTACAGCAATTCAAATAACAACAGTATCAGTCGAGAGCATAGGAACAATAACTCACCTCTTCTTAGCTGATTCAATATAAACTATACTCAATCTCTATAAAGCATTCAAAATAGAAATGACATCAATTCTGAGAGTCTAATAGCGATAATCAAACTCTTACAGCTGATTAAATCAATGTGATTCACTATATAGATAATTTACTTTGTAATAAACATAACTCGAATCAAATGATAGCACTGTAAATTATAAACAGAACATACACTACTTCAATACAGGGAAGTGAAAAACAGCGAATAAAGTAAACTCACAGAAACAGGAAATTATCAAACTAACCAAACTTTAGAAGAATCAGAAATATAACACAAGAAAGCAGTTCAATCCATTAGAGGTCGGGCCCTTAGCCGCCAGCGAACACTGTTGAGCTACTTCAGATAATGCGAGGGAAAAACAACTTCAATTATATATTAATCAACGAACTTAAGTAGCATTACAATATAATCGCATTCTCCAACAGTGCAGTTCTATAATTAAATTTACAACTTGAAAAATAACATAGATTCCTCCCCTTTCTTCCTACAATCGCTTTCTTTTATAATCAAAAAGGAGTAAAGGGTAAACGGTAAATGTGGTCCCTCAGGATCTCCTGATCCTGAGGAATTCGTAACCGATTTCTAACTTCAAACACCTTTCCTATTTCGCGTTGATCCTTTTGATTCGCCCTCAACCTTATCCACAACCGACGCGTTCCTTCCTTTGTTTATCAGATTTTGTTGTTCCAACGTCAGGGAATAGCAATCGTTCCTTTTTTCGCTTTCCTGCATAAATAAGGGTAAAAGTTAGATAAATTGTAACTGCACATAATTCATCTATTTCTTACCATAATTCCTCAATATATCAGCGCATTAAGATATGAAAAAGATAAGAATCAAGGAAAACGATGATGAAATTAATAGTAAATACATACCCATTTTGTAACTCAACATACTCCCCTACTTACCCTATTTCATGTCCTCATGAAAAGTAAGTAATTTTGATGGAGTGTAGTTAAAGAGTAGGTTGGAGAAGGAGCATCAAAAATTGGTCTAAAACCATAATGTTAAGCTACGAGCACAAAGGCGGGCCCTTCCTTTCCTTCAGGCAATTCGTAGATGGCCCTGTAACCTTCAGGAGGATACCAAATGATGGGGCTATGAAACTGACATCCTAACCAATAAGGTCCCTCTCTCAAAATAAGGTTGCTATAGGTGACAAAATGGGCTGCAGCTGCTTTAAAATTTATGTAATTAAATGGCTCCCTATCCTGCACACTACTAGTAGAGACCGTCCACCTGAGCTTGGATGCAGCCAAAGAGCTTTCTTGAATGGATTGAAAATATGATACTCCATTCTGTACAATCTCCTTATGAATAGGCCCTAAAATTTTAATCACCCCTTCCCTTGTCATCAGACTCTTATGGTTGGCAAGCATTTGCAAAGGGTGCTTGGGTTCACTTCTTACCTAGAGATCCAATCCATGCTCTTGTCGTTGGAATGTGTTATGAGCTTTAAACAGTTTAAGTTGGTTAACTGCAAACGAGATAAAGGCCTGGAATTGAACATTTCCCACAAAAGGGTTAGGATTCTTTTCCACCTCATCCTCTAATACAAAATTATGCAGGTAAAATTCACAAAGCAGGCTTTGAACCTTTACACCATGTTGTTTGCAACAATTTATAAAATCTTCAACTGTTTTTAATTCAATTGGTTTTCCAGCTCTCACGGCTTTAATTTTCAACAGCAAGTATCATTCTAACAAAAACAAGGCATAATTAGTGGCAGGAGACCTGCATGCCAAGACATCTGTATATAATGAGCAGATGGTGTCTGTCCAACCTATGACCCTATCTAGTTTGAGCTTGATTCTCTCTATTTTCTCTTCTGCTTTTCTGTATCTGTCGAAGGTCTCGCTCTTTGTTGCATTCATTTCCCGAAGTTGTCTCTGCAACTCTTGATATTTTTGCTGGGAAACGGTTTCTTGTTCAAGTCGTTCTAACGCAAGTCGAGCCTGTGCTAATTCTTCCTAAAGATTCAATATAATGGGGTCATTGTGTGTCATGACATCTTTAGCTTGTATGCTTGTCTGAGTGCTTATGCTATGAGAAAGGATGTTTTCTGTCTGAATCTCTTTATTATGGGAAGTCCAAGCCTCCGTCTAAGTATCCATGCTATAAGAGGGTACATCCTCTGTTTGAGTAGCTATATCTACTAAAATTCCATGTTTTTCCTCTTGAATGATGACTGGTTGAGTGGGTATGGGCTCAATTTGAGTCCCTGCAGCCCTCCCTTCATATGATTATGTCTGTACAGCCGCATTTACTGTCTCCGAGGTTTTGTCCAGAACCTTTCCCGCTGATATTTCTTTTATTTTTCTTCTGAGCCTTTTAACTATTTTGTGAAGCTTCTGTTGTTCTTTCCTAAGCTTTTTCAATTTGTCTCTATACTTTTTCGGAGGATTAACTATTCTGTTTACAGTCTCGTTAATATTTTCTGATTCTAAAGAGCCTGGTTGCTCACCCTGGCTCTATTCTAAAAGGATCATGTATCTTGATTGATTATCAGCTTCCCGAATTATCTTTGTCTCTACTTCTTCTTCTTGGCCTATGTTCTCTGTGCTTAGGCCTACCTGGTTGTTTTCCTCTGGGAGCATGTCACCAGATTGGTTCTCTACTTCCCGAATGGCCTCTGCATCTATTTCCACTTCATGGCTTGCATCTTTTGAGGGAGATAGAATTCTAGTAGCGCTAGAATTATTAGGAGATTGGGTTGCTCCTAAATTAAGATTGAGTGGGCTTTCAGGCTACATGTAAACATTCATGTTGGCCAAGACCTGAGCCAATTCGAAATCGTGCAACAAAACTCCTTAGGGACTCATGTTTGGTGTTGAGGGAAGTCCCAATTCATTTCTTTGTTCATCTCCAGAATGCCCTGTTCCTTCCTCATGGTTTGATTCAGGGTTATCCTGGCCTTCTAGCTCTAGCTGCAAGTATTGTTCACTTACTGGGCTGGATAATTCTATGGATTGACTGATGTTGCCTTGAGGATTTTCAGGTGCTCCCAGTTTTGACCTCAACCTTGAGGATCGTCTGCGCTTGTGAGGTATGTTCCTTGAAAGGGTTGTCCTCTTTCTTTTTGGAACAAGGTTAGGTGTTGGCAGGGCTAAACCTCCTTCGAGGGCTAATATTAGATCATCCCATCTTGATTGTTGTTGGGCGAGGTTATAGCTAACTATTAGCCTGATCAGACAGTGGTGGCTTACTACAATTTCTATGTGTTGGGACCATCTTAGCCTTTTGGAAGTGTCATGCAGTAAAGAATTCAACAATGTAGGTAAATTAACAGAGCACTTTCGTTTTATAACTGCTAAGAGTTTGAGTTGACGCGGCCTTACCACGTCTTTGCACCCGTCGAATGTAATGTAGTTCTGGACGATTCATGCTAGTTCTCCCCATGGTTCTCCAAGAGAAGATGGTCGAACGCCTTTGCCCTTCTTGATCAGCTCTTGTCCTTTGTCCCTAAAAGCCTCGATAGCATCATGCAGCTTCAACCGCTTTCCAGCCCACACTGGTCCTTCTGCCGGTAACATGGATACTTCTGTTATCATAGCATCTGATACCGTGATTTGTCTGCCTCTTACCACCGATTGTCCATTCTATAGATTTCCTAAGAATTCGATGGTAATTTCCTCATTGGGTGGTTGAAATCTCGTAAAGTATGTTATCCATCCGGCTCGAGCTAAAATTTCCCTGGCTTCATCGGAAATAGCCAGTATTAGGGGTTCTTTACGCACTGTTCTATAAGGACTCTGGACACCACATATCTCCACAATGGTATGATATTGTCCACTTTGGGCCTAAGCCCTCATGGATTTGCTTTTAGACTTACCCCAAAAGGCCTCATACCAATGGAGATATTTGTCCATCCTTATATATCCATGATCCTCCCCACCTCTAGTCAATGTGGGACTTTGGTTGTATACCCAACAATCCTCCCCTCGAACAAAGGACCATCGAGCCTCCCCTCAAACGATTATCCATCCGTCCACTCTCTACCAACTAGGATTATCCGCTCCAATGCGTTGGAAGCACGCGCCTTACATGGAGCACCACCTGCCTCGAGATATTGCTCTATCCCAGGTCAACTCCTCTTCACCGTGTTGGGACCAGAGAATCTAGTGGTCTCTGGAAAGAAGACCATGTTGTGGCATCAAAGGCTTGGACATATTGGAGAGAAGGGCCTTCGAATACTTCATGGTAAAGGTATGGTAGAAGGTATGAATAATAGCTCTCTGGATTTTGATTTCTGTGAAAATTGTGTATATGGGAAGCAGAATCGGGTGAGTTTCCCCTCTGGTGGTAAGAGGACGAAACAGATATTAGAGCTTGTGCACGGTGATGTGTTTGGACCTGTGAAGGTTCCATCACTGGGTAAGTCTGTGTATTATGTATCATTCATAGATGACTTCTCAAGGAATACATGGATATATTTTCTTAAGAAGAAATCTGAAGTCTTTGACAGGTTTAAAGAATTTAAGGCTCTGGTGGAAAATCAGACAGAGAAGAAGATAAAGGTGCTGAGGACAGATAATGGTGGAGAATTTTGCAGCAAGGAATTTGAAGAATTTTGTAAGAAGTGTGGTATAGCACAGCAAAAGACTACTCCATATTCACCTCAGCAAAATGGAGTCGCAAAAAGAATGAACAAGACGTTGATGGAAAGGGCAAGAAGCATGCTCAGTGGTGTCGGGTTAGGACAGGAATTCTGGGCAGAGGCAGTGGATATTGCATGTTACCTGATCAACAGATCACCTTCATCAGCATTGGAGGATAAGACTCCACAAGAAGTATGGACTGGTAAGAAACCCTCTCTTTCACATCTAAGGGTATTTGGATGTGATGCATATGTACATGTTCCAAAGGAGAAACGAACCACGTTGGATAGTAAATCTGAAAAGTGCATCTTTATTGGGTATAAGGATGGTTTAAAGGGTTATAAGCTTTGGAACCCAGTCACACAGAAGGTTGTGTACAGTCGAGATGTGTTGTTCAGAGAGGTAAAAGATGTTATTCAACATGAAGTCCAACCAAAGGAACCTGAGAAGATAGAGTTTGAGCCAAAGGAGGAAGAATCAGACTCTGCAGCAGAGGAGGAATCAGAAGATGAAGAGCCACAAACTCCAGCTGTGAGAAGATCAATTCGAGAAAGAAGGCAGCCAGAAAGGTATAGTCCATCTGCTTTCAGTTCAAATTTTGCTTTGTCTGTTACTGATAATGATCCCAGAACTGTGAAGGAAGCAGTGGATTCAGAGGATGGAAAACTCTGGAAAGAGACCATGGTCGATGAAATGGCATCTTTGCACAAAAATGAGGCTTGGGATCTGGTGGAGTTGTCGGCTGGAACAAAACCCATTGGCAGCAAATGGGTGTTCAAGAAGAAGACAAATGCAGAAGGAAAGGTGGAGAAATACAAAGCTCGGTTGGTAGCAAAAGGTTATTCCCAGGTGCGGGAATTGATTTTGGTGATATTTTTTCTCCTGTTGCCAAGGTAACTTCTATTAGATTACTTTTATCTGTTGCTGTTGCTTTTGATTTTGAGGTAGAACAGATGGATGTGAAGACAGCATTTCTTCACGGGGATTTGGAAGAGGAAATCTACATGAAGCAACCTGAAGGCTTTGCGGTGAAGGGTAAGAAAGAACTGGTATGCAAGTTAAAGAAGTCTCTGTATGGGTTAAAACAGTCACCAAGGATGTGGTATCAGAAATTTGATACATTTATACGGGGACTTGGCTTCACCAGAAGCAAAGCAAATCATTGTGTGTATTTTAAATTAATCGGTGACCGTATTATTTATCTGGTCTTGTATGTGGATGATATGTTGCTGGTTGGAAATGACAAAGAAATTATCCAGGATTTGAAGACCCAATTGTCATCCAAATTCGACATGAAAGATCTTGGTGCTGCAAACTATATTTTGGGCATGGAAATTAAAAGAGATCAGTCAAAGAGGAAGCTCTGGTTAAACCAGAGGAAGTATGTCGAGACAATATTCCATAGGTTTAATATGCAGGATAGTAAACCGGTGAAGGTTCCTATTCCTGTAGGTGTGAGGTTATCTGCTGAAAGTGTCCCAAGACACAAGAAGAGGAAGAGGACATGTCCCGTGTTCCATATGCAAGTGCAGTGGGTAGCCTGATGTATGCAATGGTCTGTACTAGACCAGACATTGCACATGCAGTGGGAGTATTGAGCAGGTTTATGTCAAAACCTGGGAAGGAGCACTGGACAGCAGTGAAGCGGGTTTTCAGGTATTTGCGTGGCACTAGTGATTATGGTTTGTGCTACCAAGGAAGACCAGGATTGGATAGAGTCTTGGATATTCATGGCTTTGTTGATGCAGACTGGGCTGGAGATCTGGATCAGAGAAGATCTACAAGTGGGTATGTGTTTAACCTATTTGGAGGTGCAGTCAGTTGGATGAGTAAGAAACAATCTGTAGTGGCACTATCAACTACAGAGGCAGAATACATGGCAGCCACTCATGCAAGCAAGGAAGCAGTTTGGTTGCAGAGATTGTGTTCAAGTATGGGGTTAGTACAGGGAGCTATAAGAATAGACTGTGACAGCCAAAGTGCAATTTTCTTGGCAAAGAACCCTGCTTATCATTCAAAGACAAAGCACATTGATGTTCAATATCACTTTGTGAGGGATATGATAGAAGACAGAAAGGTGTTGCTAGTAAAGGTGGACACTTTGAAGAATACTGCAGATGAATTGACAAAATCTGTGAGCTCTGAGAAGTTCTCTTGGTGTAGAGAAACAATGGGAATCTCAGGGCTGAAAAAATGACTAAGCTCTCCTGTGGCCCCCTGTGCAAAGAAAACAACAAGTGGGAGATTGTTGGGTTGTGTTATTTTCTTTCCACGTAGTTAATAGGGGGTTTGAAGGGCACCCGTAACCCCACTTTATGGGGTCCGGGGCAGCGCCCCAGAAAATTTTGGTTTTGGACCATATGTTAGGTTGGGCGGACCCACCTATGGTTTTGTGCATGATTTTCGCACATGTTTTTTTGGACGCGATGGTTTTCGGTCAATGGTATTGGACGCGATGGTTTTTGGTCCATGGTATTGGATGCTTCGGCATGTATAAATATGTATTGTAACATTGAAAGGAACATAATGAAAAATCAAGCTGGTAGTCCCGGTTTTGGGATCCATGGAAAAATCTCTGTGCATATGTGTTTTATGGGTTATGCTCTCACATTGTTTATTTTCTTTGTTTAAGAATTCATATGTAGGTAATTTCTGTACAGGGTTAAAACCTACACTAAGGATATCCAGATACAACAGCTACAGTTCTCACTCGATCAGTTGAAGGATAATCATAAGGTTGAGGATTTTATAAAATAAGCATTAGAGCTCAACTCTTTGTTATCAAGGCAACAAGCAACATTCTGCCAAAATTTGTTTATCATCAATCTAATGTGCAAGACAAGTGATTCACTGATGAATCAAGCATCTGATCTGAGGGTGACTTTTAATGAGATTGATGATAAGATCTCTGGATTGGTGGGCTCCAGTATTGTAGCAATAATGCTACAACTCCTGGAGCTTCCTGTCTCTTAATTTTATCAACCCGGTAGTTCGTACAAACTTGGAAGCGACGGTGCTGTATGCACAAGTACTAGCTCTTGTCGCAGCTGTCACTTGGTCAGCTGGCACAAGTCCGCTAGGGCTCAAGCCAACTTCTATAGGCTCACAGAAGAAGCTTTATCAATGATGGACGAAAGCTAACTCAAAGGAGACTAGTCTAATTGCAGAAGGAAACTGAAAACCAAGAAAGCATGGAAACCCTAGGAAACCCTAATTTGACTAGCTAGACCCTAACTATGCAAAACTGTGAATGAAACAACTACCAATGATGCCATTACTTGCAGTGAACTGAAATACATGCATCTAAGCTACTTGCATCTAAAAATTCATGTTTTTGTACTTTTTCATTAAGTGGTTGGATTTATTGTGATGATGCTTTTGATTAGGGTTTGGTTGTGCAGGAGCGGTTGAAATGGAAGGAAAGCATGGGCAAGGTCAGGATGGCTAAGGGAGGTCCCAGAGGGTCTCCAGGATCAGTCCCAAGAAGCCTACCATGTTCGGATGCTCAGCAACTGAGTTTGCAGGTTTCTACAGGAAGTCTGCAGGGGATCCTACAGGAAACTCAGGGGTTTCTACAGGAAGTCTGTGCAAACCTACAGGATGTTTAGCCGTGGAGGTTTTGGAAGATGGTGAAGTGTTGGAGTGGTGTGGAAGGATAGGTGAGATGGAGATGGAGCTGGTGATGGCTCAGGAGCAGAGAAATCAGATGGAGGAAGAGTGCATGCAGAGGTTTGATGATTGGAAGGATGGGATCAACGAAAGTGCAAGTAGATGGAGCTAAGTGAATAATGGATGAGTTGGAGGGTAAGTGAGTAAGACAGAGGTTGAATAGGACTTAAGGATAGATCCAGAAGAAGAAGAAGGAAGTGGATTGTTAAGGAGCAGCGTAAATGAAACAAATGACTTATGCAGCAAAACGAGAAATTCATTAACCTATGATAACTGTGCCATGAAACCTATGAACAGAAATGGAAAACAAGAAATGAAACTTATGCGTGGAAGTGAAATGTGGAAGTATGGTTCGATGTCAAAAATGCATGGATGGATCTTCAATGAAAATGTTTATGTTGCAGCTTGCATGGAAATGAGAAGAACTGCGTTTCTTTTTGGTGGTTGGTCATGGACTGCACCCCAATCCCTAACAGAGATGGCAGTGAGCCTTTACAACCTTTTTGCTGGAGCTCCAATGATTTATAACTATCCTCCTATCGAACTTAAGCAACTGAAAGCAAATCACCATAAACTAATCTTGTCTAAGCTCATGAAAAAGACTAAATTAACAAACTGTAAATTCGAATTGCATGTGAAAGTAAACAAACTCAAAGTGCTGGAACGAAATGCAAACACATTACAACATCGAGGAGATCTATTGCTCTCAGGTTGGGCCCTAACCTGAGAGCTATAGCTCCCTTAGAAACTCAGAATGAGACCAAAATCTGACTGCCTTTATTCATAAACGAAAGTCTGATGACATGCCAAAATGGCTTACAAAACCGAGTTGTAGCTCGTACTTCCAAATTACAAGAATAATACCAAGGTTCAAAAAGCTTCTATCCAAGGCTACGGCCTCAGTATTTATGCAAAAATGATCATCCAACAGGTGTCCTTGATTTTAGGAGCTCGGCTGTCCAACTGAAGTTTAACTGCTGATCCTGTAGGACAGTCATAACTACTGTTCCTGTAGAACAGTTATAACTGTTGTTCCTGTAGAACAGCTGGCTGCTTCTAAGCTCGGTGGGGATATGGATTGGAGCTCGGAGCTATGGTGGGAATCACGAGGAAGGTCCCCAAGACCGTGGACATCCTCTCCTAAAAACTAGCAGTGCCACCTCATTGTCTCTTTGTCTCCTTTTTCGTTGTCTTTCCTCCCTTTTAATGCCAAAAACCTGAAAGCATCATGCATTAGTCACGTAGATAGAATGTCTACCCTTCTTCCTACAAACAACACGAATAAACCAAGAAATGAATGCATAAGCAATAAAAAATGAATGGTTTGAGCAGAGCAAGTAGGCCAAATGAGCCCAAATTGTACCAAAAATTGGGGCTCATCATCACCCCCCAGCTAAACTATTTGCTCATCCTTGAGCAACTTTGCCCTGACTCCTCGTCTTTGGCCAAGAACTAGAGCCCGGAGCATGCTTTTCCTTCCCTGTTTTTGGTGGTTCTGCCTTTTCTGCCGAGGGTGGCGCTTCTTCCTTTCCCGTTTTTGGCGGCCCTGCCTTCGCTGCCTCTGGTGGTGATGAAGGTGATGCTTCTTCCCCTTTCCTATTTCCTTGAGCCGGGCTTCGGAAGGCGACTGGCCTATTTTTCGTGTCCAGGAAGTTATTTTTGGGCTCCCCTTTTCGGGGGTGGCTGATGTTTTAGAGGGGGTCCTTGCACTGGGTGAAGTAGGGACATCCCCTGAAATGGTTTGGCTGCTGGGTGGAGGCTGTGGCTTGCCCGTGGTCATCCTCTTGCTTCTCCTGGCTTCAGATGGTAGAGGGGTCTCCCTTTCCCTTTTCTCCTTTGGTTTTGGAGGTGTACTGAGGGCAGCCAGCGCCGCTGCTGCCTCCTTTTCGAGAATGCCAGCCTTCTCTTTCTTGCATTTTGCTCTCTCAGAGCTCCTTGTAGAGGGCCCCTCCTTTTCAGATTTCGGGCTTCCTGTGGAAGACCCTGCCTTGCCCACTTTCGGGCCTCCTGTAGAAGATTCTTTCTTTCCCGCTTTTGGGCTTCCTGTAGAAGGCCCTCTCTCTGTCGTCAGACTTTCTGTAGGAGGTTGTTTCTCAATGATTTTCGGGCTTCTGGTAGAAGCCCCTTTTTCCAATTTCGGGCTTCCTGTAGAAGCCCTTGCCTCTGTCTTCGGTAGAAGCCTGTTTTTGCACTTTCGGGCTTCCTGTAGAAGCCTTTGTCTCCGTTTTTGGGCTTCCTGTAGAAACCTGTTCTCCAACGATTTTCGGGCTTCCTGTAGAAGCCTTGGTCTTTGTTTTTGGGCTTCCTGTAGAAGCATGCTTCTCAATGATTCTCGGGCTTCCTGTAGAAGCCTGAGTTTGTGTTTTCGGGCTTCCTGTAGAAGCCTATTTTTGCTTTCCTGTAGACACAGGTGTCTCCACTTCCGCTTGCTTGCCTGCTTGAGTTTTTCTTTTTGCTTTGGGTGCAGGTGTTGTTGAGGTGCTTCGGCTGACGTGGGCCACCTCTGCTTTGTCCATTCTGCTCTTCATCCTCTTTTCCCTTGCTGACAGGATAGGTGTGCCACCCTTTTCTTTGTCCTCCTTTCCCTCATGCTTCTTCCTCTGTTCTCCCTTCTGTACTGTTGTCGGGGTCTCTTGGCCTTCTTCTCTCTGTTCCTCGGCCACAGCTTCGTGTTCCTCACTGCTGGAGGAACCCATTTCTTCGATCAACATTTTAATATCCCCATCTTTTGTTAAATTCCGGAAGGATTCCCATGAGAGGGGGACCTTATATGAGTGCAATGCATCTTCCACAAGAAGCTTGATCAACCCATGGTGGGCTATCTGATCTGGTATACCCTCTCTCAGCTTTGTAGCACACTCCATTAGAGACTGCAAGAGGTAATAAGGGATGCTCAGTTTTTGTTCTACAGGAAGGTCAATTCGGTGCCTCAACTCAGTGAGCAGCCGAAAGTGATATGCATATACGATGCTGAAACGGCCTTCACAAGTAATATATTTCATGATTTGCAAACTGACTTCATTCCAAGGTGGTGACAGGCTCGTTCTTCGCACCCCGTTTTTGTCCTCCGAGAATTCTTCCTCAGGTGGGAAGAATTCCTTCTTTGCCTGCTGACTCAGCTTTCTCTCCTCTTTATCCCATGGCAGACCCATAGGAAGTTCTGTGATTCGACTGATATGTTCTGGGGTGAGTTTGAGGCTTAGACCTCTGAAGTTTACCGTGGCCAGTGTCTGAGATTTAGGCTTCAGAGCCTGCAAGAATTCTTCGGCCACTTCATCATCGTAACCCTGCAGCTTATCACAAAAAGGCATCCATTGTGCTCTGGTGAAGAGCTCTACCATTGCCGGGTTTCTCCTTAGTTTAGTTGAATCAGTCGGCTCCCGTCTTATAAACCACCCGGCATGATGAACACGGTCATTTTAATTAAAGGTGGCAAACGCAAAAGATATTTGGTCTATGAAGACAGAGCATGCACATACACAATTTCAACACAGTCTACTTATACCAACATCCTGTAGAACGGTATCAAAGGCACAGCAAACAACAATTCCACCAATATCTTTATGACCCGACTGTGGACGATGGTCTTGCCACTTCTACTAACCAGTTGCATGAGAGTTCAGGGTTACCTCTTTAATTGGCCACCTTTTTCGTGAGGCACCCGCTTTCCTGTAGATGACTGTGTTCCTGTAGACTGCGTTCCTGTAGAACTGCGCTCCTGTAGAACTGCGTTCCTGTAGAACTGCGTTCCTGTAGAAGCCGTGCGCAATTCTCGGGGAGGACTGTAGTTGGCCGCGCTCGAGGTGTGCTTTACCGGCGTTTTGGTAGCCAACAGCTCGGCATATCAAAGTGCAGAGGAGATCATAATAGCCACCCGAGTTTGAAGTGTTGGATTATAAATGTATGCGCATGATCTAGCCGATTAGATTTTGAATCGGCGCAATCCGTGGCACGGGGGATGAGTTGTCCCCGCCGGACCGTTGGGCGACGTCATCCAACATCCGCCTTCGTATTTACTTGCTGCCGCATTCATTCCCACAGATTTGCTGCCCCCTTTTCCTGTTAAACTCATGCTCTGACGAGAGTGTTCTCACGTGCGTGCAGTTCATTCTCTTTGTCGTGGCCGCCACCCACACATCTAATTACACTTTAACTAGTCGACGTGGCCAGTCGACTGGCCATACGGCCGCTCAACCATTCTTTTTACGCCATGCAAACAATTCAAAGTAAGATTCATGCGATTTGATGGAAGGAAGGGTTGAGACACTTACCTGCGTGGCTGCACACGAATTTTCCAGTTCTCGGACGATGGTGAGGGGATCTACCTGATGCATGCGACTTACACAGACCCGGAGGCTCGTGGTTACAGGCTGCCGTCGATGGAGTGGATGTTTGGCTGGCTTGCGCCCGCGTTTATTTCAGATGGCGAGTGTGTGGAATTGATCCGGATTTAAGAAGGAACGCAATAGATTAACATAGATAACCATAAATACAGAGATGCGATAACCATAAAAACAGAGATGAACAGAAATATTAATATGCGATAACCTAAAAACAGGATGCCGCGGAAATAATACTTCATTCATTAATGGAGAATACTGAAATATGCTTACAAATAGTAAGAACCAGCTAGGGCGATGGTAGCTTATCTCTGAGAAGAGATGTGTCGGACATGCCTTGAACTGTTTTTGAAACTGTGTTACAATGAGGCTCGAGGGCTTTTTTATAGTTGAGAAACTATGGAAACCCTTCACATTCCAAAACCTAACCTAGAAGATGAAAACGCCAA